>OX621243.1:37449750-38691375 GCA_951640165.1 Pseudoips prasinana | reverse complement strand
GCTTCACAGTTAGAAAAAATGTTGTCAAGACAAGTGGATGAGTGTGATGTGATCCTAGTAGGTTCATAAAATATATGTTTTAAATTAAATGATTTAAAAAGGTTTAAAAGACTGACCGTTGTAGGGGTGGCCTGAAGAATATTTATATTGAAATCCCCACACACAATCAGCCCCTTCCTGGTACAACATATTTTTGTAAGGGCATCTTCCATAACAGATTCAAATATGGAAAAGTTGCTAAGTGGAGGACGATAAACACACAATACTACTTGATGCTCTAGTTCAACACAAGACAACTCAATAGTGCGGTCGACCGATAGATTCACAATATCTGGTCTAGGCTTAGATTTTATGTCACATGATACAATAATTAATGAGCCGCCATGGATTGCTTTCCTTCTCACGAACGCACTTTGAATTATGCATTTATCAGTACTAAAATATAATGATTGTGACTCTTTAAGCCAGTGTTCTATTAAACATAAAACATGGACATCACAGTTTTCAATAAATAAACTTAATTCTAACTCCTTGCCGGGCAGGCCCTGAATGTTCTGATGTACAACATTCAAACCGTTTAGGCCATCCGTTGTCCTTACACCTAGTTTAAACTAATTGTTTTAGTATTACTACTAACATCCAAGTCGTTCCTCACAGGTAAGTTGCAAGTACCAAGTAAATTAAAATTGTCCGAAGTTAGAGTAGTTACAGTGCTACTCTGTGATAATCTGTGATTATCGGTGTCAAACAAAAAGTTAAATGCTAACAATTTAGCAAGTTGTCTTTTGTAGAAATATGGTAGGTACATAGTACCATCTGTCAACTTAAAATTACACATATTAATAAATGAGTTAGTGTCAAAATAGGACACAAACTGGTTATTATGGCAAATGTTATACATTATCATGTTAAGATCATAAATATACCTATTTTGCTTCTCAGTCAGGCTTGAGCAATAAGGCAGAGCACATAATACAAAGTTGATATTTAGTTTGCAATTTAAATCTTTCATCTTATGGATTGTATCTAGAATATGTTTCCTACTCACAGACAAGCTATCTCCATAAAGCATAATAACTGTCTTGTACTCATTCATTTGACATACTGAGGACATTTTTTGACATAATTGGTGATAACTAGCACCAGGTAAACATACATTTAAAGTTGGTACATTAGATTGTTTGTTCATTAATACACTAAGATTTTGCCCTAATTTGTCTGAAATGATGCAAACTTTTTTACACTTATTACTGCTAGGTACAGAGGGTGTGTCATAAACATGTGTTCTGGGAATAATTATTGATTCATCCGACAAACTAGTTGTTATAGATTTATTTGGCAGTTCTGTCTCCTGCAGTTGGGTATGTTCTATAGCATGATTATTGAGAACAAGTTGGGGGTGGCCCTGCTTGCTATGTGTTATAGACAGACGAGAACCTGACACTGAATCATTGAGGTTCGAATTAAATAAATGTTTATTTTCAAACCAATCAAAACTGTCTTTACTTACTAAGCTTAAAATTTCATTCGCAGCGAGAATATGTGCCTTAATTTGGTCATGTGAGCATTCGTATTTGTTAGACAGTAAGGCTACATTATTCTCCAGTTCATTTACTTTTCCCTTTAATTTCTTTGTGTCTAAATCGTATGTTAGGTTACATTGAGCAAGTTGATAACTAGCTATGTCTAAATCAGACTGTAATTCCCTATGTTCCCTAATTAAATTACTAATATAGTCATAATTATACCTTTTACAGTAGCTGTATGATTTTTTCAGTTTCTTAATAGTGCTGTTGATTTTTAGGTATTTCTTGATCTTATTATGACTTGTCATGGAAGATGGAACATTTGTGCTTGTGTTATTGGGTTTTGACTCAACA
The DNA here is from genome assembly GCA_951640165.1 of Pseudoips prasinana. Lineage (NCBI taxonomy): Eukaryota > Metazoa > Arthropoda > Insecta > Lepidoptera > Nolidae > Pseudoips > Pseudoips prasinana. The sequence continues at coordinate 38,689,495 of OX621243.1, read as the reverse complement.
AGTACTTCAAACAGACCCTGGGCAGCATCTCTATTGTGTGTATCTATTTGGTGTTTCAGATTTTCAACAGTTTCATTAGCCTTTATTAGACTACATTCTAACACAGAAATGCGGTTCAAGGCCCGTTCATGAGTACTGATACACTTGTCATATGAATCAAGTTTAGTTTGCAAGACATCACGTTCATTAGAAACATCTACAAACTGTGTGTAAAACAAAGACACCTGTTTTTTGAGGGATGCATTGTCATCCAATATCTTTGTACATTCCATTTCGTCATCTAGGCGTAACTTTTCCAGATTCTTACATTCTTCTGTAATAATTTGTAACTTTTTGAGGGCCAGGTCTAACTTCATCTCCATGTCCTTGCTAGCAGCCTTACGGGTCAAGGGCATAGTATAGGCCGTTCGGAAACACTAAAACAGTAATAGTTAACTAAGAACAAAGTATATAAACACAAGTAAAATAGATTATAAGGGAGGAAAGTGACAGTTTGTACAGTATTACAAAGTGTAAAGATTGTTATACAGTACTTAAATTACATTTACGGCGAGTTAAAGTTTACAAAGAATAGATGTGGAGGTTAAATTGGAAGCCGAGAAGGAGAAAATATAAGAAAACATTAAGCAAACTTAGATTTTGTTCTTTTTTTTAGAGGTGGGTAAGAATCTATGAGTCTGTTTAGTATAATGTTAGCATGACGCTTTGGGCACAAATTATCACAACGGCACTTGGTATGTAGTATTTGCTACCCAGGAATGCTAACGGGAGGTGATATTATGTAAATAAATTATACTCCCTGCGATATTTTCAAAAAAGACACCGCCGTACCGGTGCCGTTTCGTCAGTCTCACTTGTTCGTATATCTAGTTGAAAACACAGTTTTCAACAATTTATTGCTTATTCCTTACACTTAATTAGTTGTTATTTTATAAATTAAAATACTATTAAATCCTATAAACACAAAAAATCTATTTAAAATTGAATTAAAAAAATTAATGAATAAATGAAAGAATAAATTGATCGGTCATAGCATGTGTTAATAATTCTCTTATAGAATAGAGATTAAAACGAGCTGGTAACTAAATAGTTACCAGCTCATTTTAATCTGTTGGTATATATTATGCATTATCCGATTGAAGATTAAACTAGTCTGTAATTGCCTTTGCGATTGAAATTTGAGGACTTCTTAATTATGTCCTTGTTGCCTCATCTCGATCTCTCGGTGGAAACTAGCCATCTACGCAAGACAGCTGGTATCTCTATATTTAAGACATCAATGAAATTAAAATTAGTTACTTTTTACATAAATTACTGTTTAATAAAATGATTAATCAACTTAGAATACGAGCTGATCAAACAAATTTAAATGTTATTAAGAAGACTTTCTATTGAAAAAGTCTGGTTATTTGTTGATAACAACAAAAAACCATAATCGGTTCACAAATAACGGAGAATTCGCGTCACATGCATACAAAAACAATTACAAAAATGAAAACTACCTTCTTAAGAAGTTGGTGAAAAAAATGTTCCACATTTCTACTATTTTACTGATTAGCAAAAAGTCAGCAAAAACTATTTTCATTTTATGCACCCCTCCCATCTTTATATTATAACCAATTTTTTATTCATTTGACGGTCAAGTTACTTGCGTTAAGACGCTAACATAATGCTGTATGATTCTGAAACGACATAAATCTGTATATTATTTTCCTTATATATACGATTAAATTGAAATTCAATACATTCTTATTTCATAATTTGCTAGATGCTTATCTACAAATGTAAATAAACCTTCACGGACAGTACCACGGCACATACCTAACAGGATAACTAAAGCGTAAGAAAGCCAAAGACCAACTAATGGTATCGACTTAATTCGCAATAAAAAACAACCGCAACTCCGGCCGACTGTAAACTTGTAGGCTTTTAACAGAGATTTTGTAATGGGGCTATATCTTAGGTGTAAACTTATCCTCCACTGGAATTCCTCTTAACTAGAATGAACAGTGGCTCACATAAAAAAAGGTCTGAGCGTTGAGAACCAGGCACGTCGCGGAGAATCACTCGAAATCTATTAAATCATTCAATGAGCTTAATTAATAACAGAGACTGCCTGCTGTCTATTCCGCGGAAATACTAAGAAATACTGTTTCCACACAGGAACTCCATAAAGTCATCCATTTCTTCCCGTGTTTTCTTATCCATTTCTTCAGCTTTCGCCTAAATCTTTCTTCATACGCACGGCAAATATTATGATGATAGTGACGGTGCACACAGTTACGGCCCCTTGGGTACCTCGTCTTTGGCATTCATGGAGCCAAAACCAACATTGATAAGTTCCTTGGTAACTTTTAGTTTAAATAGCAAAATGGCCGCGTCTATGGTCGATTCTAGACACTCTCTTAATGTATTATACGTTCCCTACGCACCTACCCACGATCAGTCCGCCCCAATATCCAAACTATCCAGGAGTGAACCGGCTTAAAGTGGGCTATGTTAAATGGACCCGATATGGAGACAGAAATCTGCCCCGAAAATAATAAAAATTGAAATTTGGCAGACATTTCTTTATTTTAAAATTGGTCAGTGGATATAACGCCGTGCATAAACTGGTTTGCCATGTTGGTAACTCTAGAGTTTTTAGTCCTCTCGAAAGCTAAGTCGATAATTTGTCGGAATATACCCTAGGCAAAGACAGAGACGGTCTAAATATTCGGACTTTTAGTGGCGCGCTGCACAATATGATCAAACATCTCTGCATATCTTAGAAAAAAATCATTGTGATATGTATAGTCGACGTCACATCACGTGCACTACGAAAACCACCCGTACTGCCTACGTAATAATGACACCGTCAAGGTCAAGGCGTATCCTCCCACGTGGCGATGACTCTACATGATCTACTAACGACCAAGCTGAAAAACATCTTTTGGACAACGTGTTTCAACGTCAGAGTGCGCGGCAATTTGATTGATTTAAGTATAATTTCGTTATTAGATACAGAAATTCTTAATAAGAATGTATGACTACTTGATAAACCCTGATATCCTCTAACCCTATATCTTTTTTATTATATTATTATTATCATGCATAATAGTTACCAGTTCATTTTAATCTCTATTCTGTTGTAACAAGAGAATTATTAACACATGCTATGACCGATTAAGGCTAATTTATAAATATTAATAAATAGTAGATAATTCTAACTCATTGGAAAATCCATTCATTTCGTAAATACCACAACATATTAATACTAGTAATGGAAATTATTGTTTAACGAGCTTATCAGTTTTGCTCATAAAGATAATAATTCCTGGAAGTTACAATTTTTGTATACAGATGCTTCAGTTAGCGGGTTCGGTCCCAAGTATTGTCATAAAAAAGTTTTGTTATGGAAATTTCTATTAAATTAACAGTCGAAAAAGATACATTGGTCAATTTAATTTACCTAATTCTATAATAATTCAATACTATAACTTATTTGCATCTTTCAATTTGCAAGTCGATTATGGCAAGACTTGTTGACACAATTTAATCTGTACAACTGTTTTAGGATGTATTTCCTGTAAACCACATATGTTTTACGCAAATAAATATATCTTTATCTTTAGTATTAGTTCTACTAAAAACTAATAATGAGCTCTTGATTATCTTGTTTCGCTGTGCTAGTTATTCTTCTGATGCTGTCATTAATTTCGCCACTTACATAATGTTTAGATCGAAAACTTGTACGTATTGCTTCATTTTATTCATTAAAAGTCAATGTGTGTCTGAAACGATTATCTTACAATTAAGTCCAGGAATTCTCCAGTGGCATCCATGTTACACGGTACTTCACCCACGCCGTGCATAACACTTATCTCAAAGGCAAATGCTATGCGTGCTCTTTGGTGGTATTCGAGTACAGAACCGTATTTCAATACCGTATTTCAGTAACCCTTTTTATTAATAGTATACCTAGAGAAAAAAGTATTAAGTGAGGGGATAATATTTTCTTATCGCCAACCTGTTTCCCAAGCGTGGCGATTATGGCATATCCCTACAAATGTTGGACACAACTCCATTTTGGAAATCTTTTCGGGAGGCCTTTGTCCAGCAGAGGACGTCATCCGGATGAAATGATAAATATTTTCTTACTGTGAGTAATATTGGGGTGCACGAAAGGAGCCTCCCCGAGCGACGTATCATTAAGCCCCTATACGTCCGGCGCACCCTGGGCAATCAACGAACTCCCCACGCTGATTGGCTAATCCTTTCACCACGATGGCAATCCAAAGTTCACCCAAAAAGCCGGTTTTGTGTGTAGTCTCGATCAACATCGAAGGGTTCTCAAAGGACAAGTCAGAAATTCTCGCTGACGTCTGCCGCAAAACACACTGCGACATCCTTTGCGTCCAAGAAACCCATCGGGATGAAACCCAAGACCGGCCACACATCTCTGGACTTACGCTTATCGCCGAGATCTGTCACCCGAAACACGGTAACGCAGTGTTTGCTGCTCCCGGCGTAAGCATAATTTCCGCCAAGATCTCAACCAAGAACGGCATCGAAGTGATCACCGTAGATGTTGGCAACTGCACAATTACTTCCATCTATAAACCACCAGGCACCACATTCCAGTTCGATCCTCCAGAGAATTTCCGTGACCAGCCCACCCAAGTTATTGTCGGTGATTTTAACAGCCGTAGTCCCAACTGGGGTTACAAGGATATGGACATAAGTGGACAATCCGTAGAGGAATGGGCTGAGATGAACGATTTGGTCTTAATCCACGATGCTAAACAACCAGATTCTTTCAATAGCAGCCGCTGGAAACGCGGATATAATCCAGACCTAATCTTTGTCAGTTCACACATCAGCTCACAGTGCAGCAAAACCGTATGCCCACCTATTCCTCGCACTCAGCACAGGCCTATTATGTGCTGCATTGAGCCTGTTGTCCGGCCTATAAATGTCCCACTTAAACGCCGATTTAACTACGCGAAAGCCGATTGGGAGTCATTTACTCGAAAAATTGACGACGCCCTGTTGAATGTCTTGCCGACCTCGCGAAACTACGACCAATTCGTTGAGATAGTAGCTACTACCTCCCGTAGATACATTCCACGGGGCTGCAGGACTTCCTACATTCCAGGGCTGTCCTCAGAGTCCAGCGAACTTTTGAAACAGTATGAATCATTGTACAACACTGACCCCTTCTCCGAAGAAACCACTCTAGCTGGAGAAGCACTGCTTTCCAAAATAGGAGAAACGAGACGAGAAAAGTGGGTCAGCACTGTTACTGGCATCGACATGACTCACAACAGCAAGAAGGCTTGGAGCACTATTCGCAAGCTGACTGGTGAATCCCCCTTACCGTCCCCGCCAAGGCAAGTGACCGCCAACCAGATTGCCCATCAACTGCTTGTCAACGGCAAACCAACACATCGTGCAAGTAAAGCCCCTAAACCGCAAAAACCTGACGGCTCTTGCGACGTTATTAGTAAGCCGTTAAACCTAGCTGATATCGTCGCAGCCATCAAGGCACTTAAATGCGGCAAAGCCTCTGGGGTGGATGACATCTCGGTTGAGCAAATTAAACAACTCGGTCCAGTTGCTGTGTCATGGTTGCTCCAATTATACAATAACTGTCTGGAATCGGCCTCAGTCCCCCGTCTTTGGAGGAAATCAAAGGTAATAGCCATACCTAAGCCGGGCAAAGCAGCAGACGATCCCAAAAACTTTCGTCCAATATCTCTGCTTTGTCACACGTACAAGCTTTTTGAGAGATTGCTGCTGAACCGGCTTACATGCGTTATTGATCCAAAGCTCATCCAAGAACAAGCTGGTTTCAGACCTGTCAAGTCTTGTTGCAACCAGACCCTCAAACTCGTACAACACATTGAGGATGGGTTCGAAGCGGGAATGGTCACAGGCGCTGTGTTCGTGGACTTATCAGCCGCCTATGATACGGTGAATCTCAAGCGGCTGTTGTGGAAAGTGGAGTCCATGACCAATGATCATAAATTTGTGGGGATACTCCGGGAACTTCTCCACAACCGCCGATTTCGGGTTCATCTTATCACAGAAAAAAGTCGTTGGAGAGCGCAAAAAAATGGCCTTCCCCAGGGGAGCGTCCCAGCACCGCTACTCTTTAACATATACACCAACGACCAACCATCCAGCCCAAACACGTCTCGTTTCCTATACGCGGATGACTTGGCACTCACCGCCCAAGCCACCACATTTGAGAAGATTGAGGTTTATTTGACGGACGCTCTTAAGGACTTAGCCACTTACTACCGCGCTAACTCTCTTAAACCCAATCCGAGCAAAACCCATTCTTGCTTATTTCACCTGCGTAATAGAGAGGCGGGTCGCAAACTTGACATAGTTTGGGACGGGGTGTCTATCGAGCACAGCTGTTTCCCAAAATATCTTGGAGTTACTCTGGACAGATCACTCACATTTAGCCAAAACTGCAAGAATACCAAGCAGAAGGTGCACTCTCGCAACAGTCTCTTACGGCGACTTGTATCCTCTAAGTGGGGTGCTTCGCCTGACGTTGTGCGAACTTCTGGGCTGGCGCTATGTTTTTCCTGTGGCGAATTTGCGTGCCCAGTATGGAGTCGCTCAGCACATGCAAAGCTGGTGGATACAGCTTTGAATGAAACATGCCGGATAATCACTGGTTGCCTCAAACCGACCCCGGTGCAAATGTTGTATCCACTGGCAGGAATAGCGCCACCAGAAGTTCGTAGAACGGTGGCAAGCTGCAATGAAAGAGCCACAATGGACAACGACACACGTCACCCTATGCATGGCAGTAACCTTGTGCCTCATAGGCTGAAAAGCCGCAAAAGTTTTTTAAGGTGTGTCCACCCACTTATTGGCGAACGGAGTCGTGAGAGGCTAAAGATATGGCGAGAAAGTGCTTCCTTACCCATCCCATTTGTTCCTCCGGCTGAAAATCTTCCACCTGGACACAATATTCCGTGGCCAACCTGGAAGTCCCTGAACAGGCTCCGGACTCAGGTTGGTCGAAGTAAGGAAAACCTGTACAGGTGGAGATTTATTGACGGGGATAGCCTAGGATGCAGGTGCGGTGCTACCCCCCAAACCATGGGACACTTGATCGCATGTCCTGCGTGCCCTAACACCTGCACGTTACAGGAACTAATGGACGCTACTGACAACTCTAAACTCGTAGCTGAGTTCTGGGAAGACTCAATCTAGATTGGCATCGACACGCTAAGAAGAAGAAGACTGTGAGTATTTATTGTACACGTAACATGTAAAATATTTTATTAATATATCATTATAATATTTGAAGAAATTTTGGATTAATAAAATTCCTTATTTCGTTTCGAGAGTTTCGATTGTTAAGACTAAATTTAAACAATAGAAAAGTCTTGCAATTAAATTTCACCAAAAAGCAAAGGATTGGGCTACAACTTAGGGGTTATGTCAAAATCGGCTTTGCGTTCGCAGTATGGCACTCATTAGTGCCCAGAGAGACGCTCCTACTCACAGATATCTAAAATAGGAGATAGGCCGTCCCACTAATATCCTATGCAGTCCAAGTGTCGCCAAATGAATTTACGCACACTATGACTCACTGAATAAATACAAAGACACGCACACATTGCATTTACCCACTCTTGGAGAACTTCGCTCCCATTGGGTAACACATTCTAAAAGGATTAATACATACAATGTGCAAATCGCGTCAGCATGCACTCACACAAAGGCAGTACAGGCTATAGTGAGTTCACCGGGTAGTCGATATAATGTTATCGATATATGGTATATAATTTATATATTCGATGACGTGAAATCATTGACATTTAGATTGGATGGAAACCTAATGTAAAAATTATCAAATTTGTATTACAGTAGAACTCATGTAAATCAAACTTCGTAAATCGTAATCGTAAATCGAACTTATGTAGACTCCAAAAAATGTATAAAATTACCTAAGGCTTACCTAAACCTTGGCGAATTGTAAGGAAATATTTAATTTGTCAATTTAATTCTAATTTCGAGTAAGAGAGGTAAATTTAATAAATCCTATTTATTATATTGTGCATAGTGAGAAATAAAACATTATTATTATTATATTCTCTCTTAAAGTTATATACCAAAACTATGTACTATCAAAAATCCGTATAATTTTAAAACATTTGTAAAATACAAACTATTTTCACGTCAGTTATTATGTTTGCTTTTGATATTTAAAATATTTTCCATTTACAGAATTATTTAATGACAATGACAAAACCGAGTGAGAGCAATCGATATACGTGTTCGAGTATAGTGACGCAATCACTACGTCTCAAACAGCATGGCTCGCACCAAGAACATGAGCAGCGGCCGTACTGCGCAAAAATACGTTGGCAATCATATCGTTCTATGCATTATTCATTGCAGCGTAAGAACTATACATTGACACATTTAGCTATGAAAAGCAGCAATGTATACAGCACAATTCGAACTAATAAATTTAAATTCACCACATGCATTTTTTTAAAAATATGATATTTTTATACAAAATAAACTGTATTTACTGTGATCCCATTGGTGTGTAAATTACTAGTTTCACTACGATGTTTACATGTAACTCTTGCAGGACGGCATTTCGGATAAAACTCAATATTTGTGTCAGAAGCACAGACGTATTCACTCGGCCGCGAAAGAAGAACTGATGGCGGTGTATGCCCGCTGCGCATACTGTAGACACCTAATACATGATAGTTTGTCCTCTCTCTAGTATTTAATGCTCTGAGGTCCTACTTGTTATCTCGTAGTAGTTTCCTCTGGACAACTTCTACGTCTCTCCGGGTTTAAATCAGGAATTGATACTTTACGCTGTCACCACACAGAACATTTGTGGGGCACCAGGAGATGCCTTGTCAAGTCGAGGCACGGAGGTATATGTTTTACTGGAAACGGTTGAGCGTACTTTTGAGCATTCTACACCCTGGGCTCAAGCCTACAATTTATTATTATTTATCATTATGAGAATCAATTCTAATTCAATTTCCATTATGCCCGAAATCACAATGACAAATATTTTGCACTGGCCGTCAATGTTCTCTTGAATTGCTTGAACTCCGTATAGATTAACGATACATATTTAAATCAATCGTATTACCGAATTTTGTAAATGTGTACTCTGGAAGTTGCTAGTATAAAATTTCAGTAATTGGAGCCCGGTGCAATATTAGCCAGATTTTATTTTAATAACCAGACATGTGGTATTTTTTGTGGGTCTATTCCTTGCCTCTTACCCACCACTGTAACTCCCGGGATCAACAGTGGCATACAATGAAATGACACTGAGTGATGAGGCTATGGCAAATCCCGAGGAGTCGCTTTAAGTCTCGGGATCTTTCTGCACCTTGTTTCTTTCTGATTATTTAAATGAGAAGGAGTAAAAAAAGTCTCTCTAGAGCAAAGTGGAATGCGAATAATAACTATTTTGAGTTATAGGTCGTTGCACGTGAATTAATAGGCACCTACTCGTAAGCACCCCATATTGACCACAAACAAAAGGCAAAATTAGATAGGTAATGTAATTCCCGGTAGTAAAAGGCATAAAATAATATTGTAATTTAGTAACCTAACGTTTAACATGACACATTGAATTTTCCAAAGGTCGGACGAGGCGATGCAGATACCTACTCGATACCAGTGTTTGTTTCGTAACCTCTATTATATGGGTAACTATTACTTGTGACAGTGCATTTAACCCAGATATGACGGACAGTAAAAGCTCTACTCCAGCTAGAGTGCTGTCCCAGATAAACTTATTTATTAACTTACCGGTTAAGTTAAATATAAGGCAACTTTATTATATGCCAAAGAACATATAAAAAATAACATAACAGGTATTAAACTAAATTAAGTGGTCATATCGTCGATTCGTTTCTTCCGGATAACCCAATATATAAATTAATGATATTAAAAATATTTGACTTAAACTAGATAATTAAACATAATCTCTTGACAATAACTTGATACGGGCTAGCAAAATATCATTGCTATTATAAAATAAATTTTATAAATGTTTTTCTATAATGTGTATGTAACTAAATATCTATGTTACTAGAAATACTAATGTATGCAACTATATTACTACAAACATGTTCTGACTATTTACAAGCGCTTTTTTAAAGTCTACGTGAATAAAAACCTTTTTTATTTTATTTTATTAGAGAATCTATAAAACTGGATAGTGAGGTATTTAAATTAATTGACCTTAACCTAACAATATAACTAATATAACAATATATCTTAGTAAATAAGTGCATAAAATATTACACTAATTGCACTTCACTATATTATAATAACAATATCCTGGGACATTATTTACACACGGCCATCTGATCCCAAACTAAGCAGAGCTTATGCTATGGAAACCGGATAACTGATATACTACATTTACTACTTTTCTTTTGTAAATATATACTTATAAAGATAATTACACCCAGACTGAGGACAAACAGACATGTCCATGCACACAAATATCTATCATGGGGCTCTACCGGCTAAGTCACCGAACTTCGATTTCTTAAATGGCGTTCAAATAAATAAAGGTTAAAAAAGACTTAATCAATCGTTAAATCGGCTTCAACGTTGACAATCTATTCCGGACCATTTATGACGTCACATGTGCTCATGGAAGCCGATTTAACGATTAAATAAGTTATTTTTAATCTTTATTTATTTGAACGCCATTTAAGAAATCGAAGTTCGGCGACTTAGCCGGTAGAGCCCCTGGTTGGGAATAGGACCCACGACCTCCGGCGTGAAAAGCATTTGCCAACCGCACCAACAGACCCGTCAAATAGTACATAAACGTATGTAATTAACAACTGATAATAGATCCCATAAACATAATATAGTAAAACGAAGCACACACTAAAGCAGAAAAGAAAAAGTTATAATATAATAATAATAATAATATCTGGGGACAATGTCACACAGATCATCCTAGCCCTAAACTAAGCACAGCTTGTACTATTTTATTTTTTTATTTTATTTATTAAGGTAACCAACAATTGTTTACACATAAACATTTCTAACTTAAAGGCTAGGGTAACATTTACAAGTGCAACAATTAATTATAGGTTAACACCACATGCACAAGAAAAAACGGCTTTATATAATATTTTAACACAAATTGTAACAAATTATCTATCTAACTTATTTAAAATTAAAAGTGAAATTATACAAACAAAAATAAGAACAAATAAAGTAATCAGTTAGTAACATTCAATGAAGTATATAAAAAAAAATGGCATGAAGATGTATAAGGTGATTAAAATTGTAATTGATTAAATTCTGTTTGATTATTATTTAAATTATGAATAAAAATGAAATAATTATATATAGATAACAACGTTAAATTAATTACATTAATAGAATTAAATTATAAGAATAATCTTAATATAGTTAAAAATAAAACACGTATACAATTAAATTACATCTACATTGGATTATTTACAAACAATAAATAGCTCGTAGGATCGTATTCATACTGTCGTGGTGTATATCAATTATGTCACTGCGGCCATTCATGATTTTGCACAATCTAGGTAATGGAGAGTTCGCACCAAGCACAGACCTTCGAAGTGGCGGACACAAGGGTGTTATTTTATTCCTAGGGTATCTAGAGGGCGCATGGAACCTAATAAGCTTTATTAGACTGGGGCAGTCGAACTTATTGCGCAACAGTTTACAAAGAAATAAGGCATCGGTTATATATTATCTCTACGCATGGATAAGGTTTGTATTTTGAAATGGCACAGACGAGCCTTGTAAGAGGGCAGGCGCTTCGATTTCCCCTCACTGAAGGCTAAATGCCAAACAAAACGTTTCTGTACCCTTTCTAGACGCAACATGTGAGTGGCATAATGAGGCCTCCACACAACACTGCAATACTCCATAACACTGCGTACAAGACTGTTATACAAGATTATTTTAGTGCCACTTTTCCGAAAGCCTTTAGTGTTACGAAGTAAGAACCCTAACATTTTTGATGATTTCTTAATAATATATTCAATATGGGGCACAAAAGTGACCTTTTTGTCAAAAAGAACTCCTAGATCCCTCATTGTTTCGACTTCCTGGACTTCCTGGTACTATGGGTACCAGGCGACGATATACATACTTATATAGATAGATAAATACTTATATACATAGAAAACATCCATGACTCAGAAACAAATATTCGTGCTCATCACACAAATATTTGCACTTACCGGGATTCGAACCCAGGACCACCAGCTACGTAGGCAGGAGCACTACCAACTAGGCTACGGTGACCGTAAAAAAACATAAACGTATGCAATTAACAACTTATAGTAAAACGAAGCACACACTAAAGCAGAAAAGAAAAAGTTAAAGCTAATGATAATGCATTCCAGAGAGGGACAGCCTGCGGAGTAAGACATTTTGAATAAAAGTTTTTGACTGCGTAGGTGTATTTAGAGTTAAGTTCTCCGAAGACCGTAATCAGCTAGAATGTGTGTCATGGAAGTACTCGCAGTGTAGTTTTTTTTAAAGACAACGCCCGCACTATGGAATATCATCCCTGTGTCGCGGGGTACACAAATTACCATTAGACTGTCCGACGCTGGACTCAAACCCGCGACACGAAGTGGCGAGGCGACTGTCTTAGCCGATGCGCCACACGTGCAGTCAAGTCAGTCGGGCAGTTTGGGTACCTACTTAATGAAAAGAACTAGAAACTGGCTACTGCGGAGAATGGAAATTAATTCGGAAAAATTATTGACTGTGAAAATTTTATATTTTTAGGGTTCCGTAGCCTAATGGCAAAAAACGGAACCCTTATAGATTCGTCATGTCTGTCTGTCCGTCCGTATGTCACAGCCACTTTTTTCCAAAACTATAAGAGCTGTACTGTTGAAACTTGGTAAGTAGATGTATTCTGTGAACCGCATTAACATTTTTACATAAAAATAGAAAAATAATAATAGTTTGGGGGGGTAGCCATACATGGAACTGAAACCCAAAAAAAATTTTTTCATCGTACTCATACATGTGGGGTTCTCATTTTTTTCTAAACTGAATACTTTGCGCGAGAGACACTTCCAAAGTGGTAAATGAGTGACCCCCCCTGTAACTTCTAAAATAAGAGAATGATAAAACTAAAAAAAATATATAATGTACATTACCATACAAACTAACAACGAAAGTTGGTTTGAACAAGATCTAGCAAGTAGTTTTTTTTAATACGTCATAAACCGCAATTTGCTTTCATTTAATCACCTGAAATACTTGCACTTGGCCGGTTTTTTCATTCTTCGATAACACCCAATTTCTGTGAAAAGTTAATAGTGGATACGATTTAACGAGCTTTTTTTTTTAGAGAGATAGGGCACAGCGTTTATTTCGTTTAAAGAGCAGCCCGACTGGGGAAGTACCTCCACCTTACAGAGACATTCCTTAATAATAACATTAATAATTTAATGTTGTGTTTGAGTGTGAGTAAGGTCGCCAGAGCTCATTGGGGTGGGGGGAAGGGTCAGCAACACTTGTTTGCTGACTCTTAAAGGCCGGCAACGCACCCGCGACTCCTCCGGTGTTGCGAGTGTCCATGGGCGGCGGTCCACTTGCTCGTTTGTCCCTCTCTGACATAAAAAAAAAAGTATTTTTTTTACATTTGTACTGTATTCTACTATGTCAAGAAAGTACCGGGAAAAGATCAATAATATACAAAATGTTTGTTATTCATCCAAATTCATTTTATCACCTTCAAAGTATGCTCCTTCAGAAACGATACACTTACGCCAACGAATAATCCATTCATCAAAACATTTTTTTAACGCTGCTTTCGGAATTGAATTCAGTTCTCGCCGCGAATTCTCCTTTATGTCTTCTACCGATTGAAAACGGGTACCACGAAGTGGTAATTTGAGTTTAGGAAAAAGAAAGAAGTCAGCTGGAGCCATATCTGGTGAATATAGTGGTTGCTGGATGGTATTTGTTGATTGTTTGGTCAAAAATTCGTTCACAATGATGGCCTTGTGCGATGGCGCATTATCGTGGTGCAAAATCCAAGAATTTTCTTTCTACAAATCTGGCCATTTTCGTCGAATTTGCTCTCTTAAACGCCGCATAACGCTCAAATAATATTCTTTATTTACCGTTCGACCTTTCGGTAAGAATTCAGAGTGCACAACACCGCGATAGTCAAAGAAAACAGTCAACATGACTTTGACTTTTGATCGACTTAGGCGTGGTTTTTTCGGTTTCGGTTCAGTTGGAAGGTGCCACTCCGAAGCTCGTTGACTAGTTTGCATGTCAAAATCGTAAACCCACGTCTCGTCACCAGTAACAATGCGTTTCATGAATGTTGGGTCGGAATTCTCAGCGACTTTCATGCGATTGAGTTTTTGGAGAAAATTCAGATCTTTTGGGACTAGCCGAGCGGCAACATGTTTCATACCCAAATGATTAGTTAAAATGGTACGAATCTACTCGTGAGATACAGAAAGTTCGGTGGCTATCTCTCTCAGAGTTGAATGAGGATTTTCAGTCACTATTTCCTTCACTTTTGCGATGTTATCTTTCTGCAAATCTTTCATCACATCTCGACCGCTTTTGAACGCTTTGAACCACTCATAAGCACGAGTTTTTGATAAAGTCGATTCACCATAAGCCTTCTGTAACATTTTCAGTGACTCCGAACACGAAATTCCATTAGCGATGCAAAATTTAAGACAAGTTCTTTGTTCGATATTTTTGTCCATTGTTAAATTCGCAATACACACTATATATGATATTACTGGAACCAGCACTGTATTTAATATAAATAACAGATGCAACTCAAACTCCGCGCCAAAATAAACATGAATTTGGAACCATAAACAAATCCTCCATTCCCGATACTTTTTTGACTGAATGTATTGCATTGTGAGCTTGACAAGTACAAGTGTATGTTAATACCCAAATGCTGAATAAATTGCATTACTTCAATTCATTATTCAACTCAATGACGCCGACGTGTTGGACATCAATTTGCAATATACTCAAAAAAACCACATGACTGAAGTAAAACGTAGATATACGAAACGTAACTAGCAATGAGAGAAAGTGAGAAAGAAAATGTGTGCTCGCACCTCTCTCTCTTACCCCTACATACAGTTATAAATAAATAATAAACAATGATGCCCTCCTAGCCGAAGTTCAGCCACGGTGGCCAGTCTCAATAGAGATTAGCCATATGAGCCGGACATATTATTTATAGTGCACAAGTGTGTTCGCAAACACAGGAACACTTTCTATTCCATCACTCTCATGATCCGATGGGATGACTAGTGGATACAACCGGAAAGGTATACAACCGCTTTGCGTGCTCTCCGAGGCATGGGGGTGTGATACCGCCAACTCCCAGACTTCGGGCTAATACTTTTTTTTAAGGCAACGCCCGCACTAGGGAATCGAATCCCTGTGTCGCAGGGTACTTTACAAACATATAATAGACGGACACAAATTACATCCAGATTCAGAAAAACTATTTATGGGTCACATAAGGCGACTCGATACCGATCAATTTAAAAACATCGAAAATCACACTTTTAACCCTATCCGGGAGTTGAACCCAGAGCCTCATTATATGCGAATTGACGCACTTGACCAACGAAGCAGTAAAATACCTTGTATATGTATGTATGTATATTTTGTAATAGCATATCCGAGGATGTCTATTTATCACTTGGAGTAAACAATGCTCGGGTCGGGGTGTGCCGGATATCCTCTCAGGACATTGTCCACTTCCCAGCTCAAACTAACTTTAGGGCGCATCCGTACAGCTCTACGAGTTGTTCTGCTTCCGTTCTTGGATTATAATATTTGGAGGATAGATAGGTCCTACATTGCACAGACTACGGCGATACCTAATGTACCGTAAAATATGAACTTTCTGGTTTACGACCTTTTTTCCTCAAAAGATATCTGAAACCAGAAATTATATATTTTAATTATACATTAAATTGGTAATTCAATGGTCCGTTGTCTCTGCCTACCCCTCTGGGAGACAGGCGTGAGTCTATGTATGTATGGTATTTCAAGTACAGACGCCAGCACATCAAGCTACTCCAATATGTCACATTTATTTTATAGATAGTCAACTTTATCACAAAAGCATAAGGTTCACTTTCAATTGGGGAAATTTGACAGATTGGGGTAGCTTGATGTGCTGGCGTCTGTACATAAAATAAAATTCAATTCATCGTTATATTAATACATTAATCAAAAACTTTGTAACCCTTCTTACGAAAATGGCGCGGACGAAGGAGTATGGCATTTGAGACAGTTCATATGGAAAAGGAATGCAGCATTTTATTTATACATTATATTTATATAGAAGTAAATTATTTTTATTTTATATGCTTTTGACACACTGACAAAGTGAGAAGAGATGATAAACGGAGTGTCAAAACTGAGAACAGATTAATATTATTTGTCTTTAATGTCTTTACTATTTGACAATAGAACCTTAAGGCTGATTTCAGAGTCGCGCCGGCGAGCGGCGCCGGCCAAACGCGCGCGCTTACAATTACACTAGATAGTAGTTGCGTTTCATAGTTCACACGCGCGCCGTCGGCCAGCGCTGCCCGAGCTCCTCTACTGGCAGCTAGCGTTTCAGAGTGACGCGTCTCGCACGCGCCGCTGTTGAGACGCGCTGGCCTCCGGCGCGTCACTCTGAAATCAGCCTAAAGGTTGAATTTCGATCAAATAGTATAAAATACATACATAAATAATATACGCCTCTGTGTATTAATAATAGACGGGCCTGTTGGCGTGGTTGGCAAATGCTTGCGTTTCGCGCCGGAGGTCGTGGGTTCGATTTCAACCCAGGACAGATTTTTGTGTGCATGAACATGTCTGTTTGTCCTGAGTCTGGGTGTAGTTATCTATATAAGTATGTATTTACAAAAGAAAAGTAGTATATGTATATCAGTTATCTGGTATCCATAGTACAAGCTCTGCTTAGTTTGGGATCAGATGGCCGTGTATACTTACACTCTTAATATAATCAAGCTTCACGAACCTGGTAGATAACTATCGCATTACTCTGCCGTTACAATTTATCACTAGGGGGTTTAGTAAACATTACATATTATGTACGTTTGTGTATTAAGACAATTTCCTGTACATACTAAACATCACAACATCATCATTACAGCTGAAAGAAGTCCACAGCTGGACAAGCCTCCCCCAAGAACCATTTTGGGGGGAATTGACGTAATTGCTACGCTTGGGAGACAGGTTGGCGATCACAGTAAGATGGTCATAGTACTCAGAAGGAAGCTTCTGCCCGTCTTCTGGTAGATATTCCCTAGGGTCGACTTAAACGGCCCCCACGGGATGAGATGGGGTGAAGATTTTCGCCGCCGTTATCATACGGCAAAAAAATCATAGTATTATATATTTCGTTTTTATAATGAGCGTGTTTCTATTCAGCGTTGGTAGGCCCCCTACAAGATGGACCGATGATCTTGTGCGGGTCGCTGGAAATCGCTGGATGCGGATAGCGCAACACCGGCAATTGTGGAGATCGTTGGGGAGGCCTTTGTCCAGCAGTGGACGTCTTTCGGCTGCTATGATGATGATGATGTGTTTCTAGTATATTTTATCAAGTTTATTTTATACTAGCTGCGCCCCGCAGTTATACCCGCGTTAAACTAAATTTTAGCATATGTCCCTAAGTCCAGGGTATCAGCTAACTCCGTACCAAATTTCATTAAAATCGCTTCAGCCGTGAAGAAGTAACAAACATACACACTCAACACTCAGAAACTTTAGCCTTTATATTGTTAGTGTGATATTTAAAATGAATTCCATGAGGAAGTCGGTACTTCCCTTGATTTGAATTTACATTAATTAATAAATATTTACACCACTTAAAAGTAGCGGAAAATTTGCAGGATATATTATAATAATACTGTTTGTATTTTTTCTTGCGGGAAACTCCATCGCTTATCAAATCGCTAGAATAGTTTGATCATTTCATTGCCAAAATAAGATTAGCTAAATATATGAGAAAATAAATAAGCATTGATCTTTCATAAAATAACGTCGAGGTGCTCTGAGTCAGTTGCGCTGGGTCCGTAAGTGGTCGGCCAGGTGAAGCACCTATGCACTCGGTCAGTCTATAGATGGGTCGAAATTCTGAACGTCTCCGAGACTAATATAATTCAGAAAGTTAAATATACTTAATGTCAGCTTATATAATTTTCTTTTGTAAATACATACTTATATCAATAATTACACCCAGACTCAGGACAAATAAACATGTTCGTGCACACAAATATTTGTAGTGGTACTCGGGAATGGAACCCGCGTTCTGCGGCGTGGATAGCAAGCATTTACCAACCACGCCAACAGACCCGTCACACAAATATAATTAAGAAATCTAAACATTTTTATATCAGCTGATAATCTTTTAGGACATAGGTCCTTGAAAGTTTTTGGCGGCGATAAAGTAAGGAAGCAATGTCCCATTCAATACGATTATTAGTATGAAGATACTATGACTTCTCTACAAGTAACGTCATACGATGATGTGCCAACTACATGAGTCGTTGCTCGAGAAGGAGCATCATTTACATTATAAATAAATAAATAAAATAACAATGGTTTTTATTCACGTATACTTTAAGAAAGCGGTTGTAGATAGTCAGAACATGTTTGTAGTAATATAATTAAGTATAAATAAATTATTGCTAGTTACATAGATATTTAGGTACACGGATTGTATGAAAACATTTATAAAAGTAGCTTGTGTTAAGTTAATATCACAGAGATTATATATAATTATTTATATTTCGACTTATATTTAGCTTTAAGTGCCTAGTTACATTTGCTTTACAGTTAATGATTTGTTTACGCGTAATAAACATCATGCTCGATTAAAAATAACCTACCGTATATTTACAAACATTATATACTAAAAAAAATACAATTATCTCTCTTATTACTATGCACAATTTCACCTCCGTATACACTTATCTGATCATCTGAAAGCGCCTGAATAAAGTACAAAACAGTGTTGTAGACACTTTACTTGAAGTTTGCTGACGAAGGTCGGGTTTCCCTCATAATGTACCTTCACCTACCTGTCATGGGATTTCGGCTCAGTATTAGTAAATTTTTTGATACATACAATATAATCATAATAATATTCTTGATCTTCCGTTCAGGGAATTTCGGTCAGTGTATTTTGGTAACTAAGCAGATACATTTGACCGTCTCGTTGGTTTAGCGGTAGCTGCAGATAATGAGTTCCCATGTTCAATTTCCAAGTGGGCTAAAAAGAGATTAATGTTGTAATTGGTCTGTCAAGCAAAGGTTCTTTAAAGCAGCCTGGAGCAAAAGGACGTTTTGCGGAATAAGACGTCTATGGCTCGGAGTGTACGTAACCTTAATGGCTTGCGTATTTCTTGAAGCAATGTAAGCCACTGAGATCAGATGCAATTGAATAATAACTGTGAAGAAAAACTAAGTTTGCGCTCTTACTTTTGTATAATACCTCCTACCCTGTCCTCCCCAAACTATGATAAAGTATTTCCTCCCTCATTTGTTATATGTCTGGAAAACCCCATTCGCTCATAAGATAGCGCCAATCTTTCGTAGTTCCTCAAACACTGAATCACTAAATTTAACTCAACCATTGTAATAATAACTATGTGAATCAGCTTTCCACTAGCAAAATACTGAAGCTAGGCTTATGTTGAGTAATATTCGCCAACTTTCTGATCATAACTTGCTTCGTTTGGGATATCTAAAGAAGGCACTTGAAAATAGGGTTATATTCTAACATTTCAGAACTTGCTGCGAATGTGCCTCTAACAAAAGTACGGCTAATTTGTCTATTTATCCTTTTTGTGCAGTTTCCAGTCCGCTCCAAAAGATGTAAGCAATGCTGTCAAGAGCTACTTAATGTTGGATAGGGAAAATGTAAATGTTACCATCGACACAATATAAAACCCATGGATAAACTATCTTTATACGATGACAGGCAATTTTACGGCTGATGGGTACTGGTCAGCGCTAAGCCGACAAGGAAGATATCAATCAGTCAATATTGACAACTGGTTATATGAACGTTTTAAGTTAATAGGAACAATCCAATATATTACTTTTTTTTCTTTTTTTTTATGCTGAATGGGTTTGCGCTTGACCACGATCTCACCTGATGGTAAGTGAAGATGTGGTCGAAGATGGACCGCGCGTACCCATAAGATGCCTGTTCACTCTAGCCTTGAATAAACCCATGTTGTATGAGTCTGGAAACACGTCGTTCGGGAGGGTGTTCCACCGCTTAGCCGTGCGTATGATAAAGGAGGAAGCAAAGCGCTTCGTACGGCAGAATGGGATGTCAAAAATAAAGCGGTGAAAACCCTCCCGTCCCTTATGTCAATGAGATTTGTGTAAAGGTACTCTTTTGTCCTTACAAGACGGACCGTTGCACTTGTGGGAGTCGCTGGAAGCCCCTGAATCCGGTTAGCGCAGGATTGGCATTTATGGAGGTCTTTGGGGAAGGCCATTGTCCAGCAGTGGACATTTTTCGGCTGATATATAATTACACTTTTTTTGCTTAACCGCAGAAAATTAGTATCAGCTAAAGTTTAAGTCAACGATAAAATCTCAGTACCTCACAGCCCGGAGTCAAACCTGCGAGACTAGGATATCGTGTAAGGCCGAGGATCATGCCCTGACCTCACTCCGAGTCTGCCAGCTAGCCCGTCTTGTTGGATCATGAGAGTGGATATTGAAAAGGGAGTGAAATTATGTTTGCGCCTACACTTGTACACTACGACTTTTATAGTGATGGCATGTAAGTCCACCGAAACTGTGATCCTCTTCGAGTCATTCTGTTTTCCCGCCTCGTAGTATATCGATACAGAGCAATTACCGCCTTTGTTAGACACGGCGACACCATAAAGCAAAGCGGGCATTACTTGAACGCCAGCTAAGCGATTTACGAGCCTACCCCATAAAGTTTTATGGAGCCATTGTTCATGCCCCTACATGTGACGACCATTGAGCGCAGCAGTGTGCTCGGCGTTAGGAATGTATTGGGTGACTGTTTTCAATGCATTCCGGATGTACTGAAACCTATCGTTGACCCAATCAATTTATGTTACTGGTAGCTTGGAGTCTTAGGTGTTGGGATGTTTAGATCTATGGATGGTTGGGTGTTTAGATGTTTGGATATTTAGTTATTTGGATGTTTAGATGTTTAGATGTTTGTAATTTAGTATTTAGATTTTAAGGTTATCATGATAGTTTTGGTTTGTCCGTAGTATCCAGTTCCAATATTTCTTATAGACATTAGAAATAAATAAGTATAGAAGAATTACAGAAAATGGGTGTTTAGATATTTGGATGTTTAGACGTTTGGATGTTAAGATATTAGGGTGTTTAGATATAGATGGTAATTAGATGTTAAGATATTTAGATCTTTGGATTTTTAGATGATCAGATGTTTAAGTCGTTAGATGTTAACGTTTTTGGATATTTTGTTATTATAAAATTT
The DNA here is from genome assembly GCA_951640165.1 of Pseudoips prasinana. Classification (NCBI taxonomy): domain Eukaryota; kingdom Metazoa; phylum Arthropoda; class Insecta; order Lepidoptera; family Nolidae; genus Pseudoips; species Pseudoips prasinana. The sequence goes on along the minus strand of OX621243.1, from coordinate 38,667,939 downwards.
CTAATTGGGTCTACTTTTGATGTTTAGAAGTTTGCATGCTTGTTTCTCCATCACCCAACACCGACTGAACGGATTTGGTTGAAATTTGGAATGGAGATACGATATACGCTGAATTAACACATAGGCTAAATTACTAAATGACACAAAACTTTACTTTAATTTTTCTTTTATTGGCAGTTGTATTATAAATAATTTAGTCACGAAAGAAAATGCCCACTTGTACTGTAAGTTGATGCTGCTTAAATAATCTGTAATATGAAAAAAGGTCCAAATTTAAATAGTTATGCCATGCAATGCAAAGACCGAGGCATTAAGTATCCGTGTGTAGCCGTTATTACTATAACTGTTAACAAAAGCTCTTTCGCGGTAGAAGGTTTACTATTATAAAGTAAAGATTTCAAAACAATTATAAATCTCTGTTACCAGATTTAATATTATTTAATATTATATAATAAGCTGTAAAAGTCAGCTAAGGGAAACGTTTACTCTACCATCCTTAAGTAAACACAGCCAACTTAGGGCATGCGAACTGCCTCAGTATGCAAATGGCCTAAGTTGGACAATTGGCGTTAGAACAGGACGTCAATTAGGGTGGTGACGGAAAACATTAACCATAATGTAATCTGCGGCACCCATGAACCGAGTTAGCAGGTTCACTGTTCACCTATCAACCCGCATTTGACAAGCGTGATGGGTTACGTGTCTAATCCCCTCCATAAACATGATAAACATGATGAAGAAGACGAACAATAGGCCCCAAGTGCCCGGCGTCTCCAGTGGCGAAGATGCTGATGACGGTGGGCAGGCTCGCCCTGGAGCATGGGGTGCGAAGAATCCCCGGGCGAGATCGATCTCCCGTTACACGACCCAGGCAAACCATAAATCGGATAATGATACAAAACTTCACGTTCTAACATATAACACTCGAACTTTACAAACAGAAGACCGGTTACTTGAACTCGAGAATGCATTAAAAGAAATTAATTGGGATATAGTGGGGCTGGCAGAAATAAGAAGAAACGGAGAAGAAACAATAGAAAGAGAAACCAGTATATTTTATTACTATGGGCAAGCTGGAGGGCTTTACGGAGTGGGCTTTCTAGTGGCGAAAAAATGGAAAAACAATATTATAGAGTTTATTTCATATTCAGAAAGGATCGCAGTTTTAAAATTTCAAATAACTAGTTCGAAAACATTGACCATAGTTCAAGTGTATGCTCCCACGTCATCACACCCTGACGCTGAAGTAGAGGAATTTTACGATTTGCTCAATAAAGCGTGCGATGAACACCGAAGCACCTGGAATATTGTTCTAGGCGACTTCAACGCTAAGATAGGGCAGAGGACAGACATGGACAATGAGCTTATTATAGGCCCGCATGGCTCGGGAAACAGAAACGAACGTGGAGCTCGACTGATCCAGTTCGCTTTCGGTCAAAATTTATGCATAGGCAACACATTCTACTATAAGAAAAAACAAAGACGATGGACATGGATCTCACCAAATAGCATAACAATGAATGAGATCGACTATATTCTGACATCAAACATACAAATAATTCGTAATGTCCAAGTAATAAACCAAGTTAAATTCAGTTCTGATCATAGGCCCGTGCGCGCAGTAATAAAACTAAATATTAAAATCCATCGCAAAAAAATATTCCAAAATAAAATTAGAAAGTTAAACAAAGAATCTCTTATTACATGTAAAAAAGAATTTAATTTAGCACTAAGAAACAGTTTTGATCTATTAAATGAAAATGAAGAAAAAAATGTAGACACTCAGTATAAAGACATATTAAATAGCATAACAAAGGCCAGTAAAGTTGTAAAACAAAATAAAAATAGAACTAAAAAACTATCGGGAGAAACTCAGAAACTAATAGAAGAGAGACAGGCTCTAATCACAACAAATAGAAATTTACAATATAGGTTAAAAGACAAAGAAGTCAAGCGCAGCATTAGAAAAGATATCAGAGATTATAATAAAAAACTGATACAAACAGCATTAGAAAGGAACCGATCACTGAAAATAGCCAAGCAGGGAATCACCAACCATAAATCGTGGATTACGTGTTTGAAGGACAGCAGAGGTGTAAAACAATTCAATAGGGATAGAATTGTTGAGATCTGCACGGCATTCTACAGGAATCTGTATTCCGATACAACTCACTTGCAACAAATATCTAACTATTCATACTCCGAAAATATACCACCCATAACAGAGGTTGAGGTTCGAGATGCATTAAGCACATTGAAATATAACAGATCCTGCGGAGAAGATGGTGTCAGCACCGAAGCCCTTCGAATGGGTGAACCATCGCTTCTGTTTCACCTTACACGATTGTTCAACGATATTCTTCGTACCGGTAACCTTCCTTCAAATTTTTGCCATTCCAATATTATTCTACTCCATAAGAAAGGCGATAAGTCCGACATCAACAACTACAGGCCAATAAGTCTTATATCGCACATTTACAAAACCTTCATTAAAGTTATTGAAAAACGTATAGCTGACCAATTAGATCTAAAACAACCACCAGAACAAGCAGGTTTCCGTCGAGGATTATCCACCACTGACCACTTACATACAATCAACCAAATAGTCGAGAAATACCAAGAATACAGAATTCCTTTGTATCTTGCATTTGTCGACTATTCAAAAGCTTTTGACAGTATCACACATTTTGCCATATTTAATGCCCTTCTAAAGCAAAACATAGAACCCACTTATATTCATCTATTGCGTAATATATATACCCATAGCACAGCTGCCATCAAATTAGAGAGGTCAGGTCCAAAGTTCGATATTCTCAAGGGAGTCAAACAGGGCGATCCGCTGTCTCCAAAATTGTTCACCAGCACCCTGGAAGAAGTCTTTCAGACGCTGACAGCCAGATGGGAAGAGAGGGGGATTGTCGTTGGCGAGGCGAAATTAACTAATCTTCGCTTCGCTGATGATATTGTTCTTTTCTCTCCCACAGCCACAGGACTAGAACATATGTTGCAAGACCTCAGCGATGCAAGCCTCGAGATTGGACTGAAGATGAACATGTCGAAGACCAAAATCATGACTAACAGCTCCAAAAGGAGCATACATGTAGGCGGGGAGAAAATACAATATGTCCAAGACTATATCTACTTGGGCCAAGTAATCTCTTTCCAGGCAAGACAAGACAAAGAGATCGCAAGACGAACTGAAAATGCCTGGAAGAGTTACTGGTCCATGAAGGAACTTTTCAAAGGCACTCTGCCCATGTCTCTAAAGAAGAAATTAATGGACATGTGTATTCTCCCCATCTTGACCTACGGCGCACAAACCTGGTCTTTGACAAACATCCAAAAGTCCAAACTCAAGGTTTGCCAACGTGCAATGGAGCGCAGTATCTTAGGTGTTAAATTAACAGATCACGTTCGAAAAACTACACTGCGCTCCAGAACACAAATTATTGACGTGGCTCAAAAGGCTGCTCAGCTTAAATGGGACTGGGCAGGACATGTCTGTCGCATGCCGGACGAGCTGTGGGCACGCAAAGCTCATGATTGGTACCCTGAAACAGTGACACGGGGTCGCGGCAGACCACGAAGGAGATGGCGGGACGAACTGGATGTCTTCCTTGAGAATTGGAAAGAGATGGCACACAGTCGAGGGCGTTGGAAAGAATGGAGGGAGGCCTTTGCCCAGCAGTGGGACCATACAGGCTAATAAAAAAAAAAAAAAAAAAAAAATAATAAGAATTATCCATTCCGAAAATATAGAGACCTAAATCGTTCTTCTTTCATTGTAAAAAAAGCTGAAAAAGGTATGGCAAAGACTATTTATTAGGTTTCTGACATACATTTTTCAATTGTTATTTAACTGACTGATATTTATGTAACTAAATACACACATCAACAAAGTCTAGGGATACGTTATTTTGAAATCAAACATGGCTTTATTGTTTAAAACCTATTTAGTTTCCTTAAAAAGTTTATTTACAGATTTAAACCTTGTCTATTCTTTATTCAAAATTTAAAAATTAAAATGAGAAACAAATGAAAACACGCAAAGCACAGCGCAATCTTGAGTTGTATCTAATTTCAAGAAGTTGCATTAAAATTTTTTTTGCGTGTTAATTGAAGAAAACCTGATAAATTGTTTTATTTTCTTTTCTCAATTGGTTGTGTAAGCTTTTTAGCGTCATGCCACGCCATCATTTGAGTCGAGATGAAATGTTACGGGCAGTTGGCATGTTACAAAACGGTGCTATTCAACGCGTCGTTGCTGAGTCTCTGGGCACAAGCCAAAATGTGGTATCCAGGCTGTGGTCACGTTATCGCGCTACTGGAGATGTGGCAGAACGGCACACAGGTAGATATCGTGTTACCACTCAGAGACAGGATCGATTTCTCCAAATGACCGCCAGAAGACTACCCAATATCACAGCGATGCAACTAGTGCAAAGGCTCCAGGAGGGTCAGCAGCTGCTGGTGAGCGACCAAACCGTGCGAAGGAGGCTGCATGAAGTTGGTCTTCATGCTCGCAGACCGCTACGAGTCCCAGCGCTGCGACGTGGCAATCGCGGTAGGCGACTTTTATGGGCTCAAGAACATTTGACATGGAGTGATCAACAATGGTCATTGGTGCTGTTCACTGATGAGTCCCGCTATGGATTTCATCCAGATTCGAGACGAACACGCGTTTGGAGAACTCCAGGCAGGGTCAGCCGTCTCCGACATCCACAGGAGGTCCACTCTTACCAAGGCGGGACAATTATGGTGTGGGCAGGAATACGAATCGGCGGACGAACCCAACTCATTTGGATTCAGGGCAGCATGACTGCCCATAGATACCGTGAGGAGGTAGTAGAACGTGTCATTGTCCCGCTCAGGGCCCTAACGGGGCAAGAATTTCAGCTCATGCATGACAATGCACCTTCCCATACAGCGCGGCTGGTGAGGGCCGCCCTTCGAGAACACGATGTTCAGGTATTAGATTGGCCTCCACAGTCGCCAGACTTAAACCCAATTGAACACGCCTGGGACATGTTACAGCGAAGAGCATTGAGGGATTTTCCGCCCAACTTGACAACAGAAGAACAACTTTTCGAACATTTAAAAAGAACTTGGGACTGCATACCCCAGCAAGACATTGACACCTTAATTTTAAGTATGGAAAATCGTTGCCGCTGTGTGATTAATGTTAGAGGAGGAAATACCGATTACTGATTATCAGATTTGGTAAGATTTTTATTCATTTAATTCGATTGAATAATTTTATAAGAATAAAATGTTTTTGTTCACTCAGTAATTTTCTATGGCTTAATTAATTTAAGACTTTTATTAATTAGAAAAACAAAATCGCATCGTGTTGTTAATGTTTAAATATCGGCCATGAAATTATCTTTAATTCTTCCATTTACAGTCATAACAAAATGTTTATAGTTTTCTAGATAATCAATGAAATGTTCAATATCCCTAGATTGTGTTGATGTGTGTACATAAATATCAGTTCCGAATGTTTCATAATTGCTGAGAAAAATTTAATTCCCTACCGCCAATATTAATTATATTATGTGTATATCTTTTATTCCACTCTCATCTGCCGAACTCACATGTTCGTCCAGTGCTAAACAATTACAAAGTGCTCCATTATGCTTCATGAATATTTTATCACCGCCCAAATTTAAATATTGATATTTGGGGGAAATTGTAAAATAGGTGCATTTTGGTATAATATAATAGCAAAATATTACAAAAAATAGATTTTCTGCGGGTATCTGGCGTAGGTGGTTCACAACTTTGGGTGCGCCATCTTCAACTCATGATTGCATAACGTCAAAAATATGGTGAAAGGAAAACCCCATGCGTTATGCATGGGGTTTTCCTTTCACCATATTTTTGTTGTGGGTAAACTGTATTTTTGTAAGTCGACGATATGCCTGCTTAAAATTTCCTCAACTAGACAAAATTGTTAAATAGTATATAATTATGTCCTTTTTTAGGGTTCCGTAAAAAAATACGGAATCCTTATAGATTCGTCATGTCTGTCTGTCTGTCTGTCTGTCACAGCCACTTTTTTCCGTAACTATAAGAGCTGTACTGTTGAAACTTGGTCAGTAGATGTATTCTGTACACCGCATTAAGATTTTCTAACACAACTTCAACTTCACAAAAATAGAAAAAGAATAATTATTTTGGGGGCTCCCCATACATAGAACTGAAACTAAAAAATGATATTGAGGTTCCTAATATCATTTTTATCTAAATTAAATAGTTTGGGCGAGAGACAATTCCAAAGGTGTAAAAATAAGAGAATGATAAAGCTAAAAAAATATATGATGTATATTACCATGAAAACTAACAACGAAAATTGGTTTGAACGAGATCTAGCAAGTAGTTTTTTTTAATACGTCATTAATCGTAAACAGCAATTTAGCTTTCATTTAATCAACTGAAATACTTGCTGCTACGGAACCCTTCATGGGCGAGTCCGGCTCGCACTTGGCCGGATTTTCTTGGTTCAAATAAGTTGAACTATTACCTATTGAGAGTGCTTTTTTTTAGTTTTTAAAGTAGTTTGTTTATCTGAACTAATGACCTGGACGTATGTGTCGGCGGCGACCACCTGATAATTTTCGGTATCATGGACTTTGTAAACTAAAGGCACACCACGCGTACAGAGACAATGCAATAAAATTTATTTGGGTATTAATATAAACTTGTAATGACGGGCCTGTTGGCGTGGTTGGTAGATACGCTGCCTTTCACGTCGGAGGTCTTGGGTTCGATTCCCACCCGGGACAAATATTTGTGTGCATGAACATGTCTGTTTGTCCTGAGTCTGGGTGTAATTTATCATATAGGTATGTATTTACAAAAGAAAAATAGTATATGTAGTATATCAGTTATCTGGTTTCCATAGTACAAGCTCTGCTTAGTTTGGGATCACATGACCGTGTGTGAATAATGTCCCAGGATATTAAACTTGTACCTGCCCAGATCACAATACAGTACATAAATATAGTCAAATACAATATTAAAGTAACAAGATTTTCAACTAGTCCGTCCGTTTGGCCTGTTTCATCACATAAAACGTTGAACTCCTTAATTAAATAACAAGTTACGCTACTATTTTTAAATTTAGTACTCTTATATAAAAAATTGGAGATACCATGATTTAAAGTTAAATGGTAATGCTTAAGTCAAACCACAGATCTGTCTGTGGTTTAACTTAAGCGACAAATATCTGAGGAAACCCTTATGGGCGTGACCCACAGCTCGGGAGCCGCTCGGGAGCCGCAGAATTAAAAAGACGGAATTCTACAAAGAGGCTGTGATTACTGGCGTTAGAATCGAATATGCTGTATTTGATTTTTAATAGAAATAACCTGCGACAGTACAATAATGTTAATTATGGTATTATTCAAGACTTTTTGATTTTGTGTAATGAATTGTTATCATGCGAAGCCGCAGCGGGTTACAAGTCCCTCCTGGTAGAATTTCGACCACGGCGGCCATTTCCAATGGAGACTAGCGAAGATCTGCGGGGGATATATAAAAAATATACTGGGACATCATTCACACACGGCCATCTGCTCCCAAAATAAGCAGAGCTTGTACTATGGAAACCAGATAACTGATATACTACCTATACTACTTTTCTTTTGTAAATACATACTTATAATATACAACATGTAACTTAATTAACGCACACCCTGAAAATAGTTTGTTCAGAATCGTTTACTGAATCGATTTATATAATTTTTAATATAGGTAATTTTTTATTCCAAAATAATTAAAACTACGGAAATTATCTTTATTCTAACCCTGTACAGTCAAAACAAATTGAAATGGACCGTAAGTCAAAGTAATAAGACTTTTAAATTGCAGTTTTATTTGTATTCATACAAATTCCATCATTCAACGCAAAATAAAGAAAAATAAACTTTATTCCAAGAAACGAATTTAGTTAATTTAGTTATTATGTATTATGATTACAACATAATATTCTAATTGGGGTGTTTGAGGGTGTGCGTTAATTACGTTACGTGTTGTAGATAATTACACCCAGACTCAAGACAAACCGACATGTTCATGCACAAAAAATATCTGTTGAGGGTGGGAATAGAACCCACGACCTCCGGCGTGAAAAGCAAGCATTTGCCAACCATGCCAATAGGCCCATCAATTATAGTATATATACTTTAGAGTACAAGTGTTAGCGCGAACTCATGGGCACTTCGTATTCCAACACTCTCACGATCCGATTGGATAGCTGAAGACTTTACGTGGCAAAGCGGTACTAAATAATTCATTTATACATGAAAATCCGTCACCATAGCCTAGGTGGTAGTGCTCCTGCCTACGAAGCTGGTGGTCCTGGGTCCGAATCCCGGTAAGTGCAAATATTTATGTGATGAGCACAATATTTGTTTCTGAGTCATGGATGTTTTCTATGTATTTAAGTATTTATCTATCTATATAAGTATGTACCTATATCGTCGCCTGGTACCCATAGTACAAGCTTTGCTTAGTTTGGGGCTATGATGATCTGTGTGACATTGTCCCTATATATTATCATTATAATATTAAAATGAAATGAAAATGCTGAAAATACCCAAAATCATTTTTGGCCCGACCCGGGAATCTATCCTAGGACCTCAGTCTGCAGTCCTTTCATAGTATAAAACAAACTCGCTTTCCACGTCGATCTATCTGTTCCCTAAGAAGCGAAGCCGGCGCGGGTCGCCAGTTATAAGTAAAAATTTAGTTTTCGTGAACTAGGGTATCCGTATCTGCGTAGTAAGAGCCGCAGCATACACAACACTTGATCATAAAGTAATTTCATGATCACACGCAGGAGACATGCCTAATAACATAAATAAGCTTGAAAATAACATAAACAAGCTAGCTAAGTAAGTAAAACTATTACTATTATAAATTAAATGTTATTGGAACGAAGTTCCTTATCGCGCGTTGTGAAAGGGGGCTAGACGGAAAAAAATCTTACGAAAAGTTGTCACGACACTTGCAGCTGTGCGGCGTGCGCATGTTTCTCTGTCTGTCTCTCTCTCTCTCTTTTAGAAAGCAAGCCAGATATTTTCATTTCTATTTCGCATTGAACAGTGTGGTGTCGCGACGATTATTTTTGTTGAGTGTATACAGGTTTTTTGTACATAATAAATAACTTCGTTCCATCCGGGTGTCCCTTGACACCTCTCAAGTGTTTTAAATGTTTTCATACAAGCCGTACATCCAAATACTTATACAAGTAGGTACCATTATTTTTGGGCAAGGCAGGATTAATGCTTACACATGCCATCCACAAAACGTATCTGGGGGTGGGTATGTCGGACTCGCACCGACTTAACATAACCTGCCATGGGCTTCTCTTGGCGGCTGATGGGAGGAGTCCCGTAGGTTGAAATTATTATCTATATTTAGTTAACTATATTACTACAAACATATTTTAAGTATTTACAAACGCCACAAGCGCAGTCAACGTGACTATCAACCTTTTTTAGTTTATTTTATTTACTATTATAATTTCCGAAGCAGGCCATTAACATGAAAACAAACACTTTACTTTGAGGAAAATAGAGGCGATTGAGGGCTTAGGCCATCTAGGTATTATAGATTTTTTATTGCACCCACGTGAAACATTAAAAGACTCTTACTCTAAATATAAGCGTCTCAAAACTAAGTACTCGCGCTGGAGGGCACCTCCTTCGGGGTTTGAACCTCGAATCTAGGCGTTAACTGACGTGGGGATATAAAAACTTTTCTCAGTCGTATAAATAATAACAGTCGAGTAAAACGACCTTGGCTAAAAATATGGAGGTCATATCACCGATCGATTGTTAGACATACTATTTGGAATATTGCCACCAAACCACAAGATGTGCTCGTAAATACATAACTATGTATTTTACGAGTATAATAAACTCTGCGAAGTTCTCACCGCAACCTATACGCATTAGCAATAAAGAGTTGGGGAAATACTAAGCATTCTCAATCATAGTATATAAATACATACAACTTTGTAATGAAATACGATTTGAAATTCAAATTTGATATTAAAACGACATGATACAAAATGATAAATATATTGTTAGATTGGATTGCTTATTATCAGCGTGTTACGTTGTAGGTACTATCTAAATTGGAAGAAAATTCAGTAATTGATAGTAAATTGCGTAGGTTGGGTTTAAGAAAAAATTAGAATACTTCTTCCTCTTAGAGTCATTCAAGCTGGCTTCAAGACTTATATTTTGATAGGTTAATATATAAATGTTTAAAGATACTTCTATCCTTATTTAAATAATAATAATGATGATTTTATATATTTTGATAGGCCACGACAGCGTTACAATGAAGCAACAATTTAGTTGGATTTCGATGTCCTAATCTTGGTTAGGGTATTTTATTTATTTATTTATTAATAGGACAACTTACTAACATACACTTTGGAAAGGATCATACAATGTTTTAAGTGGCTCAAGCAATAGTGCTGTTTCAATTACAAGTTGCCACGACATGCATTAAAATTAACAAGGTATACCAGCAAACAATGATATTGAACTACTTTTTAAGAAACACTTAACTAATTTCATGTAATCACTTAAAACTAAGTTGGTACCAAATAATTTGCCTAATCGGCAGTTTACACAATTATTCATAGCGGAAACAAATTAAGGAGCAGAGTAGTAGATTGTGAACAATAATAATCCTATGGTATATAGACTTGCTGATGTTGGAATGTATAAACAGTAAATACACAATAATCTTAAAGTTATGCAATAGAAATAACCTGGGGATTTATAAGGATATATATATGATACATTTAGACAATTCTTTTCAACTCGGCTTTGTATCTAACAAGATTGTGCATAAACAAATCGCAGTCTTAAGGGTAAATAAAATAAAATAAAAATTAAAAAGGTTTTTATTTATTTAATCATTAATGTACACACGGAAATGGAACACAGAAAATAAATTTTAAAAGAAAATAAAATGTACAAAGGTACTATTTACATATACTTATTTATACTTATTTATATATACTTATTTCAATGAAATTTCTTCCAGCAGACCCGCGAGAGGAGAAATTAAAAGAAATATAAGATAGCGTGTGTGGTTTTTATTCACGTAGACTTTAAAAGAGAGCTTGTAAATAGTCAGAACATGTTTGTAGTAATATAATTGTATGCATAATTATTTCTAGTAACATAGATATTTAGGTACACATTGTATGAAAACATTTATAAAATTTATTTTATTATAGCATTGATATTTAGCTAGCTCGTATCAAGTTATTGTCAAGAGATTATGTTTAAGTACGTTACGTGTACGTTATTAAGATGTGAACTCCAAAGGGGGTACCCTCCGGTGCGGAAACTAAGTTTGTATTTTTATTTGCTAGAGGACTTAAGCCCTCGCTCGCCTCTCTCGTCCGGTGTAGCAGTGAAAGGCTCCTATGCCATAATTAACGTCGTGTAAAAAAATTTTTTGGCGGAGTACAAAATGCGTCTCGACGTCTTGGCTGTGTGGTGATGGTATAGAATATCTTCACCCCATCTCATCCCGTGGGGGGCGTAGAAATCGTCCGAGGGAATACTTACCAGAAAATGGACTGCAGCATTTTTTCTGTGAACTATGACCAACTGCGATCGTCAACCCGTCTGCCAAGCGTGGTGATTATGGCATTTCCCTCCATACAAAATGCAACAGTATTCTTGTATGACAAATTAATATTTTTTTTGTGTATTTTAAATGTTAATGCGCTACACATTATTAAATTTATTAGTTAAATTCAGCGCTTTCAATTTAAATTTATGTTACACCTCATAGAAGTGTTACTTCTTATCGATATATATAAAAATCAATGCCACTTTTCGTTGTAATGTTATAACTAAACAACGCCTATACCGATTTGGCTAATTTTGGTCTTGAATTATTCGTGGAAGTCCAGGGAAGGTTTGTACGTAGAGAAAATTTAAAAAATGTCTTGAAAAAGTGTAAAATCAACATCTTTCTATACTCCCATATACAAACAATTTGTACTAATACTTAAAAGCGTAGCGAAGCGCGAACCGGGCCGCTGCTAGTGCTTTATATAAATAAAGTGTAAGAAGTAACACTGCTAATAGATGGCCTACAAAACCTATTCTTGTTTAGGTGACAAAGTTGTTTGATATGAACAAACGGCGGAAGTCCCCGGTGCCAGGTATCCACGTTTTTACTGCAGTCTCAAGTTACACACCATTGTTCTTGTTTCATACATTTTCCTCTTACACTGTTTGCAAACTGATAGTAAACTTAGAACAAGTCAAGGTTACTAAATACTCTTACTGGACCGGGTGTATGACCGCGATCGACATTACTTGTGAGGATGTGCCTTCCTCTCTCCTCAACCGAACGAACAAAAAATATAAATTTCAATACATAATATTTGCAGTGGCGGTGTAGCGCGTCGGGGATGTTCGCGGAGTCGTGCGTCGACGGGTTCGCCGCGATCATGCGGAGGCGCTGCGCTTCCATGATGGAGCGCTTGCGCTTCTCCTCCAATGGCATCCTGAATGTGTTTTGATCGGTGGGACCAAGGGTGGGACTCTCCCCTTTTACACAGGTGGGTAAGAGTCCAGACACCCTTAATATAATTAATGTAATTATTATTGATACTAACATTAGGCTAAGTTATACTAACGTTATATGGATATTTTTCCGAAATAAATACTTTGAATTGAATTGAATTAAAAACTTCAACTCAACATTATCTCCTTGACAATAACTTAATACAAGCTAGCTAAATATCACTACCATTATAAAATAAATTGTATAAATGTTTTAACATTCCGTGTACCTAAATATCTGTAATAAGTAACTAGAAATAATAACTGTATTACTACAAACATGTTCTGACTATTTACAAGCGCTTTTTAAAGTCTACGTGAATAAAAACCTTTTTTATTTTATTTTATTTATAACGAGCGGCGCTTTTTTGTTTTTTGAAGAAGAAACCTCCTTAGGCGTTTTTGGTTGAACAAAAATCATGGATCGGTATCGTCAGGTTACGCTTCTCATTATTTCTAGCTATATGTACTCTTATAATTACTTTTTTTAAAGACATCTCCCGCACCTGGTTATCTAATCCCTGTGTCGCGGGGTACTTTACAAACATATTATTATAATATTGCACGTGTGGCGCAGTGGCTAAGACAGACGCCTCGCCGCTTCGTGTCGCGGGTTCGAGTCCCGCGCCGGACAACTATTTGTGTGACCCATAAATAGTTGTTCTGAGGCTGAATGTAATTGGAACTACGTTCCTTATCGCGCGTTGTGAAAGGGGGCTAGACGGAAAAAAATCTTACGAAAAGTTCTCACGACACTTTTTGCAGCTGTGCGGCGTGCGCATGTTTCTCTGTCTGTCTCTCTCTCTCTCTTATAGAAAGCAAGCCAGATATTTTGATTTCTATTTCGCATTGAACAGTGTGGTGTCGCGACGTTTATTTTTGTTGAGTGTGTACAGGTTTTTTGTACATAATAAATAATAAGAAATAACTTCGTTCCATCCGGGTGTCCCTTGACACCTCTCAAGTTTTTTGTCTATTACATGTTTGTAAAGTACCCCGCGACACAGGGATTAGATTACTAAGGGCGGGCGTTGTCTTTAAAAATAACTTACTGTCCCGCGCCGGAGCAGGCTAGGCGTTCGGACAGACTATAAATGGGTGACCGCCAATTTAGTTTAATTTCTGAGCGTCTCCGTGCTTCGGAGAGCTCGGCTATTGGCCCCGGTTGTAGTTACAAGACAACAATCGTTAAGCCATGTCAGAGGCCTACTGGGCGGCGTGGACCACTCTGACACTACAGTGACCACTGCCTATATTAAAAGCAGGAAGAAGCAGTCTAGCAATGTCAAACTACAAAACAAGTTCTGGCGCTCTACTCGGGGCAGTTGCTAAATGTCAGTTGCAGAGATGCTAAAGATTGGTTGTTTTTAGTAGGTTTTGTGAAACTGTCGCTCCACGTTAATATGCCAAACGGAAGGCCTCTCGTCCGATTGAAGATCGGAGAGGGTAATTCAGCGATACTGATGAGCGGTCCGTGTCTTCACGTTTTAACGTAGAGCGATAGTTAGACAAAGCGTTCTTAAAACCTTCGTTGTTTGCTAGACGCAGCTTGCCTATACTGTCCGGTGCAACAGTTAGAGCTTCCTTGCCTTACTGTATACGTGAAAAAACTGATAGTAAAACCACAGTATAAAAAATTACAGTACGGAAACTACTTGCAAACGTTTGAAACGGCACACACACACAAACATGAGCATCGACGAGACCCCTAAGTGGTAGTTGCGTTGCTGTTACTAGTGAGTGCGAGCCGCGTCAAAAAGAGTGGTCGCGTATAAGTTTATTGACTGCCTCGTTGGTCTAGCGGTAGCGTGTTCACCCGCAGAGAACGAGATCTTGGGTTCAAATCCCGGGTCGGGCCAAAAAGTGATTTTGGGACTTTCCTGTTAAAAGAAAAAATTGTCAGCATCAGCCCGAAGTCTGGGAGCTGGTGGTATTATACCCCCGTGCCTCGGAGAGCACGTAAAGCCATCGTTCCTGTACCTGACCTCTTTCCGGTCGTGTCGCTAGGCGTCCCATCGGATCATGAGTGTGATGGAATAGAATGTGCTCCTGTGTTTGCGCACACACTTGTGCACTATAATATGTCCCGCGCAGATGGCTAATCTCTATTGAGACTGGCCGCCGTGGCCGGATTGCGGCTAGGAGGACATTATTATTATTATTATCTCTGCAATCTTTATAAAAATCCACGTGCGTATTGCGTAGTATACGCAACTGCTGTTTCAACTCGGCTTCATCATAACGGGAGCTTTCGTATTTTAACCATCCACCTGCTTTATATAAATCAAATATGTTTTAATAAAAATAATAATAGGTAGATATCTAAAACATTAAAAGTTACAACCATACAGCTTCAATAGAGCGTAGGTATTTATGATAATAATAATAATAATATCTAGGGATAATGTCACACAGATCATCCTAGCCCCAAACTAAGCAAAGCTTGTACTATGGGTACCAGGCGACGATATACATACTTATATAGATAGATAAATACTTATATACATAGAAAACATCCATGACTCAGAAACAAATATTCGTGCTCATCACACAAATATTTGCACTTACCGGGATTCGAACCCAGGACCACCAGCTTCGTAGGCAGGAGCACTACCAACTAGGCTACGGTGACCGTCTATTATAATTTATTTCATCAACTTACTAGGCTTAGTTACTTTACTGTGTATATTTATACTATGGTAAAACGTAGTAAAGTGTTTGAAACATGTGTAGCTACTGACCAGGTATTAAATTTTCCTGTTATTCTTTCTTATTGGAGTGTAGTTTTTGTTGTATCGAGAAATTAATACGTGAGTAGTTTTTTTATTTGTAAATGTGTTGGTAATGATGAGTTAGCATATTTGTGTATCTAATTGGAATATTAGGTAATCAGTGAATCGCGAAAATGAGGCGTCTCTGACTTGAGATAAGTCTCTCAAACGAGATATTTGTATTTATCATCAACTAGCTGCGCCCTGCGGTTTCAATCGCCCCGCGTTTATCTATATTTTATTTTATTGAGATGACCAAGATTACCCTTACTTGCTACAATGTACATTCAGTCAAAAAAGTATCGGGAATGGATGATTTGTTTATGGTTCCAAATTCAAAGTTTTGTTTTTTTGTTGTTGTTACATTGGCACAACTGTTTTCCATTTTGGCGCGGAGTTTGAGTTGCATCTGTTATTTATATTAAATACAGTGCTGGTTTTAGTAATGTCGTATATAGTGTGTATTGCGAATTTCATAATGGACAAAAATATCAAACAAAGAGTTTGTCTTAAATTTTGCATCGCTAATGGAATTTCGTGTTCGGAGTCACTGAAAATGTTACAGAAGGCTTACGGTGAATCGACTTTATCAAAAACTCGTGCTTATGAGTGGTTCAAAGCGTTCAAAAGCGGTCGAGATGTGATGAAAGATTTGCCTCGCTCTGGTAGGCCATCAACGTCTGCAACTGAAGTTAACATCGCAAAAGTGAAGGAAATAGTGACTGAAAATCCTCATTCAACTCTGAGAGAGATAGCCGCCGAATTTTCTAATCATTTGGGTATAAAACATGTTGCCGCTCGGCTAGGCCCAAAAGATCTGAATTTTCTCCAAAAACTCAATCGCATGAAAGTCGCTGAGGACATGGTAGAACGACTCAATTCCAACCCAACATTCATGAAACGCATTGTTACTGGTGACGAGACGCGGGTTTACGAGTTTGACATGCAAACTAGTCAACAAGCTTCGGAGTGGCGTCTTCCAACTGAACCGAAACCGAAAAAACTACGCCAAAGTCGATCAAAACTCAAAAGTCAAAGTCATGTTGACTGTTTTCTTTGACTATCGCGGTGTTGTGCACTCTGAATTCTTATCGGACGGTCGAACGGTAAATAAAGAATATTATTTGAGCGTTATGCGGCGTTTAAGAGAGCAAATTGACGAAAAAGGCCAGATTTGTGGAAAGAAAATACTTGGATTTTGCACCACGATAATGCGCCTTCGCACAAGGCCATCATTGTGAACAAATATTTGACCAAACATTCAACAAATACCATCCAGCAACCACCATATTCACCAGATATGGCTCCAGATGACTTCTTTCTTTTTCCTAAACTCAAATTACCACTTCGTGGTACCCGTTATCAATCGGTAGAAGACATAAAGGAGAATTCGCGGCGAGAACTGAACTCAATTCCGAAAGCAGCGTTTAAAAAATGGTTTGTAGAATGGATTATTCGTTGGCGTAAGTGTATCGTTTCTGAAGGAGCATACTTTGAAGGTGATAAAATAAATTTGGATGAATAACAAACATTTTGTATATTATTGATCTTTTCCCGGTACTTTCTTGACAGAGTAGTATTACAATCATTGAAGGCCTAGTGCTTCCTTAATTACTGGATACCGCATGCACTTAAATTATACAAAACTATTTATATTTGGCCGATTGGCGTGGTTGGTAAATACTTTGCCTTGCGCGCTGCAGGTCGTGGGTTTGATTCCCACCCAGGAAAAATATTTGTGTGCATGAACAATGAACATGTTTGGATGTCCTGAGATTAAATTAACTATATTAATTATCTTGTTTCCATAGTACAAGCTCTTCTTAGTTCTCTTCTAGTAGAGCCTCGTTGGTCTAGCGGTAGCGCGCTCACCAGCAGAAAACGAGGTCCTGGGTTCAAATCCCGGGTGGGGCCAAAAAGTGATTTTGGGACTTTTCTGTAAAAAGAAAATTTCTCAACATCAGCCCAAATTCTGGGAGTTGGCGTTATTATACCCCCATGCGTCGGAGAGCACGTAAAGCCAGGACCTGATCTCTTTCCGGTCGTGTCGCTAGGCGTCCCATCGGATCATGAGAGTGATGAAATAGAAAGTGCTCCTGTGTTTGCGCACACACTTGAGCACTATAATATGTCCCGCGCAGATGGCTAATCTCTTTTGAGACTGGCTGCTGTAGGTATCCGAAATTCGGCTAGGAGGACGTCTGTTTGGAAGTAGATGGCCGAGTGTAAATAATGTCACAGGATATTATTATTATTATTATTTGCATCCATATTCTGTTAGTAACAATGTGACCTTAAACGGAGTGTCATGCATTCAACATTCTTTTATTTTAGAAGCAGTCAAAGATAATACAAATCTGTGACACTCCGCGGCCAAAAATACCGGAAGGTCTGCTAAACATACTACTGCTTAATAATTACCTACACAAACATTACAGCAGTAGGTAAATAAGTAACAAATTCCTTTTCATTGTCTACTACTAAACTAAGTACGTCCGAATTATGTCATTTTTGGTTCAGACCTTAGTAGGGCAGAGTCTGTCTCTTCAGTCGTATTTTCTTCAGATATCGCAGTAGCCGGTAAAGGAAAATAACATCAGATGGGATACGGGGCAGCAGTTCATCGACACAGTCACAAAATACTGTACAAAGTTTGGTTGACGATACCGACGTTTGGCTTAGAGCTCTCCGTAACCTTTCTTTTACAACGCCGATAAGACGCTCGTACAACCCTCCCCACCAAGGTGCGCTGGGAGGCAAGAAATTCCTTTTGATTTTACTGTTGCGGTTATTTGGCTTGTTTTCAGTAACGAAACAGCAAGTGGGTGCTTTAAATTCTAGTGTAGGGAGCTTGGACGAATCTTGACGGGCTAATAATATGCGTTCCTCCGATTCCACTTCTAATCTTAGGAAGTCGACAAGCTTGGATATATCATTGTTGCATTGGTCTTCAGCTCTATTATGATTCCACGCACGTAACACCTCCTCAGGCAAGGCAGACTCTACCATCGGGAACAAAATCGACGCGTATTTGTCTCTGGTGACGCCTAGAGTTTCAAGCGCTTGTAACTGCGTTTGAAGGCTGTCGTATAACGTCGGTAGGCTCCTGGTACTTGCTGCTCCTTTGTCTTGCATTAAAGTAAGTAGTCCTCTGACATAGGTCTCTATTAAAATATCGTCACGAGCAAACCTGGATTTTAGAGCACCTAGTGCCTTTGTATAGTTTTCACCACACGGCGGGTAACTCTCAACTAATTGCCTGGCGCTAGAATTAGGTTCCATTGATTGAAGTAGGTATTGGAATTTGTCGGCTTTGTCTATACCTGGATCTTGGTCTATTTTTTTAAACTGGCCCCAGAATAAAAGCCACATTTTTACCTCTCCGTTGAACTTTATAATCTCTAGCTTCGGCATTTTTATTTTGCTCTCATGTTGACTTGCTTTGCAGCTAGACCTTGCAGATACTAGGTAGTCGTTGTCGCAGTTATTATTATTGTTGGATTTGCTGAAGCTCTTTTCATATTTTATCTTCAGCTGTAACCATCGGGTTTTATATAGTAGTGCCTTATCTTGGTCACCTGGTATTCGAGCTCATCGAAGTCGTCAGCTTGGCACCACATGTCCCGAATGGAAACTTCACAACTAAACAGCTGCTCCGCGCAGTCGATAAGGGTAGCGTATTTAGTTTCCGCAATTTCGACGTCTTTGGTTTGCAGCGCTTTTTCTAGCAAATCTGCAGTGACGGTAAATTCACGCCGAAATTGGGCACGCTTCCTTTTTAATGGTTCCATTTTTACTACGCGAAACTTGAATCACTGCACAAAATTAAAAAACAACGACTATAAACACTAATAATAAAAAAAATTCACAAAATTTTACACGGTCGCCATTATGTCATGCATTCAACATTCTTTTATTTTAGAAGCAGTCAAAGATAATACAAATCTGTGACACGGAGTGTTATTATTCTTATTCTTCTGGTGGCGGCTATTTCCAGTCCCCGGAGGTCCTGGTAACACTGCGTCCAGCGATGAACTATTGTGCTCGCCGCTCCAACTAAACTTCCCTGTCTAACCCTGCAACATAGATAAATTGCAGAATCTTCTTGGCAGGAGTATCGATAACATCGTCCTGGTGCAAGAAGTGTTGGTCCAGGACGGTGTTACGTTTATGCATCAGTGTTCGAAAATTCGCTTTTGAATTTTAACATAAATGGGTGAGGTCGCCCCTTCACGGAGGCTGTTTACTTGACTGCATGGATTCGTGTTTAGCGTTCCAGGATTGGAATGTCCCACCGTTCAGCCAGTGTCCTCAAAATTATGTTAGTTGATTTTATATTGACATGAAATAATTTAAAATACGTCCCTTTATTTCGTACTGCCAGCTTCTTACTCAAAGAAGAACTGATAAATAACTCAAATCTATCTTTTCAAGAAATGCTTTAAACCACTACTACAACTATATATGAACATTGTTAACAGGTATTGACGCGACTAACCTTATTATTATTTTCCCGACGTTTCGACCAAGTTGCATTGATCGTGGTCACGGGATGACTGGCGCAGCATACCTGTTAACAATGTTCATATATAATTATGATACGCGAAAGTTTAAAAGTGTACACTATTACAACTACTGGATAATTATTCGTTGGCTGTCATTTCATTGTGTAATACCGACAGGTATTTAATCCTAATTTATAATAATATCCTGGGACATTATTCACACACGGCCATCTGATCCCAAACTAAGCAGAGCTTGTACTATGGAAACCAGATAACTGATATTATAATATAAAAAAAAAATGTTTATTGAATATATACTTATAAAGATAAATTACACCCAGACTCAGACATGTTAATGGACACAAAGCTTCGATTCCCACCCAGGGGCTCTACCAGCTAAGACGCTGACCATCGATTTCTTAAATGGCGTTCAAATAAATAAAGGTTAAAAATGACTTAATCAATCGTTAAATCGGCTTCCATTAGCACATGTGACGTCATAAATGGTCCGGAATCGATTGTCAACGTTGAAGCCGATTTAACGATTGATTAAGAAATTTTTAACCTTTATTTATTTGAACGCCATTTAAGAAATCACTGTTCGGTGACTTAGCCGGTAGAGCCCCTGGACAGATAGGCTTGAAAGTGGTGATCCAACCAACGACCATCGACGTGAAAAGCAAGCATTTGCCAACCACGCCAACAGACCCGTCTAATATATGTAATACTAGCTGTGCCCGCGACTTCGTCCGCGTGTTAATTAGTTTATTTCGTTTTTCTTGTAAAATAAAAGACTTTTTCTAAAATAAATGTAGCCTAAGTTACTCCTTATTACATCAGCTACCTGCCAATAAAAGTCCCGTCAAAATCGGACCATCCATTTCAGAGATTAGCCGGAATAAACAGACAGACAGACAGACAAAAATTGTAAAAAATGTCATTTTGGTGTATGTACCGTATAATTATAATATAATTAATATATTCATATTAATGTAGTAAAATCCGGTTATTTCAATATTACAAACAGACACTCCAATTTTATTTATTTGTATAGATTTCCAGTACTATAAATACTAGATAAATGTTTTACTAATAGAGAAATTATGATAACTGCTAAAGATACTTATATATTTCTAAATATATGTATTTAGGAATATATAAGTATCTTTAGCAGTTATCATATTTTCTAGTACATATTATGGACAAATTATACCCAGCCACAGAACCAACAATCGTGCTCCTCACACAAAGATTTCTCCCGGGTGGGGATTGAACCCACGACCTCTGGCTCAGAAATCAGGTTCACTATATATTAGACCATAAGGTTAAACAAAGCTTCTGATTCATTAAATTAAGCTGATGAGAAGCCCCAGTTCAGTAGCACGGGTGATTAAGTAAATAATACATGGGTAAACAATCGCAGAATTACTACACAATTAAACGTGTTTCAACATTATCCAGGTGTCTGTTCCTACTAAGTAATCACCGCAAATTGCATTATTCAACAAACGAGTCCGTACATTTAGTTCTAACGATAAACTAATATTTACGATTTATTTAACAATCACCTCGTAAACACCTACAGGAATAAATAACATTGCAGAATGAAAACAGCTTACGACTCGCAATTTTGATACACTCATTCATATTAAAACCGTGTTGGGAGGATGCTGAATTGATGGCACCTATCTGACACAATAAAATTGTGAACATATTTATTCAGCATTTGATTATTAACATACACTTGTACTTGTCAAGCTCATAATGCAGAGCATAAATGACAGCGAACGTTTGGTGAATGCCTAAAGCGGATAATACCTGAGGGCGCCTTTGTGGGGTTCGGGGCACAGCTCAGGGGCCCGCTGAATTAAAAAGATAGAATTTAATAGTGGGTGTGATTACTGGCACGGACTACAGGCACTGGATCACAGATAAGGAGTTAAGGGACCAACGCAACCTCACCGGCGAGGGTCTTACTTTACATATGTTTCACATTAAATACCTCTGATTTATAATAGGAACTCGCGAGAAAAAATATGGCGAATGAAAATTATATTTTGGAGTTACATTAAGCTAACTGAACGTTCTTATGGAATGACCGATCTTTTTTTATTTCATTGGATAAAAAAGCCACAGACAGTACATAATTTACAAACATAAAATATATTTTGCTATTTTAAGCCTCTTGAAGTCAAAATCATGTGCATAGTGCACAAAAATATTTGTAAAAACAATTTTAAAAGAGGAAATAAAGAAAGGCTACACCAAAACAATATGAATCAAGGGAAATAAGTAGAGCGAGTGACTTACAAAAGAGTAAAGATGACGTCTCTGGATGAGCGGTGGAAATTGTTAATTCATACATACATTTTGGATGGCCATGTATTCAGCACGTTTCATTATAGCGTAGTTTTTCTACATATGTTTTCGGTTACACCTTTATCCTTTTACTTGCAAATTTAGCATCAGTCATAGTTAAAACTAAAGAAATCGCATAATATCCCAGTCAGACGTCGTTAAATAGCTGCTCAACGTATGAGCTTCAAACTCTACCTTTGACTTGGTAATTTGACATTGATGGTTCCTACTTGCTGAACAGTAACTCATCTAAAATTCCAACAAAGGCGACGAAACACTATAAACCTTTTCATATTCCTTTTGTATCAAGTATCGAGCAAGCAATACCTTATAGTACAAAAAAATTAAAGTTTTTAATTTTGACATAATCGTCAATAAATCTGAGACAGTAACATATTTCTTTTTAAAGACAACGCCCGCATACGGGAATCTAGTCCCTGTGTCGCGGGGTACTTTACAAACATATAATAGACGGACACAAATTACATCCAGACTCAGAAAAACTATTTATGGGTCACACAAACAGTTGTCTGGCGCGGGACTCTAACCCGCGACACGAAGCGGCGAGGCGACTATCTTAGCCGCTACGACACACGTGCAGTCAAAATATAAAACTTAGAAAAAAATAACAATCACGCACTTGTAACATTTTCCAATGTCTATTCGTGGAGACCTGTTATTGGCCTTCGATTACTATTGATCGATTTTATAACTGTTTTATGTGCTATTGGTTTTCCTTGAAATTAATTAGATAAACTTAAAAAGACCTTGTAAGAAAGCAATGAAATGAGAAAATGATTAAGTAAAAATTATTTGGTCGGTAATAGACAGCGTCACGGCCAATATTATAGACTATTGTATGGCTTCTCCTCTGGTACATTATTTGCTCATATATCCAAGGTACAAAATATTGAATAGGTAGCTCACAATGAATGATATGGCGCAGTTCAACTGGCGCGGGTTTCCCGGGATATAAATAATGGTGCATATGTTTGTGGAATGTTTAATTAGTTATGTGTGCGATTGTGTTATTGTACCTATATCGCATTAGTAAATATATTTATTTGCTGCGTAATTACTGCAATCGGTTAGAAGAAGACAAATGAAATATTTTTCGTGAAGTCGAGTGGTTTAAATCAAGACAACTAATAATTAGGGGTTAAATGAACCGTTCCCATTAGAATATAAATCTAATAACATGACGCAACAACATAACACGTATACAACACAGATAGTTACATAACATGTATGGATACTAAGGATGTTCAAAATAAGCTTATAAGCCTTGAACGTTGAAAATTTGGCGTGTTCTATAAAAGCAAACTGAAAAGAATGGTGTTATATGAATGTGTGTCATCGTTGACCACAATATATAATTAATTATTATTATTGGAAGACCTACAGCTATATATTAGTTATAAAGATAGCAATGTAATAAGCGACAAAAAACCAACAACAGGACTTTGTGAATAGGTAATAAATTACTTTAGTTATAAAATATTCATAATTTATTTATTGACATGCAACAAAGCCCTATTATGACCTACTGCGCAAATTAAATACAAAATACAATAAATAAAGAAAAAAAGGTTTAATAAATTACCATCGTATAGTGCGACAAGGATCTTTATGAACGTCACTGACATTTGTGGGAGGGCGACACTACGAGTATGTCGGCAAGGGTTGCTTTTAAGAAAATTTCCCTAATATTATGCGAAAATTTTAAAATGCCAATAGATTGTATCCATTGTATTTTTTATATCAATTGTATAACTTTGACGGGCCAGTTAATTCATATTTATTAACATTAGAAAAAGCCTATTGACAGATATGCATTCCGTGGATAATTTGTTGGTACTAAGAGAAGATAGTCGGCCTAGAAAGAATAACCGGGCTACCCCATAATATCCCGTGGGTGTCGTCAAAGGCGACTAAGGGATACACCTGGGGCTCTACCGGCTAAGTCGCTGAACATCGATTTCTTAAATAGCGTTCAAATAAATAAAGGTCAAAATGATTTAATCAATCGTTAAATCGGCTTCCATGAGCACATGTGACGTCATAAATGGTCCGGAATCGATTGTCAACGTTGAAGCCAATTTAACGATTTATTAAGTCATTTTTAACCGATATTTATTTGAACGCCATTTAAGAAATCACTGTTCGGTGACTTAGCCGGTAGAGCCCCTGGACAGATAGGCTTGAAAGTGGTGATCCAACCAACGACCATCGACGTGAAAAGCAAGCATTTGCCAACCACGCCAACAGACCCGTCTAATATATGTAATACTAGCTGTGCCCGCGACTTCGTCCGCGTGTTAATTAGTTTATTTCGTTTTTCTTGTAAAATAAAAGACTTTTTCTAAAATAAATGTATTATTTACATTTAAGAAATCGATGTTCAGCGACTTAGCCGGTAGAGCCCCAGGTAGTCGGGCAGCAGCGCCACCTGTGTATATAGCTACCACCTAACTGCGGTCGCCAAGCCGGTGATTACGGCAAACCCCTCCAAATTGACGGTCACCGTAGCCTAGTTGGTAGTGCTCCTGCCTACGAAGCTGGTGGTCCTGGTTCGAATCCCGGTAAGTGCAAATATTTGTGTGATGAGCACGAATATTTGTTTCTGAGTCATGGATGTTTTCTATGTAAGTATATAAGTATTTATCTATCTATAAAAGAATGTATATCGTCGCCTGGTACCCATAGTACAAGCTTTGCTTAGTTTGGGGCTAGGATGATCTGTGTGACACTGTCCCTAGATATTATTATGATTAATAATAATAGCCTTTTATTCGCAAACATAGGGTTACAAGAAGTTCCTAAGTTCGGTGTGCCTTTTGACATAGGCCTCCTCCAATTCCTTCCAATAGGTCCTGTCCCTTGCCACTCTCATCCAGAATGGTCCCGCTGTCTGTTTGAAGTTATCTTCCCATCTCCTGACTTGACGATATTAGTATTATTATTATTATAGATATTAATTGCAACGTTATAGAAGTCTTTGGAGGAAGCCTATGACCAGCAGTGGAAGATATCAGGCTGATGGTGTGAATAGGATTATAGTGTCTTGCAGCGCCTCTTGGCATGTTCAATGGGATTTTCAACAGAAGTCCAGGACTATCAATCAATCCACTTAAGAATTTCAGAAAATATATAATATCAGCTATTTCACGACGAGCGACGACGAACGGTAGAATGTGATATTCACCACAAATCTTATGACACTCTTCAAGCGTGTACCTACGATTAAGTCGATAGCAAATCAGCTTTTCGCTTACAACTAATATACTCAACGGATATTACAGGCATTAGTATAATAGCATGTGCGCAAACACAGTCATTCTATCATTACAGACAGGACTATTGTTGCCAATAAGCCTGATATCGTTTTGGTAGACCGGTTGGAACACCGGGCATTTATTGTTGATATCACTGTCCCATCTGACAAGTTGTCAAAATACTTAGATTTGGTTCACGAGGTTACCGCCATGTGGGATGTGGACTCAACAATAATTGTCCCGATAGTCGTCTCCGTAAACGGTCTCATAGCGAAGAGCCTCGACCAACATCTAAAGAGGCTTTCGCTAGATTACTGGGTCAAGGGTCGGATACTAAAGGCTGCAATAATGGGAACGGCACGCATTGTGAGGAGGTTCCTTACTCTGTCGCCCTGACCACCGGCGGCCTAGCGCGCCAAACCTCGCCGCTGGAGGACCTATATTTTTTACATATATATTTATATAAATTGTTTTCTTTTTGTTTCTATTTTATATAGATATAAATATGTTAAAAATAAGAACTTTAAATAAATAATTTGGAATAATAATAATGTCCTGGGACATTATTTACACACGGCCATCTGATCCCAAACTAAGGAGAACTTGTGCTATGGAAACCTGATAACTGATATACTACATAATATACTACTTTTTTTGTAAATACATACTTAAATAGATAATTACACCCAGACTCAGGACAAACAGACATGTTCATGCACACAACTATCTGTCCTGGGTGGGAATCGAACCCACGACCTCCGGCGTGAAAATCAAGCATTTGCCAACCACGCCAACAGGCCTGTCAAGAAAAAGATGTATTCAAAAATAGCACAGACAACAAAAATATTAAATAACTATAAAAATTAAATAAAAACAAAGACACTTGTTGACTGTGCGAGACAGTAATGGCACCACCTCAGCATTTGCTAGAACATTTTATTAGATACCAGTAGAACCAGTAGATAGGAACAAGTCAGACAGTTTAAGGTCCTCTTTCTAGACTTGGTATCCTAAATTCAATGTGCCAGTGAGTATCGTTCGTAGCTTAATGGCAGAGCACCTACCCCGGATTAGTAGAATGTACTGGTTCTAGACCCGACGTACGATTAAATATACGATTTACCATTATTGAGTAAAATATTACGCTTGCCACTGGGAATAATAGAATAGAATAGAATAGAATAGAAATTTTATTTTTCAAGTAGCTATGACTCATATATGTTAGTAGGACTTACAGCTATGTTAGTAACATACATTATTATTACCCTGCAACCGTCATCCCCGCGACAAGCCATGGGAGACGGCACAGCAACGACTTATGTAGGCGCAGTCCAACCTACTTGCAATCATGTTTAGGATACTGTTAGAGCTGGTCCGCACCCTATGCACCAGAGAACCGCATCTTTTACGCATTGTTGCATAAAAGCAATCTACATGTGCATCTGCGAACATTCCCGACGCACTACAGAGACGGGGCAGCCCTACCAGCACCCTAAACGCATTGTTGTATTGTACGCGTAGAGCGTTGTAGGATCGTTGAGTATATCCAGCCCACAAGCTGCAGGTGTAAAAGTTTGTACAGTAGGCTCGAAAGAGCGTTATTTTGACACCAAGTGAACAGCGCGCAAACCTGCGGGCTAGCATATTCGCTCTGACCGACAACGCTCTACGCTCCCGCTCAATATCACCATTGTCTTTGAGGTCAGGGGTCAATACATGACCAAGGTATTTAAATTCACGTACTATCTGTAGAGGTGAGCTGTTAAGTATTAAAGGTGGTACTTTCTCTACTGTTTTACCCCTGGCTTCAAATACCATGACGACTGACTTTTTAATGTTATACGTCAAACCATGTATTGCAGTGTACTCTTCACATTGTGCTAACAATTTCCTAAGGCCACAAGGTGATGCACTGATTAAAACTAGATCGTCGGCGTACCAGATATTGTTAACGCAGACACCATCGATGTAACAACCGACTCTAGCACTGCTGAGCTTACATATTAGATCATTCACATACAGATTGAAGAGCGTTGGCGAGCTCAACCCCCCTGTCTCACCCCGCATTCCAACCTGTATGGACGTGACAATGATCCAGCCCATCGTACATTGTTGATCTGGTTTCCATACCAATATTTAAAAACGTTATTAAGTATCTTATTCCAGAGAATATCGTAGGAAACCGAATCAAACGCCCTAGATAGATCGAGGAAGCAGGCATATACAGGTGTATCGCGTTTCGTGTAGTATGAGATAGCATGCTTAAGACACAACACCGCACTCTCTGTTGACAACCCTGGACGGAACCCAAATTGGTTGTCATGTATCGGAGAGCACTTATTTAGTTGTGTGTTAAGCATGCCGTCAAAGACTTTCGAGATCACGGTAGCCAAAGAGATAGGCCTACAGTTATTGCTATCCGCAAGGTCACCTGTTTTATTTTTAGGTATCGGAATAACTATAGTCCTAATCATTTCGGCCGGCATATAACTATGGCTTATACAGAACCCATAAAGCGTACCGAGAACTCGAGGTAAGTGCGGTCCAGCGTATCGGAGGTGTTCGATGCTGAGTCCGTCATGTCCAGGGGACTTACCCCGTGGCATAGATTTTATTGCGCTGGCGATCTCGCTTGCTGTAAACTTTACGTTGACTGCCATGCCGGACTCAGAATCAAGCACCACCTTCGAAGGTCCCAAAGGAGAACTAACAAAATTTTTTCCTTATAGATGTTCGCTATATCTTCTGGATTACTGACGCCGCCGACACTCACAGGGATACCCGGCTTCGGCTGCAACTTAGATGTATGATTCCAAAAACCCCGGAAATCATTTTTAGAATGGTGCGAGGCCAGAATATCCATTTTGATTTGGTCCTCGTGCTTTTGGCACCATTTTAATCTTGATTTAAATACTTTTCTAGCCTCGCACATTTCATCATATGCACACCCAGAAGTACGCTTACCATACCACGACCATAGCATAAATTTTTCCCTGGCCTCCCTGTGAGCCACCGCTATATAATGCTATATTACTAAAGATTTAATAGTTTGGAAGACTTTACCGATATGAAATGATTTTATCCGTTACTTATTACTCTTGCACTGTTGTATGTCGTGATTAGATGGCTAGTATCCGTCGAGATTGGCCGCTGAAACTATTTTTTTTTTAAATCCTAGCCCCAAACTGAGCAAAGCTTGTACTATGGGTACCAGGCGACGATATACATACTTATATAGATAGATAAATACTTATATACATAGAAAACATCCATGACTCAGAATAATAAATATTCGTGCACATCACACAAATATTTGCACTTACCGGGATTCGAACCCAGGACCACCAGCTTCGTAGGCAGGAGCACTCCCAACTAGGTTACGGTGACCGTCATTGAAGTTGCAATGATCAGAAAGAGGGTTGGACCAGTCCCATTGTGATTTTTATCATTGAATAAATATTGGAAGGTACCGTAAATAATTCCAGGTGACGAAGAGGTGATTTTTATCCTATTATCTATACCGCAATAGTCAGCCGCAACATTTTCTTTTGAGACTAGGACTGACACGCTCGCCACAATAGCTACTGTGAGCCAAGATCTACAATAGTACGCACTTAAAAGTATTCAAATTGGCTGAGGCTTAGACTGGTACCTACCTGTCTTGGACTCCTAAAAAATTCAATCAGACAGTACAATTTTGCACTACCCTCCAGCGCAAAGCTAAAGACCTAGTTTAAACTGATCATCATCATCATCATCATCATTTGTCCCCACTAATATGCTAGTGGGTGTGGTTTCCGCACTTAGTCCCGATGTGGACCATTGTACGTGGTTTAATCTGATTGTGTTTTAATTTTTTTTACCGAGTACACAACGCACACCCAGAATCAGAACACGTAGAGAATCGAACCCGAAACACGAGAGCGCCCATGCAGACGAAGCGACCTACTCCTACGACATAATAACGGTCACCTATCTATAGATTGACCGGGCATCTAGTTGCATACCTCATCAATCACTCATCAGGTAGCAACTAGCAATGAATTGTGCCTTCTTAGAAAAGTCTTGTCGTCATTTTTACAATTAAGTTTTCTACTTAGACAGTGTTAATGGGTACAAAGCAATTCCCATTAGTAAAGTAGGACAGGAAAGTGTAATAAAGAGGTTTCTTGTATTTTTGTATGAAATATGTGGATGTATTGTGCTTTGTACACCTTTACCTCGAACGCAGCGAATATTAGGTCCAGTCAACAAAGGAGGAGGTATATACACCAGGGCGAATTGTATAAAGACTTATATTTTTCCTTAGGAAAACAATAATTGTGCTCCAGGCTGACGGTCACAGTAGCCTAGTTGGGAGTGCTCCTGCCTACGAAGCTGGTGGTCCTGTGTTCGAATCCCGGTAAGTGCAAATATTTGTGTAATGAGCACGAATATTTGTTTCTGAGTCATGGAAGTTTTCTATGTATATAAGTATTTATCTATCTATATACCCATAGTACAAGCTTTGCTTAGTTTGGGGCTAGGATGATCTGTGTGACATTGTCCCCAGATATTATTAATAAACCTGGATCTACAGTGAAACACAATAAAAAAACAATGAAGATTGAGACTCAGGAACGTTACGGGGAATAGCTTCAGCTTCGATCAATGATGATTCTGCAAATAAACAAATAGGAGTTATAAAGAAGTGCTTACATCTTCCTCCAAAGTAAAGCGGGAGATAAAATGATATAACGAGGCCAGAGCATCATAAAATGAGAGAATTGCAACCAGAGAGACCAGCTGCAAAAGAAGCATGGGTGTATTTTAATGTTCTCATAAATTGAGCTGTAATTCTTTATGCCACTGACAGGAATGGTAAAAGCGTAAAAGTACAGAAGTAGTGTCTAGTCGGTTTAAGATGTGTAATAAACTACTCCAGATATTGTTTTCTAAGCTATTTAATATAATTTTAAGCGTATTTTGCCAGCGGTCACACTCAAAGTATGTGATGGATGAATTGTTAATATTGCAACAAAATGTGAGCAAAGATAGAATGGTGAACGAACTAAATTAAACGAAATAGTTTGCTTTTAAAAAAATCCATGTTTGTTTCGATTACTGTGACAAAGTACTTTGAATCTGAAGTTTGTAAGTGAATTTGTTATCATAGTTTTTATTGTGGGGAAAATGCGGTCAGTTGGTAGCCCCGCCAGGACACGAAGACGCTGACTCATGCACGTCCCCTTCTGGATCTGTGCCAAAAAAGGGGTCGTCCATTTATTAAGTTTAGGACGATGTTCAGTTTTGAGACCATCCCATCCTTATTAAACGACATCATGTATTTAGAGAATTGTCTACGAATAAGTTTAAAAGAATTATTAAAGCCAAATTTTGTAGCAGGGCATATTACAAAATGTCTGATTATTTAAGTGATAACAGTGCTTGGGATTGAGTTGTTCTGAGTCAACACACATGATTGTAATTAATTTTAAGTATATTTTATTTAAAAAAAGGATTCCTACTGATTTTTCAGGCAGTGTTTCTCAGTAGCTGCTACGTCATGCACTGCACGGTAGGGTAAAAAAAAATGACGATTCCACATAAATGTAAAGTTTTTACGGAATAAAGGATTTATGACTTTGATTTGTTTTAAAGAGAGCGTTTGCGAGACATCTTCCTCACTCTTAGACCGGGCCATAACAAATTGGCTTTCTGGCATGTCTGACTTCAAACTCCTGGTACTAATAGCGAGAGGATGTTTTGATTGCAACAAAATTATAATAAATAAAAGTGAGTGCTACTACGTAGAAAAACTACTTCAAATTTTTATCGGACAGTAAATATTCCAGTCGGTGTCGTCTGGAATCGTGTGTCCTCCATCTCCAGTCATCATGTGGCTGATGATGTCTAGAGATGGAGGACACATGATTCCAGACGACACCGACTGCAATACGCCACCGACCTGACCGTGACGGCTGATTTATGTTTACTCAACATCAAAAATGCTCCCGTATGACAGGTGGCGTTTAGTAATAAAGTAATTATTGATGTCCATTTTGAGGAGGTGTTTTGAAGTAGATCAAAGAAAAACAGCTTATAGAGCAAAATATCTCTATAAGCTGTTTAACTGGGGATCTAATTCCTAATAGGCCCCAGTCAGGTGACTGTCTTAACGTTTGCGTCGCTTTCCCGAGGTCCCCGCTGTCCCGGGTTTGATTTGTGTTACTCATAAATAGTTGTCCTGAGTCTGGTTGTGTCCGTCAATAATATGTTTGTAAAGTACCTCGCGACACGGGGATTAAGTTCCATAGTGCGGGCCGAGTTTACTAGTGCCCATGGACTACGAATACGACACATATAATAAAATCGTAGGCAAATCAAAACTGTACATTGAATATTTGAAGTATATGCAAATAAAACATTGAGTATTGAGTATTTTTTAAAAAGACATTTGGGGAGTGATCTACAATCGATATCGAAGCCAAAAATATAGCTTTTAGAATTTTTGTCTGTTTGTCTGTATGTATGACCGGGCTAAACTTAAAAAGTACTGCGTGGATTTACTTAAAATTTTGCATGAATATTATTAAGAGGTCAGGACAACATATAGGCCACATATTATCACGCCAACCCTTACGGGGGAGGAGTTGTGATAATTTATATAATTTAACTCGGGTAAAACCGCGGGGTACAGTTAGTAATAAATAATAATAAACATCCGGGATATAGCGCACATCTAGCTCAAACTAAGAGCTTATACTAGACACCGAATATTCATACATGTTCCCTTTTTTGTAAATAAACTAATACACAGAAAAAACCAAAACCAAGAGAAGTACACATGTGCATGAATACAAATACATATTTGTCTTATGCGAGGATCTAACCCGCAATCGTCAGTTCAAAAGCAGGTTAATTACTAAGGGACGCCGGACGGCGGTCTTCTCACAATATCAAATATATATATAAATTAAAAACTGATAAATATAAAACGTTATGATAACATTTACTTTACTGCTTTGGTGGAATAAAAACAAAAAAATATCTATTAATTACCCAGATATTTTGAGACGTAATTTATGG
This sequence comes from Pseudoips prasinana, assembly GCA_951640165.1. Lineage (NCBI taxonomy): Eukaryota > Metazoa > Arthropoda > Insecta > Lepidoptera > Nolidae > Pseudoips > Pseudoips prasinana. The sequence continues at coordinate 38,635,348 of OX621243.1, read as the reverse complement.
GTGGCACCCGATAAACAAGCGTCGCGAAGAAAATAATATGATGATACAGCTCTCTTAGTGTTCGGTATCAGCCCTATTGATAAATAGAGGAGCCAGTGGAGGCTCCTCCGGAGATAATGTCGGGAATACACCGTCATTACACCGATACACGAACATTTTGCTGCTCCAGAGTATTATACAAATAAACAAGCATTACAAATCTCTATCTCTGTCTTTATGTCTGTAATAAATATGAAATACAAGCTGCACCCCGCGGTTTCACCCGCGTTAATGTAGTTTTGGCGTAAAAGAGTAACAAACATACATCTATACTCACAAACTTTCGCATTTATAATATTAGTAGAATGTGTACCTCTAGCGATTTTGGCAGTGCAAGCCGGAATAGCTCGCAAATGTTACGTTTTTCCTATTTACTTATCGTCATATTTTGGACAATTCACACAATATCTTTATAAATTGTAGCCTATGTGTTATTCTGATGTATAAGCTATATTATTGTAAAGTTTCATTAAAATCTATTCAGTAGTTTTTACGTGAAAGAGTAACAAACATCCATCCATACTTACAAACTTTAGTAGGATTAAATAAACGCTTCCATTCAATAAAGATCTTAATCTTAATAAAGATCGTTTTGCTTTTTGGTTGTTTTTGTAAATTTTTAATGTCTTGATTAAGCTTAATAGTATACAAACACAAAGTAAAATTATGGTAACTGTCAATCTATATCATTAATTATTTTTTATTTTAAAGTAATGTTAAGTTTACCTAGCTTTGCATGCTGAGTTCACTATTTTAGGGCATACAAGTTGTATAATATTATTGACGTGAGTTTCTTTTGATTGTTTTATTGTATTGTCCGATTTGTGAACCTAAATAAACAAGACAAGGACAAAAGTAGTGGTGAATGTTCTAGAATGAAAAGAATGACTTTCAGAATGTTTAAATATTGGAACGATTTAGGATATACAACATGTAACTTAATTAACGCACATCCTGAAAATAGTTTGCTCAGAATTGTTTACTGATTCGATTTATATAATTTTTAATGTAGGTAATTTTTTTCCCCAAAATAATTAAAACTACGGAAATTATCGTTATATTAACCCTGTACAGTTAAAACAAATTGAAATGGACCGTAAGTCAAAGTAATAAGACTTTTAAATAGCAGTTGTATTTGTATTCATACAAATTCCATCATTCAACACAAAATAAAGCAAAATAAAGTTTTATTCCACGAAACTTATTTAATAAATAACAATGTATATACATGTTAAATTAAAAATTTTGTGTATGTATTATGATTATAACATAATATTCTAATTGGGGTGTTTGAGGGTGTGTGTTAATTACGTTTCATGTTGTGTAAGCAGAATATCAAAACAGAACGGTGACTTTTAATTTAAGTGAAATGGAAGACGAATCAAGAGCAAGAAGTAAAAGTGGAAAAGTGCAAGTGATCAGTGTAAGTAAACAGTGCCACTTGTTCCGTTCAGTTCCCTATACAGTAAGAAATAATAATAATAATATCTAGGGACAATGTCACACAGATCATCGTAGCCCCAAACTAAGCAAAGCTTGTACTATGGGTACCAGGCGACGATATACATACTTATATAGATAGATAAATACTTAAATACATAGAAAACATCCATGACTCAGAAACAAATATTCGTGCTCATCACACAAATATTTGCCCTTACCGGGATTCGAAACCAGAACCACCAGCTTCCAGGCAGGAGCACTACCAACTAGGCTACGGTGACCGTGTTCGTCGGGGCTTTCGCACAGTGCTTGCTGAGGGGACTCTGAAAGTGCGCCGCATGTGAACTCTCACGCAGTGTTTGTCGGCGGGGCTCTAAATAAGTGTGTGTTCCGTGATGGTAATGTTCCACCAACTGACACAATCGATGCCAATAAAGGATCCGCTTTCACTAGTAAAACGCTAGTTTTATTTTTAATCCCCTGACCCACCGCTCGCCACACAACATTAAAATAAAATCTACGCACTTGTTCAAACCTTTGATAATTATTTACAAATCATGTTTATTTATCAAATACTTAACTTTATTTCACTTTTAATCGCGTCATACATATTATTATATAGTACATAATTAAATGACATTGTCTATGTATTACCAATTTAATAATACTATTATTAGTAATCAGAGGAAACTCCTTTGCATATTCTGTGCTCGTGCGGGCCACTAATGCGTTGTAGAAGTATCCACTTAGGACAGCATATTATGCAACCTGAAGAGATACAAACACTCACCGCACAATCAATCTGGGAGTTTTTGGAAGCTGTAGGATTGAGCAGTGAACTTTGACAAAAGTCAAAGGAGCTCTGCTACAATAGATCAGTAATGGTCGAGGTAGCAAGATGCCACCGAGGCATCAAGCCGCAAACAAACAATATATATACTATTATTAGTAAGACTTCGAATGACTTATACCTACCACCATAGCCTAGTTGGTAGTGCCCCTGCCTACGAAGCTGGTGGTCCTGGGTTCGAATCCCGGTAAGTGCAAATATTTGTGTGATGAGCACGAATATTTGTTTCTGAGTCATGGATGTTTTCTATGTATATATGTATTTATCTATCTATATAAGTGTGTATATCGTCGCCTGGTACCCATAGTACAAGCTTTGCTTACTCGTAGTTTGGGGCTAGGATGATCTGTGTGACATTGTTCCCAGATATTATTATTATTATTATACCTACTGTATTGTTTTCTTTGATTTCCTGTAGCCATGTGTTCATTGCTAATTAAGGCTTAGGTCATATGTAACAGAAGGCTTTTTGTGATAATACCGACCGGCGACCCTTAGAATACTAGTGTTTGTAATGTGCCAAAATATTATTTCATTATAATTTAACTTTTATTATAAAGTTTGACTGCACTTGTGGCGCACCTTCACCGCTTCGAGTCCCGGGTTCGATCCCCGCGCGACAACTATTTGTCTATTTGTGTGATCCACAAATAGTTGTTCTGAGTGGATATAACTTGTGTCCGTCTATTATATGTTTGTAAAGTACGACACAGAGAAGAGATTACCTAGTGATGCCGATCTTTAAAAAAAAAACTAATACAAAAACAACGTTTACGCATTTTTCTAGATAAAATACAATAATTACTGTTGGCCCAACCGGAGATATGGGCGTCACGATCGAGACGGCAGATGTTTTGGTGGTTTAGCGGTAACGAGATCCACCGCAGCTAATGAGGTCTTGAGTTCAAATCACAGCTCTGCGTGTGGAGACCTCCTGGTCAAATGTTGGCTCTCCACGATCACATATAAAGACGTAGGTCATGTACCTGACATCTTTCCGGTCGTGTCGCTAGTCGGTCCATCGTATCATGAGAGTAATGAATAGTGCCCCTGTGTTTACGCATGCACTTGTTCACTATAATGTGTACCGCGCAGATGGCCCCATTCGGTCTCTATCGCCGTCGCCAAAATTCGAGCAGGAGGACCTCCACACTTAGACTTTTTTTATTTATTTATTTGTAACCACAAACAAGTCAACAATCATCATTAAATAAATCTTAAATTATACAATATAACTTAAAGTAAACTCAACATTGCTGGTCACCTAATACATAAAAGAATTAGAAATGGTGAGCCTGTGTTACAATTTTAGATTCCTATGAAATTATCAAATGAAATATTCTTTGTACTGTTAAGTGAATATAGAATATACGTATTTTCAAATATATGTAAGATATAGTTATATAGATAGATAGGTTAATATTTATGTGATGTGTGAGCGTGACCGTGGACAATTATATATATATATATATATATATATTGTGTGCGTGTGATAGTAGAAGAGAGTGTAGCATATTTGCAATTTACGACTGTCCCTCCATAGTATTTTAATGAGCTGTATCTTAAATGTATGTTTACTATTAGCGAATATATCTAATGTATTTAATTTTTCATTATATGTCTTAAACATTCGATTTAATGGGGACCGTATACCTGCATTTGTACGAGACTGCATAATTGTAAAAAGTTGATTATGGCGGGATGTTCGCACATGAGCTCGCGTTGGCACAGAATAAGTTATTTTGTTTATTATATTTATGCAATCATACTTGTTATTACAAATATCAAAAAGCAGCATAGCTTCCAGTTTCTGTCGTCTAGAGTTCAGGTCAAGCAATTTATAAGACTTAAGTAATGACTGGTAAGATAAGCGTTTACGAAAACATTTGTAATTAGTATATCGCAAAAACTTCTTCTGGACCCTTTCTAAGCTCTTTTCGTATTTGTTGTATAATGGGTTCCATACAGCAACAGCGTATTCAAGTCGTGGCCTTATTAATGATTTAAAAAGATACATAAGCGTAGATGGACTTGGGATTTTAACCCAGGACATCTTTATTCTATTATGACACGGGGGTGTAAATACCGCCAACTCCCAAATATTCTTGATGGCATATGAAGTCTATCAACATGTAGTAGGCCAGAATAAAATATAGCCTTTTTTTTTATATGCCTATGCATGCCACCCGCAAAAAATGTCTGCGGGTGGGTATGTCAGATTCGCACCGACAAAACCTAATCTGCACTGGTTTTCTCTTGGTGCCTGATGGGTGAAGCCCCGGGAACGCGGGTATACCGCTCCGGTGTCCCCCTTTTGTGCCGTGTCCCAGATGGTCGGGACACGTACCCTGGCAGGGGTTGGACTATATACTATAGACTATATACTGCAGTGGGACAGTAATGGTCTCCATTATATATTTTGTATATGCTCGTATGCCAATGTATAATAAGACACAGTTGGCACGCCGTTTACATTGCCAGCTATGGCTGTAATTCAAGCAGAGTATAACTGAATTAATCCAAACTTAGCTGCCCTTATGTGCTGCGTATATTCGTAAACCAATGATGAATTTAAACTCGTGCGCAATAATATTATACCTATATCAACAAGAAGAGGGCGGCTTAAAGTACATATTATGACGTAGTTCTTTTATGTTATACACATTCGATTAGGGTTCTGGACTGCTATTGGTTGGTTCTTTTTCCTCAAAGTAGTCACCGCCTCTTTATACGCCTGGGAAAAACGCGGCGCGCAGCAATTTAAATAATGCGTTGTGTTATAGTATAAATATACACGTATTATTTAAAGTTTTGATCTGTATGCCGCAACAGTGTGTTGTCTAATACTTTATATTATTTTGAATAGCTTACAATCAATAACTGGAGTAGTTTATTACACAGATCTTGTAGCAACAAGGCACAAGTTCCGTGCGTTTATGCGCTTTTTCCATTTAGGTTGGATTCAAGCATAACAGCTCACTAAATAGGACCCTTAACCTTTACCCTCAGTGCTTATGCAGCTAGCTTCTCTAGTTGCGATTCTCTCGTTTAATGAGGCTCCAGCCTCGTTATATCATTCTGTCTGCCACCTTACTCCGGAGGGAAGTAATACTACTTTATTCCAACTCCTCCTTGTTTCTGTCTAAAAAGTTGCGGGATCCAAGACAGTCGAAGCAAGTCCCCGGAACATGTATGGGCCTCATTGCTAAGCGGATTATATTACAGGAGTTGCAGTGGTAGGTAAGAACCACTACAACTCCTGTAAGCCAGAGTTCATAGTTGCACACAATGGACAAGTGCAATAAAAGAGTATGTTGTCTAATGAAGGACTACCTTTATTGAGCGGGTGTGATTGTTAGCGGGATGAGCAGCAGTTATGCATCAGTCCGTGCAAGTCCGACATACCCACCTGCAGACACTATTTGCGGGTGGCACACAAAGGCAATCCCTTGCCGTAACACAAAAGTTTGTAGCACTGTTTAAATAAAAAGTTAAAAACCTCAGATAGGATAACAAAAGATACACATGGTGAGCGTAACATTCAAATAATAAGAAATCGTAGGCACCAGCTAGAAAAACCGTTTGGACTAATCAATGTATCGAATAATATTTGTGAAGCATGAGCCATCTTAATTTAAATTGCTTTCAGATACTACTTCGTGTTTTTTCATTAACTTTTTATCACCCTGTCGACAAGAGCCTACCTTCTCGTTTTCCTTATTGTGGTGCCGGTAGAATGTATCATAACCGTCTAATACATCGTGCCAACGCTTTCGAGGTCTACCTCGACAAAGGAACCTCGACTAAATGAAAAAATTAAAAGTCCGGAAAAAAGGTTGATTTCCAAATTTCTGTGGTTTTTACAGTTTGATAAGTCTTAAACCCGTACGGGCTTAAGAGGGGGTTTTAAGGTACGGGTGTCAGTCATGGTCCTTAAATCAGGTCACCTCAAAGAAACTACAACTTGCCGCGGCCATATATTATAATTATGTCGGAGGGGTGCTGACTTGTAGCGCATGTGGTCGAACGTGCGCTTCAAAGATAGGTTACGTCAGTCACCTGAGAGCATATAAACGAAGCTCTCAATAGTTAGCCAGTCGCTGTGGCCGAATACGGTCAGGAGAGAGATATGGATATATATTTTCTTTAAAAAATACAAATAAAAAATACAAGTTATGAAGAATCTGTATGTCTTCATAAAATCTTCCTTTCTTTTTCAAATTTTCCGTATTATAATCAAAAATACTGATTGTACAGCAAAATAGTTAGTCATAATATTATAACCTTGGCAGCCATTTAAGTTCATAACGCATCGTTATCTATTTAAGAGTGGAATGTTTATGTAAATAAAGTTTCTGGCACTCGCCGCTGTTCGGCCTCTGTGTTGTATGGTCGCAGTTCGAACCTAACCAAACCTGATTTTCCAGTACCGAAATACATTTTCAGTAACGGCCGGGTAAATTTGAGGTGCAATCAGTATATTTCATATGGAAATTATTAAATTGATTAAAATAAGTTGTTGTTGCTAAATTATTTGATGTGCATTGTAAATATTCCTATATTACTAGGTATATATAGTAGTGTTTGTGTCACGGAGCCACATGTTCAAAATCTGTATTATATATATATTATGTAATTTGTACGGGGCAAACCTCTGTGCACTTTACAAACGCGATGGTGGTATCCGCCCCATTGCTGTTGGATGCGTTTTCCGTCGTATGGCAGCCAAATTATGTTGCAAACACGTTCATGGAAAACTTTCATCCGTTTTCCAGCCCCTGCAGCTCGGATTTGGCTCCAAGGGGGGCTGTGAGGCTGCCATACACGCACTTTCCACTTATTTATGTGGTGGTAAAGGTGAGGTCATCCTTAAGGTTGACCTGAAGAACGCCTTTAACTCTATAAACAGGGATACCTTGTTGGCCGAGGTGCAAAAAGAAACCCCCGAAATTTATCTTTTTATTTGGCAATGTTACCGTTATCCGACAAAATTATTATACAAAGGACACACTTTAGATTCAGCCATCGGATGCCAACAAGGTGACCCTCTCGGACCGGTCATTTTTAGTCTTGCCATACACCCAATAATTCGGCAGCTAAATTCAAAATTTAACGCATGGTACTTAGATGACGGGACCCTAGGAGGTAATACTGTAACTGTTCTGAATGACCTTTTCCTAAAAGAATCATTACAATCAATTGGCCTCGATCTTAACCCATCCAAATGAAAACTTTTTATAACTAACGAAGCCAATAAAACACTATATTTTCTAAATTTAATTCTATAGCCCCAGATATCAAAATCCTAAATAAAAACTCGTTACGCCTCCTGGGGTCTCCCATCCTGGAAGCGGGGTTCTTACCTTTCATAGACGAAAAAATTCAAAATTTTACTGAAATTTCAGAACGATTTTCTAAACTAAACTCACATTCATCATACACCTTGATTCGGTAGTGCTGTTTTGTTCCCAAATTTACATACGTCATACGTTCTTGTCAATTATGGAAACATTCGGCCCTCCTTGGAAAAGTTGACCAAATTTTACGTGACACCCTATGCTCAATTTTAAATTTAGACCTGGATGACCGTGCCTGGGCGCAAGCTACTCTTCCTGTGCGCATGGGCGGCCTTGGCATCCGCAAAATTAGTAACGTTAACTTACCAGCGTTTCTGTCCTCGGTCCACTCTACCAAAGAACTAATCGGTAAAATTCTTTCATCTACTCAGGTTAGTTCAGAGGTAAGGTGTTTAACCGATGCCATAAGCGTTTGGAAAATGACCTGTTCGAGTTCAGACCTAGTCCCTCTGTTTCTGGGAGGACGGGTTCGTGGGTAGGTCTGAACTCGAACAGGTCATTTTCCAAACGCTTATGGCATCGGTTAAACACCTCACCTCTGAACTAACCTGAGTAGATGCTTTGCGAGTTAGTGCGTAATAATGTCGTAAATACATGCACGAACCTCGCGGAACGCGCTCGTCTACTGGCTGTGGGAGAATGGAAGTCGTGTTTATGGTTACAGGCGTTACCGTCGCCCAACATAGGTACTATGCTGGACAACGGTACTTTTCGCGTCGCTGCCGGCCTCCGTCTGGGTGTCTTATGCGTTGCTCCGCAACGTTGTAGGTGTGGGCAGCGGTCGATCACCTTGGACGCACGTAGCGCGGGCAGAATCGCACGCCACAGTAGCATCAATGATATAATCTGTCGGGCTCTTTCAGGCGTTGACGTCCCAGCGGTTCTAGAACCAAGCGGCTTGGCACGTGATGATGGAAAGAAACCCGATGGTATGTCTTTGGTTCCGTGGAAGATGGGTAGGCCCCTGGTGTGGGACGCAACATGCGTCGACACCCTTGCGCCCTCCCATCTTCCCCATACGTCGGGTTCTGCAGGCGCTGCTGCTGCTTTGGCGGAAACCCTAAAACGGCGCAAATACACAAATTTGGCTCCAAATTTTGTTTTTGAGCCGTTTGGGGTAGAATCCTTAGGACCATGGGGCCCAAGCGTACATTTAATATTTCGGGAAATAGCTAAACGTTTGATCGACGCTTCCCATGATCAGAGGGCTGGTCTATTCTTGGGTCAGAGGATCAGCTGTGCGATCCAGCGTGGCAATGCGGCCAGCCTTCTGGGCACTTTTCCCGTAATCGATGCGGAGGGATTATTGGACGCCTTTTAGGGTAAATAGTGTATCTGTAGTTTATCTAATTTTTAGCTTATAATTTAATTTAATTTAATTATTTATTATGTAATTTAAGTATATCAATCACAAGCAATATTTGTATATTACCTTCAAAAATAATGTGATTAATCATCATTACGTAATGATTAATATCCCTACTACAATGTTGTTATTGTCTGAATAGGCATATTTAAATAATTAAGTATAAAGGTTTGACGGCCGCTGGTGCAGAAAGGTTCTCGAGTGGTGACCTCGAACCAGAAGACGCAGCGTGGGCAGGCCCCCTACAAGATGGACCGATGATCTTGTGCGGGTCGCTGGAAGGCGCTGGATAGCGCAAGACCGGCAATTGTTGAGATCTTTCGGGGAGGTCTTTGTCCAGCAGTGGGCTTCTTTCAGTTGATATGATGAAGTGTTGCTGAAAAATTAACTTGATTTATATTTTTTCAAAATTTCGCTGTCATTGGAGGCAAGATATGTGAAAGTTCGTGCCATATTTGTAGTAGTCTCTAAAATATTTTACCAAAAAAAAAGACCTAGGCACGATGTATTAGACGCTTATGATACATTCTACAGGCACCACAATAAGGAAAACGAGAAGGTAGCCTCTTGTCCAACAGGATGATAGAAAGCTAATGAAAAAACACGAAATAATTATTCCATCTGAAAGCAATTTAAATTAAGATGGTTCATGCTTCACTAATATCATTCGATACATTGATTAATCCAAACGGCTTTTCTGGCTGGTGCCTACGATTTCTTATTATTTGATTGTTACGCTCACCATGTGTATCTTGTTATCTTGTGTTGTGTTATCCTATCCATTGATTATTAGTAATTAGTAAAGAAAAAGGTATCATCGTATTAGCCGGTAGTAGATGAACCTACTGAGTTTGTTTCGCTGGGTCTTCTCAGTTGGGGCGCATTGGATCCGGTGGTAGCATTAAAGCGCGACCGTCGTTATTAACACAAGGTCCGTCATAATAATAATACCTTAATATAGACAGAACCACTGACAATATGTAGTAAAAATATTAGACTTAAACTAGATAATTAAACATAATCTCTTGACAATAACTTTATACGAGCTAGCTAAATATCATTGCTATAATAAAATAAATTTTATAAATGTTTTCATACAATGTGTACCTAAATATCTATGTTTCTAGAAATAATAATGTATACAACTATATTACTACAAACATGTTCTGACTATTTACAAGCGCTTTTTTAAAGTCTACGTGAATAAAAACCTTTTTCATTTTTTTATTTATTTAGCCGAAAAACGTGCACTGCTAGACAAAAGGTGTCCCTCAACGATCTCCACAATGGTCGATCTTGCGCTGCCCGTGTCCAGCGTCTTCCCACGATCCCTGCAAGATTGTCGGTACACCTTCAATTCATTCTACGAGCTATGTATGTGACCCACTCACTGGCACTTTGGTTCGCCTGCGGATTTAGATATTTCTGACTCAACATTCGACTAGGGTCTTTATTGCATGTATTTTAGGGGACCTTACAGGAGTATATAATGAACGTACACAAAGCACACCTAAACAGAACAATTATTATTGGCCACACAAATAGGGCTCCGAGGTAGCTAAGCAACTCCCGACACCATCACACTGCTCTGCACTGCTCATGTGAGCCACACGAGCAGTCGATTATGTAAAACATAAAGCAGAACATATTTTAGTGCACACGTACTATAGGTATAGGGTATATGGTGTGTTAGGGCGAGAGTTAGATGACACCACCAAAGAGGATTCACATTAGGGACGAATGGCTTTTAAGTGCTTTTAAAGTCAAGAGCACATACAACTTCTTGACTTCTGCTATTACTGAGGTTTTTAGTTTTTATTTAAACAGTGCTTTTGTTAAGGCAGGGGGGATGCCTTCACATGCCACCTGCAAATAGTGTCTACGGTGGGTATGACGGACTTGTACTGACTAAACCTAACCTGCCGTGGGCTCCTCTTGGCGGCTGATGGGGGGAGCTCTGGGAACAGGGTGTCCTGCTCCGGTGCCAAACTAGGATTAGTAGGTACCTGTACTGTTATAAAATTTGTACATCTGTTTGCGATTAAGAATATGATAGACTTTAAATACTTCATATATTAGGCTTCATATTCCATTAAAAATCTTATTTATTCTGACACAACTTATTTTTATAGTATAGGACTAGTCACGCCCGTATAAACTACGTGTGTGAGTTGTCCCATCATATTTATTATTATTTATTTAATCATCAGAGATGGAAGATTTGATGGAATGAAATGGAAGAATTAAGGAATGTATGTACGTATGTATTAATGGGTACTGTCTGATATAAAAAAAGTTTAAGTGAAAAATTATATTCATTTGATATATAACTTTTGCAAGCTAACATGGTATGATATTTATTATTTGTAATGTATATTATTGTTTTTAGTAAATATTGTTCCAAATGTATTATTATTAGTAAGAATAGTTCTTTAACATCAACACAAGATCATCCGTAAATACCAGATTTTGGCAAAACAAATGAATGATTAAGACAGTTGCCTCGCCACTTCGAGTCCCAGGCGTGACCCATAAATAGTTGTTCTCAGTCTGGATGTACTTTGTTTCCGTCAGTTATATATTTGATTAACATATATAGTGCAAGCTCAGACTAAAAAAAATGAACATAATAAAATTATTGCCAAACATACTTCAAAAAGACAAACATAAAAATGCATTTAAACGACTTACAAAGAAGAAGGTTATCAATTCGACTGTATGTTATCTTTGTATTTATTTTATCTTCGTGATTTATAGTTGTTCGGGAACCTATTCATGATTATAAAAAATATGATATATTAAACGTAATCAAGCGTTTACTAACTATATGACTTCTTAACCCGTAATACAGAGAATCATCCGATTGAGAGTCTTATCTGTAGTATTCGTTTTTTTATAAGAAATGTTGTATACGTGTTCCAGCGCTGCTGAGCCCTGGCGTTATTAAGTCGGGAGCAAGTGACAACCTAACGCAATCTAATACCATGGATTCAGTATTTTTCACTACCTTTTTCTAGGGGGTAGCTTTCGTAGCTTCTCTCTTTTCTTCGATTCCAGCTCCATAAATATATTGTGTTTGCCTACTAAATAATTACTCTAATTGGACCAAATCCCGTGGTTATGCCCGCTTGAGTATGTTTCGCCGGACCGTCTCAACTGGGTCGTGTTGAAACCGGTAGTAGATGAACCCACTGAGTTTGTTTCGCTGGGTCGTCTCAGTTGGGGCGCATTGGATCCGGTGGTACTATTAAAGCGCGACCGTCGTTATTAACACAAGGTCCGCCATAATAATAATACCTTAATATAGACAGAACCATTGACAATTTGTAGTAAAAATATTAGACTTAAACTAGATAATTAAACATAATCTCTTGACAATAACTTGATACGAGCTAGCTAAATATCATTGCTATAATAAAATAAGTTTTATAAATGTTTTCATACAATGTGTACCTAAATATATATGTTACTAGAAATAATAATGTATACAAATATATTACTACAAACATGTTCTGACTATTTACAAGCGCTTTTTTAAAGTCTACTTGAATAAAAACCCTTTTTATTTTTTATATTATTTTTTTTTTATAAAGGATTCAGTTTGGGATTATTCTGGTGACCAAAATAATTCGTACCGTCCAGAAGCCAGGTGAAATTTGTCGATAAGATTCAACTGTCACTATTACTGTGGTACATACAACACAGGAGTAAGCCGTGCTTTGTGTAGGGGATTACACCCTACTAATTACTTATATTCCTATTATAGTATTTGCTTCTTGCTTAATATCTGTAAATCTGTTTGCCCGACGGCGAAGGCCTCCTCCAACCTTATCCATTCCTGTCTTTCTTTACCCACTGTGTTCCACATCACTCCTGCTTCTGGTCAGATATCTTCATCCCACCTTTCCTGTGGTCTGCATCTTTTTTTGTATTGTATTACAGTTTTACTCCATTTGACTTGTGCTTTAGTTATGTGCTCTGGGTTACATATTGTAATGTCAGAAAACATAATAGTTACCTTTACTTAAAATGCATGAGCCCAAAATACTGGAAATCGAATTTCGTTTTCGGGTATCTTGGGCTCATGTATTGTTTATTTTTGCTTATTTATTTAAACATACATAAACTATCATTACAAGAACTTAATACCTAATTCAATAGCCTATGTACTTATAAATTAATAAAAACAAAAATGGTAACTCAATAGTAACTTAAACTAAACAATCGGCCTGTGTGAATTCGTTCAGCGTGCACGAAAAGAGATTAATTCTGTGAGCCAACGCAACGTTTTGAGCACGTGCGCGCGCGCGGCCCTGCCAGTAGCTCCGGCCGCCGCCGCCGCCCCACGTAGGTACTCATTCGGGACACGTAGCCTGAGCACCTCCAACCTCTTCCTTTAAGTAAAGCCATTATGTTTACTGACATTACAATATGTAACCGTGCCCTGACCTGCCTCCAAACTTGCAAATAAACGATAAATAGAATGGTGATCCCACCTCACCACTTTATCTGGCCATGTGTATACTGACTATGATAATAAAACACTCAAAGACATCCAAAGAATATCCATAAATATTATTGCTAATATACTCAAGTCTACATTTCATACAACACGATTTCTGTCGGTTTTTACAAAGGATATCAAATATATACGACAGTTACAAATGCACAATATTTAGTAATTAACTCTCCTATAAGCTTACTAAAGGAGACGGATACGTGTTCATACAATATTGGGCTCGGATGTAAAAAGATAAAAGCGGTGTCAATTAATGGGTCTATGAATTATCAGCCAATCACAAAAAATTCCATGGAATTTTTCAATCTGTGAGCAGAGTTATAAAAGATTTAGTACTTAATAGAGAGGTTATGTACCAACCTACACTAAACAGCTGATTTTTAAGAGCGATTGCTATTTAATAGTAATCCGTGTCCAGTATGTTAGCAAAAGTCGTACACGTTAAGCAATATCAGAAGTCCGTAGAGAGAATGCAGTTGTCGAGGTATACAGTATGTTAGTTTAGACGAGGGATGTATTCAAACCCATAATAGTGTATGCTTATATGATACTAATAAAAATATGAACAAAAAAAAACACTGATAAATAACAAACAGAACCATACCAAAAATTTCGCAAAAGTCTCACAACGTGTATACACCCTTGCGCTAACGTGTTTAGTATTATCGCAGAACATGTGTGCGGGTCAATGACCTTTAGGTAGAATCCATTTTCGCTTCATACTTTAAACCAAACGGGTCTAAAATGGTATGGGTGCATTCCTTCTTCATGCAGCAGCTTCCACACAGTCCAATGTGATACGCCGAATCGTCTTGCAGCATTTCGAGTGCTTTCTTGTGGGTGATGCTCGAAGTATTCAAAAATGGCTTCTTGTAGGTGCACTGGGTATGGCTCCCTCCCTCGTCCTTGGGCATGCGTCGGTACGGTGAACTGATCGAATGTTCGCAATCGTTGGTTGACACCTAGCATAAGGTTGTACAACGGAATCAGGCGGTAGGGAAACATCTCTCGGTACAAATTAATAGCTCCTCGTACACTATCATTCGATAACACGTAGGTACGAACCATATCCCAGTTTTCTTCATTGGAATATTGATATGACGTCATTTTTAGTTAGTCAAGTACACGTTTACAGAACACACTTATCGGTAAGCGGGGTTGTTTAAGCAATACGCGGATGCGCCAGACATGCGGTACTAGCACCGGCGCGCTCGCATAGACTGCGGGTGCGGTCAGCGCGGGGGTGGGTCCTGTCGGTGCATCGGAACAACACAGAGGAAAGGGCGAGGGGGAGGGCGGGGTTTACGCACGAGCTTCTACTGTTTACAAGTTCACTTCTTGCGCGCTCAGTGTTCATGATAATGTATTTTATAGGACAATTACGAAAAAAAATTAGGTTATATGTTTTTAAAATATTTGGGACGAGAATCGAATACTGAACACCCTCCCTTAATATGTCCCTCGTCTAACCTAACATACTGTATATAAACAAAACAATACAAAATACTCAAATCACACACGCACTAAACGATACGAGAAACGAGTGACAGATCATAGATTAGGATTCAAAATCTGTCACCAGTCACTGTCAGCATAGATTAAAAACATAGTTGCCAATAACTAATAAATCGATTTGGACGATAACCGATGTTATGATTTCTATTTATTTTGTTGATATTTTATTTTTTACTGTTGACATTATGTTAATGTATTTAATAATTATTATGATTAAATCGGTTATCTGGTGTCTGGTACAAGAGTTTTTATATTACACTGTTTGAACTCATGAACGTTAATCGATTTATAGTAATCAACTACCAATTTAATTCGTGACTTAAACTTATTTTTAAATTTCTCGTTTTCTAGATTGTAAATTGGGTCAATTTTTTACAGTTCGAAATAGAAAAATATAACGCTTTTTTTAAACCATATCTCAACTTATTACAGTTAGGCCCAGAAATCCCCGTCTCCTTTAACGAATGTGGCACCGACTTCTTATCCACTAATCACAATTAATATAATAATATCTAGGGACAATGTCACACAGATCATCCTAGCCCCATACTTAGCAAAGCTTGTACTATGGGTACCAGGCGACGATATACATACTAATATAGATAGATATATACTTAAATACATAGAAAACATCCATGAATCAGAAACAAATATTCGTGCTCATCACACAAATATTTGCACTTAATGGGATTCGAACCCAGGACCACCAGCTTCGTAGGCAGGAGCACAACTAGGCTACGGTGACCGTCATATCACGTGTCTCCCACTGCTGAATTCTAATAAAAGAATATAGTCTCAGTACTACTGTTTTCAGCAGACAAATTATGTCGTGGAAAGTCTGACGTGAAGCAGTGTTAGGTGATTCGAAAGCGTATAGCCTGACTCATGGCATGCATCGGGTAGGCGATCCCTTGCCCCCTGTACCATTATGGTAGCAATATAACGGCCTATTGTAAAAGCATGAGGAAAACACATGGGATACCCCGAGCACAGAATGAACCGGATGAGATAGGACCAGGAGTATAATGCAACTTTCCGTTGGAGTCTTAATATTTGCGAGTGATTTTTATTGACAATATAATGTATTAATAACTATATATCAATAGTACAATATAATATATAAATAGTGAATATTATTTACTATTAATAAAGAGGAGAATAAAGTAGTTATAAAAAAGTGTGTGTGTGCGTAATTTTCACCCGACAGAAATGAAAATTCAGAGAATAAGCCTACAAAAGAATTTGATAATTTAATATATCAGGAGTATTAGGATAATTAAAAGGTTTATTATTCTTATTACAATAAATTTGTAATAATAATTATAACCAGAACCACATGTTCCAAAGGAATGAAAAATGGGTCTACAGAAACTGGGAGCAATCACATCAAGCAGTAGATGGATGCTCGCCAGATGCGGAAATGATATCTACATTTTGGCGCAGTATTTGGTCAGTACCCGTCTCCTACTCCGAAGGTGACTGGATACGGGACGTTGAACGAGCATGTGAACCAATAAAAGAAATGGATGATATAAATATACACCAAGAAGACGTAATCAGCGCAGTCCGTCTTATGTCTAACTGGAAGGCACCAGGATCAGATGGACTGCATAATTTTTGGATTAAATGGTTACGTAGCTCACATGCCCGCTTAGCGTCCCTTTTCCAGGAAGCCTTACAGTCAAGATTGCTCCCAGAGTTCATGACACAAGGCGTAACCCATTTGCTCTCTAAATCTGGTAGTTCCGTGGATACCAAAAACACACTTGTCTCCCTAAAATGTATAAATTGCTTACATCTATTATAAAATCACGAGACACGTAGAATCCAATTCAATAATGTCTAACTCACAAAATGGTTATCGTAGTGGGGGCCCCGCCCCGGTACAAAAGAGCTTCTCCTCATAGATATGACTATTAACCAGCAGGTTCGTCGAAATCGAAGAAATTTGTTGACATGCTGGATAGATTATAAAAAGGCTATGACTCTATGCCTCATGCGTGGTTAATAAGGGTACTGGAGTTGTATAAAATAAATGCTCTCGTGCCTTCCTTATGTCATATATGGGGCAGATTCTTTTAAAAGCTGAAAAAGAAAAAGTAAAATAATATTTGGATCTTGCGCGGGAGGTTGTCAGCATGTGGGATGTTGATTCAGCTATCATTGTACCGATAGTCGTTTCTGCTAATGGATTAATAGCAACGAGCTTCGAAAAGGCTTACGTTAGGCGGTTGGGTCAAGAACAAGATCCAAAAAGTGGTGTTTTTGGACACGGCTCACATTATCAGGAGTTTCCTGTCTCTAGAACCTCTGGTAGCATAGTTCCTGCTGTCGGTTGCAAATCCTATTTTAAAATGTATATTTCTATTTTTTATATATTTTAAAATGTATTTAGTAAGAAAAATGTTTGAATAAATGATAATAATAAACCTTTTAAATATCCTAATACTCCAAAGTTTCGTGCAAAATATTTTAGATGTTAATGTTTTTTAGATCTTAAAAGCTGGCAACGCATTTGCGGGCCCGCTGGAGTGGTGAGTGGCTATCAGCGGCGGTATGTATGCCTTCCTAATCAATAAAAACCAACTTAATTTAGTCTTCATTCTTTTTCTCACATTAATTCTTCATTTAGTCCCTCTCTGTCTGTCTCTCTGTGTCTATGTCACAACCTAAAATAACAATACTCGAGACGTACATTTTCAAAACTATTTCCTGATCTTTATAGGTATTTGTATTGTAACCCTTTGAGCCATAGGTATCCTCGAAACTGGAGTCTCGCGTTTAACAATATCGCTGAACATTTTCATACAAGGAAATTACTAACCTCATACATACCGAAGTTAAATTTGGACATGCCTAACTGTGGTTAATTGCATTTTAAAGTATGGGTTTTACCAAATGCATTACCATATTACAAATACTAAAACATGGTAAATATGAACTAAAAGTGATTATTACGTGTACAGACGCTAGCACATCAAGCTACCCCAATCTGTCAAATTTCCCCAATTGAAAGTGAACCTTATGCTTATGTGATAAAGTTGAAAATCGATAAAAGAAATTTGACAGATTGAGGTAGCTGGATGTGCTGGCGTCTGTACATTCCCAATATAATTGGCAGTGGGTAAAATAACGAATTACGGGTAATTATGTGTTGTTGCTAGCACAAATTTGTGAAACCATTATTGAATTTGTGTTACCGACAAATCTGACGAGATAAATAATAATAACATATATTTTGTTACATAAAAAGCTCGTGTTTTATAATTTGACACTAAAACAATGACTGTTTTATTTAAAGATCCATTTTACTATAAACAGATCAGATAGACAAAATAAGTAACTCTTTTATGGGGCAATGTATAAGATTTTATAACAAACTTCCCAATGATATTAGAGAATTGTCTACGAATAAGTTTAAAAGAATTATTATAGCCAAATTGTGTAGCAGGGCATATTACAAAATTTCTAATTATTTAAGTGATAAAAGTGCTTGGGATGGAGTTGTTCTGAGTCAACACACATGATTGTAATTAATCTTAAGTATATTTTTGTTTCAAAAAGGATTCCTACTGAGTTTTCTGGCAGTGTTTCTCAGTAGCTGCCACGTCATGCACTGCACGGTAGGGTAAAAAAATATGACGATTCCACATAAATGTAAAATTTTTACGGAATAAAGTTACTTTGATGGCGCATACATTAAGGTACTAGGTTCGCTACTGGCTCGGTGGCCTCATCTACTTGTGTGATTTTTCGGTGGCCGAGGAGTTGACGTTCAAACGCAAAATTTAGATACCTTATGATGAGGAGTATCCGAATCACCCCCATGTGTTCGATTCCCACCCGGGACAAATATTTGTGTGCATGAAAATGTCTGTTTGTCCTTAATCTGGGTGTAAATTATCTATATAAGTATGTATTTACAAAAGAAAAGTAGTATATGTAGTACATCAGTTATCTGGTTTCCATAGTACAAACTCTGCTTAGTTTGGGATCAGATGACCGTGCGTGAATAACGTCCCAGGATATTATTATGTATGTTCCACGATTTTGAGTATTTTTGATACTTTGAAAATTTATGAGTCCTAAGCTCAAACCCTAATTTTTTTCGAATAAATTCTAAGTCACTTCTGCACTGACTAGATAAAATATACTTTTTAGGGTATTAGGTTAAACTATGCTTATTAGTTATCACCAAAACATAAACTCAACTAGAAATGTTCAACAGAATGAGAAACAAATTAAAACTGGTGTTAAGTGAAATTTACGAAAAAAATCTGTTAAAAAATTCTATCTCGAAAACTACGCAAAATCGTAGAACATACATGGGGGTGATTCGGATACGCCTCAACATAAAGTATCTTAATTTTGCGTTTGAATGTCAACTCCTCAGCCAGCCTGTATAAAATTGTTTTGAGGCTAATTTTACAATTGTCCATCAAAAACTGTCCATTATATGTATCCAGTAGGTAATTGCAGGCGATCTAGGTTTAGTATTTTGTTCCTCTTCAGATGCTTCAGAGTGTTAGGCATGCTAAACGGTTCTGCTTGTATGCACACGTAGTTTTTATATATTTCTATCATTAAATTCTAAGTTCCTCCTAAAGCAAAAACAGTTCGTTATTTGTATAAAAAATAAAAAAGTATGTGCGCAAACATAGGGGCACTTTCTATCCATTTCATTACTCTCATGAGCCGATGGGACGACTAGCGGGACACGACCGAAAAGAGGTCAGGTACAGGACCGACTGCTTAAAGTGCTCGCCGAGGCTGTATTACCGCCAACTCCCAGACTTCGGGCTGATACTGAGAAATTTCCTTTAACAGAAAAATTCCAAAATCACTTTTGACCCGGGATTTGAACCCAGGTCTTATCTGTGGTTGAAACTGTCTGTTTTAAGTATAACTGAATGGGATGACAAACTACTTTACAACTAATCAAGTAGGTAAACATTAAGTTTCTTACGTAGGTGCTTATCAACATAACAAGAAAAATATTGTTTCTTATTTGCTCTGACGTAAAAACTAAATACACATATATATATATATATATATATATTGACAATACACGCACAAATGTATTAAAGTTTATTGAAAGAATATTTTTTTAATAATTGTATAGAAACTCTGATTGTGACCATTGTGCATGTAGTCGTGCAATTGCTAGGAACTGTTATAGACCTCGCGCTAACAACGAGTACGGTAAACTTACTAGTACTACATACTCATCATCATCATCATCATATCAGCCGAAAGGCGTCCACTGCTGGACAAAGGCCTCCCCCAAGGATCTCCACAATAACCGGTCTTGCGCTGCCCGCATCCAGCGGCTTCCTGCGACCCGCACAAGATCGTCGGTCCACCTTGTAGGGGGCCTGCCCACGCTCCGTCTTCTTCATACTACCTCGATTTATTAAAAACTAGCTGTGCCCCGCGGT
Organism: Pseudoips prasinana; assembly: GCA_951640165.1. Classification (NCBI taxonomy): domain Eukaryota; kingdom Metazoa; phylum Arthropoda; class Insecta; order Lepidoptera; family Nolidae; genus Pseudoips; species Pseudoips prasinana. The sequence goes on along the minus strand of OX621243.1, from coordinate 38,614,821 downwards.
TTTACCTGCGTCAAATTTTATAAATTATCACAACTCCACCCACGGACGTGATAGCGTGATAATATGTAGCCTATATGTTGACCCGACCTCTTAGTAATATGCATACAAAATTTGAAGTAAATCCATGCAGTACTTTTTGAGTTTAGCCCGGACATACATACAGACAAACAGACAAACCGACAAAAATTCTAAAAACTATATTTTTGGTTTCGATATCAAATGCAGATCACGCCCCAAGTAACCTTTTTTAAAAATATTCAATGTACAGTTTTGACTTTACAACGATTTTATTATATGTATAAAAATGTATGTATTTTATGTACGTCACATAATTTTGTTAATACCGTCACGGAAAAAATCTTACTAATATTATAAATGAGACAGTTTGTGAGTAAGATGTATGGATATTTGATACTATTTCACGCAAAAACTACGGAACGGACTTTGATGAAACTTTGTAGTAATATAGCTTATTTATCGGAATAATACATAGGCTGTAAATTAGTACCTAAATATCTGTAATATGCAACTAGAAATAATAACTGTATTACTACACACATGTTCTGACTATTTACAAGCGCTTTTTTAAAGTCTACGTGAATAAAAACCTTTTTTATTTATTTATTATTAAGTTTAACGCGGGTAACACAGCGAGGCACAGCTGGTATTATATATAAACTGAAAGACTACTTCATAAATTTATTGAATATTAAATTGTTAACGAGTTTACAATTTAATATATTAATAATATCCAGGGACATTATTCACACACGGTCATCTGATCCCAAACTAAGCAGAGCTTGTACTATGGAAACCAGATGACTGATATACTACATATTATACTACTTTTATTTTATGAATACATACTTATATAGATAATTACACCCAGACTCAGGACAAACAGACATTTTCATGCACACAAATATCTGTCCTGGGTGGGAATCGAACCCACGACCTCCGACGTGAAAAGCAAGCATTTGCTAACCACGCCAACAGGCCCGTCAAATATAAACTATGGTGTGGTTTCTATAAATAAATGTTCTATGGTTTAATAATATATTAATTAAGTAATTAATATATTATTTAAGTGATACTTAAATAAAACAAGGAAAATTGGATTATTTACACAATTTATAAGAATTGACAATGTCTGCAACAATTTTGCGTTCTCTGATTTTTTGAAAAAGATTTAATGGAAAAAAAGCATAATCAGTGCAGCCGCGCAGTGGAGATAATAATTGGTGGTAATTACAACACCATCTCTGATACTTAACAGTAGACTTCACCCGTCTAAACGATTGGACTGATTTTAATGTTTTATTTTGTGCATTAGAGTGAGTCCCTCGATGATATACATTATAATTTGCGCGGAAAATTGAACCTGGGACACAAAGTCGCGAGGCGACTGCAAACCGCTGCGCCACACGGGAAGTCAAGTGCATTTAAAAGTTAGGTACGATTTTTTATGCCATAAGTCATAAGTTTTAAGTCTAAGTAAGTAACTTCACAACCGCGATGAGAAAAGAGGGAAACCCAAGGAGAAAATACCTAATTCTCGAAAACGATGGCGCTATTTTATGGTCAGGAGAAAGTCGGGATTCCCAACACTGCGTCTTAATTTTACCGAAATTCCAATGTATTTCCTTAAGATGTCAACCATTGTGGTTAACCAAAACTACGTTTATAAAAGTATATGTAGGTAAACTATTTGCACTGGAATAAAAACGTGAAATATTTATTTGTTTGATTTGTTGATGTAGGTACTACGAAGAACATTACTTGGCTCAAACTCACCTCTCTGCCGAATGGCAAAATTATATAACGAATGCAGTGACAGGGTTGATATCCACCACGTCTCATTAGGATTATTTCGGAAAACTATCAATAGTTATTAGGGTTTTAGTTACACATAAAAAAGAATTGTAAAAGTAGCTCATTAAATTTTGAATGTAGTGTTTACCTTTAAGTAACTAGACATTTAGATCTTAAGTATTGTGCTATTTTTAAAGATTCATATTAATGTTTAAGTTGTTGGTGGACCAAATAAATAAAATAAAAACAATAAAATGTAATGTGCAGTTTAAGTAACGGGAAAAATGGGTTACTTCGCGGAAATTCATGAAAATCATAAAAGATAATTAATATGTAGTGTTAATTCTTCTAATTGTCGGATTAATCAAGCCAGGGTGTAATTTGCACCGCCCTTCCACTGGCATGAAATAGGGAAATGGAAGAATCTTTACTAATATTATAAATTCGAAAGTAACTCTTTCTCTGTCGCGCTTTCACGAAACGACTGTACCGATTTCAATAAAATTTGGTACACAGTTTGTCTAGAACCTAAGTTAGGTCATAGACTACTTTTTAATGCGAAGAATGGGTAGTAAGGGGCTGGAAAAAATTTTAAGCTTGAAACAGTTTAAGTTTATTTTTTAGGCTTGTTGTTTCGATATACATAAATATGACATTCAAAGTTTGTATCATATTTACGTGTATATTATAAAAAATAGTTTGAGAGAGTGAGGTGAGATTTGGTAAATTTACATGTTTCCTTAATATAAATACCAGTTAATGTGAGTATTCTCTAAAAGTGGTTTACAGGACGTAAGTGGGTTACGTTACAAAACGCACGTATGCACCTCTTTTGTGCGATGAAAGCTCTTTCGATACGCACAGAGTTTCCCCATACCAATATACCATAACGGAGAATTGAACCAACATATATGATAAGCCTGTAAGGTGGCTTGTCTACTAATCAGGTTAAATATATAGAGCATAAGCAAACGTACTGAGTTAAAAAAATATAAATAAAAAATAAAAAAGGTTTTTATTTACGTAGACTTTAAAAAAGCGCTTGTAAATAGTCAGAACATGTTCGTAGTAATATATAATTAATTTATAATTATTTCTAGGTACATGTAGATATTTAGGTACACGGATTGTAGGAAATAATTTACAATAAGATTTATTTTATAACTAGCTGTGCCCGCGACTTCGTCCGCGTGTTAATTATTTTATGTCGTTTTTTTTTGTAAAATAAAAGACTTTTTCTAAAATAAAAGTAGCCAAGTTACTCCTTATTACATCAGCTACCTGCCAATAAAAGTCCCGTCAAAATTGGTCCAGCCATATCAGAGATTAGCCGGAACAAACAGACAGACAGACAGACAAAAATTGTAAAAAATGTTATTTTGGTGTATGTACCGTATATATATTCATATTAATGTAGTAAAAACCGGTTATTTCAATATTACAAACAGACACTCCAATTTTATTTATTTGTATAGATAGTAACGATATTTAGCTAACTTAAATTTAGTTATTGTCAAGGATCATGTGTAGGTTTAATTATCTAAATTTTAAATTTTAGCTATATTTTTACTACATATTGTCTGAATGGTTCTGTCTATATTAAGGTACGAATTAAATGTTATTATTATGGCGGAACTTGTGTTTATAACGACGGTCGCGCTTTAATGCTACCACCGGATCCAATGCGCCCCAACTGAGAAGACCCATCGAAACAAACTTAGCGGGTGTCTAAACACTACCGGTTTCAACACGGCCCAGTTGAGACGCTCCTGCGAAACATACTCAATGGGGCATATACACGAGATTTGGTCCACATACTGAAATTATTTAGCAGGCAAACACAATATATGCTCGATCGTTTGTCTGATTAAGTATTTATTTTAGGTTTAATATATTAGAAAGAGAAAATAAAAACGTCAAAATAAAAGTAACATTAATCATTTTGAGACACAACCAACAGTTCTTAAATTCGAGTTTACAACATATACAGTATGTTAGGTTAAACGAGGGACATATTAAGGGAGGGTGTTCAGTATTCGATTCCCGTCCCAAATATATAAAAAACCTACAACCTAAATTTTTGACGTAATTGTCCTATAAAATACATTATCATGAACACTGAGTGCGCAAGAAGTGAATTTGTAAACAGTACCTAAAGTGATCACGTGCGCGCACATGTTCTGCGATAATAATAACACGTTAGCGCAAGGGTGTATATACACGTTGTGAGTCTTTTGCGAAATTTTTGGCATGGTTCTGTTTGTTATTTATCAGTGTTTTTTTTGTTCATATTTTTATTAGTATCATATAAGCATACACTATTGTGGGTTTGAATATGTCCCTCGTTTAAACTAACATACTGTATAATATATAGAATATTACGACCCCATTTAAACCTGCGAGAGACGTAGAAATCGACCCGAGGCAATATCTCACAGAGAACGCTGTGTACACAGAGATAAGCGGTCGGCTATCGGAGTATGATGGGAATACCAATCATACTGCGATCGCCAACCCGTAAGCTAAGCATGGCAATTAAGCATATCACCCCAAATGATGGACACAAGTCCATCGTGGAAATCTTTTGGCCTTGTCCAGCACTAACGTCATTCTGCTGACATGATAATGACCCTGGAATGTTTTTCATTTGTCGTAATATTATTATAATAATAATAAAAAAATAATTATACTAACTGTTTTTGACAATGTCACACAGATCACCCTAGCCCCAAACTAAGCAAAGCTTGTACTACGGGTACCAGGCGACGATATACATACTTATATAGATAGATAAATACTTAAATACATAGAATTTAATATTGGAAACTTAAATACATAGAAATTAAAGTATGGTGCATCTTAATTGAAACGTTTGAATAATCCGTAGCTATTATGACGGCTTTACAGTACTTTGAGATTTTTTTTAACTTTGGGATCCCTCCCAAAGTTGAAGGGAACCAGCAATGGTTTGAGTAGCTGGCAAGGTTATACAAAGGCCAATTAATACGTTAGATCCCGAGACCGATAGCCCGACTAACTTACTATACATATCGTTATTTATCAGACTTTATCGCATCTTGTTTGTTTTGTGTATGTTATCATATGTACATTGTAATTATACTGCCTCTGATTACATGCAATACCTAAATTTTTTTAAATATATAAAATAAAATAAAAAAGGTTTTTATTCACGTAGTCTTTAAAAAAGTCTTTAAAGAACATGTTGTGCACTATTTTAAATATTTAATTGCAGTTTTTTCTTACATAGTGCTTATGATAATGGCAGGGCATCTTTAGTTGGGACATTTTAATTTTGGCACAAAATTCTGTCTACAAATAAGCGACACGTTCGGAACTGAATCAGAATCAGAATTATTTATTTGCTAAAACATGGTAATATTGGTGTTACATAATTATGCTCTACATATTCTGTCATCAATATATGACGTGCAAATTTGAATACATTCTTAATAATAAAAATATATGTATTAATTGGAATTAAATTAAATTCTTAATAATACTATGCCAACTTATCTTCTAGGTAATCTTTTAATCCTAACTAATATTATAAATGCGAAAGTAACTCTGTCTGTCTGTTACTCTTTCACGCCAAAACTACTGAACGGATTTGAATGAAATTTGGTATACAGATGGTCTAGACCCTAAGAAAGAACATAGGCTAACTTTTATAGTTAGGATAACACATAGGCCATGTTTTATAAAGTTTAACGCGGGTAAAACCGCGGGGCACAGCTAGTTTGTAATAATTTTTAATACGTAACATGTCTGTCAATTGTTTTTTTAAATTTTGGTAATGGCAATTCTTTTAAACATTTAGGCAGGTGATTGTACTTGAACTGTTGACTAGTTATGTACTCGGTGCGCGTCTAAGTCTCTCCCAGACTTGTCGATACACCAACGGTGTGGTGTCGGTATGGTCGGTAGACGTGTACCGAACGAAAGCTTGCAGAGTGCCTATATTATTTCAATGAGTGTGTTTTGTTTGGCTTGTTATATTAATAATATCTTAGAACATTATTCACCCACGGTCATCTGATCCTAAACTAAGCAGAACTTGTACTATGGAAACCAGATAACTGATATACTACATATGCTACTTTTCTTTATATAGATAATAGCTGTGCCCTGCGGTTTTACCCGCGTTAAACTTTATAAATTATAGCCTATGTGTTAATCGGGGATGTCAGATATCTCCATACCAAATTTTATCATAATCGCTTCAGCCGTTTAGTCGTGAAGAAGTAACGAATATACACTCACACACTCACAAACTTTCGCTTTTATAAAATTAGTGTGATAGCTGTACCCGCGCTTCGTCCGTGTGTTAATTAGTTTCATAAATTTATCTAAAATAATACAGTTTTCTAAAATTAACGTAGCCTAAGTTACTACTTACTACATCAGCTAAAAGTCTCGTCATAATCGGTCCAGCCATTTCAGAGACAGACAAAACATGTAAAAAAAATGTTATTTTGGTGCATTCACCGTAGGTATATGTATATATTCTTATACGTGTAGTAAAAAACGGTTATTCCAATATTACAAACGGACACTCCAATTTTATTTATATGTATAGATAGCTGTACCCGCGCTTCATCCGCGTGTTAATTAGTATATTTAGTTTTTTTTTCTAAAATAGAAGAATCAAGATCATGTTTCGGAGCACATGTTAAACCATGCATGGGTCTCAATTGTAGCCATGTAAGATGCCTAATAAGCGGGTTGACCAACTCTGAAACTACTGAGATGCCCATACGATAGAGTAAAATATCTCTCATGATCTGATGGGGTGGGCTAGCCGACAAGATCGGAAAGAGATCTGGTACCGACGGCATTGCACCACCACCCCGAGACACTGCCAACCGCCGTGAATTTATAACGGTTGAATGCTACTTTGATTGGCCTTGGTCTAGTGGTTAATAATCCTGTAGTCAGAGGTCGTGGGTTCGATTCCTAAGACAAATCTACATAGATTTGTCTTAGGTGTTGAGCACGATTATTAGTTCTGTGTCTGGGTGTAATTATTTATCTATTAGCTGTGCCCCGCGCGTTAAACTTTATAAATTATCACAGCTCATCCCCCATAACTGATAGCGTGATAATATGTAGCCTATATGTTGATCCGACCTCTTAGTAATATTCATGCAGAATTTGAAGTAAATCCATGCAGTACTTTTTGAGTGTAGCCCGGACATACATACAGACAAACAGACATAAATTCTAAAAACTATATTTTTGGCTTCGATATCAATTGTAAATCACGCCCCAAGTATCCTTTAAAAAAAATATTCAATGTACAGTTTTGACTTTCCTACGATTTTATTGTATGTATAGATAATATGTTTGTATTTAGAAATATATGGTTGCCATAGTAACTCGGCCTAGTTTGGGATAGGATGGCAGTGTGTTACTTGTGCCAAGATGTTGAAAAAAAAAATTTTTTGCCACAAGCCGGGATTTGAACTCAAGACTTAATTATCTTCAGCTGATCACGCTACAGTACAGTACGTAATTCAATGAGGCAGTAATCTTATTTTTGTATATAAATTATATTTAGGTATTAACATCTTTCCTTTCAAGTTCTATGTTTGGGAATTCCAATCGGTGTGGATTGTATAACCTATCTAATACCTATAACCAATTGATAACAATTGTATTAATCAGTTAGTAATTAAATGGGAAATAACATTCTTCAGAAGGAAAGTAACACTTAGTTACCGATTAATTCCAAACCAAAAAACCCAAAACTTTACAAAATGATGTTATTCAGGAAAAGATAGGGTTTTTTTTTGGTTTGACCTTTGTAACTGACTTATATGAATGTGGTTAGAAACCGAACCACTAACGAACTACTTTAGTATAGTCAGTCTAGTGGTTAGTGTCCCTGACTGGTAAGCCAGAGGTCGTGGGTTCGATCCCCATTCTGGAAAAATCTTTGTGTGACCACGATTATTTGTTCTGTGTTTGAATGTAATCTATATATATCTATCTATAATATCTATATATATCTATAATATGTAGGTATGTATTTCAATTTTAATTTATTTATTGCATTCATGGGTTTACATAGATTCAAAGATTCAAATTCATTTATTCCATAAAAATTTTACATTTATGTGGAATCGTCATATTTTTTTTACCCTACCGTGCAGTGCATGACGTGGCAGCTACTGAGAAACACTGCCAGAAAACTCAGTAGGAATCCTTTTTTTAAAATAAAATATACTTAAGATTAATTATAATCATGTGTGTTGACTCAGAACAACTCAATCCCAAGCACTTTTATCACTTAAATAATCAGAAATTTTGTAATATGCCCTGCTACACAATTTGGCTTTAATAATTCTTTTAAACTTATTCGTAGACAATTCTCTAATATCATAGGTCTTAACAATAGAGTAGGTACAGTACCAAACATGAACCCTGCTAGGGCACAGCAATATTTTTACATTGTAATTTGTCATTTTAAACATAATAGGGAGTATAGTATAGTACAGGTATAAATAATTGTCATGATGTGTGATGTCAGGTCATGAGTCTATGTTATGTAAGTCACGTAGTTGTTTATATTCTCTTTGATGACATTTAAAGTGATTGGAGTCGCAACCAAACGCTACTACAGGTCGATACGCATGATAATTTTGTAATTTAATTAGTCGTTTTTAAGCGCTATCGGAAGATCGGCGTTACAGTAATCATTATTATTTACTGTAACATTTGCTGAGGTAGTCGCCTTTCCTAGCTAGTACTTATAATGTTGCATGCTTCATAAGTATTATATAAACTAAACGCAATTAGTTATATCGTCTTAGATGTAAACTAAGTTAAGGATTATCTGTGCTTGTTGGGAATAAACCTTTTTTATTTTATTATTTATTTTATGTATAATTATAAGTAAAGAGAAAAAAGAAATTGTGTTATTCATATTATTTACTAATTGCATTTGTTAATTAATTTATCAGCGATTGTATTATTATTTATTACGATTTAATTTTATGTATTTAGTAATATACAAGCATGTTTATCAGTCGTCTGCTTGTGATAGTGCAGCCTCTGCATTGCTTGAGATCAGACGGTAGTGTGTTAATTGTTCCAATACATATTTTCTACACTGAAATTTAATGCATTTTTTCTTATGATATAAGACATTTTTTATATAAGAGGTGGACAAGCGAGCAAGTGGGTCACCTGATGGAAAGTGATCACCGCCGCCCATGGACCTTTAATGTCCTTCACTATTTAAATGACACCTTGTATACCTAGGCAGGTGTAGGTGGCTTCTTTTCCTTCCTCGGAATTTATATTTTTATATTATTATATATATATATATATATATATATATATATATATATATATATATATATATATATATGGTATATTGTACAATCTAAAGCTTTAATAATATACCGCCGCCCATGGACATTCGCAACACCAAGGAGTCTTGAAAAGAGTCCGCAAATAATTGTTGACCCTCCTCGCCCCTACCCCTATGAGCTCTGGCGACCTTACTCACACTAAGAAACACAACATTCAATTATTAATGATATTAGGTATTAAGGATTGTCTTCTGTAAGGTGGAGGTACTTCCCTAGTCGGGCTGCTCTTTGAGCGAATGAACGCTGGGCCCTACCTCATACATATTTTATTCTGTCAATATACGAGTAGTTATACGCGCCTAACGATTAATCGGATCGTGATATATTTTAATCGTCTGACGGGGTCCTACTGATTTAAACAATATCTCGATAATTACTTACATAATCGTAACGTTTCACATGTGGATTTATAAGTAATTAAATTCACTTATGGAATAATTGCACTACCCTGAGCTGCATCCAATTAGGCACATCATACCATTATACCTTTTGATATTTTTAATAATTTTGCGCCTAATAAATCATTATTTTCGTAAACTAATATCTAAAATGTTAAATTAATAATAATCAGTTAAATAATTATAATAATTACCCATAAATACATAATGTTATTTTTTTTCCTGAAACTTATTGTGGTAATCATTGTGTACCTAGTACATTCAGGGAATTTGTAACTAAAATTGAGTATAAGGAATTACTAAACCAGAAAAATCCCAGAGGTTTTTACATTTTGTTCAGTTTTTGAACTAAGTATAACAATCACCGCCATTGTTTCCTTATCCCTTTTCCATTTTGTGATTGGTAATTACCGGATCACGGGTATTTACCCGTGTCCCGGTAATTACCAATCATTATTATCATTGGTAACTATCGTTGAAAGTCTGCCATGATTTGAAACCGACCAACGTGGGAAATACACATTTCATATAAAAAAGTTCCCGTATAAAGCGGAAGTATTTTTTATGGGAACACAAAATTGGTTTTCCTATCACACACATTTTTTTAAATGTTTCTTTTATTGGTAGATAGCGTTCCTGTAATGTCTCATGTCAGCCGAATAACGCCCTCTGCTGGACCAAAGCCTCCCCAAAAGATCTCCACAATGCAGTTGTGTTCATCTTTTGGAAGCATATGCCATTATTGCGACGCTTGGCAGACGGGTTGGCGATTGCAGAATGGTGGTCATGGTTCACAGAAAAAGGCTGTTGTCCGATCTCAGGTAGATATTCCCTCAGAATTCTTCCACGGGCCCCACGGGATGAGATGGGTTGGATTTAGCCAAGCAGATCTAGTTGTATTATATCCTTTTCAAGGTATTATATATTCTTGAATCACTACGCTATTTCTTATAAAGAAAGACTTATCAATTGTCCACAATTCAATAATTTCCGGAATAAATTTATCGCCGTAGTAACTCTGAGATGTCATATTTCAATATTTCAGTACTGAGTGATATGAAATGATAATATTTAAATTAGGAAAAATGTGACAAAAACCTAGCAGCATAATCAAAACATTTGGAGTGCCACCAGTAGTTGTAGCATTTCTGTGCCCATATTCACCCGCGTTAAACTTTGTAAATTATCACAGCTCCTCCCCCGTAGGTTATAGCGTGATAATATGTAGCCTATATGTTGACCCGACCTTTTAGTAATATTCATACAAAATTTGAAGTAAATCCATGCAGTCCTTTTTGAGTTTAGCCCGGACATACATACAGACAAACAGATAAACAGACAAAAATTTTAAATTATAAGCCCCAAGTATCCTTTTAATAAAATATTCAATGTACACTTTTGACATTCCTACGATTTTATTATATGTATAGATTATGTATTCATTAATTCAGTTGCATCAGTTACATGGCAAAACCAATCCAATCCGAAAAACCGGAGAGTCTTAAAATTCGTACTTTTATATCGCACACCCAGATTAAGGGTAGTGTAACTCAAAATATGTCTTTTTTCAGGAAACGAAAAAAACGTTTAGTTTAATTTCTAATTAAGTTTATGAAATTATTTTTACAGAAGTAGGATTCCTATTTTATTTATATATTTATCTGCTGTATTGGAAATATGTCAGTTCATGAATTATTTGTTAATTTACATTTTTCGTGTTATTCTAGTTATCTTGAATGAATAGACATCTAAAAATCTGATCAAGCCAAAATAATTTCTTATTAGTGAAATATTTTGAATTACTGCACTCTTAATCTCCACAATTAATTCATGATCTTATCATAAATATAGGTGTATCTGTTTTATGTTTTAATCATAGTTGAGAAATAAAAACATTTATGGTTAAATTTCTTAAATTTTGTTTTTTTATTAAGGTTTGAGTATAACAATCAATAAAAATATAAAAAACACAGTAGACATTCAGAAAGCTTACTGCTTCTTCTACTTTTAACTGAGATCCGCTGAATAGTATCTGTTAGCTACCTACCATTGTAACATTTATATTATTAAATTATATTATCATTATTTGTAACTTATACATCTAATATCATGGATATAAAGGCATATAGCGATAAAGGATATTTATTTTTTTGCTGCCCGCAACAATTATCAGTATAAAAGATAACGTCTAGACGTTATCTTTTATATATCTATTTTATATCTTCACCCGATGTACTTTTCTCAACCAGCATCAGTAAATATTGAAATACGCATGACCCGATCTCGTCCCAAAAAGAAGCAAACTAAATTTTTAGCAAACAAGTCACTTATTGTGAAATTAAGGCAGTTAATTCTTGATTTGTAAAAGAATAAGGATACCTGGCCTTTAGCACCTGCATCAACAGCTTGGAGGTCGTATACAGCTACTACCACATCAGACCTTGCCTTGTCTGCTTCTTTTCTGATCTAGACAGTGATTTTTCTTTTAAATGTTGGTCATAAGCCTCGTGAAGCCTTTCCTTTTCTTCAACGGCAGCATTTTTGTACGTTTCACATGCATCGCATGAGTCTTTTTTTGTATGTGAAAAGAAATATTAAACTGCGTGAAATCCGGTAGAATGTTGATGAGGATGCCGCTGGTAACTGCTGAATTTCTCGTAGATATTTATAGTCACGCTATAGATCGGCTAGGCATTTATCACTAGAAATATATTCTCTTGTTGCTTGTGCTCGAAGATGGTGTGACTCTATTCTAGGAAAAGAGTTAATGAAAGCGACGACACTTTCATTTATCTCATCATCAACCGGCAAGTGTTGACCGTGTTTACCTCTTTGGTCTGCGCTAACGAATCCATCGTCAGTTTGTTTTGGAAGAGCCGTTATAATAAACTGGTCGCCCAAACTCAGAGGAGCCTTGAAGAATGCCTTGCAGACTCTTAAACGATTGTTTTCAACCTCAAAGAAAAATGCCGAATTTAGTGACCTGTAATGTTGGGTAGTGCTGTATCTATATTTTCGCTAAATGATTTAAGTGTGCCTAACAACAAACTCCTGTTGTCTTTGCAGGTCGCCTAATTGCCAAAAATGGTCAAACAATGATGTTCGAATTAGTTCAGAGATTTTGGTTCTGCATTTCAACCTGCACTTGTCGCTGCAAGGAGGTTTTACTGATCTTTCAGGAAGATTTATATTAGTAGAACTTACATACGCCTTTCCGGTGTTTCGTCGTAGTTTTTTAATATTAGTTAACCATCTTGCCGAGTTTCTTGTCCTTTTTCTTCCCTTTGTAATACATTGAGGATCAGCAGACGTTCTAACAACCGATTGAGAGATTGAAGCTTCCACAGGCGGATACTGACTATGAAGGATGTTCGATATGTCTCGGAGGGTGTACAGCTGCTTGAACTAGAAGAAGAGCTACAAGAATCAGACGAGGAACTGTTGGGGGAGGAAGTACTCGAAGACTGTGACCTGTTTCCCGACTGTATGAGAGGCGGATGGCGTGGTGTTGTTTTCGGAGATGGGTTGAAGTTTGGATCGGCATCGGAATCGTCAAAATCGCTATAGCCACTACTATCGCTTGAAATGCAATATGCGGTATTTCAGTAGGGGTCTTCTAGCGCCACATTTTCTTCTAACGCTACCGTCGTGTTGCCTTTTACTTCAAATGCACTGGTCTCAAAGATTGCTTCAGTTGTTCTGGTAGTCGAATGTGATGTTGAATGAATCTTCCATGTTACCAGTGACAGTATCATGGTTTGTTCCAATTCCAGACACCTTTTGGAGAATTAAAAGGCCGTGACCTTTCATCATCAGTAGGAAAAAAATATTTTATTTTTATGACCCCACGAATACTAAACTAACTCTAAAAATACTCTAATTGTTTGGTTTCTAATTGGTAAACAAATGAAAATAAACTAATTTTCGAAAATAGTAGGTTATCTCTAAATAATAAGATATACAAATAATTAAGACCATTAATAGATTCAGAATAAGAGCGATTTTAAATTTAACCAACAATACCCAACTAACTCTAACACTGTAACATAATTTCACTAATACCAAACTATTTCTAGTTAGTGTAAAAAAAAGTACTTACTTTTGTAAACAATACAAGCACAATTAGAAATAATCCAAAGATGTCCAAAAAAACAAAACAAGCTCGTTCACCAATAACAAATTAACTCAAAATAATTCACGTTTCATTATTGTTTTGAAACACAAATAGTAAACTAACTCAAAATAATCGAGTCTTGACGTGTATAGATAATATCCTACTGAGCGGCGACACGTTCGTAACTGGTGTTGCGTTACTCTTGTTGGCGGGGAATGTCCCGGTATCAACTCAGCAAGACTAACATACAGCGACATCTACATTTTAATAATGAAGATTTTTGAACAGGTGTCTTTGCAGTTTACGTAGTTTTGGTCACTGATTCCGATGCTTGTAATAACTCCATTTTGAATTATTTCGAGTTAAGCTACCCTTAATCTGGATGTGCGATATTACAGAAAGTTACAACTCCAAATAAGAAAAGAGCAAAAAATTATTCCGAAGATGGGCGTACCGCCTTCAACGTGGACCGACGATCTTGCGAGAATGGTGAATACAACCGGAAGTGGAAGACCTCCTCAAACGTTCTCTGACCAAGTCGAAGATGTTCTTAAAAAAAGCTAGATTAGAAATACCCTAAACAGGCGAGCATTTATGAAGAATATAACGTGAGTAAAGGAGGCAAAAGAGGTGTGCTAGGATTGTGACAAATGAATATCCGTTGTTTCTGCCTACCCCTCTAGGAAGTAGGTGTTGGTCTATGTATAATAATAATAATGTATTTATTTATCTCTTTCACAAAGGTTTGGTGTACATACAAGTATAATGTAAAGAAATACAGAGCTAGAAATACAGAAACTATCATACCTTTGTGAGAGACTGGCGTCTATAGTAGGTAAGACCTGTGTTACAGATCACCAGGCTCCCACCTCTGGGTCACATCTTGGTGATAATTACAAATTATTGAAAATACTATGTACTTAATCTAAATATACTATATATATACCTAAATTTATGAAAAAATGAATACAGTAAAAATGAAACTATGTATACATATGTCGTAGGTTTTACAGCTTGATCGGACAATACACTTCTATTGTCGGGGGCTCCAGCCAACAAGTAATTAAGACTATAAGCTAGAGACTTGCGCCGGAGTTTACTCTCTTTGTGGTTCAAATCTCGACTCAAGGCGGTTACTGTATTGGATGGTCGGTTTTAGGACTATTTTGTGCACCTTTCACTCTACCATAATACGCGAATATGGGGATGTTCGTTCGATTTAGGATTGGAGAGAGATATTCATTGCTATATATGTAACCAAATGGTCATGGAAGCGATTACGACATCAGATTCATCAATCATTTGCAAAATGCTATTAATACAGAGTTTTAGCTATTCTAGTATTGTTTGTCGAATATGTTAGTCAAAATAGCGATTAGTTCATAATACCCAAAGACTTACCGGAAGGCGCAGCGTGGGCAGGCCCCCTAATAGATGGACTGATGATCTTGTGAGAGTCGCTGGAAGCGCCGGCAATTGTGTAGATCTTTGGGAGAGACCTTGGTTCAATAATCTCTCAGCTGATATGATGATGATGATGAATCAAAGACTAATACAATTTTACGTAGTATGTAAAATTGTATTAGATTTGGTTCATCGTTTTCGCATTTTTCTCCTGCTCGAATTTCGACCATGGCGCCTGGTCACACTGGTGCCATCTGCGCGGGACATATTTTACCATAACACAGGTGAGTGCGCAAATGTGGTATGATTAGCGACACGATTAGAAAGAGGTAAGGTACGAGACCGATGGCTTTACGTGTTTTTTTTTTTTATAAAAAAGGTTTTAATTCACGTAGACTTTAAAAAAGCGCTTGTAAATAGTCAGAACATGTTTGTAGTAATATAGTTGTATACATTATTATTTCTAGTAACATAGATATTTAGGTACACATTGTATGGAATCATTTATAAACTTTATTTTATTATAGCAATGATACATGCTTTCCAAGGTAAAGGGGTGTAATACCGCTAACTCTCAGACTACGGGCTGATACTCGGAAATTTCTTAACAGAAAAATCAATACATCACTTTTACGCGCGGTCCAGGATTTGAACTCAGGACCTCACTATCTGCGGATGAACACGTTACCGGTACACCAACAAGGTAAGATATAAGTTTAATTTAAATGTAGAATATAAAAATATTGCAAGTCAGAATTCATATTTATATTTATCTTGATCTAATAACGATTATAAACGCCTGATTTACTAAAATTTGCTTCATGATTACAGTATTACAATATCCCGAAAGATAAATCTGGGAAATCCAGCTGCTGCACTGTACCTCTACATAGTATATAGATAACAATTCTCAGTAAACCGAACAACATACAAATATGTTGTTTGATTACATGTAACTCGTTAAATCACGTGAAGTATATATATAAGAGCGCATTTTATAATCTGAAGGAGGAAAAAAATACAATTAATCATAGTTCATACTTAATATGCTTCATTTTTAACTGTAACTGCCTCCGGCTGACTTATAGCGAACTGATAGTTTGTGGCGCCACAACACACTCGGCTAAAGATAGGAAGAACTTGGATTTTTGTCGCGGAAAAGACCCTCATCTTACAGATTAGGTCCAGCAATAGCATTGTTAAGTTAATGTAGAGGTTAATAGGACGGATGGGGAGGAGTAATGCACTTTGTGGAGCTAGGTTATCTTAGCTCCATCATCGTCATCATATAAACAGAATATGTCCACAGCTGAAATATGGGCTCCCCCAAGGATCTCCACCTTATGAGGCTCCCCGTAAGGTGGAGATTCTTGGGGGAGCCCATAGTACAGCTGTGGACATTTGCCCTCGCTGTGTCTACCGGTTCGTGGTCGTCACTCGGAAACCTTTCTTCCCCAACGGCCATCAATCCTACGAACTTTGAGCTTCGCCCACATCTACTTCAGTCTGGCAATTCTTCGGGCTATGTCGCTTACTTTCGTTCGCCTACGGATTTCAAAATTTCTGATTCGATCTCTTTTTTATAGCTTAGCTATAAGTATAGCACGTAAATATGGCGGTTCCAATAATTATTCTACGTAATTCATAATCGCCTTACGTGATAAGATAAGTATGTTGGTTTACCCCAACTGCAATCATAACAACTACTTTATTTTTACTATATTATTACCAGGGCAGTGTTTCTTAAACATTGTAACAAGTGATAGGTTCTTCCAGCCTTTGGTGTATGAGGACATGCATAAGGTCAAGATGGAGGAGTAATATTAATAATATTTCTTCAAGTAAAAGCTACTAAACAATAGTATCGGCTGTTTATGTGGCAACACCAAACAACTTCTAATACCACTTCAAAATAGATGTAATACATAACATCAAAAAATGTCTGGATCTTACATTGACTTATATGTATAAGTCAATGTAAGATA
The DNA here is from genome assembly GCA_951640165.1 of Pseudoips prasinana. Lineage (NCBI taxonomy): Eukaryota > Metazoa > Arthropoda > Insecta > Lepidoptera > Nolidae > Pseudoips > Pseudoips prasinana. Next base: position 38,597,711 of record OX621243.1, on the reverse strand, counting down.
TAATAATCTGTCCCAGTCCGGCTGTGCGCGAGGTGAGGGGCGCGTGCGCGGCGGCCAAAATTCCTTATTCGGTGGGAAAATTCTGAATATGGGATTGCGCGTCTAGTAGAATACATATAGGTCAATGGGATCTTATGATCCAGACATATTTTGATGTTATGTTATATTCATCAAAAGCCTCCCCAAAGAATGGGAGATTATGCCATAATCGCCACGCTTAGCAGACGGGTTGGCGATTGAAGTTTGATGGTTAAAAGAAGTTTAATGGAAAAACGCTGCTGCCCGTGCTCTGGTAGGTATTCCCTCGGGATGAGATGAGGTGATGATATTCTATGCCGTCACCACAGCATGTTATATTCACCTATGTAATTAATCAAGGCTGGGAAATAAGGATGGCTAAAAGTAGTAACTTATGTAAGAATACCTAATTATTTGATAGATTGGTACATCATTTATTTACTGCTCGTGATTTTTAGGGTTCCGTAGCCAAATGGCAAAAAACGGAACCCTTATAGATTCGTCATGTCTGTCTGTCTGTCTGTCCGTCCGTATGTCACAGCCACTTTTTTCCGTAACTATAAGAGCTGTACTATTGAAACTTGGTAAGTAGATGTATTCTGTAAACCGCATTAAGATTATTACACAAAAATAGAAAAAGAACAATAATTTTGGGGGGTCGCCATACATAGATATGAAACTCAAAAAAAAATTTTTCATTGTACCCTTACATGTGGGGGGTGTCTATGGATAGGTCTTCAAAAATGATATTGAGGTTTCTAATATCATTTTTTTCTAAACTGAATAGTTTGCGCGAGAGACACTTCCAAAGTGGTAAAATGAGTGTAGAATAAATAGAATGAGTTACAGGGGGGGGGGGGGGGGGGGGTGCTGTAACTTCTAAAATAAGAGCATGATAAAACTAAAAAAAATTAATGATGTACATTATCATGGAAACTAACAACGAAAATTAGTTTGAACGAGATCTAGCAAGTAGTTTTTTTTTAATACGTCATAAACCGCAATTTGCTTTCATTAAATCAACTGAAATACTTGCTGCTTTGAACCCTTCATGTGCGAGTCCGACTCGCACTTGGCCGGTTTTTAGCTTCATTGAATCATTACTTATTGGGCTGGATGGCGTCGTTGATACTTGTCTTTGACGCCGCAGGTCGTCGTTTCGATTTCCACTCAGGACAGATATTTGGGTACATGTACACATGTCTGTTTGTCCTGTTCTGTAAAAAAGTAGTACCTATGTCTAGTATATCAGTTATCTAGTTTCAATAGTGCGCAACCTAAATCCCTGCAGTTTAAACTTGAAATTTTGACTATAGGAAGGAATATAGTTTTTTTATTCTACCTAAGAATACCTGTTAAATGTTGTCTGAATTGAAGTTTAGCTAGCTGATTTGACATACAGTCAGAATTGACAAAGTAAAGCAATACTACTATTAATTTGTTAGAGTTTATATGATAATGAATATGTTAGAGTTGTCTTCAATAAAAGCTTGCGGCGTTTAGCCCGTTAATTAAAAGGGTGGTGTAATCATAAAATGAAATGCCTGGTGAGAAAGGAACTTGTATCTTCTGATAATTTGGGGTAGATGCCCGTGTTGGTCGATGGGTCTACTCTGTGAGCGAGAAACACTCGAGACTCCTCCGGTCGATGCCGCATTATGACAATAAATCCTAATCCTAAAAAGCAGCGAAGACATGTACCTATAGTATCAATTTGCTTTATCAGTTCAGGGAGGTCACCAACATTAGTGACGTGGGAGACAACGTTAAAATATATTTTAATTATAAGAACAATAACTACTATTAGCAATTATTACTGTTATGACAGCTAAGAGTATGACCTATTCGACTTCAGAGAGGTCACGCGGTCTCTTTTATGAACCCACAACCTCCGGCGTGAAAGGCAAGCATTTGCCAAGCACCCAAACCGGCCTACACTATATATTTGTACATATAGTTATATGCTGAGATGGTTTGGCCATTTAGAAAGGATGAATGAAAGAAGATTGACAAAAGAAGTATACCTGGCCTGTATGAATGGTACAACCGGAAGGGGAAGACCTCGTAGAACATTCTCTGATCAAATCGGAGACGTACTTAAGAAACGTCAGGTCAGAAGTACCCTAAACCGACGAGCATGTATGAAGAATATAATGTCAGTAAACGAAGCGAAAAGGGTATGCAAGGATCGTGACAAATGGAAGTCCGTTGTCTCTGCCTACCCCTCTGGGAGACAGGCGTGAGTCTATGTGTGTATGTATGTATGTAGTAATAAAAGTATTACAGACCTTTGATACTGCGACCACGCCTGTTAAAGCGTAAGTACTTGAAGCGAAGTAAGTCTAAGGAAATGAAATAAAGCCGGATCCATTCGTTAAAAAGTTCCTTATACCGTTGTGATGGCGATCTAATTCGAAGAATAGATAATCCAAGCGGATTTACAACGGATTCTATTTCAACGGTATTAGTTTCAAATACCTGTTTTATTAAATTATGTTATGTTCGGAATACTGCCCGGAAATGATGAAATTGGAGGCTATTTTCCGGTGCCTAATTTTGTTAGGATCAATTTTTACTTTTTCATATTCATTGATGTGCATACCATAATGTGAGTGAAGGTGTTGACAATAGACTTAAAGCTTAGGTACAGTTATGGACCCTGTAAGGGCACAACAACATAAGTTTTTAGGTATTTAAATTCAATTAAACATTAAAATTACATAAAGGCATCTAAAATATAATAACTTATACCGATTTAATATATTTAGATTATAATTAAAATTTATACAATATTAATATCTGGGGTCACTTCATAATATAATATATATAACTTATAATAATTGAGATAATAAATACCATTGTTTATTTATTTTTTGATGTCTCTATTTATTTTCATACCGCATGCGGTTCACCAGATGGTAAGTTATTACCGTAATTATAGACGCTTGCGACACTCGGTGTATCATGAATTTTTTTCAAGTTTACCGTATGCACTAAGTACCCCATGGGGAGTAACATGGGTTAGTAGTCTCATACGGCACAAAAGAAATCCTTTTATTAAATATTTCAACACATAACTCATTATTTTTAGGTCTATTCAACCGTTTTCTGATAGGAATCACTACTAATAATTTATCATCATCATATCAGCCAAAGTACGTCCACTGCTGGACTCCTATACAACATGTAACCTAATTAACGCACACCCTCAAACACTCCAATTAGAATATTATGTTGTAATCATAATACATACACTGAATTTTTAATTTAATATGTATATGCATTGTTATTTACTAAATTAGTTTCTTGGAATAAAGTTTGATTTTATTATTTTGTATTGAATGATGGAATTTGTATTAATACTAATAAAACTGTCCATTTCAATTTGTTTTGACTGTACAGGGATAATATGACGAGTTAAGACGAGAAAGAATTACATATTTAAAAAATGATATAAATCGATTCAGTAAACTATCTGAACAAACTATTTTCAGGATGTGCGTTAATTAAGTTACATGTTGTATAGCCTCCCCAAAGATTGGGAATATGCCATAATCGCCACGAGTGGCGGACGAGTTGACGATCGCAGTGAGATGGTCATTGGTATGGTAGGTATTCTATCGGACGATTTCTTCATTAGGTATTACAATTTTGTAAAAACATTGATTATGTAATTGACACATTGACATTAATTATCTTGATCTATGAAGACTTATTCATTAACCATATTGCGAAATTGATCACCTCCGCCCATATAAACTCATAATCCCAGGAGTCGCAGGTGTTGCCAGCCTTGAAAAAAGTCAGCAAACAAGTGTTGCTGACTCTTCTCCCCACCTCGAGGTCTCTGGCGACCCTAGATACTCATACACAATATTAACTTATTAATATCTGTATCTTCTATATACATATCTACAATAAAATCGTAGGAAAGTCAAAACTGTACATTGAATATTTAAAAAAAAGGATTCTTGGGGCGTGATCTACAATCGATATCGAAGCCAAAAATATAGAAAAATATATTTTTTAGAATTTTTGTCTGTGTGTCTTTTTGTCTGTTTGTCTGTATGTATGTCCGGGCTAAACTCTAAAAGTACTGCATGGATTTACTTCAAATTTTGCATGAATATTACTAAGAGGTCGGGTCAACATATAGTCTACATATTATCACGCTATCATGTACGGGGGATGAGCTGTGATAATTTATAAGTTTAACGCGGGTAAAACCGCGGGGCACGCCTAGTTATTATTAAAAAATGTCTTAAAATATCGATCCCTTCTGTAAAAGGAGTGATATAGGTAATATAAATACTAGATCTGAGAATAATCTTGCGTTACATACTACACGTCTCCACAAAATTAGTAACTCTTTTGTGGGGCAATGTATAAGATTCTATAACAAACTTCCCAATTATATTAGAGAATTGTCTACGAATAAGTTTAAAAGAATTATTAAAGCCAAATCGTGTAGCAGGGCATATTACAAAATTTCTGATTATTTAAGTGACAAAAGTGCTTGTGATTGAGTTGGTCCACACAAACAATATGTAATTAAACTTAAGTAAATTTTATTTAAAAAGAGGGTTCCTACTGAGTTTTTTGGTAGTGTTTCTCAGTAGCTGCCACGTCATGCACTGCACGGTAGGGTAAAAATAAATGACGATTCCAAATAAATGTAAAAAAATTCACAGAATAAATGAACTTTGAATTTTATTCTGTGTCCAAATTATACTATTTTAATTATTGTATGCAAATTTTGTTAGTTCTTAAATCACTAGATGGCGTTGTTCAACTCGGCTGAATGGCGCTAAGGTAACATAACATATACCTCTAGAAGTAAATTTTATGGAGTTGAGAATTTGTACGGTGACTTTTGTAAGTAAATAGAGAGAGAGTGTAAATATATGATTATTTCAAGAGAAGTGTTGTCATTGGAAGAGTTCCTGGGTACCAAATTTTACATTCTGTAAGGTAGAGGTAATGGACGTTGTCTATCCGGCTGCTGTCAGCTGCAGGAAGATTATTCGTGTGCTCCATTTATTGTTGTTCTGAGACTAGATAGTGCAGTGATTATAACCTATGTAAAGCATAACCTATGTAAAACATAACCTATGTAAAACATAACCTATGTAAAAGACTAACGATACAGATTGCAACGTGTAATTTAATTATCATTTCGCAATTTATTTATGATTATGATAAACGAATTAAATACTTTGTCATAATAGGAAGATCTACGGTATTTTGGGGGAGGTGCAGCAACAGGGGTTGCAAGAGGAGTTCTTCAATAAAATACATATTTCGTTATAAATACTTATTTTTTTATTAACAACAAAGTTACACATCTTCACTCTAGCTCATCACAACATTTATATTCTATCATAATATTATTTTTAATATGGAATTTGAATACTTTCCAATTTTAAATCATATGTCCAGCTATTTAAAAGAATGAAAGGATATTCTAACTTTAAGTTCTAAAATGAAGGTGTATACGAAGGCAATTTCAGGTAATATCATTACAGTATCTATGTATATACCGACCAGGGGGGCTACCGGCTAAGTCGCCGAACATCGTTTTCATGAATGGCGTTCAAATACATAAAGGTTAAAATGACTTAATTGATCGTTAAATCGGCTTCCATGAGCACATGTGACGTCATAAATGGTCTGGGGCTCTACCGGCTAAGACGCGGAACATCGATTTCTTAAACGGCGTTCAAATAAATAAAGGTTAAAAATGACCTAATCAATCGTTTAATCGGCTTCAACGTTGACAATCAATTCCGGACCATTTGTGTCGTCACATGTGCTCATGGAAGCCGATTTAACGATTGATTACGTCATTTGTAACCTTTATTTATTTGTAGGCCATTTAAGAAATCGTTGTTCGGTGTCTTAGCCGGTAGAGCCCCTGGAATCGATTGTCAACGTTGAAGCCGATTTAACGATTAAATAAGTAATTTTACACCTTTATTTATTTGAACGCCGATCAATATCCCGATGTTCGGCGACTTACCCGGTAGCCCCCCTGTTTACATCATATAGGATATACTCGTATTTATGCAATGTTTATTACGTTTCAACATTGTCTAGCTCTTTATATAACTGTTTATTTCTTTGATTCATTTCATTTTTAAATACATCATTTATCATATTATATAGTGAAGCAAATTTATGGAGCGCTGTTTGCCACAGAAATGAACTGATGGAACAGTTTGTGAAATAAGAAAATTTCTTTTTTATCTGACACACAAAATGTATCAGCTAAGAGATAGAATATATTTAGTGTATTTTGAATGTGCTACTAGTTAGTTGGCGTGGTTGGTAGATGGAAGGCTTGCCTTTCACGCCGCAGGTCGTGGGTTCGATTCCCACCCAGGACAGATATTTGTGTGCATGAACATGTCTGTTTGTCCTGTGTCTGGGCGTAATTATCTATATAAGTATGTATTTACAAAAGAAAAAGTAGTATATGTAGTATATCAGTTATGTTGCTTCCATAGTACAAGCTCTGCTTAATTTGGGATCAGATGGCCGTGTATGAATATAAGTACGTTCAATATTCATGTTACCCTTTGTCTATTTATTATGTATGTATTCGACTAGGTCTTTCTTAAACAAGATCCCCATAAATGCACTATTGGCAAATTTTAGCATACCCTAAGTTTCTGACCTAAAGATTTATCCTGCAGTGTTACACAGTACAGTACTAGACCTTTTTAACTTAATTTTTAAATTAAACACTCGTAACGGATATAAGACAAAAGCCCAAATACATATAAACATAAATCATTTTCACACATTAAGTCGTTTAGTAATCAAACGTTTGATAATCATATGTGTTTAGTGCATTGTTGATACTTTATGGCTGGAAGCTGAAAATCAGTGTTACAGTCTGTGTAATGATATACTGAGCTGCATCCTTTCTGCACATACTTAATATGTTTTATAGATATCGTATTATAGCTTTTATGTGCTAACTTATACTTGGCTACTCTGTTATTGTTTATTTCTTTTTTATAGTAGTGGGTGGATATGTATATATATTCGAATAAAATTATTTATTTATGCATTAATGCACACACAAATACATATGTACATAAAAGATTACACATATCATGTACGCAGGCGAGCTGAACTCAACTATGAGTTCTCTTCTAGCAAACCTTTGTTTGAGTGATTTTTATTATAACACAAATAAAAACCGGCCAAGTGCGAGTCGGACTCGCACATGAAGGGTTCCGTAGCAGCAAGTATTTCAGTTGATTAAATGAAAGCAAACTCGTTCAAACCAACTTTTGTTGTTAGTTTCTATGGTAACATGGTATGATATAACATCATATTTTTTTTTTGTTAGTTTTTCATTCTCTTATTTTAGAAGTTACAGGGGAGGGGACACCCATTTTACCACTTTGGAAGTGTCTCTCGCGCAAACTATTCAGTTTAGCCAAAAATTATATTAGGAACCTTTGGACTTTTGAAGACCTATCCATTGACACCCCACATGTATGAGTAAGATCAAAAAAATTTTTTTTCAGATTCAGTTCTATGTATGGCGACCCCCAAAATTTTTCCTTTTTTTATATTTGTGTAAAAATCTTAATGCGGTTTACAGAATACACCTACTTACCAAGTTTCAGCAGCACAGCTCTTATAGTTTCGGAAAAAAGTGACTGTGACATACGGACGGACAGACAGACAGACAGACAGACATGACGAATCTATAAGGGTTCCATTTTTTGCCATTTCACTACGGAACCCTAAAAACAAACAAGTTTAATACCTTTAAGTTTATTAATTTGACTCTTAATGAACTTTTTCTTAAAATTTTAAGATTTGCCACGGTTGATGTTAGTCAGACCGCCAGGATAGTGTGGGACTGGGTTGGATATGCTTCACGGATGCACCAGGACAGATGAGCGCAGATCGCAACCAAATGGCATTGGCATCAAAAATGGCCGACATTTACGTGGAATGCTTAAACTTTAATATACCTATAATATGCCTAAAATGAACACTTACTCTACCTTTTAATATTCAGTAGATACAGCTTGTTGCGTTTTACCATTTTGGTACGGATCCATAAAAAGTTTATTTAAAACTGACTGACTGCACGTGTGGCGTAGCGGCTAAGATAGTCACCTAGCCACTTCGTTTCGCGGGTTCGAGTCCCGCACCGGATAACTATTTGTGTGACCCATAAATAGTTGTTCAGGGTCTGGATGTAATTTGTGTCCGTCTGTTATATGCTTATAAATGCTTATAAATATATGTACGCGGATGATTCAAAGATTGCACGTTTGATTGAAACTCCAACAGATAATGAACTACTGCAAAATGATCTTAACCTAGTTATTGAATGGTGTAATAACAACAAAATGCAATTAAATCCGAAAAATGCTATCACGTAAAATATACAAGAAAAAATAACTATATACACACCGAATATCTCATAAATCAAGACGAAGTACAAGAAGTCGAGACAATTAGGGACTTAGGAGTACAGTTTGATAGAAAGGTCAGTTTCATTCCCCAAATTGAAAACACTGTAAAATTGTTGTCCTTTGTCAGTCACTCCAAACATACTGTATATCTTCTTGGGGGGGTACGTGCAAAACCACGATAAAACCAGTCGAAATCGCCCAGCGTGCTATTTTAAAGGTGTGCCATTTCAAACCAAACTATTTTCCCACTGTGAATCTATATCAAATATCTGAAGTATTGACTGCAAGGCAATTGTTTATTCTCAACACCGTCCTTCATGAACACACTAAAATTCCTTATGATCCCAATATATCGCAAAAACGCCGGAGGGATATAGTTTTTACGAAGCCTTCCAGATATAAAACTAAATTTAGCTCAAGATTCATAGGATTTCTTGGCTCCTACATGTACAACAAGATTAATAAAAAAATAAATATTTACGCCTTAAATAAAAAACATGCAAAATCGGAACTATACAAGTATTTGCAAAATTTAAATTATGAGGATACAGAAAACTTACTATGCATAACCCAATGAATTGTAAAAATATGTAAAGGAAAAAGAGTGCCATCTTACATTTTTAGAATTAATATTAAGTATATTAAATTTTAATTAGTGTTTAAATTTTTAAAATAGTAAGTGAAAATCTTTAAATAATACATAATTATATATCATAGGGATTAGTGCTGATAACTGAGATACAGGCTCTGCCTAGTTCGGTTACAGATTTTATTTTTATTTTTTATTTTTACTTTATTGGGACATAAAACAGTTACACATTAGGTATAGTTAAATTATTTAAATATAAATTTTAAGAATAGGTAAACGTGTAACCCACACCAATGTCCGCGAATTAATGTTAAAAATAGGTAGTAATAAATGCGTGCATTAATTAAGCAGAGAAGTACCTATGTAGGTACTGGTGAGTAGGTATTAACTATAACTATTTTAGTAGTTCAGTAGCCATTTTTTTGAACTTAAAGTGCGATAGTGCAAAAATGTCCAAATCGTGGAAGTGTGTGTTATACGTTTCCACAATGCGTCGGAGAGGCACCCGTGCGCCAGCGTGAGTTCTGCACCGCGCGGTGTGGAACAGCCGGGGCACGCGTGCCTCTCGACGCATTACAGTTCTAGGTACAATATAACATAAGTTGTTAGTGATGTCAGTGCAATCAAACTTGTTATTACAAAGACCATGAAGCATCATGACCATCAGTAATCTACGTCTGGACTGTAAGCTCTGAAGTTTATACCGTTCCAATAAACCTGTGTATGGTATTCTAGACTTAGTGCATCTATAGTGCATAGATCGTAGAAATTTTTTTTGAACAATTTCTAGTTTTTTATGTAAACGTCAAAAATAGGGCTCCAAATCGGGAATGCCTAATTTATTTGTATGTTATAAAATATTTTAGCTAAACATAAGTATTTTGTAAACTAGAATTAATTTTTTCGGAAATAAATTATTATTATATATTAAAATATTAAAAAAACTGTAAAAAAAGGCATCAAGAATGTTAGGGTTTCTAATTCGCAATACCAAAGGCTTCCGTGAAAGCAGCACCAAGATAATGTTACACTACAGTCTAGTACGTAATATCCTAGAGTATTGCAGCGTTGTCTGGAGACCACATTTCGCGACGCACATACTACGACTAGAACGTGTACAGAAACGTTTCTTGTGGCATCTTGCTTTCAGTGTAGTTAAATCCAAGCGCCTGCCCTCCTACCAAACTCGTTTACAGTATTTCAGTGTGCTGTCCTTACCTAACCGCAGAAATATTACAGACGCCTTATTCATATTTAAAGTACTAAGAAATACTATAGATTGCCCAAATATTCTTAGTCATATCCGATTCCGAGCTCCAGGTAGATACCCTAGGCATAACATTACACCCCTATGTCCACCACTACGAAGGACAATGCTGGGTGCAAACTCGCCAGTGGCGAGGTTATGTAAAGCCCTCAATGGATGCTGTGACTTGGTAGATCTGCATCATGATACTATGGGTAAATATATAAAAGCCTTCATAAACAATGATACTGGTCAAATGTAATTTCATTGGTTTCCCTATTTTAATTAGTGTTCCATATTGTTTATGTTAATCCATCATAATAAATACTTATCATTTTTGTAATGATAAATGCCCATATACTTTTACAATTTATAATATATTTAATTTAATTTCTTCTATTTTTGATATTTGTTATCAGATATAATGTTCTAGTCTTAATTAATTCTAAGCTGTAACTAGTGCATGCGGTGTTAACCTATTATTAATTGTTGCACCTGATAATTTGCCGTATTTAATGTAATTTATTAATGTATCGTGCAAACAATTGTTGGTGGACCTTAAATAAAAAAAATAAAAAAAAATATAAATAAAGTACCCCGCGACAAAAAAATCTAGTAAAACATACTATTGACTTGCAACAAAAATACGGTCTTTCATATTTTTGTCATTGGTTACTGAAAATTAAGATAGGTTATGATATGGAGAATAAAATAAAGGATACGAAATCTTGATTATGATGATTTTAGTATTGTTTTCCTTTTAACACGTAGGGTTTAAAGAGCGAGACATTCTCATAGCTCAAAAAATTCACCTTAATGCTCTGCACAACTTTCTCATCTTCATTTTGTGGGGTTTTATCAACTTATGTTTTCCCACAGACACAATGTCTCAGCAGTAAACTAGCCATTTTGTCTCTGTTCAATTCTAGACATGTACGTATAATAAGGGTAATTTATCTTCAATATTTCAAATGAGATTTTCTTGGAGTCCAAAGATTGACGGGCCTGTTGGCGTGGTTGGCAAATGCTTGCTTTTCACGCTGAAGGTCGTGGGTTCGATTCCCACTCAGGACAGATATTCGTGTGCTTGAACATGTCTGTTTGTCTAGGTGTTAATTATCTATACTTATAAGTACGTATTTTAAAAAGAAAATATATTATATTATTATTATTATACATGTAGTATATCAGTTATCTGGTTTCCATAGCACAAGCTCTGCTTAGTTTGGGATCAGATGACCGTGTGTGAATAATGTCCCAGGATATTATTATTATTTAAATTACATAAATCGGGTTATCACAGATATGCGGAGTATAAAAAAAAGGCCACCAGGCCAGTCAACATGAAAAATTATGACACAGCATAATTTGATATTAAACGTCTTCATGTCAAACCATTACAAATACTTGACTTCATTTTTCACCCTGTTGATCAAGGGACAACTCTTACCAGCTGCTCCCTTCTGTCCGTATGTGATTTCCGAGGATAAGAAACTTGGCACGCGGGTTTGGCACCAGTAGACGAGATGCTCTGAAATTTAAAAAATTAAATTTCAGAGCATCTCGTCTACTGGTTAGCAAGAACAACTCTGATACTGAGATAACTATTATCCATGTGATCCTGTAGAAGAAAAATGAGACAAAGATAAAAAAAACGATTTCTAATTAAATTGTTAACACTTCTGATTATGAAGACGAATCAGAATCTAAGTCAGAGCTGGTATAGCATATATTCCTTTGCTCTCGCTTGCTGGGTTGCTTTTTAGTTTCTTTTCGTTGGTCTTTTGTTGATGTTCCTTTGTGATCCAGTGAGTCTATTCTTTCTTCCAAAGTTTTTATTTTAGCTTCATATCTTTTGAATTTTTTCTTCAGGTCTTTGAATTCTCGGTAGCACTCTCGAATTTCCGTACGCAATTCAATTTGCTCCACTCGTATAGAACGTACTTCTTCAGAGAGGGAACGCAGCTCCAGAGCCATATCCACTTTTGTTTCATCTTCGATGGCATATGAGTATGTCGCATATAGATCAGAAGACTTAGGAGATATTATTGAGTAAGTAGTCATTTTCGAAGATGACGGTTCATCACGTGGCATTTTAAGTCCACATGGAGGACACAACCAAGACTTATTCACAGCTTTACCCGATTGAAGAGCTATACATTTAAGGTGATGCAGAGTTGAGCACCTCCCACATTTTAAAGTGTCTGTGATTGTGGAGGATAAAGATTTTCCGCATATACAAAGTTTGGAGTTGGGCATAGTTTATTGATTTGTTACTTATAATAACATCCAATGTTTCCTGTTTTGTTTACAGCAGCAGGTTCTCTGTATTTATACTAGATGGCTCTGATTTTAGTAACAATGCTGGTTGAGTATCTCTTAATAAATCAATTAATCAATTATCTGATTTTTTTTCTTTATTGAAATAGGCACTCCACAATATTTTATTGTATATATACGTACTTGTTTCTTTAAAGTTAGTTTCAACATCTTATTTCTTTATAAGTTGTTTACTTTTGTACACACTTTAGTTAATTCTAATGTTAAAGTTCTTATGAAAACACTGCACCTTACGTTAATTTATATCCACTAATAGGCATAAAGCTTATTCTTACTATTTTCAATACTATTACGCAGTTCTATTTTCATTACGTATTGACTTCATCCCAAACCCGCCATTACTATGACATAATATAAACACTTATTTGCTCTTAGTAGGTAATGATATTATTTACACATTTTCAATCCTCAAACTGCAGGGACCGGGTGATTGATACGAATAGGGAAATAACTGGAATCGAATCGCGGCTGAGTTTTGATCTATGCTAGTCGATTTAGTATCGAGTTGGTCATTCGTACCGCGCCGTAGGAACTGAATACACTGCTGGCCATATTCAGCTTGATATCGAAATCACCCAAATACTTGGAGGTAAATACACGGTAATATTTAAATAACCTTTGGCTGTATGTGTATAAGACTGCACATTACATAGAGCATGAGTGCTTCACAGAAGGAGAAGGCGTCATATTTGGTGGAGTCACCCACCAGTATGGCGCCTACGATATCAGGTGGTTACAGATCCCATCTGATCTTTCGCGACCGTCTCGGTGAGTGTGTGTTGGGCCAGGTCCAGGTCGCTCGCGAAATGGTCACAATGTGTAGTCGCTTCTCGACCTATCCGGCACAGATACTGAAAATGGAAATAGCAGCGGAACATGCTACAAATATTATCCTTTCATTAATAATAAATATATATGTTTGATATTTTTTGAGATTAATTGCCTCTATTTATTTTATTTAGCAGATATATATTGCATGCATTACATATAAATTATGTATTGATGTATGTATGAATTTAAGATAATTATATATGAACCTACAAAATGTAGGTGTACTCCTACTTAATATCTGATACCTACCTTTTCTTGTTTCTTTTAATCTTTTTCTTTTACTGAACTTGTTACACCTCTTACCCGTTTTCATTTCATACAACTCCTGTCCATCCTAAGGTTGTCTAGAAGAAATCGCAGCTAGCGATAAGACCGCCCTTTGTACATTATTATGCTAGTATTTAGAAGAAGAAGAAGAAATACATTTATTCGACAATTGACATACAAGAAATTTAAGTTCTATTTGTAATTCATTTGGTGTATAATTAAGAGTATTGTATTGTATACTCACAGAAACACCCTTCGATTAGTATTCGAGCTTATTGAGGACGTGTGACAGGTCAACTATGAGGCCTTCTAAAATGGGAAAAGCATAAGCTACGGTCACTGCTAATCATCAGATAAAGGCGAACGCTGATTTTGAGAATTGGTAATATTAAAAACCGGAACACTCTGCGCCCAGATGAAATAAACAGCGAGGAGAAAGTATGAAGCTTTTTCTTTTTCCTTATGTGTTCGTATAATTCTGTCCCGAAGTGTGTATCGGTAGTGGATGATAGATGGACTCCGCTTCTAATAGTGATGGTCTCGCAAGCGGCCCCTGCGGCTATCGAGAGATTTATCTTGGTGCTAACGTTGCCATCGCGTTTAAATTTAGTCAAATGTATATATTTATGGTATAATGTTGAGCTAGTTAATACTTTCTGTTTTGTTTGATATATCATTAGTAAGCCTGGCTCACAATATGCTGCACTTTGAGTACCTACAAATAATCTGCTGCACTGCACTGAACTCTTTCCCAAATGTAATTCTAAAATACCCATTGACAAACAAAATACATAGATAAAAATCATAATATTGTTGATAACGTTTGCAGCGGCAATTTGTCGGGTTCAATTGTGTATCTAAACCAAATCTAACCCACTCAAAAGACATTATCACACTAATATTATAAAAAAAGATTGTGAGTGTGTGAGTGTGTATGTTTGTTACTTCTTCCCAGCTAAACGGCTGAAGCGATTAGTAAAATTCGGTATTGAGTTAGTTGACACCCTGGGTTAACACATAGGCTATAATTTATAAAGTTTAACGCGGGTAAACCCGCAGGGCACAGCGGTACAGCCGTAGTCACGTGTAGAAGAAGTGTATATATAAATATCGTTAGTAGCCAGACCCGGGGCAATACTCTCAGGTGTTTACAAAAAGACCTTCGATAATGCCCTTTTTGAATGCTGTGTTCCCTTCAAGAAAGTCAAATACTAATATCCTTTGAGTTGTTTATGTGCTTAGTCCAGTTTATTGAACCGGCAAAAATAAACAAGTAGTTGATAAGTTCCGACTTGGTATCTGTGTAACTTTTGTTTGTGTTGCCATACGTGTGATCTTGATAAGCACAGACTATAGAAGTATAGAGAAACACAAATAAAGATAGTAGGAAACAAAACAAGGGGTAACTCAATACTGCTAAAGCTTCAGGCCATACGTATGTCTACTACTGTTTTAAATTATAACAAACTAGCGGCCCGGTACGTGCTTCGCTACGTATAATATAAAAAATGATTTTTAAGTTCATTTATTCAAACAAATAATATATTTTAAATTGCTAAAAGATGTTGATTTTACACTTTTTCAAGACTTTTTTTAAATTTTCTCTACGTACAAACCTTCCCTGGGCTTCCACGAATAATTCAAGACCAAAATTAGCCAAATCGGTAAAGGCGTAGTTGAGTTATAACATTACAACGAAAAGTGGCATTGATTTTTAATATACTTATATAGATTGAAATTATTTGAAATAAATTGGAACAACTTTCAATTCATGAAATGTTTTTTTTTGTTTTTGACGTTGGATTGGACATATAATCCTACTAATTAAATAAATGAGAAGTTTGCACGTATATATGTTTGGATGTTTGTTACTCTTTCACGCAAAAACTACCGAGCGGATTTTGATGAAACTTTGTAGTAATATCATATTTCCTACTGATATTAAAATAAGATGTATGGAGGTTTGTTACTCTTTCACGCAAAAACTACGGAACGGATTTTTTTTGACACTATGTAGTAATATAGCTTATATATCTGAAGAACCCATAGGCTATCATTTATAAATGTTAACACAGCTAGTTGCTGATAATGGTGTCTTTTATACAACTACACTAGCTTAAATGTTAAATGTCATTATAACTCTTTGATGATGACATCATCAACATTACAGCTGAAAGAAGTCCACCCTTGGGTGAACAGTTACGCCCCCCACGGGATGAGATGGGGTGATAATATTCTGATATTCGCCGCCGTCACCACACGGCATGTTGTAATGACATCACATTTAATTATTATCAGTAATAAAGGCTATTTTTATTTGATCCCTCTACTATATACAACATGTAACGTAATTAACACACATCCTCAAACACCCCAATTAGAATATTATGTTGTAATCATAATACATACACTGAATTTTTAATTTAACGTATATGCATTGTTATTTACTAAATTAGTTTCTTGGAATAAAGCTTATTTTTCTTTATTTTGTATTGAATGATGAAATTTGT
Organism: Pseudoips prasinana; assembly: GCA_951640165.1. Lineage (NCBI taxonomy): Eukaryota > Metazoa > Arthropoda > Insecta > Lepidoptera > Nolidae > Pseudoips > Pseudoips prasinana. The sequence continues at coordinate 38,581,463 of OX621243.1, read as the reverse complement.
ATGAATACAATAAAACTGCGATTTTAAAAGTTTTATTAGTTGGACTTACGGTCCATTTCAATTCGTTTTGACTGTACAGGGTTAATATGACAATAATTTCCGTAGTTATAATTAATTTGAAATAAAAAATTACCTATATTAAGACTATTATAAATCGATTCAGTAAACGATTCTGAACAAACTATTTTCAGGATGTGCGTTAATTAAGTTACATGTTGTATATCCGAAGAACACATAGGCTATCATTTATAAATTTTAACATAGCTAGTTGCTGATAATTGTGTCTTTTATACAACTACACTAGCTTACATGTATCTCTTTGATGATGACATCATCAACATTACAGTTGAAAGAAGTCCACCCTTGGGTTAACTGCTACGCCCCCCACGGGATGAGATGGGGTGATAATATTATACCACATGGCATGATGTAATGACATGACATGTAATTATTATCAGTAATAAAGTTTTTTTGATTTGACATCCCTCTACTATATAAATTGTATGATTGCATGAAAATAATATTTATAATATAAATCATATTTTTGGTATACTGTTGGTATAGTGGTTAGTGACGCCTTCTACGACGACTTCTAAACCAGAAGTTGTGGGTTCGATCCCATTTCAACCGGGATAATTATTTGCGTGAGGAACATATACTAGTTGTACATGGCTGGTGTAATTTATCTAATATGTTGTTTTTAGTTTAAAATATAAACGTATGTTTATCAGTTGTCTGGTTGCCATAGTAGAGGCTCTGCTTAGTTTGGAATTTGATGGCAATGTGTTAGTTTTTCAAAATGTTTATTTTGTTTTATAGCTTGATTGTAATCATCATAGATCCATTAAAAATGAAGCTAATTTAAGTGGCTTTAAAGTGTGTGACTACAAGACTTTTTCTTAGTCTAAAAAATGCTCGCCCGCTTCGGTGCGCGAGTTCAAGTCTATACAGGATTCTTTATATTATTTCCTTTATCAATAATTCCTTCTTCTGTATATCAGTAGAGTAAAAGACGTTTTATATGAGTAAGGAGCACTTTGTAGATGTACAGTCTAGTACTTAGCTATCTAAGGGCCTGAAGCTGTATTTTTTATATAAAGTAAGGGGAATTCCTACACGTGCCACCCGCAAAAAGTGTCTCCGGTATGTCGGATTCGCACCGGCTAACCTGCCGTGCTGTGGACATCTCTTGGTGCCTGATAGTCCCAGCAACGCAGATCCAAGTCCCAGATGGTCGGAAGGAGCGTGCTCTGGGAGGGTTCTGGATTGCTCTCCCCTATTGCAGACTCCTGCCAGTCCGGCACAGCAACTGCAGAAACAGATCCCTGTTTTCCCGGACTTGCTTGCACGTGGCGGCAGTAGAGGGCACTAGTCTACCTGCCCACTTATACGGGGCAAAAATTATTTTGGGACTTTTCAATAAAAAGAAAAATTCACTGCATCAGCCCGAGGTTTGGGAGTTGGCGGTATTATACCCTCGTGCCTCGAAGAGCACGTCAAGCCGTTGGCCCTGTACCTACCTGGGCACTTTCCGGTCCCATCGGATTATAAGAGTGATGGAATAGAAAGTGTTCCTGTGTTTGCGCATACACTTGTGCACTATAATATATCCCGCGCTGATGGCTAATCACTATTGAAACTGGCCGCCGTAGCCGAAATAGGCTAGGAGGACATTATTATTGTTATACTGTCACCGCAGCCCCGAGGCCTTCTCCATCTGCGTGCGGGATCGGCGATTAGGCGGTTTCTTACTAGCATGACTGACCAGACCGCGTCCCATTTTTCATTTCGCTTCTCGATTAAGGTGAGTATCTGAGTCAGTCTGAAGGTGATGTAACCGCCCTTCTTTCCCACGCAGACCTCGAGGTGAGTCAGGATAGCACCGACGTCACACTGGCGCGTGTTAGGCGCAATGAGGGCTACCGTTTTTGTGCTCACCAGTCGGCGCCACTGTCGCGGAAGGTCCACTATAGCTGATCAAAATCATTGTTATTGTGGACGCGATGTTTTTACGAAAAACATTTAAAATCCTGTTAAAGTGTTTCATAAATAGCATGCCGCAGTGTTGTGCAGTCCCCGCACAACACTGCGGCATGCTATTTATGAAACAATTTAACAGGATTTTAAATATTTTTTCAAATATTTATTACAGTCATCGAGCTGTTACTCATTTTGTAATTTATTTAGTTTTAAACCAAAATGTTGAGTTATAATCGCAGTTTTTATTAATAAACAGCGTAACCCGAACAAAAACAGTGTATTTTGACGTTTCGTAGACCTGCCGCGATGCTAGCGCCTCTAGCGGCAAATTGATACGCGGTAGCCCTCATTTAAGCCGTACGCGCCACTATGGTAGCACGTGCCGGTGAGCTTCCTGTCTATAATCATTGAGCGTCTGGTCACCTCTCGATCCCCTGGCGGACGCGTATAAGTATTACTGGCGATTCTGTCCTTTAAACCACTAAACTATTCTAAAAGTCATTACAACTCGTTTGATAAGAACAGGGCATTATGTACAGACGCTAGCACATCACACTACCACAATCTGTTAGTCGTCCGGAAATTAATTTTGTTACCGCTATATTGGAATTGGGTAATTCTTTTATAATGCCATATCATTAGTCGTACATAAGAACCGTGCTTTAGAACCTATCTGATAATGCGCTCCAACTAAGCAGACACAGGCACATATGTACAGACGCCAGCACATCAAGCTACCCCAATCTGTCAAAAATCCCCAATTTAAAGTGAACCTTATGCTTATGTGATAAAGTTGAAAATTTATAAATGAAATTTGACAGATTCGGGTCGCTGGATGTGCTGGCGTCTGTACCTACATATGTCGAACTATTACTATTAAAACTGCTTTTGTAGGTGCGCATTATCAGTCGATAGGTTCTAAAGCACGGTTCATGATATCTATACAAATAATAAATCGTAGGAAAGTCAAAACTGTACATTTTTAAAAGGATACTTGAGGCGTGATTTACAATCGATATCGAAGCCAAAAATATAATCTTTAGATTTTTTGTCTGTATGTCTGTTTGTCTGTATGCATGTCCGGGCTAAACTCAAAAATTACTTCATGGATTTACTTCAAATTTTGCATGAATATTACTAAGAGGTCGGGTCAACATATAGGTAGGCTATATATTATCACGCTATGACCTACGGGGGAGGAGCTGTGATGATTTATAAAATTTAACGCGGGTAAAACCGCGGGGCACAGCTAGTGGCATTATAAAAGAATTACCCATTTCCAATATAGCGGTAGCAAAATTAATTTCTCCAAAAGTTATTCTCCATAATATAGCGAGGACCACGCGATGGCGAACCGCATCACGGCACCAACCGTAATCGCATTATTACTGATTAATTTATTTCGGTCAGTAATTTCATGGGGTTCCCCCATAAAAGCCGCCTTTGATGTAACAATACTATAATACCTATTTCAGTATTGTATGGCAAGAAGACAGGGCCGCATCTACCTCTATAAACAGTTGAAAATATAAATTTCGAAAAAACAACGTTCTTGATATAGTATAATGAAATAATGAAATTTATTCAGCACTTGGGTATTTACATACACTTGTACTTGTCAAGCTCACAATGTATAACATAAACACAGTTTAACAGTAATTATAAGCAACAAAATATTTTGAATTAGTCCGTCCGTTCCGTGCGGTCTGTTTCGTCACATATATTTATAATATCATTAAATAAATAGCAAGTTACTAAGCTATTATTGTTACATTTAGCAATTGTATATTAAAATTAACGAATTGAAAATAACGAGCAGTTGACTAGCGCAAAAGGCTCTCAACCAGTAGCTTAATTTAAGCGACTAATACCTGAGGGCACCCTATAATTAGGATTTTCAGACATATACTATATTTTAAACGATCAAAGTTTTGATAATAAATTTAAAGAGATTTTGGCTTTGTTAAAATGTTTGTATTTTGTCAGTAATATTCACTTGATTATTATTTACCTGATATGTATATGGTTTATGGGATAGGAGAAATGTCATTTATTGCCTCGCGAGTGACTAATACTATATTTCTTACGATAGTAAATACTATTCTGTACGAAGTAATTTGTATATCCGGCGCACGCAAGTGCATATGATCATGTTTCCGATTTTTGTGGCAAGCAAGTGGTTGCCTATACGATTTCGTCGGAAGTTACAGAAGACAATCCTTATTAATAACATTAATCGTTTTAATGTTGTGTTTCCGAGTGTGAGTAAGGTCGCCAGAGCTCATTGGGGTGAGGGGAAAGGTCAACAACACTTGTTTGCTGACTTTTAAAGGCCGGCAACGCATCCGCGGCATTTCTGGTGTTACGAGTGTCCATGGGCGGCGGTGATCACTTACCATCAGGTGACCCACTTGCTCGTTTGTCGCCCTCAGATATAAAAAAAAATGTCCATCAAAATCTTTTCGGTAGTTTCTGCATAAAGAAGTAAAAACATACACACACACAAACTTTCGTATTTATAATTTTAGTGTGTGTGCAAGTATATCCTACTAATCATAGTAGGATATACTTATCAACCCTACTAATTCTTCATATTTTAAATAACGTTTTGAATTCCTTTGCGACTCACATTCGGGGCCATCACAAAACTTAAGATGGACATTCCATCTTTATGGACAAATGGAATGAGTTAAATTTTAATTAAATGTTCTCAGAGTGTTTAGTACACTCTTTCAAAAACTTGTGAAGGACTAACATAATAATTATTAATATATTATATTTAATAGGAAAATATTGTTTCAATATATTATTATACAATGTAGTACAGTATAATATAATACAGTATCTTATTTACATATACATATATGCATGTGAAATAATATATTCGCTTACATAGTTTTAGTGTACCTTATTTTTTTTGTTTGTTTTTATTTTTGGTGTACCACGCTTTGTTGCACCGTTACCGGCGTTTGTTAAATTCAAATCCCATCCATCCAAAGGTTGTCTGGAATGGCTTAATGTTTCGAAGTAAAATGTAAATGTGTATTTTATTTAATAACAGAGCGTACTAAAAATTCATCTGATGTTGTCAGGCGGCTAGTACTCAAATTTTCTATAAAGCAACCCGTCTCCGAAATTTCTCAGAGACAGCTTAGTTTAACCGCCGTAGTTAGTTCACCATGTCAGCCAAAGTCCACTGCTGGTTAAAAGCCTCCCAAAATAATATGGGGTTATGCCATAATCGCCAATCTTGGCGGACAGGTTGGCATCGCAGTTTGATGGTCATAGTTCACAGAAAAACGCTGCTGCCCGTTCTCTGGTAGGTATTCCCTCGGACGATTTCTACGCCCCCCACGTGATAAGATGGGGTGATGATATTCTATGATACACTGCAGAAGCTAGTTAGTTTAACACTAATATGTAGTGCATTTATTATTATAAAACGTATACTGAAGATTGAAAAAGGAAAGATGGTTTGGCCATTTAGAAAGGATGAATGAAAGAAGATTGACCAAAGAAGTATACCTGGCCTGTGTGAATAGAACAACCGGAAGGGGAAGACCTCGTCGAACATTCTCTGGCCAAATCGGAGACGTTCTCAAGAAAGGACAGGTCAGAAGTACCCTATACCGACGAGCATGTATGAAGAATATAATGACAGTAATCGAGGCAAAAGACGTGTGCAAAGATCGTGACAAATGGAAATCCGTTGTCTCTGCCTACCCCTCTGGGAAACCGGCGTGAGTCTATGTATGTATGTAAACGTATACTGAAAGGTTTGAATTACAAAAAAGGAAAAGAATCTTGCCCAAGCACAATATGGGGCCCACCTCTCTACGAGATTCGGACCTGATGCCATTGTAAGATGTCGTGATTGTATCGACGACGCGAGCTAATTTACCGAAAGAATGTCATCATTTATGTGTTTCGAAGATTTATGGGCGCGGGAAAGCTGGGGGGAATAAAAAATAATAGAAATTGTCGTGAGCTCATTGACAGACTTGATTATTTGACTTGTGCGAGGAAATTCGGTTGATTGTGACTTGAAATTACTTTCTTTTATGTTGTTATTAGATTGGGCGGCGACGGCTTTTCAGACTGGGTACCTATGAGTTCAAAGATGAAATACGCACCAATTTGCTCGGAATTTGCTGTAATATAATACCAAATAAGCGATCGACAGTGATGCGGTTAGACTGTAGAAGGGTGTTCGCTATAGTAATTTCAATTCTATGCTAGCATATATTAAGTTATTTTATAAGAGATGAATTATAAATTAATACAGAATATGTTCTTAATTCATTGGTTTTAGCTCTTATATCCACACAATATAGTTCAAAATTGGGTGGTAACTATTATACCATCGTCCAATTATGGGTTAATTATCGAAATTATTATAAAATGTATTTCCAAATTACACACTATTATTACAGTTATACAAACGTTACACAACTGTAATAATAGTGATGATGAATGACAAATAGGTTAAACATAAATAAACCGGCCAAGTGCGAGTCGGTATCGCACATGAAGGGTTCCGTGACAACAAGTATTTCAGTTGATTAAATGAAATCAAATTGCGGTTAACGTTTATGATGTATCAATATAATTTTTGAAGACCTATCCATAGATACCCCACATGTATGGGAACGATGAAAAAAAAATGTTTGAGTTTCAGTTCTATGTATGGGGACCCCCCAAAATTATAATTCTTTTTCTATTTTAGTGTAAAAATCTAAATGCGGTTCATCGAATACATCTACTTACCAAGTTTCAACAATACAGCTCTTATAGTTTCGGAAAAAAGTGGCTGTGACATACGGACGGACAGACATGACGAATCTATAAGGGTTCCGTTTTTGCCATTTGGCTACGGAACCCTAAAAACTTAAATTATACTCATAACTACTTACACAATATCAAAAAGTAAAGTAAAAGTCCCGTACTTACTAAGTTATATTATATTATAAGTATATTTTACTACATCTTGTCTGAATGGTTGAGACAAGATGTAGTTCATATTGAGGTAAGAATTCAACTTTATTATTATGGCGGACCTTGTATACATAACGACGGTTGCGCTTTAATGCTACATGCTGAAATTCGCCCCAACTAAGAAGACTACGAAACTAACTCAGCGGGTGTCTCTACTACCGGTTTCAATACGGCCCAGTTGAGACGCTCTCGCGAAACATACTCAATGGGGCATTGACGAGGAGTTGAAGTGATCGCCATGATCAATCATCATGTGTCACATATGTAAGTAGGCAGCCATGCTAATCTGTCTCCTGAACTTTGCTCTATCTTTGACGAAGCCTTCGGAGACACTGCTGTATCAGACTTCCAGAACCTACATACTGGCCCTATCGGAAGATCAGCACTGCAGAAATATAGTACCTACTAGCTGAGATAGGGCCATTTTTCATACCAGTACGGAGAAAACCAAAAATGTTTATAATTGTTATGTATTTTCCCTACATGTTTTGAAAATAAAATTATTATTTCTTTTCTTTCTATTTCTATATAGTCAGATGAGCTTTTCTTTACATACCATACTATTGCTTAAATAAACAAAAACAGAAATATGAAAACATCTTCTAATTTAAAATAAAAATATTGGGATACTCCTAAAGATCCTGACAAAGTATAATCCGAATCATATTATTATACAAGGATTTGTCAGTATTGTTATGTTATCTTATGAGGTCTGGAATAAAATCGTTGATCTAGAACTCATACTGTAATATAATATAGTACACTGTATTAAACGTATCCTTTAGGAAAACCAAAATCGGGCCTCAAAGCGTTAGTAGCATATTCTGGAAGTTGGCGGTGACCTCCGTACGTAGACGCCTCGGGGGCCATATAAAAGTATCGATTCGGCCCCAGATTGATCCTTGGCCATGCCGGACAGTCATTTCATCGGGTTAGGCGAATGAGGGATAGAGAGTGCATTGTGGTGGCACTGTGGTGTGGTGCACACATTCGAGCCCTATAATACGCGCAGATACCCATTGCGACTGGCTGCAATGGCTGGCATCCGACCCGGACATTATAATAAAATAAAAAGATGCCAAGTGCGAGTCGGACTCGCTCATAAAGGGTTCCGTAGCAGCAAGTATTTGAGTTGATTGAATGACAGGTAAATTGCGGTTTACGATTAATAACGTATTAATAAAAAACTACTTATTCAATATCTCGTTCAAACCAATTTTTGGTGGATGTTTGCATGGTAATAAACAATATTTTTTGTTTTATCATTTTCTTATTTTAGAAGTTACACTTTGAAAGGGTCTCTAGCCCAAACTAAAAAAATATATATTAACAACCTCAATATCATTTTTGAAGACCTATTGTTGTTTTGTCAAGTTTTGTGTGAAAATCTTAATGCGGTTGACAGAATACATAATTTCGAAAAAAAGTGGCTGTGAGATACGGACGGACAGACAGACAGACTGACGAATCCATAAGGGTTCCGTATTTTGATACGGAACCCTAAAACTAAAGTAAATAATAGCATTTTGCATAGCGCCACCTAGCCTAAATTAAGCAAAGCTTGTATTATGGACATTAGGCGTTGGATAGAATGCAAGCAGCCCCGGGAAGACAGCGAACTGTTTGTGGCGCAGTCGCTGTGCCGGACTGGCAGGGGTCGGCAATAGGAGAGGGCAATCCAGAGCCCTCCCAGGGTACGTGTCCCAAACATCTGGGACATGGCGCAAAAGGGGGGCACCGGAGCAGCATACCCGCGTTCCCGGGGCTCCCCCCATTAGGCGCCAAGAGAAGTCCACGGCAGGTAGGTTTAGTCGGTGCGAGTCCGACATACCCACCCGGAGACACTTTTAGTAGCATGCGTAGGCATTCCCCCTGCCTTAGAAAATAATTACTTTTTTTGTTAAATATACCTATACATAAAATACACAGAAAGCACAAGGCAGGGGTGCCTTCGCAAGCCACCCGCAAAAAGTGGATCTACTATAGTCAAGGTGTTTTCTGGCAGGAGTCGGCAATCAAGAATTGCCGACTCCTGCCAGAAAATACCTTGACTAAAACATGTTGACATGTTCATGAACACAAATATTTGCCTTGTCTAAGGATCAAATCAAAACAAACCAAGAGTTAGTTCGCAAGAATATGGTAACAATGGTAAGTGGTAATGCTACTGATATTATAAGTTTGAAATAAATAAAAAAAGGTTTTTATTCACGTAGACTTTAAAAAAGCGCTTGGAAATAGTCAGAACATGTTTGTAGTAATATAGTTGTATACATTATTATTTCTAGTTACATAGATATTTAGGTACACGGATTGTATGATTACATTTATAAAATTTATTTTATAATAGCAATGATTTTTACCTATCTTGTATTAGCTTATTGTCAAAAAGATTAAGTTTAAGTTTAATTATGAAAGTTTATAGATTTAGCTATATTTTTACTACATATTGTCTGAATGGTTTATGGGTATGGATTTTTGTTACTCTTTCACGCAAAAACTACGGAACAGATTTTGATGAAACTTTAGAGTGATATAGCTAATATATCTGACATAGGGTATAATTTCTCCCGATCATACTTTTCATAGCGCTCTCGTCTCACATTCACACCACAACGCTCTCTTAACTTATTATTTCGTATTCTGTCCCTCAAACTCACTCCACACATACTTCTCAGAGCTCTCATTACCACTACCAGGTGGCACTAACACTCCATTCCTTCCATGCATTAAGTATGTCTTAATGGTTCAATAAACTTTTTATTATTAATTATTATTACTTATGTACTTATAATTTGCAGTGGTGAGGATACTGTCACTGTGTGGCTGTGAAGACGTAGACACCAGTCACATCAATAAAACATGAGGGCACTGCACATTAGTGCACTTCTGCGAAACTTCGATTATTCAGAAGCCATGTCATGTTTATAAATGCCGTCATAACGCCAAATAAGCCAGGCTACCGTTGCTGAGTATCTGTCTATCAGCGGCGTAGAGTCCTTAGACTACGATTCCTGCTGGTTTCCCACCACTTAAGAGTCGCACAATTGATTGTCCAGTGCGGGATCGAACCTGATATTACACCAGGGCCCCGAAGTAGTAGCGAGGTGGTTATTATAACTACTGTCCCACGCGTGGAGTCCACGTTATTTTATACCATATGTCACCGTAGCCTAGTTGGTAGTGCTCCTGCCTACGAAGCTGATGGTCCTGGGTTCGAATCCCGGTAAGTGCAAATATTTGTGTGATGAGCACGAATATTTGTTTCTGAGTCATGGATGTTTTATATGTATATAAGTATTTATCTATCTATGTATAAGTATGTATATCGTCGCCTGGTACCCATAGTACAAGCTTTGCTTAGTTTGGGGCTAGGATGGTCTGTGTGACATTGTCCCTAAATATTATTATTATAATGTCCCTAAATATTATAAATACCTAATGTCTGTTTTATTATCATTTATATACTGAAAACAATTCAATTGTGGAAATCTTTTGGGGAGGCCTTTGTCCACCAGTAGACGTCATTCGATGATGATTAAATCATCGGTGTATGTCATAATAACCACGCTTTACAGACAGGTCGCTGTATGATGGTCATAGTGCTCAGAGACACGGTGCCACTTGTTCTATCGTATCGCAATATTCTCTCTATGCCCTCTATGGGACTTGATGGGCTGGTCATATTCGTCTCCGTGATCACACAGCACATTTAAGTGCAAAAGGCTAGGCTAGATGCAAACTGTGGTGAGAGTGTACCAAACTGCCTACACCATTTGTTCCACCATCTGAAAGTCTCGCCCCTGGATGGAAACTGCCGTGGCCTAGCCTGGAAGTCGTTGAATAGGCTTCGAACCCAGGTTGGTCGTAGGAGGGAAAACTTGTTCGGGTAGGGATACGTCAATGATCGCAGCTTGCAATGCAGATGTGGAGTAGTTCCACAGAAATTTGGACACCTGTTATCATGTCACGCGTGCACTAATAACTGCACACTTAAAGATCTGATGGATGCTACTCATAATGCGATTCTCGTGGCCAAGTTCTGGTCGGACACAATTTAGATTGTTATCGACTCGCTAAGCAGAAGAAGAGTGCAAAAGGATTATTAGTATATACATATATTTTAAGCCACTGCTAACTACTGAGCTTGTGAGGTTTGATAGTCATTATATCATTCACGTTGCACTTACATCCTAACTTGGTTCATAATAACTTACTTACTCATCGATTCGGTGCAGTAATACTTATTGAAACTTACCCTGTACTTAATTTAAAACAATAGATCATTTCATTTCTTAGTAACATTTGATGTTTGAAGTGTCATTTTCCTTGTAGGTCTCTAAAATGGTAAGAGGATAATTTTGTTGTCTTATTTTCTTATTTATTATCAACAATAATTACCTACTACATTGTATAAATAATAAATAAATAAAAAAGGTTTTTATTCACGTAGTCTTTAAAAAAGCGCTTGTGAATAGTCAGAACATATTCGTAGTAATATATAATTAATTTATAATTATTTCTAGGTACATATAGATATTTAGGTACACGGATTGTAGGAAATAATTTACAATATTTATTGATTTATTTTATAACAGTAACGATATTTAACTAACTTAAATTAAGTTATTGTCAAGGATCATGTGTAGGTTTAATTATCAATTTTTTTAATTTTAGCTATATATTTACTACATATTGTCTTTAAGCTTCTAGTGTGGAGGTCCAATAGGTATATCTAGGATACATAGAAGTTGTCAATCCCGTTAGAAGTCGCCGTGAAAGTAATTTGCAGAAAAATGTTCGGTGTGTAACACGTTGTAGTATGTGTTTAGTTTGAATTTTGATTGTTTGGCGACTGGATGAGTAAACAGGCGTGTTTCTTCATCACATTTATTTTGCTACTGAATTAAATATCTATTATAACACTCCTAAATATCGTTGACAAACATGCGGACATTAACACTAATATATGTATGAGTGGACTGAATTTTATAGTATCAAACAAGGTATATAATCCAACACGCGTCTTATGGGAATAAGTGTGTGTTGCATGGCACTTATAATGAAGTTCCATAAGAACCCTAAACTATAAGCAACAATTTAAATCCGTATTCCATGGTTTTCTAGTTTAAAAAGCGTATTTAATGCGTATTTTCATATTTTTTTCTATAAAAAAGCTTAACACAGATGAAAGAGAAGCTGGTTGAACGCTAATATCTGCATAGGACTTCCAATGTATCTAATTACTATCGCCTTCTTCCACAATAATTCTAAAATAAACTAAGTAAAAATATCCAAAGTGTTTAACTATATTACAACAAACACGTTCTCACTATTTATAAGCAATTTTTAATATCTACACGAATAAAAACGTTTATATTTTATTTTAAGACACTTTTACCTATCACGTGATGTAACATGTGCTTATTCCGATATTATGAGAGAATGTAAGTGTTGTTTATTTGGTACTATTATTTATATGAAAAGTTAGTACTTTATTTCTGTAGTAGATTACACGGATGATGAGTTACATTGTTTAGGAAACACTCTCCGTATCGTACTGACTGATTGCCGCGTTGGTCTAGCGGTAGCGTGTTCAACCGCAGAAAATGAGATTCATATTCCGGGTCGAGCCAAAAAGTGATTTTTCCGTAAAAAGAAATTTCTCAGTATCAGCCCCAAGTCTGGAAGTTGGCGGTATTATACCCCCGTGTATCGGAGAGCACGTAAAGCCGTCGGTCCTGTACCTGATGTCTTTCCGGTCGTGTCGCTAGTCGTCCCATCGGATCATGAGGGTGATGGAATAGAAAGTGTCCCTGTGTTTGTGCACACAATTGTGCACTTATAACATGTCCTGCGTAATTGGCTAATCTCCATTGAGAATGGACGCCGTGGCCGAAATTCGGCTGGGAAGACATCATCCTAGATATCCTATGGACTTGTTAGATTGACTGGTATTTCCTAGTTAGACCACGTGTATCAGAAATATGTGTATAGTATAATTATATTTTAATTATCACAGCTAAGTCACAATCCGGAAAACCCGTATTACTCATAAGTCACAATACGAGTACGTTACTCCACTGACTTAAAGGTCAACACCCTTATCTTGTTATTAACCTACAGACGTGGCGACGTTTGACATAATATCTACAACCGAAATACTTAAGACTCATTCCTCGGCGCCATGTGTTTAGGCTTCAATTCCCGCACCGGACAATATCGGTGCCTCTAGCACGAGTTCCTGCAGTTTACTTACTCGATCACACGTACAGTTTCGTCCCATACAGAGTTTTAGTTCTTAATAGTTTCCGCGAGAGGCGCTGGTGCTCAATGTATGGGAGGAAACTGTACGTGTGATCGAGTAAGTAAACTGCAGGAACTCGTGCTAGAGGCTTATAACCTATAAATTATAGTTGTAACTATGGGTGCGCTTTGTGTTCGTTAGTTGCCTATAAAGTCCTATGGGATTCATTAACCTTGTGTGCAGAGTTTTGTTAAATTTAAACTTAAGCAGCATAGTTGCTATGCTGTGATGTAGCTACTTCATATTTACACAGAAGTATTAAGTTTTTTAACTGAAATCTTCTTAAGGCGCGTTGAGCACTTTTTGGGTGAACTAAATCGAATTGCGTCATCGTTAGTACACGCTTCCCATGAGCTATATGTATATTGTGTATATCAACATAGATATTCCTCCGCGTGTTAGTATACATTTTATTAATAAAAGAGTATATCTCAATGTGAAGTGTCAACTATTATTATATTGTAGATTATTTAGATTAGAAGTGTAAACAATAGTTTTGTTTTATTAATCTATATTAAATAAACTAAAAGATTTTTGAAGTAATACTTCTTTTGGCGCGATGGAGAAAAATGATGAGAGTGAATTTTTACGATGCGCGCGCACACCGACACCAAAAAATTTAACAGCATGAAGTTAGTTCTAGGTGGTATGAGAGTGAATTTTTACGATGCGCGCGCATCGTAAAAATAACAGCATGACGTTAGTTCTAGGTGGTATGAAAATTGATAACTATGTTCCAGTTGTATATTAAGAAGTATAACTTCTAACGCGTGTACATAAGTACACACAAGTTTTTTTAATTTGTAAGGCATATTATTTAATGAAGGATTACATCAATGACAAACATATGTAAAACGGTACCTTTTTATATAACTTTGTGCGTTTAACTTAAGCCCAACGCGTTTTTAATTATTATTATGTTACTTGACAATTGCTAGATAACTATGACATTGTTGCTTATAATATTGACATTTAATAATATATATAATTTTTCTTTATTCTTGTAATTAGTAAGTGGAGTTAGGAGATTATATTTGCACTTTAGTTTTAGAAAATATTGTACACCTTATGGGTATGTTACAGAGGACTTATAAGGCATGATAACAACTATAAAATTGTTAAAAACCTGTAACAAGCAATAAAGGAAATTTGAATTTGAAAAGAAATATCAATCTTGCCTTGTTTTTTATTTTAACTACGTACTTATAATGTAAGTGTTTATTGATCACTACAAAACCGATCACAAAGACCTATTTTTTGCTTAGAACCACAACGGTGCAGAGATGTTGTATGAAATCTCATGGTTGCACAGTTATTCATTGATGCACTGTTTTTTTTATTAGATATTAATTTACCAATTCACTAGATGTTTAATGTCACCCGTGAAGTTTGTTTAATCCTTGTATAAAACGTAAGACCTATGCATTAGATGCTGGCTGAAAATAAAACTCGGTTGAATAAAACCGACTGGTAAAAAAAAAACAAATTATTGTAAATCTTTGATACTTCATATTTAGCAATAAAAGTTAAAAAAAACTTGTGTGTACCTACTTATCTACACGCGTTAGAAGTTATACTTCTTAATATACAACTTGAACATAGTTATCAATTTTCATACCACCTAGAACTAACGTCATGCTGTTATTTTACGGTGCGCGCGCATCGTAAAAATTCACTCTCATACATTTTCATACCACCTAGAACTAACTTCATGCTGTAAAATTTTTTGGTGTCGGTGTGCGCGCGCATCGTAAAAATTCACTCTCATCAATTTTCTCCATCGCGCCAAAAGAAGTATAACTTCAAAAAGAATGGAAATAGGCCAGAAAGTATAAAACAGCCGCAAATGAAATTGTTAATAACCTTTGCCACAAAAGTCGCGGGATAAATATTTAAAAGCTTATGAAAATTGTATTGAGTGAAAGAAAATGCGTTTCTAACAGATTTCAGTGAGATTTCCAAAAAGTGTAAATTGTTAGTTGAAAGCAAAGTAAATTGCTGAGACCTTGCTAAAGTGAGTAATTAATGCATTCATTACTGACTTCGCGCATGTTGCAACAGTCTACTATTTCTACTCCTGTTATTTTTATTATCTGCGCAATTTTCTGAATAGACTTTAACTACTACTAAGTAACTTTTTTGCTGACAGTACTTGTTATGACCGATCTTATAGTCATAATAGTGATGAAATAGGTACAGCCTATTTCCGATTCCTGTTTGTATCGTAAATAGGTAACGTATTCTATATATACTACCTACTATTCTATACTACCTACGAAGCGATTGTGAAATAAATCTGGATCAAATTTCTTTTATAGATTTTCAACTTTATCACAAAAGTATAAGATTCACTTTCAAATAGGAGACAGATTGGGGTAGCTTGATGTCACAAAAATGTGCAGACGCCAGCACATTTTTGTGTGTGACCTTTGCGTCTTGTTATATCATAATTACAAGTGCTAGTTTATTTATAAAGGTTAGTTTTCCACTTATACGTAGGTACAGACGCCAGCACATCAAGCTACCCGAATCTGTCAAATTTCTTTTATAGATTTTCAACTTTATCACTTAAGCCTAAGGTTCACTTTCAATTGGGGAAATTTGACAGACTGGGGTAGCTTGATGTGCTGGCATCTGTACAATGTCCTGCTGGTCAGTTTAGATATGGCAGCCAGTCTCAGTATGGAGACTACGTATCTGCGCGAAAGTGTGCACAGATGCGCTTTCCTACATTTCAGATAATTGTTAGTCAAAAAAAGTTTCAGACTATGTTAATAGAAAGAAAAAAAAAGATTTATTCCCAACAAGCACAGAATCTTATCTTAGTTTACATCTAAGACCAAAATAACTAATTACGTTTAGTTTACATAATACTTATGCAACATTATCAGTACAAGCTAGGAAAGGCATCTACCTCAGCAAATGCTAAATAGTAAGTAATTAATAATTACTGTAACACTGATCTTCCGATAGAGCTTAAAAACGACTAATACGACTATACTTGTTTGTAAATGAGTAGACTTAATTGAACGCATTCAGATAATTAAATTGTAATTAGATGTTATTTGAACCTTACTGTTTTTCAATGAATCCTACAGAGTTTTCTGGCAGTGTTTCTCAGTAGGTGCCACGTCAAATACTGCACGATAGGGTATAAAATGTGATGATTCAATAAAATACGTATGACTTTGACGGCTTACCGACACGTCCGAAAAGAGGTAAGGTATTGGACCGTTGGTTTTACTGGCTCTCTGATGCACAGGGCGTGTTACCGCCATCTTTTAAATTTCGGGCTGATATTGATAACGTTTTGAATACAAAAAACTTATCGTAAGGTGCGGGACTAGTAAGCCATCGTGGCAGTCAACTTAGATTATATATAATATGACAAATTAGAATGTGTGTCGTCGACAAAACACGTAAAAGATGACATCTTCATCGCCATCATACCATTATGAACCCTGGGAGGAGTATAGGACGAAGCAGTACAAGTGCTACTCTCCCACCAGAGACTACTCGAAGGAGGATTCGCCGGCACCCAAGTAGGTACTAAACGTTTTGCTTTAAGTCTACCGTCATACTTTAGATGATTATTTAATAAATAGCAATTACTTAAAATATCAATTACCTATGATGTCATAATAACTATAGGCTTCTACGTAAGTAATGCACATTGCTTAACTTACTACAAGCTAGTTAATTTTATCACTACTATTATAAAATAAATTGTATAAATGTTTTAACATTCCGTGTACCTAATTATCTGTAATATGCAACTAGAAATAATAACTGTATTACTACAAACATGTTCTGACTATTTACAAGCGCTTTTTTAAAGTCTACGTGAATAAAAAACTTTTTTATTTTATTTATATTATGCTCTACGTAGACTTGATCGGGGAAAGCGTGGAAATGTTTTTAAAAAGACGTTAATATAATTGAAGTTGAATTATTTAATTAAGGTCTTTTACAGTCAGTGGCTAAAAACAGAATGACTTAAAACTATATTCAAAAGTACTGGGGAGCACATAGTACCATCAGCAGTTCTGGGTGTTCTGGTCGGGCGACAATGCGTGGGCGCTTGTATTGTAATAATATAAAAGTGCTTAGTTAGCTAGAAAGACAGAACGTCCGGTTGATGTTGGTAATATAACTACGTAGTGTGGTATTTGTTTAAGGGGCCTTTTACAGTCCACTAGCGCCGCCAATCGAAAAAGTGTCATAACTCGTAAATAGAATCAAAAATACAAAATGTGGTTTATTATTATTGTAGAAAAGGCAATAACGTAATTTTATAACACATTGTCAACACTTGAAATATAGCTGTTTAGCTAAATCGTGCATTTGTAACAAAAACGGCCGTTTATGTTTTGAATGCACGATTTAGCTAAACAGCTATATTTCAAGTGTTGATATCTCATGCTCACATGCATAGTCACAATTCTTTCGCATGTATCATGTGTTTACAAACATACGAGAGAATCGGGAATTCGCGACTGTAAGTGCTAGAGAGAAATCGGTTTGTACCACATTTGCCCCACTTTTTCGTCCTACATTCCAAAGAATTCTTTTTTTGCCCCATATTAAATTCGATTCCTGTTTCGCCCTACTTTATAGTACCAACCAAAGTATGGTTGGCAAATTAAAACGCGTTATAATATTATTATGAAAGGCCTGTTGGTGCTTTGGTTAGATAATATACAAACGTAAAGTCATAAACGTCAAATCCTAAATGGGTAAGGCGGTATTTTGTTGTACGGGTGGAACTGATCTATTATATGCAGGAAGTTGGAAATGTATAAGTATCTTAGTCAATTTTTTAATACCATATTTTAATCATAATATTTATCATAGTTTTCAACCTCTGTTTCTCCAATACCAAGTAGGCCACCACTAAGTCTACCATAGTATCCTACTTACATAGTTTATGATTGAATAATTATTGTCTTTAAAAACTTTGCATGCTGTCTGTACTAAAATTCCATGAATAAGGAAAGGAAAATAGGACGAAACAGGAATAAAATATTAAATTTAAAATAAATATTACATTTGGGGCTAAAAAGGTACAAAATGTATGGCGAATGCAGAATTTTTTATGTGGGGCAAAACTTCGCGAGGCGAACGCGGAACAATCCGAGAAATCAGAGAAATCAGTCGAAACGATCTAAAATAAACGGCAGAGGTGGACGATATTCTATTAGGGTGGTTGGTATTTAGAGGTAACGTTTGTGAGTTTGTGGCGTTTTAAGGGGTGATCTCTGGATCTACTTAACCGAATTTCAAAATTATTTCACCAATAGAAAGCGACGTTATTGTGGAGTGTCATAGGCTATGAAAAATTCCAAAATTAATAACGCATCTTTACTTAATTTTGAATAATGTAATCCAAGTTGCGGGACAAACGGGCAGGGACAAAAATATTTATAACGCGAAACGAAGTCCGCGGGCAATGCTAATGTTAGATATTTACAAATCATCATCATTTAAGTGTCACCGTAGCCTAGTTGGTAGTGCTCCTGCCTACGAAGCTGTGGTCCTGGGTTCGAATCCCGGTAAGTGCAAATATTTGTGTGATGAGCACGAATATTGGTTTCTGAGTCATGGATGTTTTCTATGTATATAAGTATTTATCTATCTATATAAGTATGTATATCGTCCCCTGGTACCCATAGTACAAGCTTTGCTTAGTTTGGGGCTAGGATGATCTGTGTGACATTGACCCGAGATATTATTATTATTATTTAAGCCGAAAGATGTCCGCTGCCTTACAAATGCTTTCCCCAAAAATGTCCAAAATGGTCAGTCCTAAGCTGCCCACATCCAGTGGCTCCAGTTACCCTCATAAGCTTAAGCACCTTGCCCACGCTGCGTCTTCCGGCTCGTGGTCCTCTCGAGAACCTTTCTGCACTAGCGGCCGTCGGTTGTACGAGCCATAGGCCTCGCAGATTCTTTTTCTGATTTCCTACTTGAAGTGGCATCTAGTAGGAAAATCTGAATTTTGAAACTCGATTCAGGGTGCTTAAGCTAGTCGAGTCGATTTTTAGAGGCTTTTCGCAAAAGTCGCTAAGCCGCTCATCCGACTGAAAATCGGGGAGAGCGTTCGGTTTTGATACTGGCCTGTTGTTGTAGTGGTTACTGACCGTGACTGCGAAGCAGGGTCGTGGGTTCAATCCCCACACCGAACTAATTGTTGTACTAATTGTGTACTTTGTGTGACGAACACGATTGTTTGTTCAGTGTCTGGGTGAAATTTATCTATAATTTGTATGTATTTAATAATAATAATAATAGTATTCTGGGACAATATTCACACACGGTCATCTGATCCCAAACTAAGCAGAGCTTGTACTATGGAAACCAGATAACTGATATACTATTTTTCTTTTGTAAATACATACTTATACAGATAATTTACACACATACTCAGGACGAACAGACATGTTCATGCACACAAATATTTATCCCGGGTGGGAATCGAACCCACGACCTCCGGCGTGAAAGGCAGCGTATCTCCCAACCATGCCAACAGGCCAGGTATTTAAAAATTGATAAGTATGTTCTCGTGACTGCACGTGCGGCGCAGCGGCTAAAACAGTCGCCTCACCGCTTCGTGTCGCGGGTTCGAATTCCGCGCCATACAACTATTTGTGTGACTCATAAATAGTTGTTCTGATCCCCGCGACATAGGGACTAGATAATCTAATGAGGGCGTTGTCTTTAAAAAAAAATAGTTAGTTGGTTGCCATACTACAGCCTCTGCCTAGTTTAGAATAAGATAGCAGTATGTTAGTTATCCCAAGATAATTATTAATTTTATCGATATGAATGCCAACTAAGGTCGACTAAATAAGCGGGCACACGTGCAGACACCAGCACATCCAGCTACCCCAATCTGTCAAATTTCTTTTAATATTTTCAACTTTATTACATAAGCATAAGGCTCACTTTCAATTGGGGAAATTTGACGGATTGGGGTAGCTTGATGTGCTGGCGTCTGTACCTACGTACAGTAGGTAGGTAGCTATGACACATCAAATGAATACCTATCTCAATTTATGTACATAGATTGTGTCACATTTCCCCCGTTCCGGGATTTCCGTTGTGTATTTGGTTTCTACTATTTTTTTTACGTCCATAATGATGTGTGGCTTTGTATGGGCTCGGTTTATCTATTTTCATTCGTATCATTCGAACGGACATTTAGAGCAGTCAGTGTGCGGAGCGAGAATTATTGCTGTCAATTTTATTGTAGGCGCTTTATGTTATTCTTTTATTTTTAGGAGTATTATTTAGATATTCACACATTTCATATACGATTTTTATATAGTGTATACTTGTATAATAATTATCTAGATGAGTAAATCCAGTGTAAGAATGCAGAACAAAGCGCCTGTCAGATTGAATTGACCAATTTGCTGCAAGAAGAATTTAAGAGAGGTTGGGCATAGCGTTAATTCGCTCAAAGAGCAGCCCGACTGGGGAACTACCTCTACCTTACAGAAGACATTCCTTAATAATAACATTTATAATTTTAATGTTGTGTTTCCGAGTGTGAGTAAGGTCGCCAGAGCACATTGGGGTGGGGGGAAGGGTCAGCAACACTTGTTTGCTAACTTTTAAAGGCCGGCAACACACCCACGACACCTTTACGACATCTGGTGTTGCGAATGTCATGGGCGGTGGTGATCACTTACCATCAGGGGCTCTACCGGCTAAGTCGCCGAACATCGATTTCTTAAATGGCGTTCAAATAAATAAAGGTTAAAAATTACTTAATCAATCGTTAAATCGGCTTCCATGAGCCCATGTGTCGTCATAAATGGTCCGGAATCGATTGTCAACGTTGAAGCCGATTTAACGATTGATTAAGTAATTTTTAACCTTTATTTATTTGAACGCCATTTAAGAAATCGATTTTTGGCGACTTAGCCGGTAGAGCCCCTGGTGACCCACTTGATCGTTTGTCGCCCTCTTATTAAAAAAAAAAGAAATCTCAGTGCTTGTTTCATTGTAGTACTTATTAATCATCATCATCTTCATCATGTGAGCCGAAAGACGTTCTGCCTCGTGAGTACTCGTGACCTCACTCAAAGATCTCCTCAATTGCCGGTCTTGCGCTATTTTCATCCAGTGATTCCCCTAATAAGATTATCGGTCACTCCTGTAGGAAGAACGAAAGACGCAGGGGGGACAGGCCTGCCCACCCCGCGTCTTACGGTCTGTCTTCCGCCTTCGGCTTTGACGGCTTTGACTGCTTCACTGGACTAAACAAGCAAGTGGAGGCTCAATCCAACTGCCAAATAAGATTACCTATATATATTTTAATATTACATAAATATATATTTATGTCAGTAAACGAAGCGAAAGAGGTATGCAAGGATCGTGACAAATGGAAGTCCGTTGTCTCTGCCTACCCCTCTGAGAAACAGGCATGAGTCTATGTATATATCTATTTCTATATCTATGTAATATTAACTGTTTTATTCTGTTTATTATTCTGTAAATTGTTTCTTATTATTTTTTTTACTTTTATCTTGTTTGTGCCTAGTCATTTAAGTGTTGTATGTACCTAATTCTTTATAAATGTAAAATATTTGGTTCCTGCAAGACAAGCCTGCGTGCTTAGTGCAGAAATAATTGCTGAAAGTAACATGTGCAATCAATATTTGATTTGATTTGATTTGAAAACTAGATTTTCGAGGTTCTAACCTCAATTGACGGGCCTGTGGCGTGGTTGGTAAATGCTTGCTTAGCACGCAGCAGGTCGTGGGTTCGATTCCCACCCAGGACAGATATTTGTGTGCATGTCAGTTTGTACTGAGTATGGGTGTAATTATCTATATAGGTATGTATTTACAAAAGAAAACTAGTGTATGTAACATATCAGTTATCTGGTTTCCATAGTACAAGCTTTGCTTAGTTTGGGATAACATGGCCGTGTGTGAATAATGACTTAGGATATTATTATTAATTCAGAGCGGTTACTGACGAGGTGATTTATGGACATTTTTAGTGACTTTTGTGCAATAATTGTCGTTCTACATTTATGCGCCTAGACGCGGGACGATTGTCCAATTCAGGGTCAGAGATGGAATTTCATAATCACGAATACAAACCAAGGGTTTTGGAGAACGAAAGAGTTGGTTTTGATGTGGTGGCACCACACTCCATCGGCTCGCAATAAGTCGGCGGGAAGTGGCTAAAATGTAATAGGATTTTCTTATTTTTGCAACATGCGTTAGTTTCAAATATCTACATTGAAATCCAGCCTCGATTCACGCGAAGTACAAAGATTTGGGAGATACGGGTAGCCAAATACAGTGACCTCAGTGACCCTGCGAGGACATGACGTATAGAGGTAATCTCCGAAAAATTGAGGGCTTAAGGTTATAAGCAATAGAAAACGAATCAATTACAACTAAATTCGAATGGTGAATAGAACATTAAAGCACGAAAACCAGATGTCAAGTCCACTCGTACGGGGACCGAATTTAAAATGATGTGGGTAAGTGATAAGGGTTTTGTACAAGGAAACAACAAAATTTCATTTTAAATTGGGCCTTTTGTATCTCTTTGTGGGCGATGTTAAAAGTCTCTACAGAATGTTATGGTTTTTTAAGTACCTTTTCTTATAATTTGTTTTGAGACAAATTAACAGCTGCCTTTTAACGTACAAAAATTGAAAGTCGTAGATTTTAAGAGAATAGCTTTTGGCGAAATATAGTTCTGTTATGATTATGTACGTTCGTTTCGTTTTATTGGACAAAGTAATTTTTAAAGAAAACAATACACTATTATAGTCTATTTGATTTTTTGTTATACTAACTAGGCATGACTTTTAAGTTCTGTTGTTTCCATATTTCCCAGCAATTTTGAATTTGGAACTATCCTATATTCGAATGTGTTTAAATTTTGAATTTCAAAACAGTTGAAAGTATTAGGATTAATGCTCATATACCTACTTAGTCATAGCGTCGATTGGAATCTGTCAGGTTACGTACGAAAATGAATATTTGTAAGGAAATTGTTCTTGCAATAATTTTCTACAACTTCAAAAGAGGCCTAACACCGCTTCAGTGTTTCGAAAAGCCAACATCTGTGTTCAGTGATGAAGCCCCATGTCTGCGGACTGTCGAACGATGGTATTTAGAATTCCAGCGTGGATATACTAGTGTTAGTGACAAATCTCGCAAGTAGTAGGTACAAGGTAAATAATCGAACTAGTGAAAGAAGCCTTATTGTTTAGTTCATATTTTATTTTCACATTGGTTTGAGCTCGTCCCTGCCAACGTGGCCACTCAAGCGGTCGCTTACAATATCTCGTTGCTAATGCCTCGGACATCAATACAGACCTACTGTTTATTGCTGCTACTCCGTTCCTTTAGATAAATTACTTGCAATATTGTCTCATTAGAAGGGGATGTGTCAATTTGGTGTCGGTATCTCTAAGAGAGATAGACTACTTTATATCTTCTTTTTGGTTTCTATTATTTAAAACAGACAAGTTAATTTATTTTTTAACAGGAAAAAGCAGGAGATTATCAATGCGACTGTATGCTTTTTCTTATATGTACTCGATTTATCCGCTAACCGAGTTTACTAGTATTACCAATTAACGATAAATAATTACTTGTAAATAAAAATAAACATTTTATATTTAACCATTTATTATTTTTATGGTTTACTTATTGTTACGTTACTGTCAAAAGGTTTTTTTAAGCTTTTAATAGGTACTTAGAATGTAGTGTAAGAAGTAATGTAAGTTGAATAATTAAATAAAAATTAGTTCTGCACTCGGGTATTAAGATATTTATTTACTTTTAATAGGTCAACCAATTTTTATTTATATATTTCATGCAAGAGTCATAAACAAAATCTTTCGGTTTCTCGTGTAATAATCAATTATAGGTTAACGTAGAATATTACCAATAATTAACTAAAATGTACATTTAATACAATTAAATTGGCAAATACTTTCTAGTGTAGATTAATTTAAAATTATATAGTACTAGTTGACCCAAACATATTTACTTGTGATGAAATTATGAGTGTGGTTAGTTTATATAATATATATTTTATAGTAATTTTCGAGTTCATGTATTGCCTATGACACTCACAAATAACGTGGCTTTATATTGGTAAATCTAAAAATAAAAATAATAAAATTTTCAAAAGTTCAGTAGGTCAAGCGATTACCCCCTACAACCGCACCAACTTTCCAACAAAATGCTTGTTGTATTTTCTGAAAGAATAGAAGAGAGTGCAGTATTAGGTAGGTAGGTTCATTCGGTTAAAAGTCTTACGACCTACTGGTAGAGACTAGTGCAACGTAACTGAGAAATTGTTATGTACTTACATATGTAAATTACGGCAGCCAATTCAATTGCGATCGGAACTCCGACACGTGGTGGTAGTGGTGCAGTAAAAGTGATTGGGCGAGCGTGACTATAGTTTGGTATGGTAAGATTTTTCGGAGACCTTTGATAATTGAAATGAACAGTACACCCTCCTGCCTACCTCTGCAAGATGGGTCTTCCACAAAATGTTACAATTGATGGAGAGTCCAAAAATATTGGAACGAAGTTCCTTATCGCGCGTTGTGAAAGGGGGCTAGACGGAAAAAATTCTTACGAAAAGTTGTCACGACACTTTTTGCAGCTGTGTGGCGTGCGCATGTTTCTCTCTCTCTCTCTCTCTCTCTTATAGAAAGCAAGCCAGATATTTTCATTTCTATTTCGCATTGAACAGTGTGGTGTCGCGACGATTATTTTTGTTGAGTGTATACAGGTTTTTTGTACATAATAAATAATAAGAAATAACTTCGTTCCATCCGGGTGTCCCTTGACACCTCTCAAGTTTTATGATATACATTTTTTACTACTTTTGTGTAGGGTATCTAATAGGTTAGTCACCAAAGTGTACAAGGAGGAATGGTTGGAAAATTGTTAGAATTATTCATGTATTCACCACCAGAAACGAGAGAATGTGATTTAGAGGGACTGAAGAGGAGGCCAAAGAATTTTGCCAACTTATTTATGAACCAAGACAATTATTAATGACAGTAATGGCTCTCATAGTGTCAGTGGCCTTGAAATGCCGATATAACTGGAAGTCGTCTGCATAGAGATGATAGTGTAAGATAAGATTGTAGTGATGGCGTTTATTGAAACTGAGAATAGAAGAGAAAACCGCCATACCGGATACGCCACCTGAGGGACACCCGCAATAACATGACACAATCTTAAGAAATACTCTTCAGAGGGGACCGACTATGAGCGTCCACGAAAGTACAAACCACGCAATCCTAGGAGCCCAGATATTCAGTGTGGGAAGGAAGCCAAGCAGGATATCAAAGTCCACTGAATTAACAGCACTGCCGAAAGCCTGGAGAACTAAGATAGTGAGTATCATTCGATCTATAGTCAAGCGAACATTGTCTGTGATTTTCAGAAGAGCAGTGACGGTGCTTTGGCTAGGCCGAAAATCGAACTGGAAAGGTATAGACATGTTCGTGGACAAAAATATTTGTCCATTGCGAGGATCGAACCCGCAACCTTTAAATAAAATAGAAAAGGTTTTTATTCACGTAGACTTTAAAAAAGCGCTTGTAAATAGCCAGAGCATGTTTATAGTAATACAGTTATTATTTCTAGTTACATATTACATATATTTAGGAACACGGAATGTTAAAACATTTATACAATTTATTTTATAACGGTAGTGACATTTAGCTAGCTTGTATTAAGTTATTTTCAAGGAGATTATGTTTAGTTGAAGTTTATAATATTATGTATTGAAATTTATATTTTACTACATATTGTCTGAATGGTTCTGTCTATATTAAGGTATGAATTCAGTATTATTGTTATAACGGACCTTGTATTTAAAACGACGGTCGCGCTTTAATGCTACCACCGGATCCAATGCGCCCCAACTGAGAAGACCCAGCGAAAACCCAGCTTTGTATAAGAAGGCAGGCTCACATATTCAACAAGTTTTACAATATAACGTTTTTTGGGTTGCATTGTTTGCAAAGCTTTTCTCATCTAAAACAAAAAGAATACATATAACTTTCATTTACCGTCAAACCGGTTTCTCCTTGTTAGCAAAAAATTTAATCCGTATACCAAAAGTAAAGTAAATACCTATTGTATCTTTCAGGGAGAATCTCTCCAGATAAAATTGTTCAGTTTGACGGTAGACGTAAAACGAAGAGATAAATTCTGAATTTTATGATTCGGGTGAAACGGCCAACTAAAAAAGCTGTAAACTTAAAATCCCCCTAATGACTTCATAAAGCGATCGTAATCGTCTGTTTTGCCGGAAAATAGCTGATAAAGCCGTTTTGCGTGTACATTTTATTTCAAGGCCAATTTGAGCCTATTAATAAAGTTAGATAACGTTAAAGTTTGTGTACACGTTCCAGAATAATTTGAAGTTTGCTGTGGAAATATATACAACCTGTAACTTAAACATCACAATCATGCCTGGTGGCGTGGTTTGCAAATGCTTGCTTTTCACGCCGGAGGTCCTCGGCTCGATTCCCACCCAGCACAGATATTTGTTAGCATGAACATGTTCGCTTGTCCTGAGTCTTTGTGTAATTACAAAAGAATTTACATTTACTGTATTTACAAAAGAATAGTAGGATATGTAGTTAATATCAGTTATCTGGTTTCCATAGTACAAGCTCTGCTTAGTTTGGGATCAGATGGTCGTGTGTAGGTACATAAGGTCCAGGATATTATTATTATTTTTGGAACGAAGTTCCTTATCGCGCGTTGTGAAAGGGTGCTAGACTGAAAAGTTGTCACGACACTTTTTGCAGCTGTGCGGCGTGCGCATGTTTCTCTGTCTGTCTCTCTCTCTCTCTTATAGAAAGCAAGCCAGATATTTTCATTTCTATTTTGCATTGAACAGGGTGGTGTCGCGACGATTATTTTTGTTTTATTTATTATGTACAAAAAACCTGTATAGACTAGGTTTTTTTTACATAATAAATAATAAGAAATAACTTCGTTCCATCCGGGTGTCCCTTGACACCTCTCAAGTTTTTTGTATTATAAATCTCTATCGTTAATACGTTGCTCATGGCATGCCGTAACAGTGATACAATCGATATTTTTTTTTATGTGAAACGTCACGCACGATTGACTTAGTGAGTGAGCTGGTGAATGCGGGACGAGTGCGTTACGAGAAGTCTGATTGTGCGAGGCGAACAGAAGTTGAGAGGGAGATATACTCGTAAGATAGTGAAGATTAAAACTGAAGACTGCACGTGTGGCGCAGCGGCTAAGACAGTCGCCTCGCTGCTTCGTGTCGCGGGTTCGAGCCCACGCCGTACAACTATTTGTGTGACCCATAAATAGTTGTTCTGAGTCTGGATGTAATTTGTGTCCGTCTATTATATGTTTGTAAAGTAATCCGTGAAACAGGGACTAGATTACAGACTGGAGCAATTAGTTGTCTTTAAAAAAAAATGTTTATCGGACCTGAAAAAGAGGCTTTTTAGAAGATTAATCCAAAAATTAGATAGTATGACACGTGACAATTCTAAAATAACTATCTATCCAGCCACCATTGCCCGACTCCCGGCTCCCTTAGTCGCCTTTTACGACACCCATAGGATGATATGGTATAGCCCTGTAATTCTTTCCGTGCCGTAAACCACACGGCAGATGTTTTAATACTTTATACGAAAAGCTCGTTGTTAACACAAACGTTAAGGCTGCTAATTGAATTACTAGCCTTTACCTAAACTGTAGCAACTTGTGCTACGAAATTAGAATAGCTAATAGACGAGAAAAGTTACATAAAGCAACATTTATAACTTGGAAGCGTAGTATTAAGGTGTAACCATAGATAATAGAAGATATAGATGTGCTTATACATAGTTCAGTTAGAACAGGGACTATCGGGTAAGTCGCCGAACAACGGGATAGTGATCTGCGTTCAAATAAATAAAGTATTAAAATGACTTGATCAATCGTTATTAGTATTAGCTGTCACGAGATATTAATTTTATTTATTTACTATTAATTAGTTATTTACCCGAGATTTGATAGATTCATTTTAAGGCCTCTCTAAAAGAACTCATATAAGATCTAAGTACAAGCTCTGCATAGTTTAGGATCAGATGGCCGCGTGTAAATAATGTTTCAGGATATTATTATTATATTATTTAAAAAACATCTCTCTCGGTATGTGAGTTTGTTTAGGTATGCAAAAGAAACAAACATACAATACTAGTGGCCCGGTACGTGCTTTGCTACGTATAAGGCATAGTAATTTTTTAAATTTTCTCTACTTACAAACCTTCCCTGGACTTCCACAAATAATTCAAAACCAAAATTAGCCAAATCGGTGAAGGCGTTGTTGAGTTATAACATTACAACGAAAAGTGGCATTGATTTTTATATATATAGAAGAAGATTCTCTACGTACAAACCTTCCCTGGACTTTCACGAATAATTCAAGACCAAAATTAGCCAAATCGGTAAAGGCGTTGTTGAGTTATAACATTACAACGAAAAGTGGCATTGATTTTTATATATATAGATTTAATCATATATTGTCATTTTTTTTATATTAGTGGAGATAAAAGCATAGCCCGTCTAGTTAGTGTACGAAACTTACCTCTACGGGTGTAGCAAAGTAGTTGCTTCTGTTTAAAGTTGGTAGGAAAAAAGTTTGATTAGTCCGGTTGGGTCGGGTAGCCGGGTCGGGCCCCGAGGCGGGTTATTTGACTGAGTGGCCACATTTATTGCCGGCTCACGTCTGATTTGGGGCCGAAAAGTAGAATGAGAGCGGGGTTAGCATTATCTATACATATAATAAAATCGTAGGAAAGTCAAAACTGTATATTGAATATTTTTTTTAAAGGATACTTGGGGCGTGATCTGCAATCGATATCAAAGCCAAAAATATAGTTTTTAGAATTATTGTCTTTGTGTCTGTTTGTCTGTATGTATGTCCGGGGTAAACCAGTATCTCCACAAAATGACATTACTAAACATAGCTCCATACTGTATTCCGATGAAATGGGTAAGGGCCTTGGTACCTTGCTTTGTAATAAGCTGAGTTGTTCCTTTGTCAACTATTGTATGCCAGGATTACATTATAAAGATATAATACATAAATTACTTCAGAATAAACACAGTGCCAAATCATGTATAACTCTAATGGTAGGAAATTGTAAAAACTTAAAGAAAAAAGACATTACAGATAGTTTCACTGAGATGTTAGAATTAGACTGTAATAAGATAATATTGTGTGCCTTCCCCTATGTGTCCAATGTGCCTGATAGTACAAATAATTATATCCACAAGCTAAATATGCACCTACAGTTTTTGGTTAGCCATTATAGTGATAAATTTATATTTTTGGACACATTATAGTTTTATAGATTCTTGTAGGGTAACCATGAGTACAGTTACTGTCTCAAGAAAATTTTTGAACATACTTGCAAGTTTAGTAGCGGCACATATTAACTCAGTCATAAGTAGTATGATGAAGTCACTTTTAATACCATCTTTTAGTAATGTTATTAAAATCAATTTAGTTAGTAGTTTAAACATGTAAGCATGACAATAGAGAAGTGTGATAACTTTCTAATTCTATCACATCAAAATATAAACCGGTTCTCTGGCAAAATTCTAGACATAGAACTTTTTAATGAAAAATATGAAATAGATATCCTTTGTTTTACAGAAACATGGCTGAAGGCACACAAGATGGCTTTTAGTGTCTGTGGCTATAGGGTCGCCAGCTTTTATAATAGGGTTTCGGCAGAGGGTGGTGGAGTACTGATACTACTTCGAGACCAAATTAAATTTAAAGAACGTAAAGATATATGCCAACTATCTATTGAGCGTGTGTGTGAGGTGGCATGTGTAGAGACGCAGTTTTATTGTATAATATGTGTGTATAGACCACCAGCATCCGATTTAAAGCTTTTTACAGCAACAATAGAAGACGTTCTTAGGAAAATTAAAAGTAAAAAAAAAATCCTTGTATGTGGTGATTTTAATATGAACATTTTAGCAGATTCACCTGAAATAAACATATTTCTGTCTGTATTTCGGTCCTTTAACCTTAAATGCTTGTTCTCTGAGGCCACGAGAGTCACACCCACATCTGCTACTTGCATTGATAACATAATTACCAACTTTGATGTCTCTGAGAAGTGTTTGGTGGCTGGTGTTCGCTCTGACCATAAATGCCAAATAGTAAAGATAAAAAATGAGATAAATATAAATAAACAAAAAATTAGTTTTAGACCTTTAACAAAATCTAATTTGGTAAAGTTCAGTAACAACCTGGAGAATAGTTTGTGCCATCTATTGCCAAACAAAAGTAACCCTAACGATATGTACACTACATTATTCCACTGTATTTGCAAAGAATTTAATAAAGCTTGTAAAATAAAAAACATAACGGTTGACAGTAATAAGATAAAATTTAGTTCTTGGGCAACTCAAGGCATTAGACTGAGTAGAGATTTTTTATATGAGTTGTATGACAGAAGGTCCTATAACCCTGATGTCAATTTTATTAATTATGTTAGAAATTATTCAAAAATTTTTAAAAAGGTTTGCATTCAAGCTAAATCTTTATATATAAGAGATAAAATTAAAAAATCTGATAATAAAATAAAATCAGCTTGGCAAATAATTAATACTGAAACTGGTAAAAGTAGATCAAGAGATCAAACATTAGTATTGAATATTGGTGATGAACTGGTTTCAGACAAGCTTACCATTGCCAATTTTTTTAGCTGCTTTTATTGCAAATATACCCGTGGATATTACTAAGTGTCTCGCATCATCACCAGATGTGGCTGAACTCTTTTTAAATCAAAGCGTAAAACAAACTGTACCTAACTTTAGTTTTAAATCCGTAACAAGTGATGATATTATAAAAGCTTTTAAGAGTATTAAAAGGAAAGGCACAGAAGATTTGTGGGGACTGTCTGTTAAAGCAATAGAATCAATCATACTAAACATTGCTACAATCCTTGCAGCCATCTTCAATGGCTGTATAAGTGATGGTGTCTTTCCCGATTTAATGAAAATAAGTAAGATAATACCCATTTTCAAGGCAGGTTGTTCAAAAAATGCCACGAATTATAGGCCTATCTCAATACTGCCAGCTTTAAGTAAAATATTTGAAAAGCTGATGCTCAGCCAAATGTTGTCGCACTTTAACGTGAATGAGATATTGCATAACAAGCAGTTCGGGTTTACAAGGGGCCGCTCTACTCAGGATGCAGGTTGCACATTAATTAGGTCAATATTGTAGGCTTGGGAGGGATCACAGGATGCGCTGGGAGTTTTCTGTGATCTCTCTAAGGCTTTCGATTGCGTTGATCATCGTACGCTCGTTGTTAAACTGAAGTACTATGGAATATCTGGCACATCTCTTGATCTTGTGATGTCCTATTTATCGGGGCGACAACAGATGGTTTCGAGGCGGTGTCACTTCGGCACGTCATCCTGTGAAAATGGGGGTGCCCCAGGGGTCTATATTGGGCCCATTTTTATTTCTAGTTTATATAAATGATCTCCCTTATCTGGTAGAGAAAGTATCAGAGATAGTTTTGTTCGCTGATGATACGTCGCTCATATTTAAAGTAAATAGAAAGGATAAAGATCTTATTGAGCATAATAAAACACTCAGCTTTATATCAGAATGGTTTTCGGCAAATAATCTCTTGTTAAATGCAGGGAAAACTAAATGCATCAGGTTCTCATTGCCGAATGTGACTCAAATTGTACCAACAGTTGCACTTAATGCGAAAATATTAGATTTAGTCCCAACGACCGTATTTTTAGGATTGACACTTGATTCAAAATTGCAATGGGGTCCTCAGATTGAAATGTTAGCAGGTAAATTAAGTTCGGCTTCCTATGCTGTCTGGAAAATAAGGCAATTGTCAGATGAACAAACTGCTAGATTAGTGTATTTCACGTACTTTCATAGCATTATGTCGTATGGCATTCTGCTGTGGGGTTCGGCGGCTGACATAGGTACTATTTTTGTATTGCAGAAAAGAGCAGTCAGAGCCATTTATGGTTTAGGCAGCCGCGATTCTTTGCGAAATTTGTTTAAAGAAATAAATATACTTACTGTGCCATCGGAATATATATATCAGAATATAATGTTTGTTAGAAAAAATATTCATAATTATAAAAAGAAAAGTGAACTGCACAATATAAATACTAGGAATAAAAACAAACTAGCCATGCCAGGCTTTAGAGTAAGCAAAACTAATAAATCATTTTTAGGAAATTGTATTAGGTTTTATAACAAGCTTCCTACTCAAATTACTGATCTGCCTGACACAAGTTTTAAAACACATATTAAACGTGTACTTATGGCTAGGGGTTATTACACCACTAAAGAGTACATCGATGACAAAGACGTCTGGCTCTCACTTCCTACCTGCACATTGCTCGCTGGAGATCTTGTAGCCATATAGACATGACTGATCTGCTGTGTTACGTGAACTATCTGTAAATGATTGCTATCATATACTTAATTTAAAATTATTGACTCTGTCTCAAAATGAATAATGTTATTGTTTCGAAGTTTTTCTTTTGTATACCTAAATATAATGAGATAAATGTGTAAATGTAAATATGAATGTATACGAAAATAATAAGCATTCAGACAACCGATCGAGCATATATTGTGTTTGCCTACTAAATAATTACTCTAATTGGACCAAATCCCGTGTTCATGCCCGCTTGAGTATGTTTCGCCGGACCGTCTCAACTGGGTCGTGTTGAAACCGGTAGTAGATGAACCCACTGAGTTTGTTTCGCAGGGTCTTCTCAGTTGGGGCGCATTGGATCCGGTGGTAGCATTAAAGCGCGACCGTCGTTATTAACACAAGGTCCGTCATAATAATAATACCTTTAATATAGACAGAACCATTGACAATATGTAGTAAAAATATTAGACTTAAACTAGATAATTAAACATAATCTCTTGACAATAACTTGATACGAGCTAGCTAAATATCATTCCTGTAATAAAATAAATTTTATAAATGTTTTCATACAAGATGTACCTAAATATCTATGTTACTAGAAATAATATCTAATGTATACAACTATATTACTACAAACATGTTCTGACTATTTACAAGCGCTTTTTTAAAGTCTACGTGAATAAAAACCTTTTTTATTTATTTATTTTATTTTATTTATTTATTTAAACTCAAAAAGTACTGCATGGATTTACTTCAAGTTTTGCATGAATATTACTAATAGGTCGGGTCAACATATAGGCTACATATCGCTTGTTTAATGCAAGAGGGACATATCTCAAAAACACGGAATTTTCGGATTTTGTGAAATAAATACTCTTTGATTAGTATATTTTTTAGTACTAGAATGTCATAAAGATCCTTCCACTCGAATCCGCTAGGTGGCTACACATGTCGTTTTTGCACGCTCATGGCGGCGGCATGCGTTTGTTTCAATATAGTGCTATCTCAGTTACTCAAAAGTGGTCGACGCAGACGCACGCACCGTGTTCCTGAAGGACGTCATATTTGGAATTAATACGTTCTTGCAACATATGTTAAGAGCTACTTTCACATTAATCATTTTGAACAATATGGAATTATTTTGTATTATGACATTATTGCAACATAAACTGAGTTAATTTTTTTTGTATTATTTAACAAAATGACGCTATTGCACGTAAAACTAAGGATGTTTTTTTATTATTTATCGTTAGGTCATTATTGTAATAATAACAATGCATTTCAACATTGAAAACGAATAGTCATATTTTGAATTATACCGTT
The DNA here is from genome assembly GCA_951640165.1 of Pseudoips prasinana. Classification (NCBI taxonomy): domain Eukaryota; kingdom Metazoa; phylum Arthropoda; class Insecta; order Lepidoptera; family Nolidae; genus Pseudoips; species Pseudoips prasinana. Next base: position 38,547,363 of record OX621243.1, on the reverse strand, counting down.
CTAACAGAAAACATTCAGAATTATTAAGTATTATTATGAGTTATGTTACTATTGCAACAAACAAAACATTATTTTGATGTTAATTGTTTCGCTCCTATTTGTTTTCGGCGTCGCGCGGGCGATTATTAGTTAATGTTATTGAGGCAAAAGAAAGCACAGACATGGGGAAATAAATTCCATTACCGGAAGTAACAATACCACAACTGCCCAGACAAAATGTTTGGATTGGCATAATGCTCTGTTTCGTCCAACTCTAATTCTTCAAGTTTATCTAATTCATCTAGTACATCAAGCGAAGACGAAACGGAGTTTGAGAACAGAAGCACACAAAAGCAAATTCCGTCATTGCAGGGTAAGGGCACAGTCATCGCCAAGAATTTATACAAATTACTTTGTAGGATAATTTCTTACTTTTACCATTTTATCTTTTTTCACAGCTTCTACTAGTAAACCACCTTTATTTGTTCCTGAAGAAGAATGTAATGATTCTGACAGAGACAGCGATTACGTACTTGATACAGAAGGCAATAGTTCTAATGACTAGTTACTTCGCATTTTTTAAGAAAATTCTAAACATATTTTAACTTAGTTTATTTACATTTAACTAAAGTATGTAGTTACCTTTTTGTTCGATAACTTTTTGCCATCTTGTAGGTAGGGACATGATCCCATTGCTATATTAATTTTGGGACTTCTGATCAAAATACTGCGACAAGTGGTTTTGGCAGTCCACTCGTGATGTTAATCTGACACTGCCTATAGAATTCTGGAGAGACCGAAACAGGTGGAAGTCTAAAGGTGCAAGGTCAGGACTATACGGCGGATGCATTAACACCTCCCAGCCAAACTCTCTTAATTTTTGCTGAGTGACTAAAGATGTGAGAGGTCTAGCGTTCTCATGATGAAAAACCACACCCCTTCTGTTGATTAATTCCGGCCGCTTTCTCTCAATTTCTTGCTTTAATCTCATCAGGGGCTCTACCGGCTAAGTCGCCAAACATCGATTTCTTAAATGGCGTTCAAATAAATGAAGGTTAAAAATGATTTAATCAATCGTTAAATCGGCTTCAACGTTGACAATCGATTCAGGGCCATTTATGACGTCACATGTGATCACGGAAGCCGATTTAACGATTGATTAAATCATTTTTAACCTTAATTTATTTGAATGCCATTTAAGAAATCGATGTTCGGCGACTTAGCCGATAGAGCCCCAGTTGTTTGCAGTAGAGTTCAGAATCGATGGTCCTGCCTGGTGGTAACAGCTCATAATGAATAATGCCCTTCCAATCCCACCACACACCCAGCATCGCCTTGTTGTGAGTTAACCCGGTTTTGCCACAGTCTGTGAAGCCTGACCGGCCTTTGACCACGACCTTTTTCGCACGTTCTTGTCGTACGTGATCCACTTTTCATCACCAGTTATCAGCTTCTTCAAAAATGGTTCGGTTTCATTCACGTCTTAATAAATAATCACAAATGAGACCACGGTTCATTAGGTTTCTTTCAGTAAGCTCGTGAGGTACCCAAATATCGAGCTTTTTTGTGTACCCAGTTTTTTTCAAATACGCTAAAACTGTTTTATGGTCAATTCCCAGTTCTTTAGCTACGTTTTAACCACTGACATGCCGATCGTGCTCCACTTTTTCAAAAATGGCATCCATTGTATCCGTAATAGGGTGACCAGAGCGACGTGCATCTTTGATATCAACATTTCCGGATTGAAAACGCTTAAAACAATTTTTTGCTACTCTCACAGATACTGCACTATGTCCATAAACATCGCAAAAGTTTTTCGGGACTTGCGTTGCATTTTTACCTTTTTTGTAGTAAAATTTTAAAATGTATCGAATTTCTTCATTACATTGAGTGAATGTAATGAAGAAATTCTTGACAGTACGAAAAATAAATGATAACACGAATTTTCCTAATTTGTATTTAGAATTATGCTCTTTAAAATTTAAACTTTCAATGATACCAGCCAGATACAAATAGAAGAAAGAAAGAAAGAATATATATTTATTAGACACAAAGTACATCAGTATAAATTAAGTAAAAATAATAGTAATAAGGGTACAACACACAGAAGAATACATAAAAAAAAAATTGATACTTATAAATAACAATTAATACATTTTTCTATAACATAATTTTACGCACCTATTCGATGTGGTACCCATACTAAGCACCTTTGTGACTAAAAGGCCACAGTTCAGCATTCTGCCACAGATGACTGTAGCGCTGATTTTCAACTGTGGCCAACGGCCATCCATATAAAAATAAATATAAATATGACGGTGTAACAGAAAATACTAAATAATGCAGGCACTTGAAAAATAAAATAAATACATCCAGGAAATAAAAACAGGTGGTAATAATTGATTTTGTTACAAAATATATGAATTAATAGGAATATAAATTAAATTTGAATTAAAATTAAAACGTACACTATTGTCACAGAATTGTTTACTAAAACACTCGATTTCACATGTTAACTACTAAGTGTTGGAAAGCTGAATTTCCAAAGCCACCGATTTTATTTTTGATTTGAAATTATCAGGATTGTTAATATTTCTTACCGGTGGTGGTAAATTGTTCCAACACTTAGAAACGCAATACCTAAAACTGCCCCTAAAAGCCGATGTTTTATGACGCGGAATCTTTAACACAGAAACTGATGCACGGGAGGGATACCTACTGTCCACACTACGCCAAGAGAGCTTCGAAGAAAGGTATATTGGCTTGCCAGTCTTGACTATACCAAATAAAAGTGTAGCCAGATGAACCTCCCGTCTGTATTTCATCTTTAAAACTTTCCACAGGTTAAGATAGGGTGTTACATGGTGTCGTGGAGGTATCTTGAAGCAGTACCTTGCGCAAGCATTTTGAACCCTTTGTATAAGGTTAGAAGTTTTGGCTAATGTTTTTGGACCAAATACTACGTCAAGATAATTGAATTTGGAAAGGATGAGTGATTCTACTAATTGTATTCTCATGTTGATGCTAAGGTGATCGCGTATATTATAGAGTACCTTGAGGCGATAAAAACAGTTTTTAGCAATACAAGCTATATGTTGTTCGAAGCGTAGGTTTTCGTCCATGAGCAAACCCAGATTTCGAGCCACAGTTGCACGTTCGATGCTGTCAGTATCAATACGAACCTGAGGGGCTAAGGACACTATTCTATCAACTGTAGTCTTGGCACCAAGTATCATATATTTGGTTTTAGAGGCATTGAGTACCAAACAGTTACGTTTTGCCCAGCTGTTTATTTCAAATTCAAATTCAAATTCAATTTATTTTGTGAACAAAGGTATTACAGGTTGTTACATAATATATATCAATAGTTCATTCCGTGTTCCACCAGTAGGCATACAAAATTTTTCAAATATCATTAAGACAATGTCAATAAAAAAGAAAAAAAAAAGTTAAATTACAAATGTCACAAAATGTTTTAGAAATAAAAATAAATACCAAAAATGTCAACAAAATAGAATATTATAAAAAGATTATTACAATTACAATGTTTAATTAGAATTTGTCTTCCAGGTATTCCCTAACGGAGTAATACGACTTGGCAACAAGTAATTTATGGAGCTTGCATTTAAAGTCTTCAATATTCTTGCTGCACTTTATCTGTTCGTATATTTTGTTGTACAACTTTGGTGCCATTGCATATACACTTTTGTGAAGGAATGCTGTGTTTGTGGGTAACAAATGTAAATATTTTGAGCGACGTTGACTTTCAATTTTCCCAAACAGATACATGTTGCTTTTTACAAAAACAAGTACTTCATATATGTATAATGACGGTACAGTCAATATATTAAGTTTCTGGAAATGTGGCTTGCATGATTCCGTTTGTTTAATCCCACAAATAGCACGTATGCACTTTTTTTGTGCGATTAATACGTCTTCAATATTAGTTCCGTTGCCCCAGAATATCAGGCCATATCGTAGAGTAGACGCAACATAACCATGATAAGCTGCTAGAAGTGCGCTGTTATTAGTTGTTTTACGAAGCATATAGAGCGCATACGAAAATTGACTCAGTTTTGTACAAACAAAATCAATTTGTGTTCTCCATGACATATCATTGTCAATATGTATTCCCAAAAATTTCGTTTTGTCCGTTTCATGAATTAAGTCATCTTTATAATTAGTCTGTAACTGCGGTTGTCCTATTTGTCTTAGCCTAAAATTCATAATTTTGGTTTTAGTCAAGTTTATTTTGAGGTTATTCTTATTTAACCAGTCAACAATAGGTATTAGGCTTGTGTTTATGTCATTTTCAATATTGTTATAATTTCCCTTGCTATAAACAACAGTGCTGTCATCAGCAAATAACGACATTTCATGATTGGTGACTTGGGGAAAATCGTTGATGTAACAAATGAATAATAATGGTCCCAATACTGATCCCTGTGGAACACCGCATGTAAGGACTCTAGTGGTAGAGGAGTAAATAAGTTCAGTCTTAGACTTAACACTCACTTGGCTTATTTGTGTCATTTGTTTTCTGTCTTTTAAATAAGACTGTATTAGGTCTAGCACATTTCCTCTGATACCATAGCTATAAAGTTTTTTCAGGAGAATGTTGTGATCTACGAAATCAAATGCCCTAGACATGTCCATATACATTGCGACAACTGGTTTTCTCTTATCCATATTAAGATGTATTTGCTCAAGAAACTTGTAAATGGCCATGTTAATTGTTTTATTTTTTCTGAAGCCCATTTGTTCCTTGCAGAAAACGCCATTGCTTTCGAAGTATTTGTACAGACTCTTATAAATTACCTTTTCAAAAATTTTTGATAAGACAGGTATGAGCGCTACAGGCCTATAATTACTCATTTTAGTTTTATCTTCTTTTTTATGCAAAGGCTTTATTATGGAAACTTTTAGTAGTTGTGGAAATATACCATTTTGTATTGATTTATTTACAATGTCACTTAATATAGGTGCTATAATAGGACCCACCGACTTAACTACACTGGTGTGTATATCATCATAACCAGTACTATTTGTGTTTTTGAGGTTATTTATTATCATTACTATGTCACTTGGAATGGTTGGTTCCATAAATAATGATTTATATGTTTTTAGGGTATTTGTCTTTTTGTATGTCTGGTTACAGCTGTCTTTTGGTTGCGCTAGGTCTACAAAATAATTGTTAAAATATTCTACTATCAATTTGGGATTTGTAATATTCTTGTCATTCTCACTAATTACTTCAATGCTAGACTTAGGCACCATAGCTTTCGTAGAGTTTATTATATTCCAGGTAGCTTTAGCTTTATTTGTGCTTGTTTTGATGTAGTAGCAGTTTTGAGCTTTCTGAGTTAAATTTACAATCTTTTTGTACCTTTTTGAAAACAATTTGTATTCCATTTCCGTATCTCGATTTTTTTTCAATCTAAATTCCCACAATAGGTCTCGTCTCTTTTTGCTACATCGTTTGATGCCTCGCGTTATCCATTTAGGTCTGATAACAGTCGAAATTCTACGTTTCAGAACAGGGAAGCACAAGTCATAAAAGAGTTTAAATATGTCAAAAAATAAGTCAAAGCTTTCATTAACACCTTTTGCCTCAAAAGCATCGGAAAAACTGAGACTCCTAATACATTTTTTGAATAACGTTTTGTTTTCTTTGCTATAGTCCCGAGTTTTTACATAGTAGAATTTCAAAACACACGTCCTTTTTACAGGAAACTTCATTAGTTGTGCTGTGTGGTCTGATACGCCTAACTCCAATGTATCACTTTTACAACCCCGTATATTGTGTAGAAAATTGTCCAAGCATGTTCCACTACTAGGACGCGTAGGTTCTGTAAATTCTATTTTTAGATTAAATTCTTTTGAGACAAGTTTTAAACGAGTAGAGTATTTAGTTTTCTGTAGTAAGTCAATGTTAAAATCTCCGCAAATAATTATCCTTTGCTTTTTATTATAGCAGTAATTCTGTAATATATCAATTAGATTAGTAAAAAATATCTCCATTTTATTTTGATTTGGCGCTCTGTACACGCACAAAATGATAGTGCTATGATCTGTCAATTCTATTGCACAAGCTTCAAAAACGTTCGGAATATTCTTTTTTTTTATAGCTTCTATTTCTGAATAATTAATATGTTTATGAACCAGAATGCAAGAACCCCCATGTCGATTTTGTCTAGTGCAACATGTTGCTAATGTATAATTTGGAATATTTAAAATGTCCACGTCACTCAATTTCATATTGTGTTCTGTAAAGCATAAGATATGAACAGATTTCGATTTTTTTACAAAAGTGTCTAAATGCTCTGTTATAATATCTGATTTTGCCATTAGTCCATTTATGTTCTGATGAAGAATGTACAGATGATTATAAACGAAAAAAATTTCGTTTAAATTCGACATCAGTGTCAGAAGATGAACTTAATGTCTCATTTATTGGCGTGGATATGTTACCTTTTTTTAAATCTAATTGTGCTATTATTTTAATGCTGTTACATATTAGGGATCTTAAATTATTGAATATGTTTAACATTCCTTGGTTGCTGATTCTACCACTGTATCTTTTAAACATAGTGTAATCGCATGATAAGTCCAAATTTGAATCAAATACTCTAGCATATTTATACATTTCAGCGTCGTGACAAAGATAGTTGTTAAACATTTCGACCCTAAAATTATACATAGTACTATAATAGTTATGTTTGTAAGTAGGTAAAGAAAGTATAATATTTGTATGTCTAATAGCTTGTAACGAATCTCGTATTCTAACAATAATGTCTAAGTAGTTATAAGACTGTTGAAAGTCGTTTTCACCTATAAATACTATGCAATAATCATTCATCGTGAAATTAGTCAATTTTAAGTCAATATTGTCCAAAAGCTTATTTATTCCACAGTTGTGTGAAAGATAGTGGCATATTTCGTGGTTTGGAAAGGTATTCTCTGCAATAGATAATATTTTATTAACGTTGTTGCTAGAGATAATGCATAATTTGGTCTTCGGTCGCTGCTTCCCGTTGTTATTCGATTGGATCGTATTGTCTTTTGCTGTAGTTTGTGTAGAAATAAAAGATGTTGACTGCACGTTACGAAGATTTTGTTTGTTGTCTTTTTGGCAACGTTTGGATTTGTTGCCAGGCGTTAATAGCTTTAAACTTTTATTTGGAGTTACTATTTCGCTGGCCAAAACTTTTGTCGCCTTTTTAACCAATTCATGTTTTTTATTTATTACTTCAATCGTTTTCTTCAACGATGTATTTTCTATCGACAAATTGTTTACCTCCTCATGTGCTGAATTTAATTGTGTGGTTAGTTCCTTAATCTGTCGCTTGAGTTCCTCGACTTCTTCATTTTCGTCGTATGATAAATTGGGTGCAGAAGTGTTTGTTGCGCCCTCTATTGTTGAATTTACTGAGCTGCAGTCGCTGGTTGTTTCCGTTGTTGACACGGTTCGTCTCCTTCGAAAAGTTATATTTTCAAAGAAATTCATCGTTGGTTAAATAATTATAATAAATGAATTGGAAAAAGAGTATATATTCCGCCGGATTTGAACGTCGAACCACTGGGGATAACACTCGATCATACCAGACGAGTTTACCGCTGGGCTACGAGTTGTCTCCACATGATAGTTCAATTAGCTGATGTATTTCTTCTTGACTTCTTACAACTAATATCGATTGTCCGTTAAAGTTGTCTAGGGTTCAAAGTCCAACTGTTTGTGCGGTGGAACGTTGGATTTGTAGGTATGGTTAAAATATAAAATTCACTTTTTCTACTGTATTTATTGCACTGTTTTGCGTCACTCATTATGAAGAAATGTTTTTTTATAACATATTTACAAACACATATTCACTGTTTACTTCGTAGCAAATGTTGAACATTGTTTATAAAATCCTTTCGTTGCACAGATTTTAATCGTGTTTTTACTTAAATTGTGTTGTTATTTTCTTGAGATAACGTTTGCACATATTTATTGGCGAGTCCTTTCACTATTTCACATAATTTTATTACTTAAATGTTGATAATTTATTTTTAAAGATTTAATTAACACGGAGCTGATGTTTATATGGCTGACAGCTTTCCAAGCCAAAAAAGTTTATGCTTTCAAGGTCTTCATTAATTTTTTGGACTGCCTCATCCACCCCACCTGGCTTAGCAGATAAGTAAATCTGGACATCATCCGCATAGATATGATAGTTACAATGCTGGATATGATCCACAATGTCTGCGCTGTACAAAATAAACAACAGAGGCCCTAAAATGGATCCCTGGGGTACACCCCTTTTAACAGGAGTAAGATGGGAGCGGGATACGGAGCCGTCGGCACCTTGTACCTCTACCAGTTGCATACGATTACTGAGATACGAGTCAAACCATTTAACTGCGGTCGGATGAAATCCATAATATGAAAGTTTCGATAGCAATAGTGGAATGTTAATGCAATCAAATGCTCTAGAAAAGTCTAGCAAGACTAGTAGTGTCCCCATACCCTCATCTTGCGCAGCTAAGATGTTATCAGTAACGTCAAGCAGCGCGGTGGCAGTACTCCGTCCCTCCCTGAATCCAGACTGCAGATCAGGTAAAATATTATTATTTTCTATGTATTTAGTTAGTTGCAAACTAACTGCCCTCTCCAACACTTTAGAAAGACATGGAAGAATACTGATGGGGCGCAAATCTTTAACCTCGGTAGGATTAGGTATTTTCGGTATTGGGCGTACAATTGCCGTTTTCCATTCTGAGGGAAACTTCGAGTTAAGTATTGATCTATTTACTAAAGTTGTAATTACTTCGAAGCTTTGCGATAAATATAAAGTTAGCATATCCAGTGATAATCCATCAAACCCCATGGCATTGGACTTCAGGGTCTTAATGATATTCCATACATCCAAGTTGTCTACAGTATTAAGTTTGAACGTGGTAGAGCACTTTCTGTTAAATTCAAAATATGTTAAGGACGATAAAGGAACGTTCGTATTGCCAGGAATATTTAAAAAATGTTGGTTAATGAGATTAGTATTACTTAGATGCGGTGGAATTTCGTTAAATTTGGGCGCAATTATTTTAGACTTTAAGTTTTTCCATAACACTCTTGGGTTTTTTATATGTCTATTGATATTTATTTCAAAGTGGCATTTCTTATCATTGTATAGCATTATCTCGGTCTGTTTTTTTAATTGTTTATAATAGTATTTATGTTTATCTAAGCGGCTACATCTGTACCTTTGGAGTGCAGCATCCCTAATTCTCATAATGCGTCTGATATTACATGTAATCCAAGGTGTAGGCAAATCCCTTATTGTACGTGTTACAACTGGTACATGAAGATCAAATAAATAACGTAATGTAATGGTCAAGTCATTTACCATTTCGTCCACGCTATCCAAACCTTGGATTCTGTTCCAATTCACACACGATAAATCACTAGCGAACTTATCCATATCTATATTTGCTAGTGGCCTATATGAAATAATTTTAGGTGGTATTTTAGGCTTACGAAACCAAAATTCCGTGACTAAAAATGCGTGACCGTAAAGCCGACCCATATTATCTACCAGTACATTACGCACGTGAGCATTTGTACAAACTAAATCGATAACACTAGTACCATTTATCGAGAAATGCGTTGGTTCTGTGACAAATTGGCTCAGTCCCAAACAGTTTAAAAAACGGTTAAATGACACGGTCTTAGCTTCGGATGGCTGAGACATATTTATATTGAAGTCACCCAACAACATTATGTAATCATAGTCAGAAAATGCGGATATAGAGTCCATTAGGGCATCCAGAAACGTCGTGGTATCAAGCCAAGGTGGGCGATAAGCGGTACCTATTATAATCCTATTATGATTAATTTTAAGCTTAATCCACATTTGCTCTACAAGTTGGTGGTCAATGTGAGCGCAGTTGGTTGCGTTGAGCCCACGTTTAATATAAAAACCAACTCCTCCCCCCCGGCCCCTTTTTATATGAGCTGGGCGAGGAGTATGTCTCAGTCGATATTCGGGCACAGAAGGTGCACGCTCTTCCTCCCCACGCCGTAGCCACGTTTCGTTAATCGCCAGAATGTCAACATCATGCTTTTGCAAAGTCACAATAAAGTTGTCATGGTTTGTCCCAAGTGAACCAGCATTTAAGAAACCAACTTTAAAGTATTTATAATTAATCATAGCAGTAGTTATTATATAGTATAAACATGGGCAGGAGTAGAGTGTTGGCAACACAGCTTACAACTAAATAGGCTCCGGTACCACATCTCATATGAACAAGCAATACAGAATATCTAGGTATATAGTATGGGCTACCACATCGAATATAACCATGTACGAATAAAACCAGCATTACCATCAAAAACATATACAAACTAGTGACGAAAAATGAAAATGAGTCTACGTTAAATATTATCTCGTAATAATGTCTACATAGTGCCACATATAAATAAAAATAGTACAAAATCATTACAATTGTTAAAATAAAATAACTAAAAGAGTAAACTATCAGATTCGATTTACAATAATTTAGAATGTTAAGAAAAAGTAAAAACAAAACCCTCGTTATCCGTAGTCGGGTAATTACATAAATATGTCTAGAATGTGAAATCGCAGAATAGGGCTTAAACAGCCACCTCACTAACCAGACCTTAACCAAAAACACGAACAAGGTCTGATTCTGTCCGAATATGATAGGTAGCCTTTCCTTGTTCTTGTTTCGCCAGAATGCGGCCCTGATTGGTCCAAACAAATTTCCAATTGAGACGTTTTTTCTCCTCCCGCGCTTTAAATAATAACTGTCTATTTGTTTTGGTTAGACGTTCATTCATGTAGAACGCGCGTGATTCACTAGCGAGACCGAAGTCAGAAGTATCTGCCCCCCGCCGTATGCGCATATTTCTTATTAGTTGATCACGCACGACGCTCCGGGTTAGACGTACCACTATTGGCCTGGGGCGATTGCTCCCTACACTGCTCGAACGTCCCTCGCTACCAGCATCTCGGCTGTTTCGCAGTTTCGAACCAACGCGCTCAGCCGACACGACGTCACGTTCATCGATTTTAACTCCCAGCTTATGACTAATGAGCGTGATGATATGTAAAGGGTTTTCACCTTTGCACTCCGGGATATTCGTGATCTCAATGTCATTTCTAAGCAATTCCTGACTTTTTTCGTTTAATTCGGACCTTAAGTCGTCAATAATTTGGTTTGGTACATTATGGCATAAGATTTCACTGCTGTTCCGGTTTTCTAATACGTGAACCCTATTCTCCAACACGCCCAGCTGTTCCACAAACGAGTCCTGTGATGAAGTTATTTCACATGTTTTAGTTTCCAAACTCTCTAAACGTGAGACGATATTATTCTGCATCTGACGCATTTCAGTAAGATCATTTCGTAAACCGGACAATTCTTTATTTATATGATTCATATAGTCCTCCATTCTAGACTGAAATAGCTGAAGTTGATGACTCAGCCCTACTTCAGACGTGTTGTTTGGGGTGTTTCCGTAATTATTGTTGTCCTTAGGTACGCCCACAACTCTTACGGGCGTTTCAGAGCCGTTATCTGTCGGTTTATTTTTCTTACAGTCAGGACACAACCACGAGATACCAATATGTTCAGATTTAGGTATCCTTAGGCATAAGTGGTGATAAACAAGTGGACACTTAGTACAACTAATGCCATCTGACTGTGAAATGAATTTTTTACAAGCTCCACAGGAACGCGGCATTATCGATTTATGCACAGAGACAGTCCTTAGTTAACTACGTAGTTTAGGTGCGCGCCAGTAGATGTCGCCTAGAAAGTTGTAATCTTTCTGGCTAGTTTGTTTGAGAGACTGCGTCTAGATGTCGCTAGTATTGTATATAGTGTTATGAAAGATTTTAATTTAAAGGATTTAAACTTTATCCCAACCTTCACAATCAGTTCACTATGGGGAATGCTCCAGCGAGCACGCTTTCGAAGTAACACTTTAAGTTTATGTGTACGTTTTCTTATAATTCACTCTGATTATTTTATAAAAAGGGTAGATTAGAATGATTCACAGGCACATACGTTGCTAATTAATAGTTTTAGTCGTATAATGGAATAATTACTATGCATACACACTGTATAATAATTAATGTTGTTTAATAGGTCACTATAAGTGTTTCTACAATTCACTACAGAACTATACTTAGTTTCTTTTATTTATAAACACCGAAAATAATCACAGCGATATTAACTTGATGACAACTTTGACAGGACTACTAGACTTAAAATAAGTATAGCCAAAGTGATTTTATGACAAGTTCATACATACTATAATGCGAAATGACTTTTTCCCCAACCTAATATTTTTCTAATAAATAGTTAGGTAAAATACAAAAAGATTTATATAAAATTGATTATTTTGCTTTATTTTGCAATAAGTTCTTTATTTTATAATAAAGGGTAAAATCTGTAGAAACTGTTTTATTTCTTTCAAATGAATTCAACCTTTTCTGCAATACTGTCATTATTTGTTTAACTAACGAATTTTCGCATATGTTTGTGGTGTAAGAATGACCTATTTTGGGAAAATTCTTTTAAGATTTATTTATTTTCTGCAACAAAGACACAAGTGGGGACTACTGCTCGTTTTTAATTTATTACTAGACAAAGACAATATTTATATATTTTTAGTACATGCCCTTACAAGTACAGTAATGCACAAATATATGACATACGACTTGCCAGTACTTTATTTGTAATTTAGATGTATAACTCAAATTAAATATTTAAAATCGCTCTCCTGTAAAATTCTATTTTTTTAGTTATGACAGTCTTGCAACAAACAAGCGATATTATCACGCTATCACCTACGGGGGAGGAGCTGTGATAATTTATAAAATTTAACGCGGGTAAAACCGCGGGGCACAGCTAGTCAAAGATATAACAACAACGTGATGGAATAGAATATAATAACTTCTTCTTCGGCATTAAGAATTCGAGAATAATTTATGCGTGTTTTTCTATTTTATTTATTTACTAGCTGTGCCCCGCGGTTTTACCCGCGTTAAATTTTATAAATTATCATAGCTTCTCCCCCGTAGATGATAGCGTAATAATATGTAGCCTATATGTTGACCCGACCTTTTAGTAGTATTCATGCAAAATTTGAATGAAATCCATGCAGTACTTTCTGAGTTTAGCCCGGATATACATACAGATAAACAGATAAACAGACACACAGACAAAAATTATAAAATCTGTATTTTTGGCTTCAATATCGATTGTAGATAACGCCCCAAGGAACCCTATGTAGGAGTGGTTAAAAGCTTGAAGTCATATAGGGGTGTCAGAATCTTCCAGAACACTAACCACGGGGAGGGCACTGTAAAGGCAGCAATAGCGGTCTTCGATAAAGACATTGACGTTATACAGTGCCCAGAACTCACGACCTTTAACATCGTAGTAGTGAGGATCCGTACTAGTGCCTGGGAGATTATACTGGCCTCGTTTTACTTTGAGCCAGACCAACCCATAGAGTCTTATCTGGAGCAGTTGAGAAAAATCGAGATGGCCAATTGTAAAAACCTGCTAATTTGGGGGGATTCAAATGCCAAGAGTATCTGGTGGGGAATTGATAGAACTGACAAAAGGGGCGACAGTCTGATGGGCACTCTCAACCAAATGGGATTGCAGGTACTAAATGTTGGGAACACCCCAACATTCGAGACGGTAAGATGGGGAAGGTCATACAGTAGTCACATCGATGTCACCGCCTGCACAACTGAGATCTTGGACTTGGTGGAAAACTGCAGAGTAGATCAAGGAGTTACAAACTCGGACCATAACGCCATCATTTTCAATATAAAATTGAAAAGAGGGGAGAGCATAATCACACAACGCAAGACACGGCAGTTTAACACCAAAAAAGCAAATTGGAACCAGTTTCGTGAGAAACTGGCCCAATTAATGGCAGAAGGTCAAATCTGCCCAAATAAAGTCGACACAATCACAAACACTCAACACTTAGAAGACATAATACACAAATACACACATATGATACACGAAGCATGCACAGAAAACATACCAACATTAACAAATAAACACAAACTCACCTTGCCGTGGTGGTGCCCGAAGAGCTCGCTAACCTCAAAAAAGAAGTAGCCATCAGGAAGAGAAGAATACGCAGTGCGGCCCCCTCTAGAAGAGCTGTGATAGTGGAAAAGTACTTGGAAAAGAAAACAGAGTACGAAACCAAAACCAGAGACGCGCAGACCCGAGGATGGAAAGACTTCTGTGGTAAACAGGATAAAGAAGGGCTTTGGGAGGGGATTTATAGGGTGATTGGTCGTACGACCAAAAGGCAAGAGGACTTACCTTTTAAGAGAGACGGATGGTTTCTGGACCCAAAGGCGTCGGTGAAACTGCTTGCCGAAACCTTCTATCCCAAAGACACCGAAATTGGGGAAAATGCCTACCACCAAATCATACGACAAAAGGCAAAGCTAGTGAACAGTGAGCATGATGACAACCATGATCCTCTGTTCACTAAACACGAGCTCAAAATGGCGGTGGAGAGCTTCAACCCCAAGAAGGCACCCGGATCAGATGGCTTCACAGCAGACATTTGTGTGCAAGTAATTACGCAGGATCTAGAGACCTTCCTAGCCATCACCAATAAATGCTTTCAGTTGGGTCACTTTCCAAAACCATGGAAACAAGCCACAGTCAGAGTCCTCAAAAAACCCGGAAAAGAAGACTACTCCCAGCCCAAGTCATACAGGCCCATTGGCCCATGCAGGGTTGGTGGGAAACGAGCGTGCAGATCATCTAGCCAAAGAGGCCGTACTACGCCTGAAAAGAGCCCCTGACTACGATATGTGTCCGGTTTCATTCGTCAAGGGACAAATCCGAAAGGACTCCATGGACGAGTGGAACCGGAGGTATCGATCAGGAGAGACAGCTGGGACGACCAAAATATTCTTCCCGGATGCCATAGAAGCATATAGGATAGTCAAAAAGATTGACTTCGATAGTGTTACGGCGCACTTGATGACGGGGCACGGTGGGTTCTCCGAATACTTGACTAGGTTTAAGTGTGAAAAGAGCCCATCGTGCACATGCGACCCGGGGGTTGAGGAGACTGTGTTACACATTCTATCACAATGCCCGGTATTTGGAAGGAAAAGGAATGACACAGATCAGCTGTTGGAAATGCAAATCAACGAAAGCAATATAAATAAAATAGTATAAAAAACCAAAACGCCCCAAGTATCCTTTGTTGGCGCCTAGCATTCCATTCAGAGCAATGAGTTTCGCTCTCATTACTTGTAGTAAATTGTTTAGAGTTTAACATTTTTATTTTTTGTATATGGTACCCACATTGTTTTTTGTAATACATTTTCGTGTCAGCACAAAGTTGATCGCTCCGTTAAATTATATAAAAGAACCTATTTATCTGTAGAAATACATGTGTAAAGCTATCTGGGGGTTTCATTTATGTCCAAAACGAGACATAAAAATTGGCGACCGTGACAGGACGTTCTGCAAAACGAAAAAACAAACAGGAAATACGAAGCCCGGTTCTACATCAAGAAACGATATTTTGGAGTATTTGGAGGCTCAGCCATTGCAGCCTACACCCTGATTTACGGTCCAGACACAGTGATATCAACCGAAGTCGCCGTACAGCAGCCCGGCCAATGCAGCTAAGTGACCTTTCCTTGACCTCCTCACACATACCTACGTTCTTTTTCCCTACATAATTCATAAACCCTGAGATTTTACATGTGCTTATTTCATACAGATAGGTATTTATATAAACAAATAAGCAGTGATTAATTTTTAAAATAAATATCTAAACAAAGTTAAAATTCCTTTACTATATTGACTGACCTAAATACCTGCGTCATTACCGTATGGGTTTGAGTGACCTACTTATTTTAAAAGATAAAAACATTATATTTAGTACAGCTACAAATACATATATATTCTAAAGTTTTATCTATTATGGACAATTAAATTAAAGAGTAGGTAAATAATCATACGTTTTTTACAAGTTATTAAGATTGTTACGCCGAATATTTCAGGAACGGTGTCGTCATTTGCGACGTCCGCGGCCTGCTATACCTATAGTCAAGCCTCATACACGGAGTACGGTCGGGTTCAGCACCGGCATTCCCAGACCACAGGTGACACAGGAAGAGGGACGTAAGATAAACATTTTATTAGTAGTTCATTGTATTCTTGCATAGTTTACCGTATAGTTTTTTATTACTAAAATACACATTTATTTGTTTACTTACAATGTCCAAGGATGACGGTTCTATGCAAGAATTACAAGATCTAATTGTGAAGCGTAGTTCGATAAAGGGACAAATTACCAAGTTTAAGAATTATTTAACGAGTCTGTTGTCAAAGAATTCTGTTACACGTATTGAATTAACCGAGTTGAGACTTAAACTTGATAAATTTGAGTCACTATCGGTCCGGTTCGATGACTTGCAGAATCAAATTGAGATATTAAATCCAAGTAATTTATCAATTGAGATTGATGAAAGGGATAATATTGAACAATTATTCATAACAAACATTGCGATTGCTCAGAATTTCATGCAAGATCGTCAGCCTAATAATATCCACGATGAATCTGGTAACCGGCCCAATTCTAGCCACGGTTCAGTTGCTCACTTGAGTACTGACAATCACGAAGTAGGGTTTAAACTGCCACAGATACAAATTGCTAAATTCAACGGAACATTCTTCCGTTGGCTTGAATTTCGTGACACATTTAAGTCAGTCATACATAATAATGATCGCATCGCATCTATTAATAAATTTCACTATCTATTATCTTATTTGGAGGGAGATGCAGCTAGAATAGTGAGTAATTTAGAAGTCTCCAATTCTAATTATAGTGTTGCCTGGAAATTGCTATGTGAGCGATATGACAATAAGCGACAGTTAATAAGCCACCACTTGTCTTCCTTATTAAACATACATCCAATGCCGCGCGAGTCAGATAAATCACTTCGATTTTTAGTAGACCACGTTAGCAAGAACTTGAGAGCGTTGTCTGGCTTGGGGTTAAGTGTTGAAAATTGGGATGTTTTATTAATACATATATTGTGCTCTAAGCTAGATAATCGTACTCTTACCAAATGGGAAGAATGGCGTGGCACCTTGGACGACTCAACACCTAACTTACAACAATTCAATAAATTTCTTATTGATCGAGCAGATGTCCTTGTGTCTCTAAATAATTCTTCATCAAACTATAATAATAATAAGGCATCGGCTTCTACCTCATTTAAAGGTACCAACAATAAGGCAGAACGTCAGCATAATAAATCTGTAACATGCCAGTCAGTTTATCAGTCTGCTTGTCAGAGTAATTCTTCATCTTCTTCAGGTTGCGTTGTTTGTCAGGGCGAACATAGAATCTACGATTGTCCTATTTTTAAGGCCAAGAGTGTGGAAGATCGCTTAATTGAAGTGAATAAATTAAATCTTTGTTCAAATTGCTTAAGGCCCGGGCACATTACACGAAACTGCTACCTCAGACCTTGTCGGCAGTGTAAAAAAAGGCACAACGCTCTTTTACACGTTCCGGTAGTTACCGAATCCCTTCCTACGGGCACCACAACCACATCATCATGCGGTACGATAGCTAATCATACTACACAGGGCTCAAAACATATATTACTATCTACTGCTTTAGTTGAGGTGTGTAACCCTACAACAAATAAAACAGAACAAGTACGTGCCTTGTTAGATTGCGGCAGTCAATCGTCCTTTATGACGCAATCACTTAAAGAAAAATTATCGTTATCAGGTAATTCATTGTTAAACAATTATATTAACATTGTCGGCATCGGCAATCATGTCAATAGTAAAGTCACAGAGAGTTGTGTGGCGCATTTAAAATCGTTGAATAAACCGTTTAACGTTACAACAACGTTCTTAATATTACCGGAATTAACAAGTAACATTCCCAGATACACAATAAACACTCAGCAACTGCCAATACCTCCTGAGGTACACCTTGCTGACCCTAGTTTTAATAAATCCTCCGCTGTTGACGTACTGATTGGAGCAGATTTATTTTGGGATATTCTTGGCTGCGAACAGCGTTCTTTAGGCCCCAATAATCCCACTTTAAGAAATTCCCAGTTTGGTTGGCTCGTTTCAGGCCCAATCCAAATAAGCAATTTAAATAATATATCTAATATTCAATGTCACCATTCTTTGACTTCCGTTAAATCAGAAAAGGATTTTAACGCAGAATTATCAAAGTTTTGGGAGCTTGAGGAAGTGCCATTAAAATCGCCGTTGAGTCACAATGAAGGTTTATGTGAAAAACATTTTTTAATTAATACGAAAAGATTAAATACCGGTAGATTTTCTGTTCGATTACCACTCATAGACTCATCTAATTGTCTTGGAGAATCATATACACTAGCAAAAAAACGTTTTCACAATTTAGAGAAAAGATTCAGAAAGAACCCACAACTCAAGTCACAATATGTAAACTTTATAAGGGAGTATGAACAGTTGGGTCATCTCTCACAGTCTGATGTATTACGACCAATTTTATCATATTTTTTGTGTCATCACGCCGTGTTTAAGGATGGCAGTGAATCCACTAAAATTCGTGTTGTTTTTGATGGATCGGCACCTACTTCATCTGGATTGTCAATCAATGACATCCTTATGATAGGTCAAAATATGCAGGACTCTCTATTCTCCATTCTAGTACGGGCTAGACAACACAAGTACCTCCTGACCGGCGATATAGAGAAAATGTATCGCCAGGTGCAAATTAATGAGGAGGACCGAAATCTCCAACTCATATTGTGGAGAGAAGATGAGTCCCAACCTATTAAAACGTTAAAATTAAATACTGTAACTTACGGCATGGCAAGTTCCAGTTATTTGAGTACACGTTGTCTGTGGCAACTAGGAGAAGAAAATTCAGATGAAACCATTAAAAATGTAATTCAGCGCGACTTTTATGTGGATGACATGATTACATCTCATGATAGTGAACACGAATTAAAACATATTCTTCTAGGGGTTACTGAGGCACTTAAATTAGGTTGCTTTAATCTAAGAAAACTTAAAACTAACATACCTAGCATTTTTGACTCATGTTCTTTAGATGTTAGTGAAAGGTTGACGCTCAGTGAGTCTTCTAGTACCCTTGGTTTAGGCTGGGATCCATCGACAGATACACTGCATTTTCCAGTGCAATTCCCAGTTCCTTTCGATAGCAAACACCCGACTAAACGTTCAATATTGTCTAATTTATTTAAAATTTTCGACCCCTTGGGTTTACTCAGTCCCTGTGTAATGCAAACCAAGGTTTTATTACAACAGCTTTGGCTGGAGAAATTAGGTTGGGATGATCCAATTCCTGAAAATATTGCTTTGAGCTGGGCTAAGTTTACCGATTCGTTATCCGCACTTGGGAACATAAAAATTCCAAGGCATGTTCTCTGTGATAAGCCAATATTTATACAACTTCACTGTTTCTGTGATGCTTCTCAAACTGCGTATGGAGCTTGTATATATGCACGATCAGTGAACTCTGCCAATGAAGTCACTGTAAAATTATTGTGTGCCAAATCCAAGATTGCGCCAACTAAACATACAACGATTCCGCGCTTAGAGCTCTGTGCTGCGCTCTTGGCCGCTAGATTGTGTAAGGCGGTCAGAGATTCCTTGCGGTATAAAGTAAATAGTGAGGTTTATTGGAGTGATTCCAGTATTGTTCTGGCATGGCTTCATTCCAGTTTTAAGAATCTTAAAACCTTTGTTGCAAATAGAGTTTCCGAAATTTGTGAACTGACAGACATAAGTTCTTGGCGTCACGTTCCAACATCAGTCAATCCAGCTGATCTCATATCTAGGGGGGTCAGTCCTAATCATATTAAAGACACTTTGTTATGGTGGTCAGGTCCACAATATTTATTACAAACTGAAGACACTTGGCCTGTTTTAAATAACAATGAAGTGAATGTGAACAACTTACCGGAAATAAAACAAAATTCTGCAATTGTTAACTTAGAAACTTCAACAGAATGTTTTATTAATTTTCAAAACTATCAAAGTTACGATCACTTAAAACGAATATTTGCCTACGTGATACGATATATTAATAATTTAAAATTAAAGTCTTGCAATAAATCTATAGTATCAGGTACTTTAAAAACAAGTGAGCTACATAAGTCATTTATTAACTTGTGTCGTTTAGCACAACAACAGTCATTACCAAGCGAATACAAGGTACTCGCCCACGGCCGCTCATTAAAATCTAAATCTAAACTTTTATCATTGACTCCTTTTTATTGCCCCAATGATCAATTAATTCGAGTTGGCGGTCGTATTGATTCCTCAAAATATCATTATGATAAAAAACACCCTGTGTTGCTTGATGCATCTCATCATCTCACGAAATTAATATTTAAATATGAACATAATCGAAATTTACATGCGGGCCCGCAGTTGCTGCTGGGAATTATTAGAGATTACATTTGGCCTATTAATGGCAGACGTCTTGCTCGACAAACTGCTCGTCAATGCACCAAGTGTCGGCGGTTTCAAGCTAAGCCGTTGGAACCTATGATGGGTAATTTACCTTCCCAAAGGGTCACGCCTAACTTCCCATTCACTACTGTAGGCATAGACTTCGCCGGTCCCTTTTTTATTCTAAATAGGAAGGGACGCGGTTCGAAATTAGTTAAAGGTTATCTTTGTCTTTTTGTATGCCTAACGTATAAATGTGTCCATCTTGAGGCTGTAAGTGATTTAACTAAAGATGCGTTCATTCTTACTTTTCGACGGTTTGTGTCACGACGTGGAAGGCCATTGGAGGTGTTTTGCGATAATGGCCGTAATTTTGTATCTGGTGCTAAAGAACTAAATCATTTTTTTAAGATTAACGCGGACTCTCTTTCTGATTTTGCAAGTCGGGAAGGGATCAATTTTGTTTTCTCACCCTCCTACGCCCCTCACTTTGGTGGTATCTGGGAAGCCGGTGTGAAATCGGCCAAGTATCATATAAAACGTGTGATGGGCAATTCTCATTTAACTTTTGAAGAGCTGTCTACCCTTTTTGCACATGTAGAATCCATTCTAAATAGTCGTCCACTTTGCCCGTTATCCTCATCGCCTGATGATCTTCTTTGCCTTACCCCTGGTCACTTTCTTATTGGCCGGCCTCTCACCGCTCTGCCATCACCTGCCTTAGAAGACCGCAATTCCAATAATCTACAACGCTACCAACGAATACAGCAAATTCATCAACATTTCTGGCGTCGGTGGCAGCAGGAATATATCGCTGACTTACAACAACGTAGTAAATGGAGAACCGATAAGTCAAGCCTGAACATTGGTGATTTAGTCCTTCTGAAAGAGGATAATACGCCGCCTCTGTGTTGGAGACTGGGACGAGTCCAAAAATTGTTTCCTGGATCAGACGGAATTTCTCGCGTTGCTGATGTGAAGACCTATAGGGGAGTTGTACGACGTCCTTTAGTACGTCTCTGCCCCCTGCTTTCCTCAGATGAGATAAAGGGTTGAAACTGAAGATTTCAACGGCGGGAGGATGTTGGCGCCTAGCATTCCATTCAGAGCAATGAGTTTCGCTCTCATTACTTGTAGTAAATTGTTTAGAGTTTAACATTTTTATTTTTTGTATATGGTACCCACATTGTTTTTTGTAATACATTTTCGTGTCAGCACAAAGTTGATCGCTCCGTTAAATTATATAAAAGAATCTATTTATCTGTAGAAATACATGTGTAAAGCTATCTGGGGGTTTCATTTATGTCCAAAACGAGACATCCTTTTTAAAAAATAATCAATGTGCAGTTTTGACTTTCCTACGATTTTATTATATGTATACGATAAGATAAGATTTGACTGTCTTATTTGTCTAGCGGTAGCGTCTTCAACTGCAGTTAATAAGGCCCTGGGTTCAAATCTAGGGTCGAGCTAAAAAGTGGTTTTGGGAATATTCTCTCAAGAATATCAGCTCGAAGTCTGGGACACGAGAAGGGCACATAAAGCCGTCGGTGTTGTACCTGACCTCTTTCTGGTCCCGTCGCTATTCATCCCATCGAAGGTGCCTCTGTGTTAGCGCACTCACTTGTGCACTATAATATGTCCCGTGCAGATGGCTAGTCTGCATTGAGACTGGGTGCCGTGGACGAAATCAAGCAGTACGACATTAGGTATTATTAACATTTACTACTGGTTTTACTTTCTACCACGGACACCAGCACAGCTTCGATAACATAAGTTTGTTTTATTAGTTCTTTTATGTGGATGGTGGTGGAATTAAATATACAATTATTATCAGCTTTCGCAGTACGAGACATTGCAACTCAATAACACGTGGCGCAGTCAGCACAGAGATCTCATTGGACAGACGTAACGATAATTCTCTCTCCATTCTCCATTGCCATATTGAACGTGTAGCCTGAGTCGCGTTTAACGTTGAGCGATAGGTCACCGTAGCCTAGTTGGTAGTGCTCCTGCCTACGAAGCTGGTGGTCCTGGGTTCGAATCCCGGTAAGTGCAAATATTTGTGTGATGAGCACGAATATTTGTTTCTGAGTCATGGATGTTTTCTATGTATATAAGTATTTATCTATCTATATAAGTATGTATATCGTCGCCTGGTACCCATAGTACAAGCTTGCTTAGTTTGGGGCTAGGATGATCTATGTGACATTGTCCCGAGATATTATTATTATTAATAAGTAATAATTAGTGCATGCATTTTCTTACCGCCGAAGACTGAAACTCATAAGAGTGCAAGAGGGTACTCTTGCACTGGTTAATTGTTATTGTTCTGGAAAACTATGGCGCGGCCCTCTTGGCGTTTGAACAAAATACCCTGCATCTGCACCTGTTCACCTCAGGGTTACACAAATTAGTGACCACAGCTTTTCGAAGGTATTTGCATTTACTCGCTTCTGGGTTAAACTGATGATCTAATTGCAGTTCTTGAACGATGTATGTACGTGAAGTACTTTCTTTTTGATAACGCAGGGGTAATGCATACGCATGACACCCACAAAAAATGTCTGCAGGTATTCAGGTTTTGTAGTGGACACACTTACACTACAACACCCAACCTCTCTGTTGACGTATTAAAGATACTGTCATGATCAAGGTGTATCCACCATAAATTTCGTTAGACACTACATGTAAAGAAGAAAACCCCAACTGTTCATTTTCTTTTCTTTATAAAGACAAAGATAAAAGATAAAAGTCATTTATTTGCGTGAATAAGGTGACAAAGTTCTTAACATAATACAAATAGGTATCTCTTACTCTACTTTTCAGCATGCAAATATACATTTTAATACAAAAAATTACCATACAATTTATACTTAATTCATTATTAATAATAATACATAGCAATACAGATTTTTTTAAATATAAACACACAAGGCTCACAGCTTATAGTCAAGGTATTCTTGTATACTATAAAAACATTTATCCGTTAAAAATTTGGTTAAATGACGTTTAAATTTAAAAAATGGTAGTGCTTTTATGAAACTGGGCACTTTATTAAATAATTTAATACACATAATATAGCTGTTGTTAGCTGTACACGTGAGATTCGTTTTCGGTCTGTATAGCTTATTGGCATTAACAGACCGAGGTGCATAGTGAGGCGTTGCTTGCGGGATAATTGACCTGTTTTTAAATGCAAATAAACAACATTCCGATATATATATGCAAGGTAAGGTCATTATATTATATTTTCTAAAGTATGGACGACACGAATCTATCTGTTTAAGGCCAAATATAGCTCTTACACACTTGTTTTGCATTATAAAAGCTTGGTCAATATCAACACAACGACCCCATAGAATTATGCCATACCGGAGAATGGCAGATATGTAATCGTGATATGCCGTGATTGCAGCATCTCTCGAGACTTCACAACTAATACGCCTCAAAGGATAGACAAAACTGTTTAATTTGCTACAAATTTCATTAAGATGATTTTTCCAAGAGCAGAAATTATCTAGCGATATCCCAAGAAATTTTACCAACCCAGTTTCGGACAGCGGGATGTCTTTATAGGCTATGTTTAGTTTCAGTGGTTTTGATCTATATGTGTGGAATTGCATTAATTTAGTTTTACTAATATTAACCTTTAAATTGTTTACTTCCAGCCACTCGATAGATATTTTTAATGCCATGTTTATATCGTGCTCATATGAATCTTTATTAACACCCTTAACGATGATTGTAGTATCGTCCGCAAATAGTACACATTTATGATTAATAATATTTGGAAAATCATTTATGTAAAGCAAGAACAAAAGTACGCCTAAAATACTGCCTTGTGGTACACCATATCTATTAAACATAAGTGAGGACTGAAATGACTCTATCGTTTTGGATTTATCATTATAACTTATTATTTCTACTTGTTGTGTTCTATTATATAAGTAGGATTCAAGCCAGTTATACGCTTTTCCTCTAACTCCATATCTGAAAAGTTTTTCCAATAACCGGTTGTGGCAGACATGATCAAATGCCTTACTCATGTCCATAAAAAGTACTGAAACGGGGATTTTCTTATCAATACATTCCATTATTGTCTTTATCAATTGAAAGGCTGCCAAAGAAGTGCTTCTATTTTTACGAAAGCCATTCTGTTCGTCTTTAATTACTTGATGCTTTTCCATGAAATCTAGTAACTTGCGATAAAACATCTTTTCAAAAATTTTTGAGAATATAGGTATTAATGTTACCGGCCTATAATTATCCATTTGAGTTTTATCACCTTTATTTTTATATAAAGGTTTCACAATAGATCTTTTTAAAATATCGGGAAATATTCCTTCATCTAATGATAGGTTAATAACATGCAGCAGTGGTTCCAGTATGATATCAATTGATAATTTTACAATATCAGTGCGAATTCCATCATAACCGGAGGCTTTGGAATTATTTAAATTTTTTTAAGATCACTGCCTCCTAATGGGTACAAAAATATAGATTTACTTATTGACTCTATATTATTAATGCTGTTGACATTCGATTTTACCTTATTATCAGGGTCACTATCAGAAACCGCATTAATGAAAAAATTATTAAAATTATTTGCAATGGAGCCGGGACTCGTATTATTGTGGCCATTGACAGAAATACTAGAGATACACCTGTTTTTAACGTTTGTATTAGTATGTTCTTGTATAACATTCCACACTGCTTTGCACTTGTTGCGAGCTCTATTAATATATTTCGTATTATTACTTTTTTTTGAAATAAATATGCATTTTCTTAACAACGCCCGCATTAGGGAATTTTATTATTATTATTTATTTATTTATTTAAAATACAGGATAATTGATTAGTGCACATAGCATGTCTAAACCACAAAGGTTTGTACTTACTGCTATAGGTAATTAATTAATCCCTGTGTCCCGGGGGGAATTTACAAACATATAATAGACGGACACAAATTACATCCAGTCTCAGAAAAACTATTTATGGGTCGCACAAATAGTTGTCCGGCGCGGGATTCGAACCTGCGACACGAAGCGGTGAGGCGACTGTCTTAGCCGTTGTGTGTTCATTATTTAATGAACACACAGAACATTGTAAACGCTTCCCGCTACACCCTACATCTTAATCTATCCGGATCCGTAACTTGCAAGCGGCATACAAATGTACTGGGCATGTTTGTTACTAACTTGGCTTTCCTGATACTTTTGAATTCTACGCGACTTCTTTTGCTACAGACAGTCTAATTAGAATTGCCAAATTAAAGTGGCAGGGGGCGGGGAAAAAGTGCCAATAGCTGGCAGAATGTCTCTTCAGTGGCGAACACAAACCGGAAGACGCAGCGGGGGCAGGCCAATGTGGGCTGGCAACCTTGCAAAAGGCGTAGGATGTGATTCATTAACAATGTAATCAAAACTTGAGAGGTGTCAAGGGACACCCGGATGGAACGAAGTTATTTCTTATTATTTATTATGTACAAAAAACCTGTATACACTCAACAAAAATAATCGTCGCGACACCACACTGTTCAATGCGAAATAGAAATGAAAATATCTGGCTTGCTGGCTGGCTATTTCTATAAGAGAGAGAGAAAGAGAGAGAGAGAGAGACAGACAGAGAAACATGCGCACGCCGCACAGCTGCAAAAAGTGTCGGACTTCGTTCCAATAGAAATTTGTGCCATAGGTTTGCACGACTTTTAAAGGATTGTTCCATTAGATTTTATTTAGACGCGTGCATGAGCATCGCCTCAAAAGAAATGGTCATGGAGGACGTTGGTGGTCTCGTCGTCACAGAAACGTCTTGGACGTACGCCGAGATTACCACTTACTTAGACCAGGTCTTACGGGAGAGGACCATGCGACTGCAGGGATCACCAAGGGATTATGATGGGGCATATCTAAAGTCTCTAAGAGGTCCTCATCCAATATGATATTCCATTATAAAGTTCTTCTGAATCATACATATGGAAGTAAAGAATGTTCATAAAAGAAAACGATACTTGCGATACGACCTTGCTATTCTCACAATCTTCAATAACTGAATGGCGGTCTGATCCCTAACGGCTGGACGCTCGGTGCCAGAAAACATAAACAAGAATTTATTCCGAACCGATCCTGTCTACTGCTTCCGAGGAAACATAAGGTGTGGGATTTGAAGCGGAAACGCCATTTAACGGTCACCGTAGCCTAGTTGGTAGTGATCCTGCCTACGAAGCTGGTGGTCCTGGGTTCGAATCCCGGTAAGTGCAAATATTTGTGTGATGAGCACGAATATTTGTTTCTGGCTCATGGATGTTTTCCATGTGTTTAAGTATTTATCTATCTATATAAGTATGTATATCGTCGCCTGGTACCTATAGTACAAGCTTTGCTTAGTTTGGGGCTAGGATGATTTGTGTGACATTGTCCCCAGATTGTCCCCAGATATTTACGACTAGGATCCTGGAAATACAAAATGGATTCCAATCTCAGATTTTGACCCCCTGCTAAGCCACGACCACTGGCTTAGCAATCAGGTTCAGGTCAGGTCAAGGTTCGATCCTCACCCAGGACAAATATTTTTGGGACGATTATTTGTTTTAGAATAGAATAGAATACTCTTTATTGTACACACTCACACACGACAAATTCATAGGACATTAATAACACAATGCGGTCTTATCGCATCATGCTATTTCTTCCAGACAACCTTTGGATGGATAGGAGCTGTAAATATTTTAAAATAATAGGTTTTAAAATAAATGAAACAGTAGGAAAGTATAAAAACATGAATAAATATAAACATATTGTATCGTAATCGCATCACTTAATTAATTCGCACCAAATGTTTCCCGTAATCTGCATTCCCAAGCGTACCAAGTTGGCACTTATTCGTAGAATAAAATAACCGACAAGCATTAATACAAACATGCAAGTCGCCTACCTGGGGTGGGTCAGATAGGGAATCGATACCGACTAAATGCGTATGCACTTGCACATCTCTAGTCAGTGTGCATTCGTCGCTTCCGTGGTTCAGTGACGGGAGCTATACGTGTCTTGGGAACTATATAATTATTTTATTTGAATGTGGTGTGAAGACGTTCTGAAAACTATCCCTGTAAAGTGTAACGTGTGTAAATCTAGTGCCTTCATCGCTGCAGAACCGGTGGACTGTCATTGGAGGGAAAAGGTAAGGCGGCTACTATTGTCCTTATTTTATTCTAAGTTTAATTGCCTTCCAAATACGTTTTGGGAATCAGTGTGATTTTCAACCCCTAATGCGGCGGGATACAGCCGATCTTGCCACACATATCATAAATATATATATATATATATATATATATATATATATATATAATAATACTATGTATAAATACAATACATTGCATATTATATGTATAACTTACAAAATACATTATATTAGACAATAGGTGACTTTACAAACGTAGGTAGTGTTCTTTAATTGCTTTATTGAACGATTGTTAAGAGTTTGGGCACGTCTGATAGTAACTGGCAAGGAATTCCACAATTGTACTGCTTGAACTGAGAATGCCTTGCTCATAAATATTGTAGAGTGCGTAGGAGTATGCAGGTTTAGGTTGTGTGATGACGATTGTTTGTTTTGTGCGTGGCTGTCATTTATCTATACATATAATAAAATCGTAGGAAAGTCAAAACTGTACATGGAAAGATTTTTTTAAAAGGATACTTAGGGCGTGATCTACAATCGATATCGAAGCCTAAAATATATTTTTTAGCATTTTTGTCTGTTTGTCTGTATGTATGTCCGGGCTAAAGTCAAAAAGTACTGCATGGATTTACTTCAAATTTTGCATGAATATTACTAAGAGGTCGGGTTAACATATTATCACGCTGTAGCGAGTTGCGAGCTCCTTATTGGTTTTAATGGTTTATTAAAAACACTGATTTGATGGTTAAACACTATTGTATTCAAAACTTAGATTTAATGGTTAACACTGGTAGTACACGGGTAATATAAACTAAAATGGTCAATTAATACTATTATAAATGTTAGATAATAATTAAATGGTTTATGGTAAATTATGGTTAAATGGTAAAGTGGTAATAGAGCTCGGTCGCTGGCGGATTGCGAACTGACTTAAAAGTCTAATAAAATTATAAATTAGCTGCGTACCAATTGTGCATGCAATGCACAAATGGAAAACGCTGAGCTGTTCGGTTTCATAACTCCGAACATACTCCCGAGCACGAGAAGAAAAATGAGATAATAGTTAATAAAGAAAAAAAATAAAGTAAATAACAACGCGTAAAAACTTAAACAGTAAAAAGCAAAAAATTCAAAGCAAAGTGGTTCGATGGTATGAGTAAAAATAACTTAAGTTATGAAAAATAAAAATAATTAAACTATAGTGCCCTCTATGGTAAAAACAGCATTGTCTCTAGAACAGTTAACTCCGCGCTTAATACTTGGCCAGCGGTCAGCCAAATTTTGCGAACGCACTGTATCACAATTTGTTTCTTTTAAATTAACACTAAGCTGTCGCGGTTCACTTCTTGAAGCTAATTGTCGTCTGGTAATTCTGGGCGCTGGCGCAGGCAATTGCAGCGACTCCGGTCGTGGCCTTCCACGACCACGAGCAGCCGTTCTTGCACACATGTTACAGCTTCCTCTTCTCCAGAACCACGTAGCAATGAATCCCATGCCTGCTACGAGTACAATATAGCTGACGGCATAGTGGTGAATGTGGTGGTAAGATAATTCTTCTTCCGGTATATCTGAGCTTGACTTCATGTCTTTTATTTGTTTTTCGAGCTGAGAGAAGGAGGAGTTTAAATCGATTTGTGGTACCTTTTCAATTGGAATTTTCAAATTTATTATATGGTTAATTTGGTCAATATGTGGTATGTAAATATCTGGAGACGTATTGTTTTGATTAGAATGGTGTCCGATGGAATATAAGGTAAAATCTTTTCCCCTTATAATACACTTTTCATTCATGCCAGTGACTCCAGCCCGAGTCAACTGGCGGACAGTAACTTGATCTCCACATATGATTCGTATTGTGTATAGGTCACAACAGAAGTATAGGTATTGTGACGTGCGCTGTAACTCTACCCATCGGTTAGTACAAGTGGTCTCTATAAATTTACATTTATTTTCTGGCATATATTTAGCACAAAAATTTTCATCATTTTTCAACGTGAAAATTGGTTTTCGAAATTGACACATATAAGATTCTTCTTGACGCAGACAAGTATTTAACTCGCCTATAGTCATGATAAAATAGACATCTTTTCTTAGATTTATTGCAAAATAGTCTGATACTGGAACTATGCTGACCATGCTATTACTGATTTGATGCGGGATTGGTATAATCTTATATAGTTGAAAGCTTTCTCTGCTAACGAGAGGGAACGTAATTTCAAAAATAATAAGTATTTGAGTAACTCTCGCCCTGACTTTGAGTAGCTGGTAGAAGTACTGAAGGTCTCCTTCAAGATTGCTGATAGGTAAATTGAGGTCGTGCATCATTTGACCTTGTATGGTTAGCAATTCAGCTTTCAGTTGTCCTGGTTTTAACAAATGTAGACTGATTCGTCCGTGGTAGACATCTGTAATCGTATCCAGTAATGTATCTTGCAATCTCTTCAA
Source organism: Pseudoips prasinana (assembly GCA_951640165.1). NCBI lineage: Eukaryota > Metazoa > Arthropoda > Insecta > Lepidoptera > Nolidae > Pseudoips > Pseudoips prasinana. The sequence continues at coordinate 38,517,246 of OX621243.1, read as the reverse complement.
ATCCTGTAATAAATTATTTCCAGCCATAGCAAATAAGGTAAAATCTTGTACATTTGAAATGTTTTGAATGGTGGTTTGAATAGCGTTAGTACTTTGTTGTAAAGTAAACAATTTTTTATTGATGAATTTAAGCTGATTATCCATTTCTTTCTCCATTCTCTTCATCAAATTAAATTCTGATTCAATGACGGATGTCTGGTTCTTCCACAGTTTGGTTAAATGTTTTTGGTTACTTCTGATGTTTTCTATATCCTTTGTGTATTGTTCTGCGAATCGAGTGTCCAATACTCCGAACAATTCATTCGCTAAGTAACCGACACCGTTGATAAGTCCTCGGCGCCGACGACGCTGTCTGTCGTGGGCATTGAAATGTTGCGTCAGCAAAAGTTCGTTGTAGTATTGAAGCTCATGGTTATTGTGACGTAATTGAGATATGATCATATGGCATGGTGATTGTGTTTCTATTGTGGTACACAGTTTTTCTAAGTAATTATTTATTTCCTCGTACGACTGTACGCCAGTCCAATATGGTGTCATGTCGTAATACACTACAAGTGTCCATTTGTCTCTAATAAGTTGTATGTTGGCAATAGGATCGTAAAATAAGGTCTGGTTACTAGGCAGTTCATGAATGTTATGTAAACAGCTAGTTGGTGGTATAAATAACGTCATAAAAAATAATAATGCTAACACAATGGAACTAAAAGTACACGTTGGTCTTCTTGGTCTCTTTCTTTTCTCTTCTGGTTTTAAATCGGTATCGCTATGGTCATGGTTGCATGGTATACTTTCTGGAATCTGGTATATAGAGTTTATCTGGTTAATTGGCAAAATTGATAACTTGACAATTGGCCTTTTTATTAAACCGTTTTTTGTTTTTAGAGTTACAACTCTAATTAAACCATCGTCGCCAGGGTGTGTTTCCACTACACGTCCCATGGCCCACTTTCCTGCTGGTAAATTATCCTCTTGAATTGTTACTAGGTCGCCTAATTTTATGTTTTCTCGTGTTTTCAACCACTTAGATCTTACAGATAGTTGAGTCAGGTACTCGGTCTTCCATCGTTTCCACAAATCTTGAAATAATTTAGTAGTGAGATGCCATCTGGTCCTAGCATCATCTTTCGTCTCTACGACAGTCAGTTCAGATCTGGTTGTTAAAAAATGTGCTGGTGTTAAAAAATCTAAGTCTTCCGGATCTTCAGTCAATGCGCAGAGAGGGCGGGAATTCATGCAAGCTTCTATCCTCGATAATAATGTGGTATATTCTTCAAATGTAAGCTTTTGGTGTCCAATTACACGTTTAAGATACGCCTTCAAAGATCGGATGTTTCGCTCCCAAATTCCCCCGGAATGTGCCGAGCTAGGCGAATTATAATGCCATTCTATTTGCATTTCGGTAATCAGCGTAAAGAAACTTTTACTAAAGACCTGCTGTAGATTTTCGTACTCCTCTTGAATCATTCTGTTTGCACCAACGAAGTTTGTGCCATTATCACTGTACATATGTCGTGGCGCTCCGCGTCGCGCTGCCATCCGGTGCAGTGCCGCCAGTAAAGCTGAACTAGTTAGATCGGATACAAGCTCCAAATGAACCGCTTTCGTTGCCATACAAATGAAAAGGGCTATGTATCCTTTAGTGGTCTTTATTCCTCGGCCTTTATTCGCTTTTACTTCTACAAAACCCGTGTAGTCTACTCCACAATGGTAGAAGGGACGCTCCGGGTTCACTCTGGAGGCTGGTAAATTGCCCATAAGTTGGCAGTGTTTAGTTGGTTCCTGTTTTCGGCACGTAACACACTGATGTATAACTTGCTTCGTGGCCATATATCCGTTTACTATCCAATATTTCTGTCGAAGTGTTGCTAATGTAAGTCGCGCTCCACCATGAAATGTTAACTCATGCGCCTCTTGAATTAATAATGTCGTGAAGCGGTGTTTATTTACTAGTATGATAGGGTACTTCATTGATTGGTTTATCTCAGCGTTTCTGAGTCTCCCTCCCACGCGTAATATTCCGTCCTGGTCAATGAACGGATTTAAATTCAAAATATTACTTTTGCAATGCACTTGATTATGTTTTCGTAAGTAATCTATGTCATCACTAAACAATGATCGTTGAACGTTTTTGACGATGAGCATTTTCGCTCGTCGCAACTCGTGTAATGTGATATAGGGTTCATGAACTTGCTTTCTGTAACATATTCTTAATATCCATGCAACAATTCTTATAATTTTATTTATAGAACTAAACTTATTCAATAACTCTTCTAATATATTGGGTGTAGGTATTTGGTTTATAATAACATTTGACTGCATTATCTTAATGGGTTTTCTTTCTAAACTTGTTTCATATATACTGGCGTCCTTTCTGGTTAGATGCTCTGATGTTAAAAGCCACTTCGGACCTTGCCACCATAACTGATGGTCTTTCAATTGTTTTGTAGATAGCCCACGACTTGCACAGTCAGCTGGGTTTTGGTCTGTCCTTATATGAGCCCAGCATGGCGACGGTATGATTTTGGTTATAGATCGCACTCTATTCGCGACGAATGTTTTCCAACGTCCTGGATCTCCCTTTAGCCACCCTAATACTGCCGTTGAATCGGTCCAGCAATACGTTGGAATGTTGTAATGGTCTGGTAAGCATTTTTGAACTTTGTCCATTAATTGTGATAATAGCTGAGCCGACATTAATTCCATTCTAGGCGTGCTGATTTTCTTATTTAAGGGAGCTAATCGAGCTTTGCCCATTACTAGAGTAACTGTAATGTCATTCCCATTGATGACTTTGCAATAAATACAGCATGCGTATGCTTTATTCGAGGAATCACAGAAACCATGTAATTCCACGCTTTGGTTTTTATCTCTTAATCCTAGCCATCTATTTATCTCAATGGTTTTGATATCCTTTAGTTCTTCCCTCAAGCTCTTCCATTTACTAGTTATATCTACGGGCAGAATATCATCCCAGGCCAACTGAGAAAGCCACACAGTCTGAAATAATATTTTCATGGTAGTACTGATGGGTGTCATCCCTGGGGGTCAAACAGTTTCGAAATTTCGGAGAATAAGACTCGTTTGGTAGGCTTTGTTGGTAGTTCCGATTCTAACTGCAAATCAAATATAAAAATATCCCTTTGAGGGTTCCATCCTAGCCCCAAAGTTTTGGTTGTGTTCGCTTGCTTAAACTCAAATGTTTTCTGGTTGCATTGGTCTACATCTAAATCTTCTAGGAGAGCTGGATCATTCACAGTCCATTTTCTAAGATTAAATCCGCCTGATTCTAATAGCGCAATTAATTCATTTCTTAATTGTTTTGTTTTTATCAATGAATTTCCGCATCCGCAGTAATCATCCATATAAAAGGATTCCTCTAAAGCCCTTGCAGCATCCGGATAATTATTTTTCTCATCTATGGCCAGTTGTCGTAAACACATCATGGCTAGAAATGGAGCAGGTTTAATACCATAGGTAATTGTTGTTAACAGAAATGTTCGAATCGATTGATTTGTGTTATCTCTCCACAATATTTTTTGATAAATTTGATCATCTTTATGAATCATAATCTGTCGGTACATTTTTTCAATGTCCGCAGTGTAAGCATATTTGAATAGTCTCCATTTCAGAATTAGTGTCTGTAGATCCTGTTGCAAATTAGGACCGGTATACATGGTATCGTTTAGGCTTAGGCCCGTTGATGATTTTGCTGAGGCGTTAAAAACTACTCTGAGTTTTGTAGTTAGGGACTCAGACCGAATTACCGGGTGGTGTGGTAGATAGTTTCCGACGTCTTGAGTTAGGTTTGTTGGTATCATATGGTTTAATTTTCTATATTCATCCATAAAGTTGTTGTATTCGTTTTTGAGTTCAGGATTAGTCATAATTTTTCTCTCCAAAGCCCGAAATTGAGCCAGAGCTCTTGGTCTTGTGGAACCTAACGTTTCTTTGAGTTCAGGTTTAAATGGTAATCTTACTTCGTACCTCCCGTTTTCAAGCCTTTTGGTGGTTGATAAAAAATAATTCAAACACTCTTGATCTTCAGATGACATCTCAGTCTCTTGGTTGGTTATTTCTTCAGTTTCCCAGAATTTTCGTAAGTCGTCGGTGTTATGTAATACTACGTTACATCTGTATGATGTGTTCATAGAGCCACAGAGCAGCCAGCCTAACTGTGTTTGCTGAGCAATGGGGTTGGTATTCGTTATTTCCTCTCAAAATGCCTTCTAATAAAATTTTACTGTAGACATCCGCCCCAAGAAGTATGTCAATAGATCGGCTGTGATTAAACTCAGGATCTGCTAAATTAATATTCTGTATATGAACCCACTCGGGTTTGGTAAAAGATGTGTTTGGTAATTTTTTAATCAAATTATTCATGATTAAAACGTTGGTATCTACGGTGAAGTCATTGTAGATTGACTTTATTGTGATACTCAGCATCCCTTTGCAGTTATTTTCTTTTTCTCCAATGCCAAATACCTTTCCTTTACAGTGGTTTCTTTTTAACCCTAATAATTGTGCCGCATTTTCACTTATTAATGAAATTTGAGAACCCCCATCAACTAAAGTCCTCATGGTGTATTGTGTACCATCATTTCCGTAGACTTTCACTAGAGCTGTGGCCAATAATATCTCTGACACTCCATTCGAAGCTGCGTGACTCGAAGCTGGTGGCACATTATTCGATGTACTGGGAGGGTTTTTGTTATTAGTCTGTGGTCTGGTTAACGCCTCGTGTAATAGGCTATTATGACTTTTGAAACACGTGCGACATTTCTTGGTAGAATAGCATGGTTTATTAAAATGACTAATTAGACAGTTTGCGCAATATTTCCGCTGGTTAATAAGTTTTAATTTCTGCTCACTCGATAATTGCAGGAATTTATTGCAATTCCATAAACCGTGGTCAGCATTACACATTGCACAAGTCAGTGACCTAGATACGTGCATTGATTTTAAGTTATTGTTCATATTAAAGCCATTTTTATTGAAATGATTTGAGTTAATTTTTTGGTTGGTATGATGATTTTGGTTATTTGACCCTCTTTGGTTAAAATAATGGGTTTGGTTGAGTGGCATGGTTGATTTTTGGTTAAATTGTTCATTTTTACGGCTTGAAGCTTCAAGGGTAGTAAATTTACTTTCCAAGAAGTCCAAAAATTCTTCTAGAATAGGTAATTCTCTGGGTTTCTTTACCGACTCTATATACTCAGCGAATGATTCGCTATCTAATTTTTGAGCCAACAAGTGTACAAGCAATGGGTCCCAAGTGGTTATATCAGCACCTAGATTTTTGATCGCATGGAGACTTTCTTTGGTGACGTCATGTAATTTTTTCATCATACTCATGGACTGCTGCTGCATGTTTGGTTGACCTAGCAATATATTGACATGGGACGTGAATATTAGCTTTTTATTGCCAAATCGATGGTTAAGGATCTTCCAGCATACTTCATAATTATCTGAGCTTATCTGCAGGTGGTGTATAAGACGCTCAGCTTCCCCCGTTACTTTTCCCTTCAAAAATTGCATCTTTTGCGCATCTGACAGTGACGGATTCTTATGAATGGCCTCACTAAATAAATCTTTAAATGAGGTCCAGTGGTGATAATTGCCGCTAAAAACTGGTATATCCATCTTTGGTGTGGACTTCTCACGGTAAGAGACAGACCACATTTTGGTATTAATAGATTTCTTCAAATCATTGACCAGCATCTCATGTTTAGTAAATTCTGTCTGGTATTCTGCATCATCTCCAAAAATTTCTTCTTCTATTTCCCAATGATAACTATCGATTACCGCCCAACGCTTTTCAAGAGTTTTTAAAGCGTCCTCAAACTCCCATTTATGCTGCATTCGATCTACATTCATGGTACTTACTGTTCGATTTAACGCTCTAAAATTAATCATTTGTTTTTTCAACATTTCTCCTATCTTACCCTCACCACTCGTCAGTGAAATATTCTCTTGGCGCTGGACTTCTTCCCGACCCGAAGACGTACCTGGTCCCGTCTCGGTCTTTTTGATGGTAGTCGTATACTCACTTGTCTTCAACCCTTCAAACTGCTGCTGCTTACATGTTTCTATTAAATTCTTAATGGTGTTATACAGCTCTTGCATGGTCTCGTAACAACTTTTCCTAAAATAGACATGGTCAAATTCTCCTAGTTCACATATCTTCCTATGGTTTTTCTGGTAGTCTTCCCAAAAGGACTCCAATAGATTTAATTTTCGTTCACAATACGACGAAGTTTTTTTGTCTCCGCCATCTTTCTTAAAATTGGTTAGCAGCTTCTTGACCGCTTCGTAAATTTCCGTTTGGTTCAGAAAATAATTTTCCATTGTGGTTATGGTCTAAATATTTCAAATTAAATAAATTATAAAAATGGTTTGATCTGACCTTGATATCGCCTCACAACTAGCCTGCTTCTTGATTGAAACTGCTCTCCAAAGGTGTCATGCACGACTGTCGCTGGTATCTCGAACCTCGATCCCACGATAACTTGCTGGTTTAGTCACACGCGAAACCGAAATCCTTTTACTCTCGAAGGACCATGTAGCGAGTTGCGAGCGAGAGTTGGTTTTAATGGTTTATTAAAAACACTGATTTGATGGTTAAACACTATTGTATTCAAAACTAAGATTTAATGGTTAACACTGGTAGTACACGGGTAATATAAACTAAAATGGTCAATTAATACTATTATAAATGTTAGATAATAATTAAATGGTTTATGGTAAATTATGGTTAAATGGTAAAGTGGTAATAGAGCTCGGTCGCTGGCGGATTGCGAACTGACTTAAAAGTCTAATAAAATTATAAATTAGCTGCGTACCAATTGTGCATGCAATGCACAAATGGAAAACGCTGAGCTGTTCGGTTTCATAACTCCGAACACACGCTATCACCTACGGGGGAGGAGCATTGATAATTTATAAAGTTTACGCGGGTAAAACCGCGGGGCACAGCTAGTCTAGAATATGTATGTATTTAGATTTATAAAAGTATGTTTATCATTTGTCTGCTGGTTGGCTCTGCCTAGTTTAGGATCAGGTGGCACTGTGCCAGTTTTTATATATATGTTTTTTAAGACAACGCCCGCACTAGGGAATCTAATCCCTAGTGCGGGGGTACTTTACAAACATATAATAGACGGACACAAATTTCATCCAGACTCAGAACAACTATTTATGGATCACACAAACAGTTGTCCGACGCGGGACTCGAACCCGCGACACGAAGCGGCGAGGCGACTGTCTTAGCTGTACTCTTCCCTTAAACATACATTCAGTATTTTCCTTCCGACTTGGTTAAGTTGAAACAAAATATATTTCCGTGTGTTTTCAGCTTGTGTAAAGACATTTCGCCGGCCATGGCGTTGAATATGTTTGTCGGGATTGCGAAGATGCACCCAGTGATCGAAACGCTTTCGTTGCAAATAAAATGTCTCTGGGAACGTATTAGATATGGTACCTAGGACAGCGAGTGCTTGAATAGAGCAAAAGAAGCCGTAATTTTGTCTTACGGCTTAGTAGTAAAAGTAGTTGAACCATGTAATGATATCAGTGAAGTTTTAAAACAGTTGTAAAATATTTCATGTAAATTTTTTATCATCGTTTGTAGTGTTCCATATCGAAAGGGTAAAACGGGGCCTTTTTATTAAGACTCAGCTGTCTGTTTTCCTGTCTGTCTGTCCGTCTGTCACCAGGCTGTATCTCATGAACCGCGATAGGTAGACAGTTGAAACTTTGACGGATGAAGTATTTATGTTCTACAACAAACAATAAATCCTAAAAATATAATAACGGCAACAGGTAGACGGTTGAATTAATCACAGAATAAGTAGTTTAAAAAAAACGCTTTAATTCTAAGATTACAAACAAACACTTTAATTATTTTCTTAAGTGAAACTTTTTACCTTGCCTCATTTTTTTCGTCCATCTATCGAATGTCGCAAGCTGGCGACCAATGGCTCGCATCAGCTGACCGTGTAGCATTTATATTCCCTTTTAGTGCTGCAAGTGTGCAAGTGTTAGTTGTGCAAGGGCTAGACGGTATTTGTGATTTGAATGAATGAATGAATAATTTATTTTGCCAGAATTGTAGTATACATTACAGGTGTTGTTATCTAAATGGTGCTGTACAATTCACTATATAATAGCATGCAAAAAAATATGTCTTAATAATTAAGTCTACGCCTATTGATTACCATAATGTCTACATTATAATTACAGTGTTTACATACTTATCTATAATCAATCTATTTAGGCACAGCCATTTCATAAGATCTAATAATTTTTAAGACATTTATAATTATATTTACTATTAAGTACCTATCCCATTATATAAAATTGTCAAATATGTCAAATAATTGTACTAATTATAGAGATATATATTCTTAACATTCCACAAGGAGATGAGAAACAGTATAATCGAAACCACACTTGCATTTGTTTCTGTCAGATTTAGTTATTAAATGAATATGAGTCAAGTCATAAGTCATATCTTTATTTGCCAAAAAACATGGTATACAAAGCTGTTAAAAATACAATTAGACCATACATGTTTTGCTTAAAAATTAAGGCATGCAAATTTCAGTTACAGGAATTCCTTAGTGCTATAGAAGTTATTTCCATTTAACCATTTATATAGCTCAATTCTAAATAATCTGTATTCTAGTATTTTTAGATTGTTAGGTAATTTATTATATAGACGTACACACATAGCCAGACTGCTTTTGTTATATTTTGTTGACCTAGGGATCTCGTCAAGTACAAGTCTATGTTGATCCCGCCGACTTCTAGAACAAATTTCTCCTACTTTTTTAAATAGTTCTTTATGTTTATGTACAAACATACACGCTTCATAAATATATAATGAAGGAAGTGGTAGCAACCCAAGCTTTTTAAAAATTGGTTGACATGATTCATCATAAGGGATGCCATACATGCCTCGTACACATTTTTTCTGGGCAATGAATGCTCTATGGTTGTCAGTGCTGTTTCCCCACGTGATTAGTCCATACCGTAGTAACGACTCAACATACGCACGGTACGACATCATAGCCGTTTTAATGTTGGTGACATTCTTTATTTGCTTAAGGGCATATACAAATTTATTTATTTTGGTGCATACACTGTCGACGTGCGCTTTCCAGTCTAAATGTTCGTCTATTATTACTCCTAAAAACTTAGTTTGTGTCACTTGTGTAATTTTGGGTATATTCATTTTAAAATTAAATTTATCAATATGAGATTTATTAAATTGTATGTATACGGATTTAGTCAGATTGATAGATAAATTATTATTGTTTAACCAGTCAATTAAATTGTCAATTGTATTATTTATGTCCATTTCATGATCATGAATTGATTTACATTTTTTATCAGTAGTAGCAATTATGGAGATGTCATCAGCATAAAGGAGGCATTTATGATTAGTAATATCGACTATGTCGTTTATATAAAGTAAAAACAAGATCGGACCCAATATGCTACCCTGGGGAACGCCTTGTTTGACATATATATACGCAGAGGAGTTTTGTATCACATCACTATTTTTGTCAAGGCTAGTAATGGAGACACATTGTTTTCTGTCTGTCAAATAGGATGATATCCACTGGCATGGCAGTCCTCTAATGCCAAGATTTTCTAATTTTTGTAATAGTATAGTGTGTGAGACTAGGTCGAAAGCTTTCGATAAATCGAAAAAGAGCCCAGTTGTAAAATGATTTTTGTTAAGATTTGTTAATATTGTTTTCAAAAGTAAAAAGATAGCTAAGGTAGTGGATTTATGCTTTTGAAAGCCAAACTGTTCCTTTTTGATTATATGAAATTTTTCACAATAGTTTATTAATCTCTTGTACATGCATTTCTCATATATTTTTGATATGACGGGTATTAATGTTATGGGGCGATAATTATTCATATCACTTTTCACACCCTTTTTAAATATCGGTTTTACAATAGACTTTTTTAATGCATTAGGAAAAACTCCTTGTGAAAAGGACAAGTTGATTAGATATGTCAACACTGCGCTTATTTCATTGACACTTGCTTTCATTATTTTGGTGTTGAGTTCATCGTATCCTTCTGAGTTCGTGTTATTTAGTGTAAGTATCTGTTGTTTTACCTCATGTTCGGTCATGGGTGTAAGGAACATTGAGTTAACGGTTAAGTTTTTACTTTGGCAATTATTAATTGTAGAATTTTGTATTGGTGTAGATAGAATAGTGTTCGTGAAGTAGTTACTGAAGGCGGATGCTATTTCTGTTGGTTTAGTGAGTACAATATTGTCAAATTTTATGAGTTCGATACTGTCCTTAGGTTTTATATTCTGAACTTCATTTTTAATTACAGTCCATGTAGCTTTACACTTGTTTTGATTATAATTCATATACTTTATGTTGGCGTTACGTTTAGCGTTGTAGATGCACTTATGCAACAGATTAGAATATTTGGTATATTTAATCTTATTATTTATATTTTTAGTTTTATAATAATTGTATCGAAGGTAGCGCTTAGTTCTGGAACTCAGTTTAAGGCCTTTACTGATCCACTTCTGTTTTCTGCTATTATTTGTATTTATTTTTATTCTGACTTTTGGAAAACAGAGATTGTAAAATAGTCTTAACAGATTATGGAAACAATCAAATGCTGTGTTTGTGTCAGCTTCCATATATGTTTCAGTCCAATGTAGGCTCTGTAAGCATTCTGTAAACTTATGCATATTATCTATATTGTAATCTCTTTTGTATACATAGAATATTGCGGTTCTCTTCGTTTGTAATTTTTGAGGAAAGCTTAGCATTTGTGCTGTATCATGGTCGGAGAGGTAAAGTGGCAGTACTGTTGCGATTGCGTCAGGTATATTACTTAGGATGTGATCTATGCAAGAAGATTTACGAGTAGCTACGTTAACGTGTATTTTCAGGTTGTGATTATAAGTTATAGCCTGAAGTTCTTGGGATACTTTGCCTTTTTTCAAGGTATTTATATTAAAGTCACCTGTTATTACTATGCGCGTTTTAGCTTTATATCTCTTGAATAAGTCATGTAACATCTTGTCTAGCTTAGTTAAAAATTGGTTTGGATCAGATTGAGGTGTTCTGTATAAACAAATGATCACTAATTTCTCATTTGTCAATTCTATGCCGCATGCTTCAAAATTATTTACCTTTACGTAGCTTTTTAGAAATGAAAGGTCTTTAAAATTAATATCTTTTTTTACTAGGATGCAAGTACCACCTCGATGTTTATCTCTGCAAAAATTTGTAGCCATTTCATAGTCGGATAACTTAAGATAGTCTTCGTGACCTTTTTTGATGAATGTTTCGGAAAGGCAAATTATATGTGGTTCGTTATTTAAATCACGCATTTCTTGTAACGTCAATTCCAAGAGCTCCTGTTTAGATAGTACACTTGCAATGTTTTGATGTAGTAATCTAAAGTTGTGTGATGTAGGTGCTGTGTTTTTAGGTACGAAAAAATGTTTCTCGATTTTTAACTGTTGAAGTAAAATAATAGGGTATGGTACCTTTTTTATGCTTCTCGGAGTGAATATGGGCATCGACTTTTTGTACGGGTTCTGTACTTTTTCGAGTTTTAAAATAAAACGGAATGGTGCCTATTTTAGGGCCATTCGTGTCCGTTTTTGGAAAAAAGCTTGGTTTGCTACTCAAGATGTGCTTCTTGAGCTCAGATGGATTTAAATATTTTTGGCTGTAATCTTCACAGTCTACTATATAATTAATAGTTTTACAAATTTCAGGCAAGCTATGGTAACTATAATTCGCAAAATGACAATTCTTGTAATATTTACAAATATTTCGGATACGGTAGTTCAATTTACTTACATCTAAATAGCTATTTTTTAATACATTTAATATAATAATATTGTTTTTATTGAATAATTTAAATAAATATTTTAAATTAGATAACACTTGTGCCATATTGTGATCGTTTTCACCTAAACACATCCGTTCGTATAGTGGAATTTATACAGCTCTTTAATATTATGCTGCTATGGGCATGTGGCAACGTATGTGCCACGACTCCGTAGTTTTCATACTGGGTAGTTTTTCTTGAGGCAATGAGTGCTGCAGCGAGACCAACACATTGTTGTGCACCAAAGATAGTTATAATTTTTCCAGGTCCCCGCTTTGGTGGCTCTGTACTAGTAGTTTGAATACTTGCTACTCTAGAGTCTTATACCAAGCACTCTGCCACTCAGCTACGCCTCCTTATCGACTTGTAAGTAGAAATTGTGGCCAGTATGTGTTTTAAACATGTTGTGATGACTAATGAGCCTGCGGTCGGTTTATCGGTATATCTTTTATTCGCACTAATGAGTCCAAAGTTCACTTTAAGCCGACATTTTTAAATTTCTATGACCGTTTCAATGTTTAGTTTTGAGTTTTATACATGTTTTAGTTAACGTTTCACTTTTGTTTTTTCACAGATTTATCACTTATGCACTAGTTATGAATGTATTTAATGTTTTTCTTAGAATACGATCTTTTACACTGTTTATTGAATAAAAACACTCATAGTAACTGATAGCATGTCTGTACTCAAGCTGGTCTGAACCGGTACTGTTTGTGTGACCAATTCGTAATCTAGTAATAACGACTTGATCCTTCCTGCATTTAAAAGAAAGAGGAGGTTTATCCAGAATTGAATATGATAATGAAAAATGTTTATGTACCCTACCTAATAATTTAAAAGATTGTTTGAACCACAATGGATGTTCACAGACATTAGCTTATTTGCAAATGATAAAGGTCTATAAACTTATTTAATTTATTGTATTCTGTATTGTTAAAAGTGGTCGCTAATGACCCAAGATGTTATAAAGCGACCTAAAAAAAAAATATATAGATAGAGATAATTGATGAGTGTATTGATATAAAAATTTTTTGTTCACTTGATCAAAATAGACAACGATATAGCTAAAGAGTCAAATAATCCGGTAAACGTTGGAAAAACCATAAATAATGCGAAATAATACAAAAATGACAAAGTTTCACTTGCATTGTGGTTTCATAAAACCACGCAGCATTTTTTTGTACAGATAAGATTCTTTATGTAGTAATGGCAGTGTAAGTTGAACAAAAGATGAACAAGTGACGTTGTCGCAGTCCTGATGAGAGAGAAACAGGTCAACGAGCAACATTGTTAGGCGTGCATTATGCAAGTTACAACGTTTTGTGGCACCTCGCTGTTGTTTGCCACTAGTGGCGGTTTTCGGTTAAACTTAGTTTAAATTTATTACAAACACGTGTATTATACATATTACGTAATAAAATATATCTAGGGACAGTGTCACACAGATCTTACTAGCCCCAAACTAAGCAAAGCTTGTGCTATGGGTACCAGGCGACGATATACATACTTATATAGATAGATAAATACTTATATACATAGAAAACATCCATGACTCAGAAACAAATATTCGTGATCATCACACAAATATTTGCACTTACCGGGATTCCAACCCAGGACCACCAGCTTCGTAGGCAGGAGTACTACCAACTACGTAGTATTTACGTAGTTGGTACCAATAACACCGATGTTTTGCCTTAAATAACATAACAATATTATTTCAAAAAGATGATGATGATCCCGGCCAATTTCGGCCACGGCGGCCATTCTTAATGGAGGTTAGCCAATTTCGCAAGTCATATTATAGTGCACAAGTGTGTCCGCAAACACACGGGCACTTTTTATCCATCACTCTCATGATCCGATGGGACGACTAGCGACACGACCGGAAAGAGCTCAGGTACAGGACCGACGGCTTTAAGTGCTCTCCGAGGCACGGGGCCTAATACCGCCAGCTTTTACTCTGATACTGAGAAATTTCTTTTTACGGAAAAATCCCAAAATTGATTTTGGGCCCGACCCGGGATTTGAACCCAGGATCTCATTTTTTGCGGTTGAACATGCTACCGCTAGACCAATGAGACAATTCAAAAACACAACCATAAACAGACGAATACATAAAAGTTGATAAAAGGATAACAATAAGGGAAATAAAAACTCCACTTATCTAGACCAAATATTTCAAAAAATCAGCCTGATATTGCCCACTGCTTTAATTTTTTTTAGACAACGCCCGCACTAGAGAATCAAACCCCTGTGTCGCGGGGTACTTTATTAATATATAATAGACGACACAAATTACATCACACAATCACACAAATAGTTGCCCGGTGCGGGATTCGAACCCGCGACACGAAGCGGCGAGGCGACTGTCTTAGCCGCTGCGCCACACATGCAGTCTTTATATCGTCAGATTTATATAACGTTGCTATTTAATAATAATAATATAAGAATAAACATGTATTAAATATGAAAATAAATAAATAAGTTAGAATAATAATAATATAATTAAAAAGTTTATCTGTCTCAAAAAGGTACAAATAAAAGATGTAAGAATGAAAGTACAAAAACTAACATTAATTTTGAACCTTTGAGAGAGCTGGAGTCTGTAGTAGGCTCGAGACCTGTGTGACAAATCTCCAGGCTCTCTCCACCCTGCAGCTAATAAGAATAGTTTTTGTTATAAAGTACAATGTATTTTTACGATACTGTAACTGAGAGACAATATTACACGCGTACGCGTACATACAACAATGTGGAAACATGCATGCATATGAATGATTGTGTGTGTGTGTGTGTGTGTGTGTGTGTGTGTGTGTGAGTGTGTGTGAAGTGTGTGAGTAGATTATTTTATTATATTTATTAAGTTTTCAGTTTCTGTATAATCGAGCTTTAAGAGCCAGGAGGCGTTTGCCTTACTCACCCCCTTGGCATGCCAATTGGCAACAGCAGTTAGGTGGTACCTAGCACACAGATGGTGCTGTTGCCCGACTACCTGGTGCACCCTTAGTCGCCTTTTACGACACCCACGGGATGATATGGGGGGGCTCTGTTCTTCGTTTTTAGCCGGAAACCACATCCACCACCACAACGGCTAATCTATCTATCTATACATATAATAAAATCGTAGGAAAATCAAAACTGTACATTGAATATTTTTGAAGTTATACTTCTTTTGGCGCGATGGAGAAAAATTATGAGAGTGAATTTTTACGATGCGCGCGCACACCGTCACCAAAAAATTTAACAGCATGAAGTTGGTTCTAGGTGGTATGAAAATTGATAACTATGTTCAAGTTGTATATTAAGAAGTATAACTTCTAACGCGTGTACATAAGTACACACAAGTTTCTTTTTTTAAAAAGGATACTTGGGGGGTGATCTGCTATCGATATTGAAGCCAAAAATGTGTTTGTCTGTATGTATGTCCGGGCTAAACTCAAAAAGTACTGCATGGATTTACTTCAAATTTTGCATGAATATTACTAAGAGGTCGGGTCAACATATAGGCTACATATTATCACGCTATCACCTACGGGGGAGGAGCTGTGATAATTTATAAAATTTAACGCGGGTAAAACCGCGGGGCACAGCTAGTATTAAATAAGCACACAATCTATCTACCAATCCTAGCTAATGACAATGACCTCGTAAGCAGTTTCGTAACAAAAAACAGTTCCCGGTACTGAATCTTCTTGTTGAACTTTTCACGATATTCAAGATCATCATGTCAGCCAAAGTACGGCCACTGCTGGGCAAAAGCCACCCCAAAGAATGGGAGGATATGCCATAATTGACACGCTTGGCAGACGGGTTGGCGATCGCAGTTTGATGGTCTTAGTGAACTAAGACCATCAAACTGCGATCGCCAACCCGTGTGTGTTGGCTGACATGGTGATCTTGAATACCGCGTTTTTCTGTGAACAGAAAAACGCTGCTGAAGTTCAGGAGCAAATAGGTAATGATAATATCTTGGGAAATTATTTACACACAGCCATCTTATTTTTTATTACTTATTATTAATCATTCATTTTCAGTCCAACAAAGGGTCCATTTTGTTAGTAACAATACACTTATTCTATGTTAGTATCTATATAAAATCAAATTAAATAATATTAAAATTAAATAATATAAAAATCTTGTTAGTTACAATTACATTAGCATATTATGTTAGTACTTAATATCTAGAACAGATTTGATCTTTTGGACCATTACCCACAAATTGTCAAAACGAGCTGCTATGGAGCGCAGCATTTCATTTTGACTATTGCGTAGCCTGTATAGCAGTGATACAACTTTTTTTCGCAGTAGTGCGTCAAAACTGTCAGTACCTATGCGCCTCCGCAAACATCAGCGAGGCTATGGAAACCAGATAACTGATATACTACATATACTACTTTTCTTTTGTAAATACATACTTATATAGATATATACACCCAGACTCAGGACATACAGACATTTTCACACAAATATCTGTCCTGGGTGGGAATGGAACCCACGACCTCAGGCGTGAAAAGCAAGCATTTGCCAACCACGCCAACAGGCCCGTCGAAATATGTCATAATCAAGATATTTTTACACTAAAATGATACCAAATATTTTTCTGAAGACTTCATTTGGGTTTTTTAAACCCGGAAAACAATAATTCGGTTTTGTGTCTCAAAAGGAAAAACTTTTACTTGGTAATCCGCCGGTTTGTACATTTATGGAATAAAACTTAAAAAAAAAATATTTAGGTAGTTAAACCTTTAGTCATTACATAATTGTCTTATTGCTTGCCTTTCACGCCGCAGGTTGCGGGTTCGATTCCCACCCAGGACAGATATTTGTGTCTATGAACATGTCTGTTTGTCCAGTGTCTGGGTGTAATCACACTATATGTTATAAAGGCGAAAGATTGTGAGTGTGTATGTTTGTTACTTCTAAACGGCTGTAGCGATTTTAATAAAATTTAGTATGGAGTTAGCTGACACCCTGGATTAACACATAGGCTATTTATAAAGTTTAACGCTACTAAACTCGCGGGGCACAGCTAGTTATGTAGTATATCAGTTATCTAGTTTCCATACTACAAGCTCTGCTTAATTTGGGATCAGATGGTCGTTTGTAAATAATGTCCCTGGATACTATTATTATATGTAAATATATATATATATATATATATATATATATATATTAGTATAAAATCTATTGATTTATAAGTATAGTACAAACATGTTAAATACAATTGCGCCATCTATTCGATGAAGCTAAAACTACATGGAGACATCAAATAACAATGTAGTTTCACCAACAAATAACTAGATGTCGCTTGTAAGCTCAAATAATTCAATAAACACCTAATTAATTTTGAGACAATGTTTAAAATGAAATTCATGATTGTTATATACATGAATAAGTCTTTGAACTGTCTGTGAATATAACAAGCATTGATCTGATAATGAAAATATTGTTGCGAAGTTATTGAGCACCAAGGTCGCAGTCAAGTGATCTACTCATATAAAAAGCCCCGTTCGTCCATGTAGCCTTTAATCGTATATGTATGATATTTCCCTGCAACACCTGGGTCGAGTCACGTTTGTATAACGGCTACTTTCAAACTGAGACTAGCAAACTCACCAGAATATTTTCAGTGCACAAGTATGAGTGCATTAATAAATGCACTTCATATTCCCTCACCATCTTAATCCTCACATCCTCCATTTGTCACGACGAATGCACACTACCTTTGCCTTGTTTACTGTCATTATATTCTTCATACATGCTCGCCGGTTTAGGGTACTTCTGACCTGGCCTTTCTTGAGAATGTCTCCGATTTGGTCAGAGAATGTTCTACGAGGTCTTCCTCCTCCGGTTGTCCCATTCACACAGACCAGGAATACTTCTTTTGTCAATCTTCTTTCCTTCATCCTTTCTATAAGCAGGTATAGGTAATAACACTATGATAGAAACGAAATGAAAAGGTTTTTATAGACAAAATATTATTCGTAATAAAAAATTTAAATTTTATAGCATTATTCGCTATGTAAAGGGCATCAAAAAAAAAAGTTGGGAAGACGACCTCAAAAAGGTAGCGGGTCCAGAGTGGACGAGAACAGCGAGAGACAGACAGAAATGGAAAGCTTTAGAGGAGGCCTTTCGACATGCTGTGCAGTGAAACCGATCTATATTATAATTATATTAAGTAAGTGACTATTTTCAGAATATATTAATACTAGCACTTCTTTGCCTGAAATACAGGATTACCTAGTTAGCCTTTATTGCTGTTCCATAAAACAATACATTTACATATTAATAATAATAATTTATTTCAGATAAAATTCTTAACAACTAAAACATAAAATAAAACTACAAATACAATTTTTCTTAATTCGCTACAAACGTAACAGGTATACGTTTGTAGCGAATTAAGAATTTTATCTGAAATAAATTATTATTTTTAATATGTAAATGTATTGTTTTATGGAACAGCAATAAAGGTTTATTTTATTTTTATTTATTTATTTTATTTGCAATACAAAGCCGAATCATAAATTTAATCAGTCGGCTAGGTTTCTAGAAAACCAAGCCGATGAATAACATATTATGTATGTAGGTATATGTTGTACATCTACCGACAGGGTGCTAGCAACGGAATCCTAAGTTTGATTTCCTAGTGTGTATTTTTTGCGACTTCCCTATATTAAAGGGTTTTTAAATTTATGATGACCCATTTTGAGACTATTTGTACTATCTATACTATTTATCTATCTATATAAGTATGTATATCGTCGCCTGGTACCCATAGTACAAGCTTTGCATAGTTTGGGGCTATGATCTGTGTGACATTGTCCCTAGATATTATATTTATTATATTATTTAATAAACTGGCCAAGTGCTAGTCGAAGAAGTGCATGACGGTTTCCGTACCATTATTTATCATCATATCAGCCGAAAGACGTCCACAGCTGGGCGAAGGCCTCCCCCAAAGATCTCCACAATTGCCGGTCTTGCGCTATTATTTATGGTAAAATAATAACATTTGTTTTATAGGAGCCCTCCTTAAATATTTGTTTAATTTTAATTAAATTTCTTATATTTAAAGTGAATATTTAACTAAATATTCCGAGAATATTTCAATGAACGAATGAAATATTTATTTTTCAGAATTGTAGTTGTTACAGATATCATAAATTCAAGCGTTTACCTGGTTGCCGTTATCAATATTGAAAAAAAATCACGTTTGTTTTTCAACTGTCTAACTATCACGGTTCATGAGATACAAAGACAAACAGACAAAGAGACAGCTTACGGAGTCTAAGTAATATGGTCCCGTTTTACTCTTTGGATACGACACCCTAATAATATATTGCTTTTATTAATATTAATATCATGTCAATTTTACATTATTATTATCACTACAGTTACTATCATTAGACTATTAATATTATTATAACATACATAATAATCATATAATATCATAAACAACGCGTAACGTAATTAACGCGGATGTGCGTTAATTACGTTACGCACATCCGATCAAACACCCCAATTAGAATATTATGTTGTAATCATAATAGGTACATACACTACATTTTTAACTTAACATGTATATGCATTGTTATTTCCTAAATTAGTTTCTTGGAATAAAGTTTATTTTTCTTTATTTGAATTTGTATGAATACAAATAAAACTGCGATTTTAAAAGTCTTATTAGTTTGACTTACGGTCAATTTCAATTTGTTTTGACTGTAGGGGGTTAATATGACAATAATATCCGTAGTTTTAATTATTTTCGAATAAATAATTACCTATATTAAAAATGATATAAATCGATTCAGTAAACGATTCTGAACAAACTATTTTCAGGATGTGCGTTAATTAAGTTAAATGTTGCATAATAAATATCAATCATATAAATCATAAAATATACCTAACAATGTAAGCAGTAGGTAAGTATACTATAAGGAAATTGTTACCTTTTAGATTAGGTTAGTTCCACAAATTTCGTACCTAGAAAAATAAATTACACTTTGCCTTAGCTCGTGCGATGTTGCGTCCCATCTGTCGACATATTGTCTCGTCTCGTTTCATTGAAGTGACTGACGAAGCGTTTTGAAACGAGTTCCTGAAAATTACTTTATCAACGAACAAACGATGTTTGTCCACCTGGCTCGCTTGTTTTATATATTCCCTTGTAAAATACAGTCCAGTGCTAAGCTAGCTAAATAGGTCCTAAAATATGATCACCTCCCGTTATTTTAGTAAGTTTTTCTTGGCACAAAAGCGTGTACTCGAATGTCATATCAAATATAAAATTGTTCGTTCAGTGCAAAATCTAATACTATAAATTGTATTGTGGATTTGTTTATGAGGACATTCACCAGAAAAATGTTCAGATTCCGATCATCATCATATTTAAGAGCTATGCTCTTGTCGGCGGAGCTTATTCCAATCGTTCGGCTTTCGGCGAGAGCTTTGACTTTAACTTTTATCTTTTCCTTTATCTGACCCATATAGGTCCTTTTTTGATCTTCCATGTCCTCTCCTTGCCCCTATTTTGCTTTCCATAATATTCTTCATAAAGGTGTCATGTCGTAACAAGTGCCCTAACATCTTTCCCGTTCTGTTTTCTATTCTAAGGTTCTTAATATGCATCTCTTCTCATCTACTATTCGTAATACTTCCAAATTTGTTTTTCTTTCCGTCCAACTAATCTTCTTCATCAGATTCCGAAGGAAACGCGAATTAAACCGGGGGCAAAACTAAATACTGTGTTATAAATTTCTGTACTCCTCCTCCTCCTCCTTACTACACCGAATACGCGCCAGACCCAACGCCACCTTAGGAACACTTGCTGAACGGTGGGACTCTCCGATTCTGAGACGATGGAAATACTTCATGCAGTCAACTAAGCAGCCTCTGGGGATCAAACCGCACCCAGTTAGTTATAAAAAGTGTTAAGTATAGTAGTAGGTTATATATATATGATTTAGTGGTGTGTTTGGGAAATACTTGCTTTTCATGCCACTGGTCGTGGATTCGATTTCCACCTAGGACAGATATTTGTGTCCATGAACATATCTGTTTGCCCTGACTCTGGGCGTAATTATCTATATAAGTATGTAATTAACAAAAAATTAGTTTATGTACTATATCAGTTATCTGGTTTCCATTGTACAATCTCTGCTAAGTTTGGGATCAGGTGTGAATAATGTCCCAGAATATTATTATTATTATTCTACTAAAATAATATGGATGCAAGTCTGAAATAAATGGTTTTTATTATTTTTAGCGGTAGCTTATTTTACTGAAGGAACGTGGGTTACGATCCTAGGTCGGGCCAAAGTGCTACTGGGATCTATCAGCAAAATAATAATAATAATAATATTTAGGGACAATGTCACACAGATCATCCTAGCCCCAAACTAAGCAAAGCTTGTACTATGAGCACCAGGCGGCGATATACATACTTATATAGATAGATAAATACTTAAATACATAGAAAACATCCATGACTCAGAAACAAATATTCGTCCTCATCACACAAATATTTGCACTTATCGGGATTCGAACCCAGGACCACCAGCTTCGTAGGCAGGAGCACTACCAACTAGGCTACGGTGACCGTCAAACACCAGCCATCCGGAGTCTGTAATTTGACGATGTTATAAGCTCATGATTCAGAGAGCACATAAAACTGTTAGATATGCATCTGATTTTGTTCCCCTTCGTGATAGATAATCGTCCCATCGGATTATGAATGGGGAACTATAACAGATGGCGAATCTCCGTCGAGATTAAATACCCAGGAGCACTATTATTTTTCATTTATACATCATTTTCTCTTGTTAAAAATGTGTTTAAATGATAATAATATAATATCTGGGGACAATGTCACACAGATCATCCTAGCCCCAAACTAAGCAAAGCTTGTACTATAGGTACCAGGCGACGATATACATACTTATATAGATAGATAGATACTTAAATACATAGAAAACATCCATGACTCAGAAACAAATATTCGTGCTCATCACACAAATATACATAACAATATACATTTAAAAGTATAAAAATAGGATCTATGCTAAGTTAACCTCTACGGTACTACTAAACCGCAAAAGGCCTCCAAATCTAAAGAGGCTTACGTTACGTTACGTGTTTGGGTCAAGTACCAGATCCGCAACCAGTAGCAGTTACAGGGTATATGCTACCAGAGGTTACGGCTCTAGAGACAGGAACCTCCTGACAATGCGAGCCGTGTCCAAAAGCACTCACTCACAGCTTTTCGAATCTGGTACTTGACCCAAACACGTACCTCGTAGCCTCTTTAGGTGTTTTTCGAGGCCTTTTGCGTATGGTATAGTAGTGATGATGTCCTCCCGACCGAATTTCGGCCACGGCGGCCAGTCTTAATGGAGACTAGCCAAGACATATTATAGTGCACAAGTGTGTGCGCAAACACAGGGGCACTTTCTATTCCACCACTCTCATGATCCGATGGGACGCCTAGCGACACGACCGGAAAGAGTTCAGGTACAGGACCGTTTACGTGCTCTCCGAGGCAAGGGGGTGTAATACCGCCAACTTCCAAACTTCGGGCTGATACTGAGAAATTTCTTTTTACGGAAAAATTCCAAAATCACTTTTTGTCCCGACCCGGGATTTGAACCCAGGACCTCATTATCTGCTATTATTTATCCCAGAGCAGGCAGGTTTCAGACCAATAAAGTCTTGTAGCAATCAGGTACTCAAGCTCACGCAACACTTTGAGGATGGGTTTGAACGGGGGAAGGTGACCGGTGCTGTGTTTGTAGATCTATCAGCAGCCTACGACACAGTGAATCTGAGACGGCTTCTGTGGAAGGTGGAGACTCTGACAGCCGACTTTAAGTTCGTCAACATTCTTCGCGAACTACTCCACAACCGCCGCTTTCAGGTCCATCTTCTCTCGGAAAAAAGTCGTTGGAGGGGGCAAAAGAATGGACTTCCCCAGGGGAGTGTCTTGGCCCCGCTACTATTTAATATATATACCAACGACCAACCATCCAGCCCAAATACTTCCCGGTTCCTATATGCGGACGATCTTGCGCTCACGTCTCAAGCGACCAGTTTTGACAAGGTTGAGGCTAATCTCACTGCAGCACTAAGTGACCTGAGTAGGTACTACGGTGAAAACTCTCTCAAGCCTAATCCCTCCAAAACTGAGTCCTGTGCTTTCCACCTTCGCAACGCTCAGGCGGGGCGTGAGCTCAAGATTGCCTGGGAAGGAGTGTCTATCACTCACAACTGCTCTCCTAAATACCTCGGCGTTATCTTGGATAGATCCCTCACCTATAAAAGGAACTGTGAGGAACTGAAGCGGAAGGTGCACACCCGCAATAACCTGTTGCACCGCCTAGTCACAACCAAATGGGGAGCAACGCCGCAAGTGCTGCGGACGTCAGGACTGGCGCTAGCATTTTCTGCCGGCGAATACGCTTGCTCAGTTTGGGCCCGCTCCACGCACGCAAGGCTAGTGGATACAGCCTTAAACGAATCGTGCCGGATAATCACTGGGTGTTTGAAGCCGACCCCAGTAAGTTTGCTGTATCCACTGGCTGGCATAGCGCCACCAGACGTTCGCAGGGCTGTAGCAAGCTCCCTAGAAAGGGCCAAAATGGATGGTGATCCCCGGCACCCCCTCTATGGGCATAGGCTACCGCCGCAAAGGCTTAAAAGCCGGAATAGCTTTGCCAAATGCACCACGCCACTAACGACCGATCCCTCAACAGCGAGATGCAGCATTTGGTGTGCACAAAAAAGGTCCATAGATCAGTTTGTCACGCTTTCCGAAAGCCTCCCACCTGGACATCAATTACCGTGGCCGATCTGGAAGTCCCTAAACAGACTTCGGACTCAGGTGGGCCGAAGCAAAGAAAACATGTCTAGGTGGGGACTGTCGAGCAACCCCAAAATGGACTGTATTTGCGGAGTATCGGTCCAATCCATGGCCCATCTAACAGCTTGCCCAGCCTGCCCTGCCACATGTTCATGGCACGATCTTAAAAATGCCACAAGCAGGGCAATCAGTGTGGCCACGTTCTGGGCCACAAAAATTTGACGAGTTTGCCATCGAAACGCTAAGAAGATTATCTGCGGTTGAACACGCTACCGCTAGACCAACGAGGCAGTATAGTAGTACCGTAGAGGTGAACTTAGCATAGTGTCAGTTCATCTCGAACTAATTTAGTAATTACCTACTGAAATTACAATCTTGTATCAATATATGCTATTCAAATCTGGTACTTACATACTTCTAAAGTAAGCCTCTTTAGATGTTTTTCGAGGCTCTTTGCGTATGGTTTAATAGTACCGTAGATGGTTACTTAGCATAGGGTCAGTCCGTTGAGACGTGGTATAGATCAAAACTTTAGGATATAGGGCTGGGCATGTAAATCATTTTGATACATCCATCCCGCCTCGGCTTTTAGTTTTGCAGATGCATACATACAGCGATGGGAAAATAATCGTTTCAAAATAATAAATTACACGATAATTTATTCAGCACTTGGGTATTTACATACTTGTACTTGTCAAGCTCGCAATGTATTACATAAACACAGTAATTAAAGCAACAAAATGTTTTGAATTAGTCCGTCCGTGCGGTCTGTTTGGTCACATATATTTTTAATATCCTTAAATAAATAATAAATAGCAAGTTATTAATCTATTATTGTTACATTTAGCAATTGTATATTAAAATTAAAGAATTGAAAACAACGAGCAGTTGGCTAGCGCAAAAGGCTCTCAACCAGTAGCTTAAGTTAAGCGACTAATACCTGAGGGCACCCTTATGGGGTTCGGGCCACAGCTCAGGCGGCCGCTGAAGTAAAAAGATGGAAGATGAAACTTTACTATAGCCTATGTGTTATTGGGATATATAACCTAAATTACTACAAAGGTTCATCAATATCCGTTCGGTAGGTTTGCGTGAAACATGTCAGACGTCCATCTCAGTAACTTTCACATTTTCTATAACTACATAACTTATAAGACCGCTCGTTGTACATTATGTTCGTTATATGTGTGTTAATGTATTTTTGTACTTATTCAGATTGAGTGTATACAATAAAGTATTCTATAATATAATAATAATATCTAGGGACAAAGTCACACAGATCATCCTAGCCCCAAACTAAGCAAAGCTTGTACTATGGGTACCAGGCGACGATATACATACTTATATAGATAGATAAATACTTATATACATAGAAAACATCCATGACTCCGAAACAAATATTCGTGTTCATCACACAAATATTTGCACTTACCGGGATTCGGACCCAGGACCACCAGCTTCGTAGGCAGGAGCACTACCAACTAGGCTATGGTGACCGTCAATCGATGGTATCGATGTATAATATGTTTAAAAACATTTTTAGTATATAAATCGAGTGATATATGACACAATAAAAGAGTTTTCTTTATTAAGCATTAATTGTGTAAAAGCGTTGAATGTGGCAATCTATCACAGCGCCAAAACTTTCCAAATGTATCCTCCATGCGGAAATAGTCTTGACAACAGCAATATAGAGGGGAACATTCTAAACATTGCATAATTATGTTTACCCCTCGTGTTCAGTCGTGTGGAAGCTAACTATAAGTTCCCTTTCAAGTTCAGGGCCCCTGTGACCTGGAAGCCATATGGATAACGCACAGTAGAACGCTTTAATAAGTCAAGAACCAACTTGAATTATTCTCCCGTTTGGTAGTTGTCGTTGCTGTTCCATATCGGTGTTCTATCTATAATCATACATTTATACATAGAATCACGCCTTTTTAGGGTTCCATAGCCAAATGGCAAAAAACGGAACCCTTATAGATTCGTCATGTCTGTCTGCCCGTCGTCGGTATGTCACAGCCACGTTTTTCCGAAACTATAAGAGTTGTACTATTGAAACTTGGTATTCTGTGAATCGCATTAAGCACACAAAAAAAGAAAAAGAACAATAATTTTGGGGGCTCCCCATACATACATTATCATCATCATGATGATGATGATGATGATGATGATGATGATGAACTATATTATTCTTCTCAGAAGTTCATGGGGGCATTACATATTTTCGCCCCGCAATGATGAGTAGTTGCTCTCACTGGAGATGAGTCGGAGACACTCGAAATGATAAACATTATGACACGCCATCGACTCATAGTCTACTGACTGATTGCCGATAAAAGAACAAAAAATAATATTTTTTTACTGTAATATTTTGATCCCATAAACGACACAGTTTACGATTAAACGCTTTGAGCTTTTGGTTAGACGAGTTTTTAAATCATCTTAGAATGTCCAGTTTTCGCGAAAGCAATGGGCTTTATAATGCCCAATGCCCTCTGTCGAAGTTTTATTTGCGGGTTCATATTCAATAACACCTATTATGTTATATCTGACTATGTAAAGTTATTTGTAGTGGTATTTTGTCAAGGTACATGGTGCCTGTCTGGCTTAACTCGAGAGCTATAGTATTATGTAAATTATACCTAAAAGTTCGGATGCCAATGCAGTTACGAATTGGCGCCGCTGTCTATTTCGACCCCCGCTAGATGAGATGGGGAGTTGATATTTGACACCGTCACCCTTCACATCAATAAAGATACCTATACATATTTAATGGATGTAATTTGTGTCCATCTATTACATGTTTGTAAAGTACCCCAAGACCCTGTATCGTGGGGTACTTTACAAACATGTAATAGATGGACACAAATTAGATTCCCAATAGCGGGCGTTGTCTTTTTAAAAACATATTTTTTAAAAAGACAACGCCCGCAACAGGTTCACGAAGATATGTGGAACTGCGGTTTATATTGAAACACTAAGAATCAACATTAATTTTTTTCAATTTTAGTATAACTACTAATATTATCTAAGTAAATAAGTGTAATGTGGACTGAACCGAACTCTTTAGAAAATGAGTGTGTTATATGCGTGTGTGGGCTTCATTTAATCTTATTATATACTGTTGCTGTGCCCCGCGGTTTTGCCCGCGTTAAACTTTATAAATTAAAGCCTATGTGTTAAGCCAGGGTGTCAACTAACTCCATACCAAATTTTATTAAAATCGCTCCAGCCCTTTAGCGGTGAAGAGGTAACAAACATACACACTCACCAACTTTCGCTTTTATAATATTAGTGTGATTTTTTATCATGTTAGCTGACTGACATTGTAGCAGCACTCGCACCACGGTGCACTCGATAGCTACCTACTCATTTTTTTTTTTTTTTTTATAAGGCAGGGGGAATGCTAATGCATGCCACCCGCAAAAAGTGTCTGCGGGTGGGTATGTCGGACTCGCACCGACTAAACCTACCCGCCGCGCCGTGGACTTCTTCTGGCGCCTGATACGGGGAGCCCCGGGAACGCGGGTATGCTGCTCCGGTGCCCCCCTTTTGCTTTGTTCTCATCTACCCAAAATAGATAGTAATCGGCTAAGAGATATTACTACAGTGGTGACCCCGACGTGACTACAACATCCACAGTTGGACAGAATCCTACTCCAATGATCTCCAGAATTGCCTGTTTAGCGCTACCCGTATCCAGCAGCTACC
The DNA here is from genome assembly GCA_951640165.1 of Pseudoips prasinana. Classification (NCBI taxonomy): domain Eukaryota; kingdom Metazoa; phylum Arthropoda; class Insecta; order Lepidoptera; family Nolidae; genus Pseudoips; species Pseudoips prasinana. The sequence goes on along the minus strand of OX621243.1, from coordinate 38,489,783 downwards.
AGTGACCCTCCCAGGGTCATAAGTCTATCTTCTAGGTGACCTGCCCACGCTTCGTCTTCAGATTCATAGTCGACACTCGATAATTGTTCTGCCCCAGCAGCCACCGATTCTAGACTATGTCCTCTGCTCACTGCCACGTCAGCTTGGCAATATTACGGGCTGCCGGCTACTTTGGTACAACTGCAGATTTGCACATTTGTGGTTCAGAAATTTGAAGTATAAACTCTGCATTGCTCGTGGGATGACCTCGAGTCTCATTATGAGGCTCATAGTGAGTGAAGTCTCTTTTCCGTAAGTCATCACTGGCAGAACACACACTGGTTTAAGAATTTCAACTTAAGACACTGCGGAATTCAACGTTAATACGCGATGACGTGGGAGTTTAAAATTGTGGGTAGAAACAATATCAAACGAGCAATTATCTACGGATTACAATCTGTCGATGGCTGGCAGAGAAATAAATAAAATAACTAGAACATAGGCATATTTATTTCGCTCAATTTAAAATGTACCACGTCATGTTAAAGTAATTATCGTCGCGCTAGAATCTGTTGACTAATGCTGCACCCTGGAAAAGCAATTTTACTGCGTTTTACAATTATATCTATCTTTTTTCTAATAGGCAGGGTGAATGCCTACGCATTTCACCCGCAAGAAGTTTGGGTACATATGTCGAACTCGCACCGACTAAGCCTAACAAACTGTGGACTTCTCTGAAGGGGGGAGCCCCGGGAACGTGGGTATGCTGCTCCGGTGCCCTCCTTTTGCGCCAGAGCCCGCTCAGGGTACATGTACTGTTTCTGGTACATGTACCCTGAGCGGGCTCTGGTTTGCTCGCCCCAATTCCCGACTCCTGCCAGTCCGGTACAGCGACTGCGCCACAAAAAGATCGCTGTATTCCCGGAGCACACGTCGCGGCAGTAGAGGATACTTCTCATATTGATACCGCAGCCCCGAGGGGAGTTGGGCTACCGGCTGCTGCCGATCCCCCCGACGCCTCCTCCGTCTGCGAGCGGGATCCTTTTGGAACATGACTGCCTCAAAGAAGGAGACCACGGCGAATTATATCTATCTATACCTAGCCCTCTTTATACTATTTAAAGAGACATGTCATCACTGCCGCATTCCCACGTCTGAAATACTTCAAGGAAAAAGTGAAAGGAAGTATGCATCAGTCAGTGATGAGTACATGTTTCTTCCATTGGGGGTTTAAACATACTTAGTAAGGGACTTCGGGTAGCCCTAAGGCGGGCGTTATGCTTAGCCACGGTATAAGCTATACTACCTATAACCTATATATATATGGCTTTACTACGAGGTAAAGGACGTTAGACGTTAGACGGTGCGAATGCAATTATGACTTGCAGTTGCCAATGACGCTTGCCACACATATTGTAATCTCGTCCCCATCCACAATATTAAGAGCTATATGCTAGTACCTGAAGAACATTCTGTAAAGGGGAGGTACTTTTTTCCCCAGTCTAGCATAATAAGTGCGTAGTACAATAATAGATTGATCAAAAATTCACCTTTGCAAAACGATTTGCGAGAACCTATATTTCATCGTCACAAATATTGGTTTTACGGTAACTGGATGCAAATTCTGTCGACCGAATATATCCGTAGATAACTACTACTAAAGTATTCGTAAAGATATTCGATGAGAAGAATATTATTTGTATACCTAAATATGTATACTAACACCTAATGTACACAATTAATACGGAAGATGCTGAATTTTTCAGTTTTATTTGTGTAGAAAAAAGTGTAACAATATTCGTCACATCAGCTGAAAGATGTCCACAGCTGGACAAAGGGCTCCCCTAGGATCTGCTCAATGGAATTGCAAAGTCCATCATTTGTCACTCATATAATTATTACAAATTGTACATTATATACATTTATTACAGAGTGTATAGTATACACAATTAGATTTCAATTACTTTTTAACAAAACTGAAAAAGGGTCGTACATCAAAATTCATAATAAATCCATTGATTTCTTTGGTGTATATGAACTAATTTTGGTTATATATTATAATAGGAACTTAATACTTTCGTATATATGTAAGTAAGTACAGTTTGTATTTTCAGAATTTATACCAAAATAAAAAAAATAAAAAAATCCTGTCGTGTTTAAATTTTACACTATAATAATTATAACAATATCCTCTAGCTCGAGTTTCAGCTGTAGTGGCTAGTCTCAATGGAGACTACCTATTATAGAGCAAGAACTTGGGCACTTGGGCACACCTTATTTCGTGCCTCCCTCTGTCCGATGGGACAGACTATCCGGTCTGACCCGGGAGTGGTCAGGTGCGAATAGACACAGATATAACTTTCATTTTGTCACTTATAACCTATAGTTGCAATTCTAAATTTGCAATTATGTTGTGACATAATAAGGGCCTGCGTCAATAGTGTTAAGTTGTGCCATTGCTAATATTTTGTTCTTGTAATACCTACATTGTTTTTTTATTTATCGATTGTATTCACGGCTACATATCAAGCTATGATTTTCCAATATAAGCTGATCTCACGTTGTATAGGATTTCCATACAAGTCAGGTTCAGGTTATACTGGAATTGTATAGCTTGATATGTAGCCGTGTGTACCAATTTTTACCAACAAATTATGTATAAAATCACTTTTCTTTGTTAATCATACTTACTGAATACGGCTTTGCGAATTCTTGTTAGTATAGTAATAAGCTTAAATTAAGTATCCTGTATTTCTTAGATAAATGAATTGTATTCTTTATGAGGAATAAATGTCTTAAGCCATTTAGACGACAGATGCAGATTGGGGTAACACTGCCTTTAGTATAATTAATATGAAACTAAGAATACCCTATATATCATCAAATAAGTTATATAAGTTTCATCATTATAGCCGAAATAAGTCCACTATTGGACAAGCCTCCCCTAAGAATCAACTTGGGGGGATATGTCATAATCGCCAAGCTTGGCAGACGGGTTGGCCATCGCAGTAATATGGTCATTGTACTCAGAAGGAAGGTGCTGCCCGTTCTCTGGTAGATATTCCCTTGGGTTGACTTCCACGCCCCCCACGGGATGAGATGGGGTGATGATATTCTCATATTTATCGCCGTCACCACACAGCTGGTCCATACACGGCGCGCCATGTTTCATAAGCAACGTCGTATATTTACTCAATAATGGAGCGATTATTGAAATATATACAGGGTTCATGGTAATTCGACGTATTCCCGTTAGGTGGGATAGGGGTGACTATTTGTGATAATTTAAACCATATGTATGAATGATGCATAAGCAAATCAAATTTTTTAGTTGAAAATAAGTCATAAATACAACATAAAACATAATTTAAAAAGTATTAAAGTCATAAATGAAACATGTAAAATCAATTAACAAATATCAGTTAAGTATAATTTTTTCTTCTGATTTATAATAACGATTAAACATAGATTTAACGTAAATAATGACAATATGAGTCATTTTAGCGTTTAATACTAAGATTTTGCGAGGAATTTGATTTTTTAAAATATTTACATGCCTAAAAGCAGATTATGGTGACACTTTCAACTATTTATTTTTTTAAACATACTTTTGCAAAAGACCCAGTTTCACAAGTAAATGATTTGATATGACTATCACTTCCCTTCCCGCTACGCTACGGCTCAGTGCGTCGGAGGTTCGCTGTGAAATAATATTATTTTTTTGCTATTTCGTGATTGTTTTGTGACCTGTGTTTTGTTTCTAGCTTTAGTGTTAGTGCTAAATACAACAATCTGTAAGTTTTTTAAGTGTTTTAATAAGTAATATCTGGATTTTTGATCAAATTATCGTTCGGTGAGTAATTTTAACTTTTTTTCTTGTGAGGGTACCGCGTCATAGTCACAGTTACTTGTTATCGTGCTAAATTAGTTATCGTGCTGTTTACATTAAAGCGCTTGCTTATTTCTTGTGAATAACATGTCAAAAATAAATGTCGTCCCCCCCGATCGAGGACGAGACGTATTTGCCAGAAGTAAACGAACGCCCAGAACGCCCCCTTCAGGCTTCAACAAACGAGTGTTAAGCGATGCGTCACCGACGTTTTGTACTCCCGATGGTCAACAAGAATCGGACATAAAACGTTTTCGGGTATCTCAATCCGATTATTCGTCTACATTAAATATTAGCGATACAAACAGTGCGGACTATAATTATTGCGATCTTGTGACACAAGCTTCCCTTTATCTGTCAAAGATTAACGAATTAGTCAGTGATTCCAACTCGGGTATGAATATCGCGAATAAGCTATCGGTGATGGATTGTACGCAGCGCCTTACCAGTATTATTTCATTACTTGCGCTTAAATCTTCATGCAATGAAACTAAATTGGCGAACGTAGAACGTCAGTTAGATCTTTGCGTAAATAAAACCAATTCTGGAATTCCTACGTACGCCGAACAATAAAAACTGCGTTTACCGAAAAAAACCGCCGCCCCCATAGTACAGATGCGAAAACCGGTTCCTTCAATTATTGCTAATCCCACCGCTGAGCGATCAGCGGAGTACGCGACTTCGTCGGCGACCAAGGAAGCGCTTATGAAGGCTATAAAACCCGCGGACGACGGTTTTCAAATAGTAGGCGTTAAAAAAAACTTCCAATTCTGGCGTTGTACTCCGAGTGGCAAATGAAACCCAACTCAACAAAATTAGATCTGTCGAGGCCATTCGTTCGGCGGGTTTAAAACTTCAAACTCCATCCGGGCGACGACCGCGCATACTTATAATAGATATACCGTCGTCAGTGGACGACCAGGTCTTTAAACGGCGCTATACAGGCAAAATATCAAAGATAGTGATCTTAAAGTCAGCGAAGACGATTTTACATCTAAAACTAAAATTGTGCACAAGCGTAATGTAGCTAATGGGCGCAAGTGGGTGGGAATTGAGCTCGAACCGGAGATTAGAAAACATTTAGTCAGCACTAAAGAAAAACTTTTCATCGACTGGGCTACATGCCGCTTCATTGATGATTTAGAGGTAGTTCGGTGTTTAAACTGCCAGCAATATGGGCATGTTGTCAAGTACTGTAGTAATAAATTACCTACCTGTGCCTTATGCGCAGAAGCACATCCCACAAAATCCTGTAGTCACTACAATGACCCAGAATTTAAACCAGTTTGTGCATCGTGTAAAGCATATAAAAAACCTCACGACCACAAATGCGGCTCGGACAACTGCCCCACATTTAAGCATAAACTTGAGCAGTTAGTCCTAAATACCAAATATTAATATGGCTTACTTAAAAATAGGGCAGCTAAATCTCCACAACGATAGGGTTGCGACATCAGAGTTGGAAACCTTAGTCAATGAATACAACTTAGATATAGTGCTTGTACAAGAACAATATCAATATGCGCGTTTAAAAAATAAATTGTTGCAGCTAGACAACAAATCACGGGCTGCTATTTACGTCACGCGTACTAATTTTACGGTAAGCGCTATGCGAAACCTCATGACGTCACACTGTGCTGTCGCTGAAATATCATCCCCATCCTGGAAAATTTACGTAGTGAGCTGTTATTTTCAGTATTCAGATCCTTTCGGTCCCCATTTACATCACTTGCGCACTGTTTTGATGTCCCTCAAAGGACACAGAATCATTATTGGCGCAGATGTTAACGCATCCTCTACGTTATGGTATGGCAAATACCGTACAAACGATACAGAACGGCGGAACGCCGTCGAAGATTTCGTCGCTGAGATGAATCTATCAATACATAACACTCCTGATGCACCGCCTACTTATTGTAGCCCTACTGGCGAATCTTTTATTGACGTCACTTTTTCAAGCTCAGACGTCCGAGTAGATGGGTGGCGTGTTTTGCCTGACGCTTCATCCAGTGATCACCGCTTAATCGTGTACGAGTTTGTTCCTCGGTTGGCACAAAGACCCACGGCTATTTACGGTAACTATAGATATCGGCTCAAAGGGGCCGATTGGGATTTTTTCAGAGCTCTTTTTGCCGCGCATGCCAGGGATTTCACCCGGGATGAACTAACAACAGAGGAATGTGCTGTAATGATGTCGGACACTTTTACCTACTGTGCCGATATTGCCATAGGCCGCGTCCCTATCACTAATATTCGAAGATGCGATTGGTGGAATAACTACTTAATTAAAGTTCGATGTGAATTTTGGCGAACACGTAAAAAATATAATAAACTAAAAAAACGTAAAATTGTAGGCGATGTTTTAAATAATGCATATATAAAACTCAAAATAGCTCGTTCACGTTACCGCTCGTCAATAGAGAAATCCAAAGGCAATCTAATTAGAAAAATAGTCGATAAATTAGATAAAGAAGGCCCGTGGTCACCCCTATACCATGAGTTTAAAGCAAATAGGTCTATAGATTTAGCCTATATTCAAAACATAAAAATCAATAACACCTACACCAGTGGCATAGAGGAGACCACGGAATCCCTACTTAATTCGCTCATACCTGATGATAGTTCCTTGAACGACAATGACTACCACAAGCAGATTAGACAGTGGGCAAACAATCCACCCGCTATGTCCCGTATATGTCCAGTCTTCCTACAATTAATGAGTTTATGAATACTGTGAAATCGCTACCTGTTAACAAAGCTTCAGGTGAAGATAAAATATCCAACAAAATGATAATAGCAGCCACAAAACAATCCGGTGATTCAATACTAAAAGTTTTTAATCGTTGCATATCTGATGGGACTTTTTCGCGTACTTGGCGCAGCGGTTTTATTCGTATTATACCAAAAAAATGGCGATAAACTGCCCGAAGACCCTAAGTCATACCGACCAATAACGTTACTGCCTTCCTTAGGCAAGCTTCTAGAACGACTTATCGTACCGCGATTGCTACCGGGAGGACCAAAATTTCACGGAAATCATTTTGGTTTTACTGCGGGTAAATCGACAGTGGACGCAGCTATCTCAGTGAGGAAAGCTGTAAACTCGTCCGAATGTAAATACGTTTTGGCCATATTCCTAGATATTTCAGGCGCATTAGATAATACTTGGTGGCCAATTTTGTTACAAAAACTTAAGATACGCGGTTGTTACAGTAATATATATTCGATAATCAGTTCTTATTTTGTACATGGCTCTGCAACTCTTAAGCTTGGTCACTACAGAGTCACTTAATCGTTAACCATGGGTTGCCCCCAGGGCTCAGTGCTCGCGCCGTATCTCTGGAACTTGGGTTTTGATGATTTCTTGACATTACCCTTGCCATCACGCTGCTCTCTAACGGCATATGCCAACGATGGCCTCTTACTTATACAGGGTAACTCCAGGAGAGAGGTGGAAAATCTGGCTCAAACTTGCTTAAGTATGATAAGTGAATGGGGTAAAAGAAATCGCCTTACATTTGCTCCTCATAAAACCTACCAACTCCTTCTTAAAGGTGAACTAAAATCTCCCCCGAGCGTAAAAACTTAATAATGTTACTGTCAAACGCAAGATATCAACGTGTTATTTGGGTTTAGTTTTAGAAAAGAATTTCTCGTTTATAGAACATATTAAATCAGTTGGGGAAAAAGCTAAGCGAAACTTTTTTGCACTTACAAGGATATCGAAGGCAACCTGGGGCCTCTCTTTTAATACTCTTAAAATCATTTACGGGGCAACCTATCTTGGGTGTATATGCTACGGCTCGCCTGTGTGGGCTGATAGGGCTACCATCGGAGCTGCTCGCCGTAAATTACTACAAAGCCAGAGGTTAGCGTTGATATTTCTGTGTAAAGCCTATAGAACAGTAAGCACAGAGGCCCTACCTGTCCTAGCGGGTGTACTTCCGGTTGATCTTGAAGGTCAAAGACGAGCAGCGATGTATTATTCTACGCGCGATAATTTAGAAAATGATTTCTTATCCTTACGCGACCGTACGAAAATAACCAGGCTATTTATGCCAATAGCTGACTTAAATAACGAACTACTAAATGAATGGCAATGTAGATGGAATACCTCAACCAAGGGTCGTCATCTGCACCAGTTCTTTCCGGACGTACGCGAACGGCTAAATAAAACTTGGCTAATCATAGACCATTGTGTTGCACAATTTCTTACCGGACACGGCAATTTTAAAAGTAAATTGTATAGTTTCAAATTAGTATCTTCACCAATCTGTCTGTGCTCAACTTCCAGTAACGAATATGAACAAACTGCTCACCACATCCTGTGGGAGTGTGATCTCTGGCAAAATCAGCGTGATATTATGTTAAACAGCTTGCAACCAATATCTGGAGTAGTTTATTATACGGATCTTGTAGCAACAAGGAACAACTTCCGTGCGTTTAAGCGCTTTTGCCATACCTACTATTGGAATCAAATATAACAGCTCACTTAGGACCCTTAAATTGATCCTCGGTTCTTTTGCAGCTGGCTTCTCTAGTTGCAAATCTCGCATTTTATGAGACTATAGCCTCTTTACATCATTCTGTCTCCCGCTTTGCTCTGGAGGGAAGTGGAACTATTCATTTTCTAACTCCTCCTTTTTTCTGTTTCTGATTAAATTCGTTGCGGGATCCAAGACAGTTAAAGCGACTCCCCGGGACATGCCTGAGCTTCACCGCTCAGTGTCATTTCATTGTGTGCCACTGTTGATCCTGGCTTACAGGAGTTGCAGTGGTGGGTAAGAGGGAGGGACTAGTCCCGTAAAAAAACAAAAAAACATAAAACATAATTTAAAAAGTATTCGAGTCATAAATGAAACATGAAAAATCAATTAAAAAGTATGCGTTAAGTATAATTTTTTCTTCTGATTTATAATAACGATAAAACATAGATTTTAACGTAAATAATGACAATATGAGACATTTTAGCGTTTAATAATAAGATTTTGCGAACATTTTGATTTTTTAAAATATTTACATGCCTAAAAACAGATTATGGTGACACTCTCAACTATTTATTTATTTAAACATACTTTTGTAAAAGACCCAGTTTCACAAGTAAATGATTTGATATGAAAAAAAAAGAAAAGATTAATTCAAAATACAAACATACAAAAGAATACAATCGAATATTAATTCAACTTATACTTCCTTCTTTAAAGTCAGTTAAAATTATTGTAATTAAAATTCATACCGTCCCGTATGGCTTAGTCATTACACCTACGTGTCTATGGCAACAAAATAATGTATCATCTAACGATTAATTACCCATATCAACATTAATATGGCCGGTGACTCAGACAAACGGCTACTAAATTTACTTACGCATCAACACAATATTTCATTTCTGCCTATATAAGTTTTGACGGTGAGATCGGGACATTTTATCTTTGACAAATAGTTTGGTATAGTCTTACACACTCGGCACATTTAGTGACAAGCTGTAAGTACGGCGCACTATGGGCCAGAACCGTGCCTAGCGCCTGCAAAATGGGCTTTCGTATATTGTTAATGTACATGTCTAATTGAATGTTCAATGGATATTATATAGCAGATAAAATATACTATTTCTCATTTTTACTACTAGACTAAGGCTTGCAAATTATTATTATTAGTGAAGAGCTGGATACAGGCACTTACCAGTTGATTCAACTGGTAAGTGTCTGTATCCAGCTCTTCTCCACTAGTTTCTATTGCAGCTGATGAACTTATCACTGCGTAGGAATAGTTTATCAAAGCCTTCTATTTCATAATGCCCATTTAAGATCTTGAATGTCTCAATTAGATCCCCAACGCTCAAAATTATGTCAATTATGTGGAACACAATTAACCAGTTTCTGGCCTCTGACATGGCTTATCGACTGTCGTTTAATGACTACAACCGGGACCGGCAGTTTAACTTGCCCTCCGAAGCACGGAGACGCTCAGAAATTAAACCCATTTGTCGGCCACCCATCTATGGACTGACCGCGAGCCTAGTTGCTTAACCTCGTCGATCGCTTACGGACCGGTAAGAGCATCTAGCTATGAGCGCCTCTTCTTCGCCTAGATCTTTAGGTAAGGTGGGATTTTTTTTTATATTGTTCGGTCATATGTTATAACTATGTGAATTGAAAGGAAATGGAAGTAAGTTAAAATTGTTATTGTGCATTATATCAAAACTAGTAACCACCTACACTGATAGTGGTTAGGGACGTGATAAGAACATTAGATAATAATATTTTATTCACACAAAATTTCAGTATAAATGTTACTGATTTACGTTGTCATTTACTAGTACTTTAGTGTGCTTTGACATACTAAGAATGGTCTTTACCAACCTCGGTAAAAAAGTGGTAGTTAGAAGTAAAAACAAAATGAGTGAATTTGATGTGCATCGACGAGTATTACCTATGCGAATTTTTCATTGGTCATGGATAAAAATCAGAAGATATTCCCAATACTTAGAAGAATCACCATGTGGCGTCTGAAAAAAGTGAATAAGTTGTGAAACATATTCAAAAATGGCTTATAACAGCGTTTAACGATCGGAGGACCAAATCTAACCGAACTAACATTTGCTGAGGTAGACGCCTTTCCTAGCTAGTACTTATAATGTTGCATGTAAGTATTATATAAACTAAACGTAATTAGTTATATCGTCTTAGATGGAAACTAAGTTAAGGATTATCTGTGCTTGTTGGGAATAAACCTTTTTTATTTTATTTTTTTAACTAAAGAACGTTTTATTAGTTTGTGGGTTTAAGGTACAATTCAAATTATTTACTTCAATCAACAAAAGTTACAGATTTTTCGATACGCCGGTTCTGTCCCATAGTGCTGCGGCGCTTTCGACACAGTACCTATGGGACAAGGAAATTCGGCGTTAACGACCAAGAAAAATAGCGTGATCCTGTAATAATCACAGAAAATAAACAGAGAATAATATTATATTAATCCTACTTATATTATATCTGTAAAGTTTGTGAGTGGATGTTTCTTACTCTTTCACGTAAAAACTACGAAACGGATTATGATTACACTTTGTATACTATTTGCGTTATAGCATGGTGCGGGTGACAGTTTCAGTAACATTTCGTTTCACTCTTGAAAGGCGCAGCGATTTACAAATTATGTCTCAGTATCTCAGCTGTATTACATTTGTTGCATATTAAATCATTAATAACTGTAGTAAATTGAATTAAATGCAACCAGAATGTTCATCTCTACAAATTAAATTAAATTGAATGAAAAATAAGCAAAGCGTTATGCGTATAACGTAACGTCATAGACGTATTTAGTGATGGGATGGACTGCTACGATGGGTAGTCGATATTTTTGTATAATAAAAAATGTATTTTGTGCTATGCTACAACGCATAAAGTTTAGTTATATAGCTTAAATATCCGAATAACAAATAGGCTAAAATTCATTAATTTTAACCCTTTAACTGGTAGTACGAAATTTCCACTTGATTGATTTTGACTTTTATTAATAACCAAGGGATTCCAAAATATGGTGGCAACTATATTGCCACTCCCAGTTAACTGGTTAACGTGGGTGAAACCGCGTGGCGTAGTCAGTATGATTATATATGGTGTCCTTAAATGTTACTTTATATTGTTCAGAACCCTAATCGTATATGACGATACTAAGTAGGTTTCGAGTAATAACGTAGAGTAACAATTTCACAAGAGGTCCCTAAAAACTGACCCTTTCACGTATCTCTACGTCAACCGCCCCGAGCCGAGGTTTGAATCCGAAAGGTTTACCACCCGGACGCGGATTAGCTAGTTGGTAGTTCATGTACGGGCCTGGTGGCGTGGTTCGCAAAAGCTTGCTTTTCACGTCGGAGGTCGTAGGTTCGATTCCAACCCAGGACAAGATATTTGTGCCCATGAACATATCAGTTTGTCCTGAGTCTGGATGTAATTATCTACCTATATAAGTATGTAATTACAAAAGAAAAGTAGTATATGTAGTATATCAGTTATTTGGTTTCCATAGTACAAGCTCTGCTTATTTCGGGATCAGATGGCCGTGTGTGAATTCCAGGATATTATTTATTTAACTGGTGTGTTGTCAACTATCTTACGGTCACCATAGCCTAGTTGGTACTACGAAGCTGGTGGTCCTGGGTTCGAATCCCGGTAAGTGCAAATATTTGTGTGATGAGCACGAATATTGGTTTCTGAGTTATGGATGTTGTCTATGTATATAAGTATTTATCTATCTATATAAGTATGTATATCGTCGCCTGGTACCCATAGTACAAGCTTTGCTTAGTTTGGGGCTAGGATGATCTGTGTGACACTGTCCCAAGATATTATTATTATTATTATAGTTTGTCCTGAGTCTGGGTATAATTATCTACCTACCTACCTTATAAGTATGTAATTACAAAAGAAAAGTAGTATATGTAGTATATCAGTTATTTGGTTTCCGTAGTACAAGCTCTGCTTAGTTTGGGATCAGATGGCCGTGTGTGAATCCCAGGATATTATTTATTTAACTGGTGTGTTGTCAACTATCTAACCAGTATATCGCAAATATAAGGTTTGCATTTTGTTACCAACAATTCAACATACATTTTCTTTGTTACCTTAGGTTTCTTCGAAAATAGGTTAAGTGAGAACTTAGGGAAAACGTTTGAGCTATAATGTTTTGTTGGAATGTTAGTGTAACAGTATTTTCGGATGCTAAGTAGGCTTTTAATAGTCAAGCCTCCTTAAGTACGTGAGAGCATTTAGAGGTGGAACATGAAGGCTCTAGGTATTTGACTGAGTGTTTGTAATCAGGTGTTGTCAGTAAACAAATTTAAATCAACAATTAAAACCATAACAGCATTAATGAAAGTCATGTGCTTAAGAACTATATAACTATAATAAATAAGGCATACTACTCTATAAAAGAGTACTTGACTGATTATTTAGAAATTTAGGTGAATGCTTTGTAAGTCCGATTTAAGTTATGATGTTGATGATTAATTCTATTGTAGTCTATATTAAGTGTAATACATGACATAATGCTTGTAATAAGATATTTAGATAATAAGATATTTAGTGACATTAACTTTGATGTAATACTTTGCATGCCACATCAGGCAGAACATAGTGAACTAAGCGCCTTTATTTGTCATCTTATATTGTACCTACCTATGTTCAGCAATAAATGATTTGATTGATTGATTGTGATTCACATGGCCAACTGCTGGACCTTTCTTAAACATTTTATTTAAGGTCTAAATTGTTTTATTTCACCCATCAAATTATCAATTAAATAATTTTTATATTAACTATACTTATCGCATATTAAATTTACCCGGGCGTGACTGCAAGCTTATTTTCCAACTAAAAAAGTAGGTTAGGTAAAGCTCCGCAAGATGTCAGTAAAAGTCTCTCTGAATCTGATTCAAAAGTTCCAGCCTGTTAGATAATTGTATGTTATTTTATTTATCTATATAGTACCTACTTATAAGATACTTTTGGTACTATTAGTTAAGCAGTTTGCTAACTTCTTAGCAATACAGACGTAATACGGTCAACGGTTACAGTCATATTGATTCCTAAGTGTAAATTACACTCAAATTTTATTTTTATAGCAACATTCTCAGTGCGAAGTGTAAATAATAATAATAATAATATCCTGGGTCATTATTTACACATATACTATGGAAACCAGATAACTAATATATTTTATATACTACTTTTCTTTTGTAAATACATATTTATATAGATAATTACACCCAGACTCAGGACAAAGAGACACAAATATCTGTCATGAGAATCGAACCCACGACCTTCGGTGTGAAAAGCAAGCAATTGCCAACCACGCCAACAGGCCCGTTAAAAATCTCAGCTGAAAACTGGGATATCATAAATTGTATAGACCGGTGAGTGCCAAACCTGCACCCTCTACCAATTTGTTACGATCAATATACACCGGCAGGTCAAATTTATGATTCCTTCGCTAACACCCATATAGAGGATGTAAGTGGTACTCATGGCTTTGTTTATATCAATCAATCAAATTATTTTATTTGCAATATAGGTCAGTACATAATGTTCAATTCAATTCATTTATTGCGAACATAGGTACATTAATAATACATATTTCGAGGTGTTAGTGAACTGTTTGTATCGCTATGTCCAGCCGGTTAGGGCATGCAACTGGATTTAACAAATATGTCACGTGAATTTACTACATGAATATAAAATGTCACAATTCTAAACCTAAAGATATAAAAGTCATTAATAAATTCAATAAAAAATACAATTACACAGGTCAAATAAAAATAAAAACAAATAAAATTAATTAATTAGACATAAAATACACAATTACACAGGTCAAATAAAAATAAAAACAAATAAAATTAATTAATTCGACATAAAATACATAATTACACAGGTCAATAACGTTGTTGTTACAGCATAGGGTTAGTAGGTACCTATCTCTATATTTTGCCATAACAAGGCGTGAATATATTTAATATTACAATACTAAAATACAATATAATTCAGTGGAAAATGTCAATAAAATTATTTATGTCGATATTATCTATTAGGAAATCATTAATTGTATAATAACATTTATCATCCAGAAACTTGTTTAGACATTTTTTAAATTGCGTCATAGTTAATTTTTTATATCATCTGGTAATTTATTGAATATTTTTTTGTGCCATGCAAAGAAAACTTTTACTCAGCAGTGCTGTGCCGGCGCCGCCGTATTGGATCTCAAGCTCCAGTTTATTCTTGGCACGTAGTTTTCTGTAATGACTTTTATAAGCAATATTATATAAGTAAGTGTTCGTCCTAACAAACATACTTACCTCATAAATATACAACGAAGGCAATGTTAACACTATTTTTTTTTAAATATGGTTTGCAGGTTGTAGTTGTTTCGATAGTTTATAGAAAGATTTCCAATTGATAATCATATGTTCATAGTTGCATAATATGGATTTTATATTGATCGTCTGAGTGTAGTTCTCTCCGTTGCTCTTTGGTTTACCCTATGGCTTTTTTAAAGGCCCATCGCAAGCGACCTCTGATTGCTACTCAATTCTTTCGGTTGTCACTGGGAACACGCTGTGCCGGGCAAAAACTTTCGAATCAAGACACTGCGATATTAATGACGAAAAGATGTTACGTAGTTTCTCTAACATTTAATAAAGATACGATTATTGTAATAGCTGGTCGCAAGTGCTTCCAGCTATAAAAATGTCTTCCCGGCCGAATTTCGGCCACGGTGGCCAGTCTCAATGGTGATTAGCCAGTTGCGCAGGATATATTATAGTGCACAAGTGTGTGCGCAAACACAGGCGCACTTTCTATTCCATCACTCTCATGATTCGATGGGACGACTAGCGACAAGAGCGGAATGAGATCAGGTACAAGACCGACGGCTTTACTTGCTCTCCGAGGCACAGGGGTGTAATACCGCCAATTCCCAGACTTCGGGCTGATGCTGAGAAATTTCTTTTTACGGAAAAATCCCAATACCACTTTTGCCAGCTATAATATCAGTCTGAACCAAATTTTATAACCTTGGTCAGTAACCCTCGTCATCGAAGAATGCATCTCCATCAAGTGTACAGACATAAGTTCTGCAGCTGTAGTAAAGTTTGTAAGTATGGATGGATGGATGGATGTTTGTTACTCTTTCACGTATAGTAGGTCGCACATATAGTAGGTTTTCAATGAAACTTTACAATAACATAGCTTATATATAAGAATAACACATGGGCTACAATTTATAAAGAATATGACGATAAGTATAAAGTAAGTATGAATAAACTACCATCTGCGAGCTATTCCGGCGTGCACTGCCAAAACTACAAAAGGTACACATCCTACTAATATTATAAATGCTAAAGTTTGTGAGTATATATTTATGGTTTTGTGTGGTATGTATGTTTGTTACTCTTTTACGCCAAAACTACTTTAACGCGGGTGAAACCGCGGCGCATAGCTTGTAGGCTATAATTTATAAAGTTTAATGCAGGTAAAACCGCGGGGCACATCTAGTTAACCATAAAAATAATCTTTTACTGTTTGTGTTTTACTTCACGCCGACAAAGAGTAGCAAAGATAAGAATTAGCAAAGATATTAGGTTCAAAAGATATTCGTGGGAACTCGGGGCACATCTTGCGCCTTTTGTTTTAAAAGGCTTTTGTTAAAAATGAGGATTAGTTAGAATTTAGCTCTTGCACATGTACGCCGAATGTTTTTTTATAGTTTTAGGTAATAAATAAATTGCGTCTGTTTTGGGACAATAGATTATGCGTATTGTTTTATGAGTGAAGGGAGTGGGGACCCAAGGAAAAAATAGGACCACATGGTACCAACCCACAAATTCTGAACTTTAGTTTCCGAACGCTATTCAAGGCGAACATACATAATAATATGTATTCTTTAGTATAGAAATCAAAGTGGTTTAAGTGTTTTGTTGGTTATTCATAGTGATTTATTCATTTTATTATGTGGCCCGTGAGCAGATCGCAGTGAAGAATTACAGTAATCAAGGGTAATTGTTAACACATTAACTGTTGAATATCAGTATCAGATTTTTATATACTGTGGACACGGGTCTCATCGCGATAAAGATTTTGGTAAATCATTACCTTGGTTACCCCCCGTTTCGGCATGGATTGCACCAGCCGTGGTCACGGGTCGACTGGTGTGGCTCGGCAGCGTCGTCTCCGTGAAGCTCGGGTTTCGGTATCTACCCTCGTATGGTCTTGATATTTTTCATTTTCCTTTACGAAACTGTCGGTACACACGACACTAATAACATCAGCGCCCGGGCGCACTACGTTGGTTACGCGACGATGGCACTTCGTTATTACAAGATTCCAAGATGGTGAGAGGCGGTATCCGTCTTCCCGGTTGAAATTGATATGTTTCTTTATTTCAACCGCTTCACGTACTATCCTGGAGTAATAGTGACGATCGGTGGAGAGGACCTGTGGCTTGTGTAAATTTGTAATCCAGTCTCAATCAGTATCAGCCCGAAATCTGGGAGTTGGCGGTATTAAACCCCCGTGCCTCGGAGAGCACGTAAAGCCGTTGGTCCTGTACCTGACCTTTTTCTAGTCGTGTCGCTAGGCGACCCATCGGATCATGAGAGTGATGGAATAGAAAGTGCTCCTGAGTTCGCGTCCACACTTGTGCACTATTATATGTCCCGCGCAGATGGCTTATCTCTATTGAGACTGGCCGCCGTAGCCGCAATTCGGCTAGGAGGACATTATATACTAGTCCTGGTTGCCATAGTACATACAGGCTCTGCCTAGTCAGTGATTAGATGGCATTGTGTTGGTAGTCTCTATATAATAATAATAATAATAATATCTAGGGACAATGTCACACAGATCATCCTAGCCCCAAACTAAGCAAAGCTTGTACTATGGGTACCAGGCGACGATATACATACTTATATATATAGATAAATACTTATAAACATAGAAAACATCCATGACTCAGAAACAAATATTCGTACTTATCACACAAATATTTGCACTTACCGGGATTCGAACCCAGGACCACCAGCTTCGTAGGCAGGAGCACTACCGACTAGGCTACGGTGACCGTCGGTATATTTATTTACTTTTTATTTTCTCTTTATTTCAGGTTGTATTACCTAGATACATTCGTGAAAACATAATCCCAGACGTAAAAATAAAAATAGAAGAATCTGATGAAAGAAAGGATCCTATCTCATTCTTCCCCGAGGAGCCGATGACTTATGAAATCAAAAAGAAAAACAAACTGGAGGACTCCTTCAAGGATAATGACGACAAAATGCAGATAAGAACGTATTTGGATTCTGAAGTTAACATTAAAGTGGAAGGAATAGAAGGTGAAGCTTTTATTAAGGTAAGTAAAAATAGTTTGTCGTATATTTTTGTTGTATGTAAGTCTTATGCCGAATCTGAGCGTAGTAAAATCTAATGTAATGATCAAAATTCTTTGAATTTATATATTATTACTAGCTGTGCCCCGCGGTGTTACCCGCGTAAAATTTTATAAATTTTCTTTGCTATAAACCTCACGGAGCCCGAGACCTTTCCAACGAATGCAAAACCGTGGAAATCGGTTCGTGCGTTCTGGAGTTATAGCGTCAGGAAGGAAAACCCGACTTATTTTTATATAGTAGATATATTAACGTCTAAAGTTGTCACATAGATATTATTAATACAAAAGTCCGAAGACCAAGTCCAAGTTGCCTGGAGCCTAAACTTGGATCGCATTTATTTGGCCGTTTTGTAAATTATGCCAACGATACATTCGAATTCAAATTAGATATTTATGTATCTGTTTTAACCACCAAAACAAAATAGGAGTGTAATATAACATGTCTGTTGAGGGGCCTGTGTCGTGGTTAGTAAATGCTTGCTTTGCACGCCGCATGTCGTGGGTTCGATTCCCACCCAGAACAGATATTTGTGTGCATGAACATCTGTTTGTCCGGAGTCTCGGTGTAATTATCTATATCACTATGTAATAATAGTTCTTTTGTAAATACATACTTATATAGATAATTACACCCAGACCCAGGACAAACCGACATATTCATGTACGAACATCTGTCCTGGGTGGGAATTGAACCCATGACCTGCGAGGTGATTTATTGTACCACAAACAATTAAACAGTATGAAGTGACCCGAGCGGTGAGGTTGAGGGATAGATGTGTGGGAGATGGATTGAGACATGGTTTTGTTAAAGACTTCGCTTTCCTTTACGACTGCCTCGTTGGTCTAGCGGTAGCGCGTTCACCCGCAGAGAACGAGGTCCTGGGTTCAAATCCCGGGTCGGACCAAAAAGTGATTATGGAATTTTTCTGTAAAAAGAAAAAATTCTCAGTATCAGCCCGAAGTCTGGGAGTTGGGGGTAATATAGCCCCGTGCCTCGGAGAGCACGTAAAGCCGTCGGTCCTGTGCCTGACCTCTTTCCGGTCGTGTCGCCTAGGCTTCCCATCGGATCATGAGAGTGATGGAATAGAAAGTGCTCCTGTGATTGCTCACATATACTTGAGCACTATAATATGTCTCGCGCAGATGGCTAATCTCTGTTGAGACTGGCCGCTGTGGTCGAAATTCGGCTAGGAGGACATTATTATTATTATGTACTTTATGTCGAACGTAATACTAGGTTACAATATCTTTTAACTACGAACAGTGTGGACAGTGAGCATAGTTCAGACAGTTCAGTTCGCATCATTCCCTCAGAATGATGCGAACTGAACTGTCTGAACTATGCTGTATACTAATTGTTAAGGAAGGGTGGTGGAGCCTATTTATACATCAAGTCATTAGATAGCGCCACGACCCTTGTACATTAATTAGTTGACAAACAACTTAAGTTCTGGATCTTTCCATATACTTAAGTAATGGGATAAACACTCCTATGAGAACGACATCAAGATAAGATAAGATGAGACAAGATAAATTTATTTCCTTTAAACATGGTCATTACAGGTCTTAAAAATTATAATAAGTTACTATATGTGTTACCAGTATGCAAATATTACACAATTTAGAATATAAAACAATAGGTCACACACAACAAGTCAAAGAACATAAATTTCATCAAACAAAAAACTACAGTAATAAATAATCGGTATCCCTATTATAAATAAATTCAATTACACAATAAAATACATTAAATATATGTTATATGGAAGATTTTTTATAAATTCGTTCTAATAAAAAATAATAATACTGATACCTTAATATAGCAGAACCATTCAGACAATATGTAGTAAAATATAAATTTCAATAATTAAAACTAAACATAATCTCCTTGACAATAACTTAATACAAGCTAGCTAAATGTCACTACCATTATGAAATAAATTGTATAAATGTTTTAACATTCCGTGTACCTAAATATCTGTAATAAGTAACTAGAAATAATAACTGTATTACTACAAACATGTTCTGACTATTTACAAGCGCTTTTTTAAAGTCTACGTGAATAAAAACCTTTTTCATTTTATTTTATTTATTTTATTAAATTACATTTGCCTACAACTCTAGAGTTTTTCATTAAATACTCTGTAATATTACAATAAGCGTTTTGTCCACTAAAAATTACTTTACTTTTGTCTTAAATCCATCATCATTGCTAAGCTTTCTCCAACTCTTTGGCATTTTAGTATAAATGATAGTAGCCATGCTGACAACACTTTTGCGCATAAGTGAAGTTTTCGCCGGATGGACACATAATCCGCTGTTATCACGCCGGTTCCGTGAGACACTCTCTTCTTTATGCAGGAATAGATTCGGATTGGACTTAAAAAAATAAGAGAATTACTATTTCTCTTGAGAAAGGTAAACAATAATATTAATCTGTATAGTTCTTAAAACAATGCATGTGTATTAATCCAGAATAAAGGTACTTATATTAATAAAATATTTTTTCGAGACCCTCCAAAATTTTGTAGAATAGAACATTAAAATGTGTCAATTTGCCAATTTATAATAAAAACTATCCTGGGTGGGGCATTATTCACACACGGCCATCTGATACTAAACTAAGCAGAGCTTGTACTATAGAAACCAGATAACTTATATGCTACATGTACTACTTTTCTATTGTAAATATATACTAATATAGATAATTACACCCAGACGCAGGACAAACAGACATGTACGGATATCTGTCCTGGGTTGGAATCGAACCCACGACATGTGAGGTCATTATTGTACACCAAAGAATTAAACTGTCCAAGAACAACGAGCATAGGAGTAATCAGTACAATTAGCGGTCTGCCCGGTACCAGGTCAGACCACCAATTGTGCTGATGATAAAGCAGTGAATTTAACTTAAATTTAAGTCCAGCGTCGGAATTTAAACCGAAACACGTACCAGCCTCCTATCCTGTACAAGCCATAACTTAGATAGGATCCAGTGTCTTATCCATTATCACCGTTATCAGCCTGATATCATCCACTGATGAACATGGCCCTACCAAAGGATTCCTCAACATTGCCATTTGGACGGGTTTGCCGTAGTCACCGCGCTTGGCATGCAAGTTGGCGACCGCAGTTAGGTGGTACCTAGTACACAAGTGGCACGACTGCCCGACTTTTTTTATTTTAATTAACTTGACGTATGCAGTTAGCCTGACTGACTGCTTTCTCTGCTTCACCGGACTATAGAGGTGAGCGTGGGCTCTAACCGTCTAGCAAATCGAACCTATAAACTAAGTACCCGCGCCGGAGGGCACCCCCTTTGGGATCTGAACCTCGACTCTGGGCGTGTACCTACTGGCGGGGAGATGCAAAAGGGCGTATCGTTTTAGGGATGTTTTGTGCAACTTTCGCTCCAAGTTAATACGCGACGCGGGCCGCTCTTCCGGGTTAGTTCCGGCGAGGCCATTTCATCGAATCGAATGCAAACTAAGGGTTATGGAGGACGCTGGTGGTCGCGACGCGTTCGCGGTCGTACTCTTGTCCGGCGAGTACGAAGTATAGGTTGGACTGCCCGACTGCCTGCTGTATCCCTTTTACATACGACACCCACCTTATACAACATGTAACTTAATTAACGCACATCCTGAAAATAGTTTGTTCAGAATCGTTTACTGAATCGATTCATAACATTTTTAATATAGGTAATTTTTTTCCCAAAATAATTAAAACTACGGAAATTATTGTCATATTAACCCTGTACAGTCAAAACAAATTGAAATGGACCGTAAGTCAAAGTAATCAGACTTTTAAAATCGCAGTTTTATTTGTATTCATACAAATTCCATCATTGAATACAAAATAAAGCATAAATAAACTTTATTCCAAGAAACTAATTTAGTAAATAACAATGCATATACATGTTAAATTAAAAATTCAGTGTATGTATTATGATTACAACATAATATTCTAATTGGGGTGTTTTTTCAAGAACGGGAACCACACCAGATATCCATTTGGTTGAAATTCAATGATCCCATTTAAAATGTCCATTTGTAGAAGAATACAACAAAAAAAAAATTTGCAACATGTGCACTCAATCCTAATAAATTACCCTCTTGAACAAAGAGTATACATTTTTTGACCAACCCTCATAAAGGAACAATCATTGGAAACACTTTAAAGTTTTTGCTATTGCGAGAATTTCCGAGATAAGCGCTTGGCCACGATTTCGTGCCGCTGAGTGTGAAATAATCTTATCGGAATGAATACGGATTTATTATTATTTTATTTTAATTACTTATATACAATACAGAAATTAAAAAAAGTATATGTTTATTATTATATAGTGTTACAAAAAATGCATGTAAATCAAAATATTGGCGTAAAGTATTAATTCACCTTGCTAACCTTCTACCCATGTGAAGCCAGGGTAAATCACTAGAGTAAACTTTAAAAATTATATAATAGTTCATATATTTAGACATTGTTTTGTACTGCAACACATTTTTTTACTGTCACTTCAAATAAAATTTGTGGCCAAAAATAACTATTAGAGTACAAAAAAGATTTTGCAGTATTTTTTTGCTGTTGTTAAACCATTAAAGAAAACCCTATTTTCAGTCTACCGTTTGTCTGATAAAAATAAAATATCCTGTGAAATTATTCACACACGCTCATCTGATCCCAAACTAAGCGGAGCTTGTACTATGGAAACCAAATAACTGATATACTATTTTTGTTTTGTATGTATACTTATATAGATAATTTATACCCAGCCTCAGGACAAACAGATATGTTCATGCACACAAATATTTGTGCCGGGTGGGAATCGAACCAACGACCTCCGGCGTGTAAGACAGCGTATCTACCAACCATGCCAACAGGCCCGTCAAATGTATGATAAAATATGCCTATTAAGCCGGCGCATTGATAAACAAATATATTCTAACTTAGGCGATTGGCACACTGCCCCGCATGGTGCAGCGTAGTGCATGAGTGCGTGTTCTATCTTAAATGTTTTATCTTAAATAATATAATATCTGGGGACAATGTCACACAGATCATCCTAGCCCCAAACTAAGCAAAGCTTGTACTATGGGTACCAGGCGACGATATACATACTTATCATCATCATCATCATATCAGCTGAAAGACGTCCACTGCTGGACAAAGGCCTCCCTCAAAGATCTCCACAATTGCCGGTCTTGCGCTATCCGCATCCAGCGTTTTCCAGCGACATACTTATATAGATAGATAAATACTTAATACATAGAAAACATCCATGACTCAGAAACAAATATTCGTGCTCATCACACAAATGTTTGCACTTACCGGGATTCGAAC
Source organism: Pseudoips prasinana (assembly GCA_951640165.1). Classification (NCBI taxonomy): domain Eukaryota; kingdom Metazoa; phylum Arthropoda; class Insecta; order Lepidoptera; family Nolidae; genus Pseudoips; species Pseudoips prasinana. The sequence goes on along the minus strand of OX621243.1, from coordinate 38,466,628 downwards.
CCAGGACCACCAGCTTCGTAGGCAGGAGCACTACCAACTAGGCTACGATGACCGTCAAAAATGCATCATCATTGCTAAGCTTTTTCCAACTCTTTGGCATTTTGTTATAAATGATAGTAGCCATGCTGACAACACTTTTGCGCATAAGTGAAGTTTTCGCCGGATGTAGACATAATCCGCTGTGCATGATGCAGCGTAGTGCGTGAGTGCGTGTTCTAACTTTGCTTGTAAGTATCTCCGTTTGTATAGAACACACGCACAGTCCAACACACTGAAACTGCATCCACGCGCGTTCATGCGTATTCTGTGTGTTGGACTGTGCGTATTTTCTATACAAATGGATACTTACAAGCAACGTTAGTTAACGTTAGAACACGCACTCACGCACTACGCTGCGTTATGCGGGGCAGTGTGCCAATCGCCATAGAGGCAGTAAACAACGCTGGAGTCACAGTTCCGTGGGGGATCTAGCTTATATCGAAGAGGCACGTCATTCGCGTCATAACAGCTTTCCTCTTAGAAAGTAAAAACTTTTACAAATTTTATAAACCCTATGAACATAGTTGGAACGAAGTTCCTTATCGCGCGTTGTGAAAGGGGGCTAGACGGAAAAAAATCTTACGAAAAGTTGTCACGACACTTTTTGCAGCTGTGCGGCGTGCGCATGTTTCTCTGTCTGTCTCTATCTCTCTCTCTCTCTCTCTCTCTTATAGAAAGCAAGCCAGATATTTTTATTTCTATTTCTCATTGAACAGTGTGGTGTCGCGACGATTATTTTTGTTGAGTGTATACAGGTTTTTTGTACATAATAAATAATAAGAAATAACTTCGTTCCATCCGGGTGTCCCTTGACCCCTCTCAAGTTTTTATGAATACATATAGGATAATATATTCAAATAGATAGGATGCATAATTTGCTCGAGTTACTACTACTACAAAAAAATAGCCTATGGCGACTGCCGACACAAGTGAGAACTATACTTATTACACTCCTAATCTAAATTATCGTTACTAACATTATAAATGCGAAAGTAACTCTGTCTGAAACTGTCTGTCTGTATGCCTGTCTGTCGCTCGTTCACGCCAAAACTACGAAACCGATTTAAAAGAAATTTAAAACACAGATAGTCTAGAGCCTGAGAAAAGACGTAGGCTACTTTTCAATTCGAAAAAAGGGTTATAAGGGACCCCTTCCATACAACTTTTCATCCCCCGTTCAAGATCATCGTTTGTAGAGCTAGGAGCTAGAAACTTATTTTTTAGGCTGTTGACTCTATATAAATAAATATGACATTCAAAGTTTGTAAAAGATTTATCCTCAACGGTGTAAAATTACAATAGCAAATAGGGGATGAAAGTTTGTATGGATCTTTTTGTTTTTTTTTACAGAATGCATACAGACTAATATACAACTAAATATTACAAAAAGATTGACAAATTGCTAATTACACGCCAATTACAAGCAAATATGAAGGATAATACCTTCATATTTGCTTGTGAGAGACAAAATATTAGAGATATTCTGATGTAACAATTATAGAGTCATTCCAAAATGTGCGGACTATATCGCGGGTGCAGCTAGTCTATACATCTATGCAAATAAATACAATTGGAGTGTTTATTTTTAATATTGAAATAACCGGTTTTTACTACCTAAATATGAATATATATACGGTACATACACCAAAATAATATATTTTACAATTTTTGTCCGTCTGTCTGTCTGTCTGTTTGTTCCGGCTAATCTCTGAAATGGCTGGACCGATTTTGACGGGACTTTTATTGGCAGGTAGCTGATGTAATAAGGAGTAACTTAGGCTAAATTTATTTTAAAAAGTCTTTTATTTTACTAAAAAGTAAAAAAAACGAAAAAAACTAATTAACACGCGGATGAAGTCGCGGGCACAGCTAGTCTACAATATAATAGTAATTCATGGGAAGCGTGACGTGACGATGACGAGTTGTCCACCATTTTTTGTTCGACCAAAAGTGCTCAACGCGCCATAGAAGTTTCCACTTTAAAAATCTGTTTTTGAAGATCAGTTTTTGATATTATTTCGCTATCACAAAAGTAAATCAATAGTGTAAAACCATAATCAAGTAAGAAAATAACTGAAAACTAAAATTCATAAATATCAGTTACGCGTGTTTTATAAGCGATGAAAAAAATTGAATTGAGTACCATCTACATCTTCCATGCGTCGCCTTTAATTTATGCCTGAAGCGTGTCAGTCCTCTGCATACCAGACAGCATTCTAAGCAGTCCCGACTCGTCTTCATATTACATCAGTAAGATAAAATAAATTCTAATTCATCTCATATTTCAACAACACAGCCACTACCATAAACGGTGGGCAAAAGTAGATATGACACCACAGCAACAAACCGAACAATAAGACACATTGAGACACCAACATGTTGATTGGAAACATGTTAGAAATATTTGTACAGACGCCAGCACATCAAGCTACCCCAATCTCTAAATTTATAAGAGTAAAGCTACTCACTTTTCCGTCACTATACATATTGGAAATGTGCAAATTTGTAAGAAAAAATATGTCACTTTTTGACATAAACAAGGAGGCTGTACTAAAAAGGAAAATAGTCCGCATACCGCACCGAGATATAGACTGAAAATATGTGATAAAAACTGTTATTATATGGCAACAAAAATATACAATAAAGTTCCAGAAAGATTCAGAAATCTGACAGAAACTGAATTCAATAAAAAAATGTATGTGTGACAAATGTTTTTATTGTATTTCAGATTATTTTCAATTTAACTTTAAATTATTTTGACATACTACTTAATTTCTTAATTGACTTTTACGTAATATATTGATTGATTGATTATAATATATTGAAATTTACGTAATTTTTTTAAAGCTTTATATGATTATAAAATTATATAGAAAGTATAATAATTAGTTATGTATATCGAATTAAAATTGCGTGAGATTATGACAAGTAATACCTACATGTTACTTACATACTATACAATTGTTGAATATAGTGGAACCGTAGTTTAAGACCATCTAAATATACCTATATTTCTGCAAATAAAGAAATCATTCATTCAATCTTATCTGTCAAATTTCCCCAATTGAAAGTGAGCCTTAGGCTTATGTGATAAAGTTGGAAATCTATAAAAGAAATTTGAAAGATTAGGGTAGCTGGATGTGCTGGCGTCTGTACAAAGGTTAATAAATTTGACTGCACTTCGAAATCTCCAAAATGTGGCTAGTCCAATTGCTGCACTGCTAACTATGGCTACGTAGAGTCTGTCTTGAGGTATGGCTTATTATTATGGGGTAATTCTACTGATGCCAGTAGAACATCTATTAGTGAAAAGAAATGTGTACGTGCTCTTTGTAACGTAGGACCTCTTGAGACCTGACCAGTGCCTCTAGCACGAGTTCCTGCAGTTACTTACTCGATCACACGTACAGTTTCCTCCCATACATTGAGCACCAGCGTTTTAGTTCTTAATAGTTTCCGCGAGAGACGCTGTGATCGAGTAAGTAAACTGCAGGAACTCGTGCTAGAGGCACTGAAGTGGTTTATCGACTGTTCTATGACTATAACCGAGACCGACAGCTTAATGCTGCCTCCTGAGTACAGAGACGCTCAGAAATTAAACCACTTTCTGACCACCACCACTGACTGACCGCGTGCCTAGATGGTTAACCTCGTTAATCGCTTACGGGCCGTTGAGAGCAACGGTATGTGTCCCTAAAGTATGGCCCAAATATCTGTTTGTCCCTCCTGTCCAATCTCCTGCTCCCTTCAGAAGTTGTATTACGATCAAATCAATGCTGTAACCATCTACCAATCCGGGGTAGGCGCTCTGCGTTAAGCTACGAACGATACACACTGGCAGATCAAACCAACCCCGGATTGGTAGATGGTGCAGGTTCGAGACCCGCCGGACGATTAAATTTATGATTTTCCATTTTTGAGATTAGGAAAGATTCATATTTGTCTGAAAGTCGGCAAGGGTTTTATTTTATTTATTTCATTTAACACACAGATTAGTTTTTTTTACGCGGTGGCTTAAAGCCTAAATTAGGTTTGTCTAACCATTGGGTTCTCGATATAAAACTAATACCTAGTCGTAGCAAAATGAATGGAGCCACTTCATGGCGGTGTAATATTACAATATATAGAATATTGGCCGTTTCATCGGATAGAAACAATTTCTCCCCTGACGAATATTTCTTAAAGCCTCTATTGTTTTTTTGTGTGCTTTGTTAACCATGTCTTTATAACAATTTAATAAAATCCCGAATTTACCCTGAGAAGCCTTAAGACACACCCCTTACGAAATCAAGACTGAGGAAGCCTTTAAAACTTTATAGGCCGCAGAGTTTCTGGAAAAAACATGAATTTAAACAATGTGTTCCTTTATTCAGTTCGCCAATGACTTCCCTCGTTTAATAAATAATACATATTTGTTACCTTTCAGTAGGAACGATGTCAACCCAACTAAGAAAAACGTAAAAAAACACGCTTTTAGCAAGCACTAAAAATTAAAAAATGTCCGCCATGTTGGAGTTAAGTCACGTGACTATTTTTTTCGTATTCCTGACAGCAAACCCTTTCATTTGATACCCAAATCATGCGAGTGGATTTCAAACAGCCAGTCCGCCATCTTGGGGAAGCCGCCATATTGGATTTGTAATGACGTTTCTTAGCTAGTCATGTATTGTCATCAGAACTCAGAGCGTGTGTTTCATCTAATCGGAGACCGGGAAGTGGGTCAAATTAAGATTCCAAGATTTTCTTACATACATAGTTTTAAGTGAAGCTAATAAAAGCGTGTTAAAAAGGAAGAAAATGCGTTTATTAAAACTTCTTTTTTTGTCATGACTTAGCAAAGTAGAGGCGAGTGGGGTTTAAGCCGTTTAAGTAGTCTGAAAATGAAATATTTCTTTTATCATAATGCCCAATAAGTGCACTTGGAAATAGTCATAAAATAGTATGCCCTATTACTGTACAAAATGTCTTAAGAACATTATTAGAGTTATTATTAGACCGAACCTTGTGTATATATCGATGGTAGCGCTTTAATTCTAGTATCGGTTAAATAAGTATAGTTAGATCAAATTTCTTAATTTTTTACCTAATTCTAGTTGCTCCAGAAGACTACCCTGTTTGGGATTCGAATCTTGGCGCGCGGCTACTGATTTGGAAATCCTTGACAAGGTCGGTTTTAAGGCTTTTGTAAATAATATTCTTCAATACGTGAAAGCGTGGCGTAGCGATTGTAGATCAGAGAGCAGCGGCTACGGTTCTCGCGGTTACTACGCAGTCGTACTCTCAGCCAGCAAGTTCGATGTACTGGAATGTCACGAGAGCTTCTAATAACCTTGACTTGTTTTAAATAAGTCTTAAATCGCAATCCGGATTGTCCAATAAGTTCCCGGGAGCTTAAAACCTCATATAACGTAACATAAGGACCAAATATACATACATACATATATTGTACAGACGCTTACAGCCAGTGGCTATCGCTGGTGCGTAAACAGCTAGTTGAGGTTAAGCCCTTAGGCGTACGGTCAATCTGCAGATGAGAGACGTCAGCTTAGCTTATTTAGCCCAAATAATTGTCACCCATAACTACTTCTATCGTTCGCGTATTTCAAAATTAAATAGGGTTATAAGTGTTGATTGTTATAACTGCCTAACAGGTAGTATAAGATCCAAAGTCACTATTTCGTTCTTTATGTTGAAACCATTTAGATAGATAAACTAGATATGCTGACTAGGATTATTAGGATTCATTTTTCGTAAATAATGTTCACAGTGGGTCATAATAACTCACGTAACATATTGCCCATTCGCAAAAACATTGTTTTGTTGCTTATTATACTGTTATCTTTGTTAACATTGTATAACTGTCTGTCTTCCAATAATAATAAATTAATAAATGAAAACAAAATTAATCAGTTGTTGCGTCTGTTGCTCATATAAGCCACAATTATTTATCTCTCGTTCAGACTGTTTAAGATTTATAGCCTCATTTAGTTCAGATGCTATTGCCACACCCATGATATGAGTAGGCTAAGCACAGAACATCAGTGAACAGCACTAAGAATTTTTAAAAGCACTTCTAATAAATTAAGGTTACGGCAGCCTATGTCAATGAATATTAAGTACCTATTTATCTAAGTATATAAGAGAGCGCGAGCGCAATCTCTATTCTCACAATACGATGGAACGAATATCCGACAAAATTAGCATGAGATCAGTGGGTTAGCATGCGTTTTCCAGGAGGGAGGTATAACCGACCAGGCTTCTTTCTAGAAAATTAAACCAATTACACGTTTTTGGTCCGACTTGAGTTTGAAACCTAGAACCCCATAAGCTGCGGTAGGGTTTATGAGTATATATATATATATATATATATATATATATATATATATATGTATATCCAGGGACATTATTTACACACGGCCATCTGATCGCAAACTTAGCAGAGTTTAGAGAACCAGATAACTGATATAGGTACTACATAATTATACTACTTTTGTAAATACATACTTACTATCATTACACCCAGACTCAGGATAAACAGACCTGTTCATGCACATAAATATCTGTCCTGGGTGGGAATCGAACCCACGACTTCCACCGTGAAAAGCAAGCATTTGCCAACCACGCCAACAGGCTCGTCAATTATATTTCCTTTTTTCGAAGTGGGCTGTGGTTACTGTAGGGTCAGAATACTGTAAGCCGCCCAGTCCATCTGACATAGCTTAAACGGGACCGAGAGCTTTAAGCATGTAGATGCACCATCATTTAAACGACTAAGGTGGTCATTTATGGCGGTAAACCCGATACGGGTAGGTAAGCGAATCCGATTTACTGCGATGAGTGATAATAGTGCCTCAATAGTCTCTTTTTTTTACGTGGTGGAAATGCTCAAATCACACGTCGTGTAGGGCCGACCCACTAAAACCACCACGGCAGCCAGCCTCACAGTGCTTGCAGCGGGGGCTCTGGGTACTCATGACCGATCTCGCCAATACCCCCGCTGTACAACCTCCGCGAGGCTCTCCACAGGGAAGGGAGGGGGCACGAATGCCTCCCCCCTCCCCAGCACCTGTATTGTTTAAGTAACCTGAGATACAGCAGGTTACCTCGTCCCTGGGAGATTGTACACTTACATCAACGTATGCCCCTCTGAATAACTCCATTCTCCGATCTTTACTTTCGTTGTCTGGAAGAGATCACATTTTTTTATAAGTATTTACATTGTATACTTTTAAGGTTTTAAGTATTTCTTATTTGTTATTCCTTTGTTCTTGCTCTATTAACTTGTTCCTTTGGTATTTAAAAATAATCAATTAATATTTAATCTTTAAATAACCATTTTGACTATAACTTAAAAATACTATTTAACTTAACCATTGCTATTTAATGATAATGCTATGGACATGAAATGATAATGCTAAATGACTAATTATTATTATAATTAAATTATTAATATTAGGTAGAAAATTATTTATATTTTTGTACCTAATATTAATAATAACTTTTTATTTACACATACTTGTAAAACTACAATCATTTTTTGATAATTTACGGGTTTTTTTTTCTAAGTAAATAAAAACCGTTTGAACATTTATTTATAGATTACAAAGAAAAATTGTTTAGTTCTAAAAAAGAGATGAATGTATAAGTATTGCCATGATATCTCGTACTATGATCAACGGAAATAATAACTGTCATTAATCTCCGTTGAAAGGAAACAACAGATATGTTTATCTACAATATTAATTTAAATTTATAATTTGTCATAACGAGTGATAACATTGGAATATTGTAGTGTGGTCAGTGCGTGAGTCATGGTACTACGTTATTTGACTGCGTCTGCAAATAAATAGCGTGACCTTGAACTGCGCGGGACCATAGGAATTAATAATAATGTTGCCATGCTATCCGGGATAACTCCCAGAGTTAACGGAGATCATAATAAACGCAGCAAGTTTGAAAATCCCACTGCGGCCTTCGTTTATTCCTTATGTAGGTATTGTTCTTTCATCATTTATTATCCCTGTGCAAATATATGTATTAGTCTGTATAGTACATATAGTTTAGAATTACTAACAAAGGTTTACTAACAAAATGAGTTCTGTTACTTTACCAAATAACTTATTCATTAATTCATTGTATTATTATGATTAATGAGAACTTTATAATTTTATATTTGCGATAACTTGAGTTATTTGATCACAAAATATGAAATTAACCATAAATAATTTATAATTAATTTTATATCATATTTTCTGATTGAATTTATAAGGACATTACATCACTATGTATAATAAGTAAGTATTTTATCAATTTAACTATAAGGGTAAATAAAATACATGTTTATTATTAAATAAATAAAGTTTTCGCCGTAACAGTTTCGTAGTTAGAATAAGGTTAAGTATATAAAACGAGAATACTGATTTAATTTTGTGGTTCACAACTATCAATAAAAAAAACATAAAATAGTTATAATATTTATAATAGGAATTATCAGGAGAAAACTAGAAAACTGATAAAATAATATTAGCCCTTAAACAGACCATGCTAACCACCCCTTTCTAAACCCATATTAAACCGAAGAATTATTATAGTGTCCTATCGGCTATCACCGATTAGGAATTAAATTCAAAGAATACATTACAATTTTATTCTTTCAAATTTTATTCTTACAAAATTACAAACTTGATCTGGAAAGCTTTTTCGCCATGTCCAAAGTACAAGTGTAAGCTTTGAAGCTGGCCACACTTTGCGACCAATACCGACAATGGCGGCATTGGCGGCCAACGCCAACATCAGTAGACATTCGTTCGAATGTGGACAACTTCGTGCATGTTATTGAAAGTGAACACAATGTCATGAAATGAATTTCTATGAGCACGGTTATCAAAATATTTAATAAGAACAGTGATTAAGTGATAAACTAATGGTGTTACCTTTTTAATTACGGATTAACGGAACTGAGGAAAGTTAAAGTAAGAATTTTAGATTATTTGCTGAATTTTTATCGTATATTAAGATATTACTCGGCGCTTAATGCAAATTATTTAATTTTAAATTATTTAGTATTCGATATTTATCTGCTATTTACATGGATAGGTATTATTAAACTGTTTAAAATCTTATGGTATACTTATGTATTGAAAACAATTAAAAAATGAGTATTGCACAATAATATTTTTCGTTTCGATGACATTTCGGGGCCTCCTATCACAAGTATTTAATATACTTAAAAGGAGACCGCTATGTAAGATAAATTGTACTAGTATAAGATACCGAAATAAACTATTTTTATTTTTTATTTATTGTTATTATTGTTGGATTTTTGTGATTAAATTTTCTCAAGAAGTTGATACTTAGCAACGGGCAATAAATCTGATTATAATAAAGTTTTACTTAGTCATTAAGTTGGCCGACAGCTTTGTTATTACAAACATAACACGTTAACACCATGTCATGAATAATTCATCCAATTAATATGTTAGGTACTCTCTAAAACGTTGAATAAATTTGTCAGTCTTCATGTGCATTTGATAAGAGTTTGAGCTAACGAAATTTGACGTGCAATTTGAGCTAGAGCTTTGGTTAAATGGAAATGTAATAATTAAGCATTGATGGTTCAGCGTAATCATTGTCATAGTAATGATCGGTTTTGATGGTTTTATTTGAGTTTGTTGTTGTTATTCTTACTGTGAGTGGAGTTATTTTTATCTATAGTGGGTACAGTTGGGCATCTATGACGTTGTCAATACTATAGTTGTTGTTAGTTTCGGGAGACTTTCTCGGAAAAGCCCTACAGTTGTTATTGCCAACTTTTTTTATTATTCTTTCTTTATCTTATGGGCAGAGTTATTTAATCCGACTCTTATCTAACGAGTAGGTACGACCAAGACCGACAGCTTGACTTGCCCTACGAAGCACGGTGTTGCTCAGAAATTGTTCCTCGCGTACTCGCGTGCGGGTAGTGCGTTTTGGCGCGCACTACTGAGGTTACGACATGTTAGAACCTGTTGAACAATGCTCGTATTATAAGCAATTTAAGTAGTTATATGTACACCATTGACCTACATGTATTCTACTAGACGCGTAATCCCATATTGAGGATTTGCTCACTGAGTTGCAGCGCCCGCGCTGCACCTCTAAGCAATTTTGGCCACCGCGCCCGCGCCCCTAACCTCGCGCACTTCCGGACTGGGACAGAGATTTTATTCGAAACAGCGTGCCTAGTTATACATATAAGTCAATGATGTACACCGTATTTTTCTCCCACTTAAACTAAAAATTAGTTTGATGCTTAATAATAATAAGACCTTTTATTCCGAAATTTTAGAATTTTCGTTCTAGTAAATGATAGTAAACTAATTAAAAGAAGTTTCTTAATTCGGTGTGGCTTACGGCATAGGCCTCCTCGAACGTCTTCCACTGTTTCTTGTCGGTTGCTATTCTTAGCCAAAGGGGAACTAGAGTCAATTTCAAATCATCTTCCCACCTTCTCGCTTTGCGCTTTGCTAGTTTGGTGGTTACATTTGTAGAATAAAGAATCAACTGCAAATTTATTATAAATTTTAATGTGCTTGAGAATGTCGTATTGTTTTGTAACTTGAGGAGTGTATGTGATATGGGTGACATGACGCAATACGTTATGGTCGAGCATATCGGATGCCACCATCATAAGTTTGATCTTATTATTACATTAAAATTAGTAGCTCCTGGTTTCTCATTGGCTATTATAATAATAATAACAAGTCATGAGGTATGCAAGGATCGTGACAAATGGAAGTCCGTTGTCTCTGCCTACCCCTCTGGGAAACAGGCGTGAGTCTATGTATGTATGTATGTAATAAGTCATTTATTCTCTCTCACAAATTAAACAATTCGGTTGACGGGCCTGTTGGCGTGGTTGGCAAAGGCTTGCTTTTCGTCGTTAGGAGGTCGTGGGTTCGTTTCCCACGATATTTGTGTGCATGGACATGTCTGTTTATCCTGAGTCTGAGTGTAATTATCTATATATGTATGTATTTAGAAAAAGAAAAGTAGTATATGTAGTCTATCAGTTATCTTGCCATAGTACAAGCTCTGCTTAGTTTGGGATCAGGTGGCCGTGTAGAAATAATGACCTAGGGTATTATTATTATTTCAAGATTTCTTTCAAGTTTACAATTATGATGGTATCATAGTATATTATATAACAACACTTTGTGAGAGACCGGTGCCTGATGTAAGTTTGATACCTGTATTACAGGTCACACAGTGCCCTCATAGGCTATCTTGGGATTTTATCTTACCTCTTGTTCGGGTGTACTTTCGAACGGCACTTGACTCTTGCATATATTTCCTACCAGTCGCTAGTTATTTAAACCGTAAAGTAATCATCTTATCAGCTGTAAGAAGCCCACAGCTGGACAAAAGCCTCCCTATGAATCTTCTTTGGCGGATAGGGAATAATCGCCATGTTTGGCAGACGGGCTGGCGATCGCAGTAAAATGGTAATAGTACTCAGAGAGACGTTTCTGCCCGTCCTCTGGTAGATATTCCCTTGGGTCAACCGCTACTCCCTCCACGGAATGAGATGGGATGATATTATGGTATTCGCGGCCGTCACCTCACAGCAAAGTAATGGCTAATGGCTATTAATATGTATATCAAGTAAGGAGACTAGTAATTGACCTACGTAAACCCTAAGGGTGCTTTACCACCAGAGATGTGCTATGCTGCGAGGATGTGCTCCACTGATAATAATCTATGTAACGCGCCCCGTTACATAGATTATTATCAGTGGAGCACATCCTCGCAGCAACAGTAAGATGTGCGAGAAAGATTTGCCGCTGCGAGGTAGCTGTGCGAGCAAGATGCACAGCTTGAGATATGCAATGTATTGGCAGTGGGGATGGCACAGATGTGCATTTAACACTTTTGCCATACTTACTCACTTGATTGAACCCCCCAAAATTTCTCCTTTGGGGCTTTTGCAGCTGGCTTCTCTGGTGAAAATTGAATTCTCTTGTTTTATGAGGCTACAGCCTTATTATATAATTTTGTGTCCCGGTCTGGAGGGAACTGAAAGCTCCTTGTTTCTTTCTGATTAAATTCGTTGCGGGATCGACAGTTAAAGCGATTCCCCGGGATATTCCTGAACCTCACCGCTCAGTGTCATTTCATTGCGTGCCACTGTTGATCCTGCCTTAGATGCCTATGAACAAACTGCTCACCACATCCTTTGGGAGTATGATCTCGGGGAAAATCAGCGTGATATTATGTTTAACAGCTTGCAACCAATATCTGGAGTAGTTTATTATAAGGATTTTGTAGCAAGAAGGAACAACTTCCGTGCGTTTAAGCGCTTTTTCCATACCTACTATTGGAATCAAATATAACAGCTTACTTAGGACCCTTAAATTGATTCTCGGTGCTTTTGCAGCTGGCTTCTCTAGTTGCAATTCTCTCGTTTTATGAGGCCTCTTTACATCATTCTGTCTCCCGCTTTGCTCTGGGGGGAAGTGGAACTAATCATTTTCTAACTCCTCCTTTTTTCTGATTAAATTCGTAGCGGGATCGGGATGGAGAAGGCGCATAAACTCCTTCACCGTAATATCTCCAGCATAGTCCGCTGATCTCTATTGAAAATGCCCCCAAAACACGGCCAGGAGTACTATAAAGATATATATCAATCGCTGTTTCCGAATTTTAGCCATTAGCCGTTCTCGAATTTTAGCGAGATTAACGAATCTCGCTAAAATTCGAGAACGGCTGAACGCATTTATCTTATCTGGGTCTTGGAATGCTCGTGGAGGTCTAGGGAAGGTTTAAAAGGTGAGAAAAATTCGAATAAGGCCGGGAAACCCCTAAAAACAGCCCTTTCGTTTTCTAAACAAAAGTTTAGGTCTTTTATTTACCGATTGAGGCAGTACGAAGTCTGCTGGGTCAGCTAGTAAAGATATAAATACAAAACATAGTCATAAATATGTCATCGTCACAATATTCTCCGATTGGATCTGAAAATGTTGTGATGTAATGTAAAAAAATGGATTTATGTTGATGGAAAAAACCACTACGTTATCATAAGTTGACCACGTTACATTGTTTCCAAGAAAGATGGAAGGAATATGTTACGTATGCTAAACAGGACCAACCTTTGTTGTGCTACTGCATTAAACATACAACGTGATATTTCATGAAATGACGCAGTACCCTCAATATTACTATTCGGGATGATTGTTAAAACGTTATGAGATGCCACACCTTATGTTAATAACCGATATGGTTTGACTCATTCCGTCCATCCGTGTTTCATAACAGTGTCTCTCTCCATCCACTAATGCTAGCGAGCTGAAATTTAGGATAGATTTAGATTTATTATATACATTTGATTTCGTGCCTCAACTTTACTGTGAATTTTTTTATTTCCTTTGCAGATGTTAAAGAAATGAAATATAAATAAAAACTTTATTTCAGACCAGTTAGGTCCATATCGGGTTGGTAAAGCAAAGATATCTTGTACCTAAGCATAATTGTTCAATATTTCATAAAAAATATATCAGAAATTTTAAATATATAATTTCGTAAAGAAGAAAGTAATCTTAATCGGTGATTTCAATATTGATGTGCAAAGAAAAACAGGCGAGTACATCACTCACCTTCGATTTGCCGATGATATAGTAGTCATGGCTGAGACCATGGAAGACCTCGGTACAATGCTCGATGACCTCAGCAGAGTCTCTCAACAAGTGGGTCTGAAAATGAACATGGATAAGACGAAAATCATGTCAAACATCCATGTTGCACTCACTGAATTGAAAGTTGGCGACTCTGCACTCGAAGTTGTAGAGAACTATATTTACCTAGGACAGACCATCCAACTAGGTAGGTCCAACTTCGAAAAGGAGGTCAATCGTAAAATCCAACTCGGCTGGGCAGCGTTCGGGAAGCTACGTAATATCTTCTTGTCCCAAATACCGCAGTGTCTCAAGTCTCGTCTCGTCTTCGACCAGTGTGTGTTGCCAGTGATGACTTACGGAACAGAGACGTGGTCACTCACTATGGGCCTTATCAGAAGGCTCAAGGTCACCCAAAGAGCAATGGAGTGGGCTATGCTCGGAGTTTCCCTGCGGGATCGAATCAGAAATGTCCAAATCCGCAGGCAAACCAAAGTCACCGACATAGCTCGAAGAATTGCAAAACTAAAGTGGCAGTGGGCGGGGCACATAGCTCGTAGATCCGACGGCCGTTGGGGCAGAAAGGTTCTCGAGTGGCGACCACGAACCGGAAGACGCAGCGTGGGCAGGCCCCCTACATGATGGACCGATGATCTTATGCGGGTCAACGGAAACTGCTGGATGCGAATCGCGCAAGACCGGCAATCGTGGAGATCTTTGGGGGAGGCCTTTGCCCAGCAGTGGACGTCTTTCGGCTGATTTGATGATGATGATGAAAGAAAAACAAAAGTACTCTAGAATTAGAATCTTTTCTTTTTCAGTATAATTTAAATTAAGCACTTTACATGCCCACTAGATTAAGCAGTCGTACCTACATGCACCGATAATTTTGTTCACAATTTCCAAAAGGGATGTACAGCACAAATGATAGATGTAGTTCTTTCAGACCATACATGACAGTTTCTTAAAATTCCCACTGAAAAAACTAATCTCCTAAAATCTTAGAAAATTGAAAAGCAAAACATTTCCCGCATAAATTTAATAAAATTTAAATCTTATTTACACAAGACTTCAACACCAATTGACTTAGAAAAACTATTGTCACTTAAATAAACAGATACTTGTTATAGAATCTTATACATTGCCCCACAAAAGAGTTACTTATTTTGTAGATAGGGGTAGTACATTACATTTACATTATGCGTATATCGAGTATTAATATTATGCGTATCGATCCTTTTACAGAAGGAATCTATAATTTTACGCATATATAATATTCATACGTATACATATATAGATTTTCATACGTATACTGAGATGCTACAGTTAGAATGTTAACCTCTTTGAACTTTTCTCTTCGGGCCAAGATTATAGATGGCTCTTAAATAAAAAAAAATAAAAAAAATAAGGTTTATATTCACGTAGATTTTAAAAAAGCGCTTGTAAATAGTCAGAACATGTTTGTAGTAATATATAATTAATTTATAATTATTTCTAGGTACATATAGATATTTAGGTACACGGATTGTAGGGAAAAATTTACAATAACATTTATTTTATAATAGTAACGATATTTAACTAGCTTAAATTAAGCTATTGTCAAGGATCATGTGTAGGTTTAATTATAGAAATTTTAAATTTTAGCTATATTTTTACTACATATTGTCTGAATGGTTCTGTCTATATTAAGGTATGAATTAAATATTATTATTATGATGGACCTTGTGTTTATAACGACGATCGCGCTTTAATGCTACCACCGGATCCAATGCACCCCAACTGAGAAGATCCAGCGAAACAAATTCTTACGGATTTATATTGCAAAAAAGAATTTTTCAATATAAATATGGTACCTACTCATGTCCGCAGAACTACCCCAGAAAAGAATTTCATAAGACGTTATACAATGAACAAACGAAAATAAACCTGTCTAGCTGTGTCAACATCAGTGAGCCGTCTAATAGTATACTCGTCTAATAATACTGCAGAACTTATTTTTTTCATTTGCCCTCTTACTTACTTATCATACGGGCAGTGGTTACCCTAGTGTCAGTGTTGTTCAAGCCAACTAGTAGGCCTCCGACATGGCTTAACGACTGTTGTCTAATGGCTACAATCGGGACCGACAGATTAACATGCGCTCCGATGCACGGAGACGCTCAGAAATTAAACCACTTTGGCGGTCACCCATCTATGGACTGACCGCGAGCCTCGTTGCTTAACATCGCCGATCGCTTACTGACCGGTGAGAGCATCTAGCTATGGGCGCCTCAAATTGCCCCCCTGAAATTTTGCTATACATATTTTTATTCTTCTTGGATTCTTCCAAGTGAAGACAAAAGGGTAGCCCGCTGCAACCGCACCGCGATAGCATGACAAATTACACCGCAACGCAAGCAGCAGTTGTGTAGTACGCCGTCGTGATAACAGATGGCGCTATATGCTCCATAATGTCAATCGGTTTTCGAACCACCGTTTTGGATTAGAGATTTTTTCTTCTCTCTGACAAGGTCAGGTTTTTGTAAAAGCACGGGCACCTGGGCGATGTCCCCATCTATTACCCGACCCAATCTCACGAACGAACTTTGTGCGATTATCGGTTTTATTTTTTTAAAGACAACGCCGTCCTAAGGAGTCTAATCCCTGGGTCGCGGGGAACTTTACAAACATAGACGGACAGTAATTACATCCAGACTTAGAACAACTATTTATGGGCCACACAAATAGTTGTCCGGCGCGGGAATCAAACCCGGCACAGATTACAATTACACCCAGATTCGGGAGAAACAAAATAAAATAAAAAGGTTTTTATTCACGTAGACTTTAAAAAAGCGCTTGTAAATAGTCAGAACATGTTTGTAGTAATATAGTTGTATACATTATTATTTCTAGTAACATAGATATTTTTACACATTGTATGAAAACATTTATAAAATTTATTTTATTATAGCAATGATATTTAGCTAGCTCGTATCAAGTTATTGTCAAGAGATTATGTTTAATTATCTAGTTTAAGTCTAATATTTTTACTACATATTGTCAATGGTTCTGTCTATATTAAGGTATTATTTTTATGACGGACCTTGTTTTAATAACGACGGTCGCGCTTTAATGCTACCACCGGATCCAATGCGCCCCAACTGAGAAGACCCAGCGAAACCAACTCAGTGGGTTCATCTCTTGTGGGCTATAAGTGGGCTCCTCAAAGATATTTATACACACAAATATCTATCATAGGTGAGAATCGAACCCACTACCTACTGCGTGAAAGGATAGTATTTACCAACCACGCCAACAGGGCCGTCAATATATTGTTTGCATGTATGTGTATTGCAAATATGGGTATTGCAAATCATAACGGTAGTTAAATGCAAATGTGTGATCCAGAGATAAACTGTGGAAGCGGGGATGCAACGTGACGATTGCGTATGACTTATTGCATTTAAATCACTGCCAGTCGCCTTCGATGCGCTGGCGCCGGTATTACGCGTTTAACGTACTGAACTTTTGTCGTTTTTCTGAAAAATCCTGCACCCATCATAAGAGAAATTTGACCAGGGTGCAAGCAATTTTGAGTAATTAACTGCAGCCTTTCTTTACTGTGAGATTAAGGAAGCTGTTGCAAGAATATTAAGGTAATGTGAACTGTTTGTCTTTAAATCTGTAAAATTTGCAACGAGGCTATAGTTTGGATGTGAATTTAATGTGAACGATTGATAAGTAATGAACCAGGCGTTACTTTGCGGAAATCCATAACAATCAAAATACGAAATCAATATGTAGTGTCAATTCCGCTAATTGTCCGCTAATTAGCGGAATTAACACTACATATTGATTTTATATTTTGAGTGTACGATTGACTTAACGAACGTCTGACTTCAGTAGAATGTGCGCCAGTAGTATTAAAAAAACTCTCTGCCTCGTTTGTCTAGCGGTAGCGTGTTCACCCACAGAGAACGAGGTCCTGGGTTCAAATCCCGGGTGAGCCAAAAGTAACTTTTCGGTAAAAAGATAAATTTCTGAGCCCGAAGTCTGGGAGTGGGTGGTTTTCATACTCCCCTGCCTCGGAGAGCACGTAAGCCGTCGGTCCTGTACTTGACCTCTTTCCGGTGGTGTCACTAGGAGACCCATCGGATCATAAGAGATGGAATAGAAAGTGCTCCTATGCACACACTTGTGCACTATAATATGTTCCGCGCAGATGGCTAAACTCTATTGAGACTGGCCGCCATGGGGGGAATGCGGCTAGGAGGACATTATTATTATTATTAAAATAAATGGTTGAGATATATTCGAAAATATTTCAGGAAATTACTAAACATTTAAGCTTCAACTTTAATAAGCCGGAGGTCGTGGGTTCCATTTACACACAGGCTAGATATTTGTGTGCATGAACATGTCTGTTTGTCCTGAATCTGGGTGTAAATATTTATAAAGGTATATATTTACAAAAGAAAATTGGTATATGTATCATTTGTCTGGTTACCATAGTACATGCTCTGCTTAGTTAGGTCACCGTAGCCTAGTTGGTAGTGCTCCTGCCTACGAAGCTGGTGGTCCTGGGTTCGAATCCCAGTAAGTGCAAATATTTGTGTGATGAGCACGAATATTTGTTTCTGAGTCATGGATATTTTCTATGTATTTAAGTATTTATCTATCTATATAAGTATGTATATCGTCGCCTGGTACCCATAGTACAAGCTTTGCTTAGTTTGGGGCTAGGATTATCTGTGTGACATTGTCTCTAGATAAAAAAAAAAGTTTGGGATCCGATTACCGTGTGTGAATAATGTCCTTAGATATTTCTGGAAGATCAAATCAAACCAAGTGATCTTAAAATATGAATATAGATATAAAGAACCGCCTTTAAAATTGGAGGGGTGCCCGTTGCCTCGGAGAGCACATAAAGTCGTCGATCCTGTACCTGCCTTCTTTCCGGTAGTGGAATAGAAAGTGCTCTTGTGTTGGCGCACACACTTGTGCATCATAATATCTCTGTCAGTAGGAATCCTTTTTTTAAATATTTATTTCTTACATTGAATTTAAATATACACATTATTCAATGTTTCTTACAAGTGACATTTTTTTTTTCAACGCGCGCACTAGTTAAATTAATCCATGCGGGGAACTCTACAAACATAATTGATGGACACAAAGCACCCAGACTCAGAACATCTATTTACCTATGGGTCATAACAATAGTTGTACAGCGCGGGAATTAACATACATACATATCCTCACGCCTGTTTCCCAGAGGGGTAGGCAGAGACAACGGACTTCCATTTGTCACGATCCTTGCATACCTCTTTCGCTTCGTTTACTGACATTATATTCTTCATACATGCTCGCCGGTTTAGGGTACTTCTGAATTAAACCCGGGACATTAATCGCTGCACTACGCGTGCAGTCGAAATGGATTGAATATGGAAAGGCGTATTGATTTATTTTTTAATTATTCCTCATGTTATCGCATTGTTCACGGTCGAGTTCTCTAAGGACTTGGTATCCTATAAACACTGCTGTCTGCTAAGAGAGACATGTGTAAATATTGATATGTTTGAAGCGCCAATCACGCACATCCTCAGACTTGTATATCAGTGAGATATATACCTGCGTATCCCTAAACTCCAACCGATATTCTTAAGAACCGTAAAAGCTACGCTTCGTAGTATTATGCGACAGTACGTGTGGAGCAGCGGCTAAGACAGTCGCCTCGCCACTTCGTGTCGCGGGTTCGAGTCCCGCGCCGGACAACTATTTATGTGACCCATAAATATTTGTTCTGAGTCTAGATGTAATTTGTGCCCGTCTATTATATGTTTGTAAAGTAATCCGCGACACAGGGATTAGATTCCCAAGTGCACGTAGTTTAAAAAAATAACTTTTTTGTTCTTAAATGTGTTTACATAATACGTTCCTGCCAACAGTGGCAGCATCGTATACGGAAACAGGTGGCTGATCATATCAGCCGCAAGACGTCCACTGCTGGACAAATCCCTACCCTAAAGATTTCTACAATTGCCGGTCTTGTATTAGCCGCTTCAAGCTCACCCTAGTTTTGCTTTCCAATACCATAAACACATGGGAAATAGCTTGTCCAAATATACAATTGGCTCATAATCTGTCAACATTAAAAGCCAAATGAATTAGTCAAATTAATTTAATTCTATTCAAATATTATTTCTTTCATGATATCACATCATGGTCACCGTAGCTTAGTTGGTAGTGCTCCTGCCTACGAAGCTGGTGGTCCTGGGTTCGAATCCCGGTAAGTGCAAATATTTGTGTGATGATCACGAATATTTGTTTCTGAGTCATGGATGTTTTCTATGTATTTAAGTATTTATCTATCTATATAAGTAGATATGTATATCGTCGCCTGGTACCCATAGTACAAGCTTTGCTTAGTTTGGGGCTAGGAAGATCTGTGTGACACTGTCCCTAGATATTATTATATATACATACATATCTACTGAAAAATAAAAAAATGAGTGTGCTTTACACACGACTGAACTAAAATTTCTATGCTATGAGAGAAAGAGAGAAAAGTAATTTGTGCTCGCATCTCAATCTCTTGTCCCTACAGTAATATACGAAACGTGACTCTCGCTCTTTATATCTTCACTAATTTAAATCTCATCACACTTTTCGTAACACTCGTCACGCATTCACCAATTTACTCCGAAATTCAAGCGTGGCTAAAGCTTAATTTCAATAAAACAATAAAATAAAATAAAAAAGGTTTTTATTCACGTAGACTTTAAAAAAGCGCTTGTAAATAGTCAGAACATGTTTGTAGTAATATAGTTATTATTTCTAGTTACTTATTATAGACTAGCTGTGCCCCGCGGTTTTACCCGCGTTAAAGTTTATATATTATCATAGCACCTCCCCCGTAGGTGTTAGCGTGATAATATGTAGCCTATATGTTGACCCGACTTCTTTTATAATATTCATGCAAAATTTGGAGTAAATCCATGCAGTACTTTTTGAGTTTATCCCGGACATACATACAGACAAACAGACACACAGACTTAAATTCTAAAAACTATATTAATGGCTTCGATATCCATTGCAGATCACGCCGGAAGTATCCTTTTAAAAAAAAATTCAATGTACAGTTTTGACTTTCCTACAATTTTATTATATGTGTAGATATTTAGGTACACGGAATATTAAAACTTGTATTAAGTTATTGTCAAGGAGATTATGTTTAGTTGAAGTTTTTAATATTATGTATTGAAATTTATATTTTACTACATACTTCAAAAATTTTACTTTTTTTCAGATGGAAGATAGAAAATACTATGCAATCAGACTATTGCAGCATGACAAAAACTACGTGTTGGTCCCTGCATCATGGATACTGAGCTGGGTGTCGCCAACCAAGGTCAATGTCAGATATCCTGTACAAAATAAGGAAATAGTAACACAACATATTAAAAATGGAGAGAGAATCGACAGTGACGATTGGATGGTATACCATGTAGCTGCTGTAAAGTTTAAGTCTAGTAAGTATATTTTATTGACTGTGATGTTTCCGGTTCAGAAAGAATAATATTTATTTTATTTTATTTAATAGATTTTGTACACACATAAATAACAAAAGTAAATTCAATGAAGAAGAGACAGGTAGTACATGGGTGCTGCTTATTTCAAAAGAAATTTCTTCCAGCAGACCCGCGAGAGGAGATATTAAAGTGCAATAGGCATGTGCGTAGGTTTATAATATCATTACATTGTCAATATGGTATGGTATGGTGTGGCCCCCCCATACCACCGTGGGTGTCGTAAATGGCGACAAAGGGATACACCAGGTATTCGGCCAGCAGCGCCACCTGTGTACTAGCTTTCATCTAACTGCGGTCGTTAACTCGCATGCCAAACGCGGTGACTACGAAAAATCCGTTCAAATGGTTATGTTATAACAAAGTTTGGGGTAGGCATAGGTTGTGATCTCAGTTGGATGATACTAATAAACAAAAAAAAAACTTGAGAGCTGTCAAGAGACACCCGGATGGTACGAAGTTATTTCTTATTATTTATTATGTACAAAAAACCTGTATACACTCAACAAAAATAATCGTCGCGACACCACACTGTTCAATGCGAAATAGAAATGAAAATATCTGGGTTGCTTTCTATAAGAGAGAGAGAGACAGACAGAGAAACATGCACACGCCACACAACTGCAAAAAGTGTCGTGACAACTTTTCGTAAGATTTTTTTCCGTCTAGCCCCCTTTCACAACGCGTGATAAGGAACTGCTGCTCTCCGTACTCTTAACCTTATAGCAGCTGAGACTGACCTATTTGTGTGTTCTCTGAGTGAGTTCACGAGAAGTGCATTATGTATAATTTGTTATAAGTAAATTTGTGTAGTGGTATAAAATTGTTATATACTTAGATTAGCACTCTATCGCATTGGACTTATACCTGTAAAGATAGATGTAAGAGGAAAAAAATAAATAAATAAATAAAACTTCGTTCCAAAAACATTAATTAAAATCGGTGTACAAGCTACGGAGAAATGGTGCAACATACATAGGTACATGTATGTTATAAAAACATAACGACCTCCTCCTTTTTAACTAATTTCAAAAGGAGTCAAGTCGATTGCATGTTTTTTTGTATGTTACGCGATTGCTTAGTTTTTGTGTATCGATTTAGACATAGGTCCAACAGTGAACGACAGCAAGCTGATGATATGAGTATATTTAACATTCGAATCTAGAAAGATTTCGAAAAGAAAGAGCCTTCTTTCCAAAATCGTTAGGGAAACGGTGCCAGGGTCACGCGTTAATTTTTGTGTATCGATTTAGACATAGGTCCAACAGTGAACGACAGCAAGCTGATGATATGAGTATATTTAACATTCGAATCTAGAAAGATTTCGAAAAGAAAGAGCCTTCTTTCCAAAATCGTTAGGGAAACGGTGCCAGGGTCACGCGTTAATTTTTGAACTGATGACTGACGACCAACTTATTGACAGTTGATAGAGATTCAAATAAATAATTATATTAAGCTTATTTTAATATCATTCTGTGTGGTGCCGGCATATGCTGTGTGGTGACGGCATTGAATATCATCACCCCATTTCATCACGTAGGGGGCGTAGAAATCGACCGAGGGAATACGTGAACTATGACCATCAAACTGCGATCGCCAACCCGTCTGCCAAGCGTGGCGATTATTGCATATCACATTTTATTTCTTTGGGGAGGTTTTTGTCCAGCAGTGGACGTACTTTGGCTGTAATGATGATTTACCTTACCAATTACCTTAATTCAAGCTTTTAAATAAAACGCTTATAATTTTGGATCATAAATTGGTAACTGTATTGTTCATATTAATAAATGTACTTAGCGGAGTCTATACCATCGACAAGTTAATTAAAGATTTGTATCTAGGTTATGCATTTATTAATTTTAAGGCACTTATCCAACTGGCTAACTGGCTAACTTGTGTAGTTAACGGTGTAATTTGAAAATAAATAAATAAATAACTATTTATTTATTTGTTTTCAAATTACACACTATCATTACAGTTATACAACCAATGCAATAGTCGAACATGACAAATAGGTTAAACATAACAAACTTAAATTATATTTATAACTACTTACACAATATTAAATAATATCAAAAAGTTTTATTGCCTATAAGTATACTTATAGCCTTTGTAAATTACATTGAAAATAATAATTCAGGACGCGCTGGCGCATCATACCTCAGTAGTTGTTGGAAACTTGTTCATCTCCCCTCGGAGTACCTAATAAAGATCAAACAATTACAGACATTTAATTCGTTATCATTCGTAAGCTCATAATGTTCAAGATACACATACTTGTTTTAATGCACACAAATCTCTCAAAACACAGGAGCCATTATTTCCGTACACAAGTATTTAAGATCAATGACACTGCTCGCATATATCTCGAATAAAATGGCAATGATAAGTGATGCCAATATCTTTATTACGCTAACTTAATCGCGCTTTGCTTATCTATGAGTAACGTTAAACAATCACTTATTTAACTTACATATCAACTTTTTTGACTGCCTCGTTGGTGTGTTCACCCGCAGATAATGAGGTCCTGGGTTCAAATCCCGGGTCGCGCCAATAAGTGATATTGGGATTTTTCCGTAAACATAAATTTCAATGTCAGCCCGAAGTCTGGAAGTTGGCGGTAGTACATCCCCGTGCCTCGGAGAGCACGTAAAGCCGTCGGTCCTGTACCTGACCTCTTTCTGGTCGTGTCACTATTCGTCCCATCGGATCATGAGAGTGATAGAATAGAAAGTGACCCTGTGTTTGCGCACACACTTATGCACTCTAATATGTGCTGCGCAATTGGCTAGTCTCTATTGAGACTGGCCGCCGTGGTCGAAATTCGGTCGGGAAGACATTATTATTATATCAAGTATCTGAAGCTACTAAATGCGTCTTTACTAGCTTCAGGTTCTACCATATTTTAGGCCTCAATGCTCTCACACTAATATTATAAAGGCGAAAGATTGTGAGTGTGTGAGTCTGTATGTTTGTAAAGTCTAAACGGCTGAAGCGATTTTGATAAAATTTGGTATGTAGTTAGCTGACACCCTGGATTAACATAGGTTATAATTTATAAAGATTAACGCAGGTAAAACCGCGAGGCACAGCTAGTTATAAATAAAGACGGAACTTCGGATGGCATTTTATCAAAAAGTAGGATTGACTGTGCTATATTTAAGTGGAACTATTCATTTCTCACTCTTTCTTTTTTTCTTTCTGATTAAATTCGTTGTGGGATCCAAGACAGTTAAAGCGATTCCCCGGGACATGCCTGAGCCTCACCGCTCACTGTAATTTCACTGTGTGCCACTGTTGATCCTGGCTTACAGGAGTTGCAGTGGTGGGTAAGAGGGAGAGACTAGTCCCGATATGCTATATTTAGTTCAGACGTCCTTTGAGGTGTATGGATATATAAGACAATATGTCTGTTTTTATTTTTTCTAATTAAGACAAATTAAACATGTGTTGCTCTGTGTAACTATTATTTATTTTTATATAACAGAGAAACGACATTTAAAGTTTATTTGTTGCAATAAAATTAAATAATCACTCAAAAAAAATTTTCTAATATTTTTGACGACACAAAAAATGACAGCCATTAAGTCATAAATGAATCTGTTTTTTCTTTTATAACTGGCCAAGTCATTTCACCATAAAGGAATACAATCTTGTAGGTATTTCTTTACAGATATATGCCACGAATATGTAGATAATAAAATCTCACGAGGAAAAGAAATATCCATTGCACCAAATCTTCGATGATGTTACATTTTCGTCAGTGGTGTCATTGTATATGAGACCGAAGTTATATTAGATTTTAAGTAGAAGCATTTTAAGTAGAGGCTTTTTTGTTTCCAGGATCATTCCATAAAGTAGACGTATGGATTCAGCTGTCAGACAATGGAAGCGATAATGACAATAAAACAATAACACACTCGGATGATAAAGGTACAACCACAAATTAGTTTTATTAGTTACCTAAGCTTCTCAATATTTGAACTGCACTGATTTGAAAGTAGTTTTAAAAAAATAGTCTCTAAACGAGTTTTCGCCTCACTCACTGGACTCATGCACCGTCAGTCTGTTGGTGGTCGTGGTACTCAAAAACACCCAAATCTTCACCACCTGCAACGTTGTCCCAGGAACGTGTTAGTTGATTCGGGCAATGTGGTGATGAGCTACTTAGAACAAATATTTTTTTCTAATCTGATTAACGATTAACGTACCCACTGACCAAGAACGCGATATTCATCGCCTGTCAAACTTTAACTACCGACATTAAGTTATAAAGGTATTTGTGTTAGTCTGTGAATTGAAATTTCATTTATTTATTATACACAACATTTAAATACTTAGCTCACTATATAATTCAGTTCTTATATGTACACCTATTAAAGACATGCACAACACACAGTAAACATAGACAACGTTGACATACAATACAAGTTATTTTAAGTTAAAAACAAACAAAAATACTATAACTAACACAGATTAAAATGCATTAAAGACAATTAAATTTTATAGTTAATGGATTTTTTTTAGATCACCTCTACGAGAGAAAAGAATGCGGTCCTATCCAGCATTTAGAAAACAGCACTTATGGAAAGGAAGAAGAACCTTCAAAAATTCCCCGTAAGCGAACATCAACTCCAGATCCTGAAATAAGTCCAAAGAATAAACGAGCTAAAACACTTAAGCAATTAGAGTTTAAAACTAAGATTACTAGTCTCGGAATCAGGTTAAACTTAGGGATAGAGAGCAATAGGCACGTCAAGGATGTTGTTAATAATAATAATGAAATGAAATTAGTTTGCCATGAAAAATCATTAGACGATAAAGATAATATTAAACTTGAATATGATCCAATACTATCTAGAGAAAAATGTTTTACAGAGGTTCAAGGTGATGGACCAATTTATTTTAAAAATAATATTGAGTCAACTAATCTCTTACATAAAATAAACGACCCATCAGTTTGTGAAAAACATTCAGATCACATTTCACTACAGATCAACGAAGAAACTAGTAATAAAAATTGTGACGAGATCAAAACTGATATACTGCATAATTGTGCAAATAAAAATAGTAATATCTCAATGTCTAGTTCATCCATAAATGACCAAGAAACTCAAAATGGTACGAATGACAGAATCATTTTACTAAGCGACAAATTAAATGCAGAGCAATGCAGTTTGAAACAAAAACTCAATTTAGATAACAAAAATTCTGTCAAGTGTGAATTACTAACAGAATCTCCATTAATAGGACCACTATCACCAGACAACATAACTCTTGATTGGGCGTGTACTGGTAATAAGGTGGCAAACAATCCAGTGCTACTCAAATTAGAATTAGCCAATATTAAGCATAGTCAAACTACTGCATTCAACACTAAACATATTAAATCCCAGGTGAAAACAACGAACACACATGTTTCACAAAAACATTCTAAAGGTTTCTGTAATAACACTAAGAAATCTACACCACTATCTATGCCTATAATTTTTGACGAATATGATCAAGGTAACCACGTTGATACTACAAATGATAGTAAACCATTTCCACTTGTGGAAAGTTATATAAAGGAAGCATACAATGATATTAAAATCACTACTGTAAATCGTAAAGTTCGTTCTGGATTGTCTATTACTAGTAATTTTGAAGTTAAATATCAAAATAATATAGAGCTTGATACAAATAGTATTACATCATCTGTAGGCGCTGAAAATATAAAAAGAGAAATTTTCAGTCCTTACCAAATAACTGTGATAGATAAAGACAATAATGAACTCAAAAAGAAAGAAACTGAAATAAAGATTTCCCTTAAAAATGAAATTAAAATTGAAAGATTGACAGATGACGAAGACAATCCGACATCTGTCATGGCAGTAATGTCAGACGCAATTGATAATACTTTTACTGGTTCAGCTAAAATTAATTCCCAACAATCATCAACCCCAGAACATATATTTAATCAGAAACCAATGGTCAACATTAAAGAAAAATCATTAGGTATTCAGTCACCTGACTCACTTCAACAACAAATGTCATTTGATGAAGGTTACTTATCTGAAGAAAAACTAAACCAGAATAAAATAACTTCTCCTTTACATAAAGTATACTTAAAAGAAAACAATAACATTGAAAAAAATATCAATAGATTAACTGTACCAGAAATAACTTTAGATGAGCAGAAACTGTCCGAAAAAAATGAAGAAAATAATATTTTAACCTTAAAATTTTTATTGAAAAATGATGGGCAAAATTACAAAAATAATTCTGAAGAAACGTCGTGTGTTGGTCACCAAATTCAAACTACACAATCCTCTAAAGATGTTTTTCCAAATATGACTAATGAGTCTTTTTCGGCCAAAGAAGCAAATGATTTAGCAAAGCATATAGCTGAAACGTATATTCAGCAATCTTACGTTTTACCAGACCAGACTCGACAGTTAGCCAGGCACCCAAATCGTAGGCAAGATAAACAAGGTCCAATTGATTTTGTTATAAACAACGAAAATTCGCAATCTTATATTCAAATAAAAAATAATTTTAATTTTCCAATGCAATTAAGTCAATTTAAACGTCCATCTAAAAAAAATGCTCCTAAAAATATTGGTGCTCACCCGACAGAAAGTTCTCTTACAAATACAAGTAACATTAGTACTAGGGCTCCTGATGATGGCATTTACCATGCCCAATCTATGTATCCATATTCATTTGATATAACTCACCAGCCTAGTCATGTTACTGGTAGATCACAAGATGTACCCCGTAAAGTTTTGACATGGTATCCACCTGTTCATGATGACCAGAGGACTCTCATGGATGGAAATAATAGTGCTTTAGCAATTGCATCAAATTACGGTTTACCAAACAAGTCAGATCAGTTTTCTTCATCAGATGCTAAAGAATACTCACATGTTTCGATAAACAATTCACAGCAAACATGTTTTCTAAATAAATCACCTTACGATGTCAAACAGTTATCTCTACCTCCAAAAGATAAGAAAGATCAATTTATTACAAAAGGACATATGCAGCACGTCAATTTTCAGAATACACGCAGTACAGGTACTCAACCTGTATTGCCATATGGTAATCTGCCATTTGAGCCAAATCAGTATCCATTACTTGCAAAATCACATATTGTTGGTCCGAGTCCCACGTACGCAGTTAGTAATGCTTCCAAAAATCCAAATGTGCCAAACCAGCGGAATAAGTTTCTTCAACCTTCTAATCGTACTCATTACCCGAAAGTACGTTCGCAGCAAGCTTATTTGCAAAGCACACGTAATGTTTGTTCGGCTCCCAATTATAGAACAAACCAGACACAAACTTACCAAAACCGCAACATTCCATACCCTTCAGATTGGTATTCTAAAACTGCAAATAGCAATGGAGTTTCAAATATTTCAACTGAGCGTCCCCAGCAAGCTTGTTTATCCCAAACATACATGACTGGGCCACCGCCAGCTACTGGAGTAAATAATGCTCCAACTACTATCTCAAATAGGAATCTTCAATACCAGTTTCAACAATACCCACACTTTTCTACCAGAAATTCACAAAGTTATAGTCACGAAGCTCCTACCATTCAGTCGGATCATTCGAACTCATTAGCAAGACTTACACAATACTGTCAAAGTTCTATGGAGACACGTGCCCCCCCATTATATAAAAACTACTATGTTAGAGATCTAACTACTAATAATTGGTACTTTGGTAATTTTACTAGAATAGCTGATCCAACCCAAGTAAGCCCTGTTTGTAATACTGGAGGTTATACATCTGATTTTCAGCAACATGCGATGGTGCAAAATGCCCCACCATGGAATGTATATACAAATCAGGAAAATAATCCACGTATTCTAAACGTTGCCACATCTGGCTCTGTATATAGAACTTGCTAACCTCGAAATATTATCGAAGCAGAAATTTCTGCTAACCAAAAGTTTCAAAATACTTCGGGTCAGACAAGTTATCTTAAAAATAATATCAGCACCGTTAGAAACAGTTTTAATGGTAAATAATTAAATGATCCAAATAATATACCAAATGATAGATGTTAAGGTAAACTATATCAATCATTTTCGAGAATTTTACTTAGAAAGTAATATGAGCATTTATGAGAGATGACGGCGAATCCAATGTTAAGCACTGGATACATTCAACCAAATCCATTCATATCGTAGGAGCGTCATAGTTAGTGATGGTCGTGCCAAAGGGTTTAACTATACATAACAGTGAGCCATGAGAGCCAAAGCCAGAAAGGGCATTTAATTGAAATAACGTGATATATTTTATAATTTAATAATAATGTATACAACTATATTACTACAAACATGTTCTGACTATTTACAAGCGCTTTTTTAAAGTCTAGGTGAATAGAAACCTTTTTTATTTTATTTATAATCGAATTAAATAAAAAAAATAAGTTATGGATTCGACTGTTTTTTATATTTCACACTAATATTACAAAGGCGAAAGTTTATGACTGTGTAAGTGTGTGTATGTCTTCACGTCGAAACTTCTGGAGCGATTTTAATAAAATTTGGTATGGAGTTAGCTGACACCCTGGATTAACACATAGGCTATTTATAAAGTTTAACGCGGGTTAAGCCGCGGGGTACAGCTAGTGTATGAATGAATGCTAAGCGATTTCTTCCTTGTTTGAGAATCGATTAAGATAATCTTTTTAATTCAGTAGGGTATGCTTTATGTATGGTCCCTATAAACTTGATTGAAATCAGAATTTCCTCATAACTCAGGGGTTATGAGGAAAATTTGAAGTAAGTAGGTTCTATGTTTATTTAAAAGAGTAATTATAATAATGTTAATTATGAATATTCAATGTTTTTGCTTTGTTTGCAGGCGATTACTAACGAATTCTAGTCATTTTTGGTTCCGTATTTGTGTTCTAGGTAATGGGTATTTTTAATATAATTTATAATTATCTTTTAAGTATGATAAATTAGCTGAGTAACTATTATGTGCCACATTTTGGCTAATCATGCATTTGTCGCTTATGTAAGAAAGTTAATCATGTGATTAATGATAATAACTAAGCAACTTTTAATCATTTAATTAAAACTACTTATTGAGAGACTTCTGTGCCCTTTACTTGATCGGTATATTGGCTAATGTTGTGATTTCACTTAATGTTATTATTACTAATATATATACAATAAGTTATAACTTTCATAGCTACATACAAGATTAGGCTCCTAGTTTTTTTTTTGAAGAAATCATATGTGAATATTTATTCAATCATAGGTTTTTGTTATTCACTATGAATTCATTTATTATTTTTAGCATTTTAAACATGCTATACCGAAAACAAATTTTCAGACATCTTAAAAATGAATTTTAAATATATCTGATAAATTAATAATAAGGAAATCATAGTTAATAATAAAAACTATGATTTAATAAATATTAAAAATTAATAATTTAAAAGCGCCATCTGTTGGAGTTGTCCGATCTAAGTATTGGCATTCCAGCCGTTGTTAGCCGTGTAGGTTTCGGTAAGATGGCGTTAAAGCGCCTTAAATGCTTTAAGAAATATCGAATGGATTGTATAAATTCGAAGTGTCAGTACCACGGTTCGGTGGCGGAGCGGTTAAAGCACATGAGGTCGGATACCCCGTGGTCGTGGGTTCGATTCTCACCCGCACTTAAATTTATTCAATTCATTTTAAATATGTCTGAAAAATTAGAAATCATCTGATTTAATTAATTTTTAATTTTAGTAATATCATAACATAGTAGGTTTTTTATTTTATTTGATTTATGTTCTATTAAGTGTGTGCTATATTTATATTGCCAGGGTGAAGTACAAGTGTCTATTTGTATCGAAGTCCTGAACGTTATTGTAAGTGGATGTGCTTCTGTATTTCATTTTAATTGTTGTAAGTGGAACTTTACGTTTTATTTTTATATTTAAAATGTATTACATTATGCATACCAGATAGTTTAGTTTTAGGTTGTGTCTATAATAAATATAATATGTTCTGTGTTGTGCATGATGAATTTTTTTATTAAAAATATTACATTATAATTCTGTCTTTTATTTATACCAAATATAAAATCATAAAAAGAAAACCTTACTTGGGTAGATAAGTACAGGTTTTCTATAGTAAATGTAGAGATACGACTGTTGCCATATAACTGCAACCGGGGCCGATAGACTAACTTCGAGTCTTCTAAGGACTTAGGTGTGTGGTCAGTTTTTAGACGAGTGGCCACATGTACAGATTTATAATGAATATAGAAGCGTCTCCATGATTCAGCTAACACACGTTATTCTCGGCTCGACGTCAGGTATATCCGACGCCAGTAAGCCCGAACTCAGACATTTGAGAAAACAATGTCCATAATAACAAAAAAATATAGTAGTAGACTGGAAAACGGCGATGTCGCACCGCAGTATCTAACAGAGCATGACAAACCGACGGTCCTGCACCTAACCTCTTTTCGGTCGTTTCAGCTTCCCTTTGGATCATGAATCTGAGGGATAATAAAAATTTGATGTTTGGATAAGCGCAGATTAATCTGGCCATCATGGCTGAAATTTGAACAAGCGGACAATATGTTTCATCATCATCATATCAGCCGAAAGACGTCCACTGCTAGACAAAGCCTCCCCCAAGGATCTCCACGATAGCTGGTCCTGCGCTATCTGCATCCAGCGGCGTCCCGCGACCAGGCCTGCCCACGCTGCGTTTTCCGGTTCGGGGTCGCCACTCGAGAACCTGTCTGCCTCATCGGCCTTTGGTTCTCCGAGCTATGTGTCCTCAATATGTTTATCTTTGTTTGTTTTGTTTATCACTTTATGAACTTAATTAAGTTTGCCTTGGTCGTTAAGTCTGTTAATTCCACATAATTGTCTCTAATTTCTAATTTGAACTACTTGATGATGACGGGGCCAATTACTGTCTCACTGCCTGCAGTGAGACAGTAATTGTGAGAGTAAGCATAAGCCATAATCCACTAGTTTGAATTTAACGTAGGTTTTACTGCTTCACCGGCCAATAGTAGGTATAGTATTGAGCTGAGTGTGGTTAAAGTATCTATACTTTTACGTTGATTTCAATGGGACATTTGTATTTTCACTGATTATTCCTCCATGGCGTGTCCGATTTTTTAAATTTCAGATACGTATGATGCACTCACGAGTATGGACGAGATGGAGTACGATCAGGAATGAAGTAGATGAGTCGTCTAAGAAAGACCTCGTTTACACTCAGCTCAAAAGGAAATATTAAAATCGTGAAACATTTTTTTTTTGTTCTTTTTATATCGGCATTCAGTCAGTAGACTATGAGTCGATGGCGTGTCATAAAGTTTATCATGTCGAGTATTCTCTCCAGTGAGAGCAACTACTCATCATTGGGGCCTAGAGCTAATGTCTATCTTGTAGCTCTAGGATGTTGTGGCTCTTCAGTCGTCTCACATGGTTCTGGGTTGTTAACTGGCGTGCTAATTGATTGGGATGATTCATTAGCCGCTCCTTATATCTAAATCGTGAAACATACGTACAAAAAAAAACATAATATTGTCAAAAAATATATACCTCCTTCTTTTTGCAGTTTGGTTAATAAGAACAGGGGGATTCGTTGTAGAATGTAGGCTTCGATGTTGTTAAATAGAAAAAGAACCTATTGCGTACCGTGTAATGTGGTCACGTACGACAAACACGCACTAGCGTGAATATAATAATATCATAAATTAACACTAATCCCATAATTAGTACAAGTATTTCTTAGTAATGTCAACAGTCACTATTTTACGACCATATTTTTACGAGCTTTTTATGAGCTCATTATAAATTTGTCACACCTTAAATATATGAGCCAATTTAAGGCTCTCTTTTTGTGGTTTGCAACCTCCATGTTGAATTCAACGTACATTAGGCGATTATCATTGGTAATGACAACTAAAATTATTATAGTGATTATTAACTATATTACTATACAACTGCTTTTAAGTCTTAAAAATTAATTCCAAAGTAAAAATTTCCTAGCAACTACCACAGCTACGATAGGTGCACAGAAAGCCAGGACAACCTTATGGCGACCATTGTCAGGCTAGTCAAGCGATATAAATTAGCTCCTCCTTTATTTAACCCGAAAAAGAAAAAAATATCTCCGGGACATAGTTTGCCATGACCAACCTGGAGGACTCTTGATTGACTACGTTCCCAGGTTGGTAGATCAAATGAAAACATGTGCAAATGGGGTTACATCCCACATCACAAAACATCTGTGAGTGCGCCGTGTCACCCCAAAGTATGGCACATTTATCTGCTTATCCCTCCTGTCCAGTCTTATGTTTAGAGTTAGCGTTGTTAGCGTTGCCCAATTTTCGGCAGGTAAAATTTAATTCCTACCATAGACACGATAAGAAAAAGATAAAGTCTACGTGAATATAAACCTTTTTATTTATATTTTAGAATACAACATAGGCCTAGTACGAGACATTGGCATTAATTAAATTATAAGTAAGACTGGAACAGTAATTATATGTAAGACTCAATAAGAGCAGTCAGACCGGAGAAGTTGCCTTAAAGAGCGCCCTTGTGTCACCAGTGGGATTCAGACATGGATCAACGATTTAGGCGATAATCCATCCACAGACTGACCGCAGGCATAAATGCTTAACCACGTCGATGGCTGACGGTCCGGTAACGGAATCTGGCTATGAATTAAATAGTGCCTTTAAAATTTAATTTACATTTATTCTTAACACAAATCTTCACTGAAGCTCCTAAAGAGATATTTTGAATCCCCATCAAATGTTCTTCTAAAACAAATGTATGCTTTGAAAATCCGTCTTTTCTCAGAACAGGCACCTGAGGTAAGCCTTCAGGCTGCTTCCTAGAATCGTGGGTAATTGGAGAAAGCTCTATATATCTCTGTAGATAGCAAATCCGTCGGTAAGTCTGTAGTTCCCCTATATCTCTGTGGATTAAGTTACTTGGGAAATACACAACCGCTATGAAACAGGGCGGGTTTTGGAGTGTCAAGACGAAATACGTGAGTAAATTATTTCTATATTCTTTCAGACGTTTAAGGCGCAAACTTAGGTGGATAAGCCATGACAGGATGGGATTTGAAGTATCAAGGCGAAAAATAATTGGGAGAGTTGTTTGCGTGGGTTACATCTCCTTATTGTCAACACAAGTTTTGTCTCCGGGCTGTGTAAGCTGTCCTGTGAGGCCTTTGCAATCCTGTGGTTGTAGGTTTATTTATTTATTTAGACTTGCCAACATTTGTTTACACTATAGATTTAAGGTTGACAGCCAATGACCCAAAAACATACAAATTCAAACTTAACATAATTTATTACTATCAAAAAATTACAATTATATTAACTAAGTAAATTAGGTGACGAAAGTTTGATGGTTGAGTAGGAAGTGGCCGGTCCCACGGAGCCGAGGAGCGGGCTTCGGGTGTCCGGTACAGCGGGGGTCACGTTGCTTTCCAGCTATGCTGATCAAGCGCCTCGTGTGACTCGCTGTTGTAAAGTGCAACAATAGGGTAAATGTAAGACAGCGGTTATACTGTGCTATGCATATGAAACGCTACTAAATCTGCTTAAAAACACTCATATAAAAAATAAACTAAATACAACAAATAATTTCCAAATACTTGCTAACTCCAAAAAAAAAATAATTCGGGGTCTGTCTGGTGAGAAAATATTGTTGAAATATTGTTCTAGCTACGACGCTTCAGTCTGGGAGCAGTGAAAGAAATACAAACAAGTTAATTTACAAGAAACCTGTTTACCCAACACAGGGTAATAAAATAAAAAAAAGTAAGTACATCGGTAAAAAGTTATGGCATAGACAAATCTGTCAAGTTTGTCACAAACATATTCAACATGTCTCCTCCAGTTGCAATTTTGATACAACATAATGCCCAGAAATTAAATAAAAAACTTGAGAGGTCTCAAGGGACACCCGGATGGAACGAAGTTATTTCTTATTATTTATTATGTACAAAAAACCTGTATACACTCAACAAAAATAATCGTCGCGACACCATACTGTTCAATGCGAAATAGAAATGAAAATATCTGGGTTGCTTTCTATAAGAGAGAGAGAGAGAGAGAGACAGACAGAGAAACATGCGCACGCCGCACAGCTGCAAAAAGTGTCGTGACAACTTTTCGTAAGAATTTTTCCGTCTAGCCCCCTTTTACAACGCGCGATAAGGAACTTCGTTCCAATTATACCAAGTAGAAGGTACTAAACCTTCTACTTGTATGTTTTTTGTTTTTTCTATATTAGTTTTAAATTATTAAAATATAGCCACTGCATCATGATATTTACAGGTTTTTTATTTCCATATTTTTTTTCAAGCTACTTCTAATGCACACCTTATTATTTGAGCGAGCATACTAGATTTATATCGCACTAATATTATAAAGGCGAAAGTTTGTGAGTGTGTATGTTTGTTACTTCTTCAAGTCTAAACAGCTGGAGCGATTTTAACAAAATTTGGTATGGACTTAGCTGACATCCTGGATTAACACATAGGCTACAATTTATAAAGTTTAACGCGGGTAAAACCGCGGGGCACAGCTAGTATGCTATAATTGCCACGCTTGGCGGACGGGATGGTGATCTCAGTATGATGTTCACAAATCTCTGACAGACTGATGCTGCTCGATATTTCCTGATATTCTGTTTGAGGATGAATTCTATCCCTTCACGGGGTGAGATGAGGATAAAAAAAATATACTCTATCCTAAATTTTCAGTTGCCTATAAAAGTCATTCGTTCATTCCTACTGTGACGATTTTGTCACTATACTCTAGTATTTCGTAGTCTATAATATTTCCTTTGTTTTGTTAGATGAAAGATTTATTATTTGAACTATAACCGTCACAATAACCTCCCTAATGGCATATTAAGCGTGGTTATCACAAGTTCAGGCAATTTATATGCAGTTAGTTACAAGTAACACACAAACTAGTTATTTTGGTCACGTGATACAGTTATTATGTTGGATTAGTCAGTAGGTAGTAAGTTTTACCGATTTACCGAGTGTATTTTTTTTTTATAAATAAATAAAAAAAAGAAAACAGGTCGCAAGTTAATTAGACCCAATAAGTCTAGGTGATTGGATATCAGTGCAGACACATCACGAAATATAGTAAAGTAAAGCGAAGTCTTTAACAAACCGTGTCTCAATCAAGCATCTCCCCCACATCTATCCCTCATCGCCACCGCTCGGGCCACTACATACTGTTTAACTCTTTGGTGTACAATAATCATCTCGCAGGTCGTGGGTTCAATTCCCACTGAGGACAGATGTTCGTACATGAACATGTCTGTTTGTCCTGGGTCTGGGTGTAATCATCTATATAAGTATGTATTTACAAAAGAACAAGTAGTATATGTAGTATGTCAGTTATCTAGTTTCCTTAGTTTAGGATCAGATGGCCGTGTGTGAATAATACTTCAGGATATTTTCATTATTATTTAGTATAAAATAAAAATAAAATAAAAAAGGTTTTTATTCACGTAGACTTTAAAAAAGCGCTTGTAAATAGTCAGAATATGTTTATAGTAATATATAATTAAGTATACATAATTATTACTATATATATGGCCTTTGCGTCTGTTACAGACGATTTACGGCGCATTGTCTGAGAGACATTTCTTATGGTGGCCTGCCGCAGGCCTGACAAGAGAAGTTTGCGGTGGTTGGTGCCGAGCTGCTTTCATGTCGCTTCTGTCTCTTATCAGCAAGTAGGTACTCCGAACCAGGCTTCATCACAGATCTTACGACCCTCCACTACAGGTTTGCGCCATTCAACTCTATTTTCAGCTAGTTTTTCCCAGCTACAATGGTCAATTTTAAAAGCGGCCATATCCCGCTTGGTGCAGTCTTTATTCTAGTTACATAGATATTAAGTTACACGGATTGCATGAAAACATTTATAAAATTCATTTTATTATAGTAATGATATTTAACTAGCTTGTATTAAGTTATTGTTTTTAAAGTTCTGCAGACACACACAGTTAGACTTTAGGCACTTCTATACTAATTTATCTCAATCACTGTGTCTGTAATCAATTCAAAACTATTGTAGCAAAATAAAATACTTTTGATTGCCATTAATTTGGCAGTGTTGCCAGATAGTAAAGAACATCACATGGTTTAAAGTCATCCATCACTTTTTTGTTTGTTCCTACAAACAAAAAGGAACAATGGATAATTTTATTCTACTACAAGGTTCTACAAGGTGTATCATTAATAGTGGAAAGTGGAAACCGTGGAACTTAACTAATGAAATAAAATCAGTTTGTGATATTCCCAACAACACTTTTAGCTCCCCTAGTTGAATAGATCATCTTATGAGGTTAGTCTTTTTTGATTATTCTTCATGTTGATGTGCTCATCAATTAAGGTCCAATATTTTAGTTATACATTGTGTAATTTTAAAGATCTGCTCTTGCAATCAATCAATTGTGCTCAACTTAATAATCAGCCAGATTTCAATGCTAGATTACTAGTAACTTAAACCGAGCAAGATCCTGGTATATTACAAATTCTCACCTCCAAACGTGGGCTACGTCACGTGTGTAGGCTAGTAACTCAAGTACACTAAGTAAATAGGATTATTCTATGTGAACTACGTATTCTAATTTTTCCCAGCTGGTAGTAGAACCTCTGGCTGCGAGGTGCACACGTTAAGGCAGCGTTAACGTATGGGTTCAAAGGAGACGGGGATTTCTGGGCCTGACTGTAATAAGTTGAGATATGGTTTAAAAAAAGCGTTATATTTTTCTATTTCAAACTGTAAAAAATTTACCCAATTTACAATGTGGCGAACGAGAAATCTCAAAATAAGTTTAGGTCACGAATTAAATTGGTTGTTGATTACTTTATATGAGTTCAAACAATTTAATATAAATCCTCTTGCACCAGACACCAGGTAACCGATTTAATTATAATAATTATTAAATACATTAACATAATGTCAACAGTAAAAAATTAAATATCAACAAAATAAATAGATATCATAATATCGGTTATCATTCAAATCGATTTATTAGTAATTGGCAACTATATTTTTAATCTATGATATGGGTGACAGATTTTGAATCTTAATCTATGATCGGTCACTCGTTTCTCGTATCGTTTAGTGCGTGTGTAATTTGACTATTTTTTATTGTTTTGTTTATATATGCCTCGACAACTGCATTCTCTACGGACTTCTGATATTGCTTAACGTGTACGACTTTTGCTAACATACTGGAAACGGATAACTATTAAATAGAAATTGCCCTTTAAAATCAGCTGTTTAGTATAGGTTGGTACATAACCTCTCTATTAAGACTAAATCTTTTATAACTCTGCTCATAGATTGAATTAATCCATGGAATTTTTAGTGATTGGCTGATAATTTATAGACCCATTAATTGACACCACTTTTATCTTTCTACATCCGAGCCCAATATTGTATGAAAACGTATCCGTCTCCTTTAATGGAGGGAAACATTTTCGTTTATTACTAGAGTAAGGTCAGCTAAACTTCTTACTATACTTCCGAGTAATGCGTGAGAAATGAAAAATTCGCAAGCATCCATAGGTTACGGTCACTTATTAGCTGCACACTCTGTGGTTCGCCGACTAACGAAGTCTGAAATTATTATATTTAACAATTTTTCAGACATCTTTAAAATGAATTGTATAAATTTAAATGCGAGTGGGAATCGAATCCACGACCACGGGGTATCCGGCACCATGTGCGTTACCCGCTCCGCCACCGCACCGTGGTACTAACACTTCAAATTTATACAATCCATTCGATATTTCTTAGCGCATTTAAGGCGCTTTAATTAAATATTTAACCATTAAACTGCTTACTTACTTCGTTATACAAACAACTTGTTACCCCTAGGAGTTTCGGCCTTTGTGCAACTGTATGGTAAGTGAATTGAGAGAATGGCAAATCGTATATTGTGGTAATTTCCAAGTACATCTCTGTACTGTCGATGGCGTGTGCATATTCCTTGCTTAATATTAATACGTGTCTGATTTAAATTTGCTCTATAACAAACCAAATTGTAAACTTACAAGCTAAATTCATACGTATTTATTGCGCCCGTACGAACATAGGCTAAAGGATTAATTTGTTTATGATCTTTTTCATGTGCGTATCTGTAACATCGATGGTATCTCTAGAAGCATGTTGCTGGCTGAGCATTATGTCAACGACCTCTTTACTATTCTTTGTTATTCTTATATCTTGTTAAGTGCAATAAAACTCCATATAGATATACACTATGGCACTTCTATAATCGAGTACAATAAATATATCCTAGTGACACCTTATTTTTTTACTTACCTTATTATTATA
Source organism: Pseudoips prasinana (assembly GCA_951640165.1). NCBI lineage: Eukaryota > Metazoa > Arthropoda > Insecta > Lepidoptera > Nolidae > Pseudoips > Pseudoips prasinana. The sequence goes on along the minus strand of OX621243.1, from coordinate 38,427,009 downwards.
CTCTTTGGTGCCAATGCCTACGGTTCGTGTGTTTACCTGTCGAAATTAAATGTCACTGCTTGATGTTGCCACATAAATAATTAATATAAATAATCGATATTAAGGCTTCATCGTTTTTATTTCAACCAATATTATCCACGTAATATATTGTATTAGACAGAACTATAGTTACGGTCTTTGAAAAGTAAAAGTGTATATTAATACTCAACACCTGAATTTGTTCCCAGGCCAAGTGCTATTATCTTAAAAAGCAGTAGTTTTGAAGTAAGTACTGTAAAAAGCACTGCTTGTAGTTTTGCTTTGTAAATATAACTTCTTAGCCATGCAAAATAGACGAATAGTAGGTATAAAAAAGGGAATAAAAGCTATTTGGGCCACAAAATTCGATAAAAGGCGGCCAAGCTCTCAGCTACTCAACGTCAGACTATTGAAGGCTTTGTAAGGCTTTCACAAGATTTAAATTAATTATTTTTTGATGTTGAGTCCTGATAGCCTTGAGTATCGGGGAGAGTGTTGAACCATTTTCGGTGTAAAATGTCTTATTTAGTTGAGCGTATTCAAGTTTATAGAATAATGAACAAACAACTAATTAGCAGAGATTTTTGCTTCCGTTACGGCATTGAGTAGTTAGATAAGTTTACTTAAACGTGCACATATAATTTTTTTAAGTACCAAATCCACAATAAGCATGTTGTCTACTTGCCGGTAAGCGGTATACGCTTGCGATACACATACAGCTTAAATATTGGTACCAAGAATGTCGTAAATATATTATGACATCCTTGGTAGCAATATTTAAGCTGTATGTGTATCGCAAGCGTATACCCGTATAGAGTAGTTATTTGTTTTACAAGAGTATGTGCTCAATTTAGACGATAGAGCAAGCTAAGGATTCTAAAACTAAATCACGAGCGCAGCGAAAGATTGAACAATTAGAATCCTGAGCATCGGCAAGGGAATTCCCCAGCGCTACGACATGTCATTCTTCAAACGAGGTTTAAAAAGAGTACTAATATCACGGTAGGCAGCGGTTTGCTGTGCCCCCTGGCACTGCGAATGTCCATGAACAGCAGTTACCACTTACCATCAGGTGGGCCGCTAGCTCGTCTGCTTCCTAAGGAAATAAAAAAAAATTCAAAAAGCGTGAGGTGAAAAAATTTTGCACTCAGTGTAACACTTAACTTATCACCCCACCTCAGCGACGAAATGCAAAAAATCATTTACCATCACAAGATACTTTTATTTCAGTTTAGGAATTAACTGCTACATTATGATAGGTAGGTAAGTATTACAGATTAATCTTTAATAATAAATAATACGTAGGTATACTCGTAATTAAGAAAAATTGAAAGTAAAGTTGCTACAGTAATTACTTGAGTGTAATATTTTTGTTAAATACGGTAATGTTGCGTAAAGCAAATTAACAAAAAAATCTCGGAACCGCCTTGGGTTCCGAGTCTGAGTTTTAACTAATTCAAAAAAGTTGTATGATAAAAACGACAACATGGAGGTAAATAGATTTAAAGATGTTTTGAATTAACAAACTTAGTGCACACGATGTTCTAAATTCAAATTTACTTTATCCTCTCCTACACTGGTATAAAGCTGCCAGTATTTTTTTTAGTCTAGGATTTAAAATGTGCTTGTTTTAGATAAATACGTACTTTAATTATATTTCTATACTTAACAGAGATCAATATCGTTTGCACTATGTGAATAAGGTTTTTAAGTTTGTTTTTGGAATGAGTTCACTCATTACGTAACCTGCATCACAGATGAGTCGTTATTTGCAGTTATAATTTCTTAAATATGAGAGCTTGTGTCTCATGCGGGATGCGGAAAATCTAGGTCATATATTAAAGCGGATATTTTAATTATGTATCTGTCTTCGATTTGAAGAATTATATGTAAGTCAAGAACTTACAAATAAAATGAACAAACAGCTTACCTATTTCGTTGCTGAGGGGCATCTTGTTACTAGACGTAAATCGACTATGGCTATAAGAGAGAGATAAGACTATGGATACCCCAGCAATGCAGTGGAGACTACTACTTAGAGGATTCTATGGAGTTTTAGTTTCAACACAGAAAATCACAATTCACGGCAGTATCGCACTTTCCTCCACTTATGTACTTGTGTCAAATTTCCCCAATTAAAAGTGAACCTTATGCTTTTGTGATAAAGTTCCAAATCTATAAAAGAAATCTGACAGATTGGGGTAGCTGGATGTGCTGCCGTCTGTAGCTTGTGAAAATGAAATATGGCTTCCATGCGTCTTTTTCTGCGTTGGCGCCAAAACCATTCGCGGTATCATGCTTCCAGATACCGTCAATAGTATGCGTTTAAAATCGATACGAAACAGTGCGTAATTATATATATTACTGATATATTCAATTTAACAATGCTATTTTTACAAGTGTATGTAAATAAACCACTTATTTATTACATTTTAAACTCTTTTTAAACTTTTAAAGGCAGTCGAGGTTAGTTTTTTAATTGTTTCCTTATTCCAGAACACCAGGACATCAATCTGCCCCAATCTGTCAAATTTCCCCAACTGAAAGTGAACCTTATGTTTATGTGATAGAGTTGAAAATCTATAAAAGAAATTTGACAGATTGGGGATATGCTGGCATCTGTACAATCTGCAACTTGATATTTTGTTTGAGGTGTTAAGTATTCTGTACGTTTGTTCTAAGTTATTGTTACAGTTGTGTTACGTTGTGAATTTTGTATATTTGTCAGAAGTTTTCGTATTTGTTACATTTTATGTGAATATATTTTTAAATTATTACAATACGTGGTCTGTGTTACATATCAGTCAGAATTTTATGAGACTGAACTATAAAAGGGTACGGTGTACTGCATGTTGGCATAGTTTTCAATGCCTCTACACATACAGTGCCTCTAGCACGAGTTCCTGCAATTTACTTACTCGTCCACACGTACAGTTTCCTCCCATACATTGAGCACCAGCGCCTCTCACGGAAACGATTAAGAACTAAAACTCTGGTGCTCAATGTATGGGACGAAACTGTACGTGTGATCGAGTAAGTAAACTGCAGGAACTCGTGCTAGAGGCACAGGTTAGAGTAAGTGCCGTTCGATAGAAATGGTTCTATCGAACGGCACCAAGTCTAACCTGTTGGCGATTTCCTTATGACCTATAAATACACATGGAACCATTAATCAAGGTTGTTTTAATAAATAAAATACTAATAAAAAGGTTTTTATTCACGTAGACTTTAAAAAAGCGCTTGTAAATAGTTAGAACATGTTTGTAGTAATATAATTAAGTATAAATAATTATTTCTAGTTACATAGATATTTAGGTACACGGATTGTATGAACAAATTTATAAAATTTATTTTATAATAGCAATGATATACAGCTATCTTGTATTAAGTTATTGTCAAAGAGTTTATGTTTAAGTTTAGTTATCGAAATTTATAGTTTGAGTTATATTTATGTATATGTCATCAAATTCGTCAGTCGGGTGACAACGTTTCTACTACAAATCATAAGACCTCAGGGAAAAGAGAATGACTTGGATTTTTGGGTTGTTAAAATTGATGTATGTCAAGCATTCTGACTTCTAATTCACTTTTAAACAAATCAGAATGCTTGTAGTAGAAACGCTTTTTTGAAACGAAAAGTATGATGTCACATGGTCCGAGCGAAACATATCCTTAGATTAAATAGTAATATAATAATATCTAGGGACAATGTCACACAGATCATCTAGCCCAAACTAAGCAAAGCTTGTACTATGGGTACCAGGCATACATACTTATAGATAAATACTTATATACATAGAACACATCCATGACTCAGAAACAAATATTCGTGCTCATCACACAAATATTTGCACTTACCGGGATTCGAACCCAGGACCACCAGCTTCGTAGGCAGGAGCACTACCAACTAGGCTACGGTGACCGTCATAGATTCAGGGTATAGCTATAAGTGTAGATACACACGACACATATAGTAATCAAGCAAGATTATAGTAGCTACTATAATCTTGCTTGATTACTAAATAGGTCCTACTATACGGTCCCTAAAACTGCTAGCTACTATCTACCAGTTTTAGGGACCGTATCATAATAGTAAAACCCTTATGGAGCGCTCTAATCCGTCCGATTATAGTGGAAGCGATATACCTTAGCAATAAGAATATTAACGAGTTAAAATATAGATTACTTTTAGTATTGAAACCCTACCTTAGTGCCAATGGAACGTTTTAGTAAATATTTTGTGCTTTATTAGCAAGAGGGACAACATCTCTCATATGTAAGGGCTACCTACGCACATTCCAAAATAGATTTCTTGTTATACTGAATGATTTCTGAATTATGATTAAAATATATGAAGAATGAAAAAGAATAGTTGTTTTTTATTAAAAATATGTATGCAAATCTTTTAAATGTTGAGAAGGTCTATTTGATCTCGCTCGAATTTTTACACTGTTAATTACCTAGTAAACTCAAACACTTTAGAATACTTGCATAAAACTACTGCAGCCTCGTAAACAAGGCCATTGGAATAAATATATCTATTTTCTAATGCAATTTAAAATTGGAAAACCTTTAAATCAGTTCAGAAATGCAGCAAATGTTATTTCTTGAGTTACACCGATCACGTGTAAATTATCCTTCGAATTGAGGACTTTCTTGAAGACTCTTTGAATTCCATGACTAAAAACTTGTTTCTAAGTGGCACAGCTTTTTAGGGTTCCGTAGCCAAGTGGAAAAAAACGGAACCCTTATAGATTCATCATGTCTGCCTGTCTGTCTGTCTGTCTGTCCGTCCGTATGTCACAGCCATTTTTTTCCGAAACTATAAGAGCTGTACTACTGAAACTTGGTTAGTAGATGTATTCTGTGAACCGCATTAAGATTTTTACACAAAAATAGAAAAAGAACAATTATTTTGGGGGGTCGCCATACATAGAACTGAAACTCAATTTTTTTTTTCATCATACCTATACATGTGGGGTTTCTATGGATAGGTCTTTAAAAATGATATTGAGGTTCCTAATATCATTTTTTTTTAACTGAATAGTTTGCGTGAGAGACACTTCCAAAGTGGTAAAATGAGTGTCCCCCCCCCCCCCCTCTAACTTCTAAAATACGAGAATGATAAAACTAAAAAAAATATATGATGTACATTACAATAGAAACTAACAACGAAATTGTTTTGAACGAGATATAGCAAGTAGTTTTTTTTAATACGTCATAAACCGTAATTTGCTTTCATTTAATCAACTGAAATACTTGCTGCTACGGAACCCTTCATGTGCGAGTCCGACTCGCACTTGGGTGGCTTTTTTAAGTATCAGTCATCATTCAACAAAAATATTCATTAACATAAAAAGATCATTGCGAGGGCCAACATGCAATTGGCCGCTTTTTTATTTTAATAAGCTGTGTGCTACCTGACACGGCAATAAGTTAATATTATCTGTACCTTTGTAAGTTTAGGTCACCAATAACATGACACGGAGTCATGAAGTATCTGCAGAACTTATCAAAACTTATAATATGTGAGTGTTCCCGACATAAACTTTTATCTACGAGACCCGTATGAGATAGAACTTATATTATATTTGCGCGAAACTAGGGTTCGCAGTTAGGATCCGAGATTTTCCGGTTATAAAATATGTGATTGGGAGGTTGCTGTACCACCAACTCGTGTTAATCAGTTCAAAATCCTGAAGGTAGCGTTTGGTGACATTTATATATTTTATTAGAAGCTAGCGCAATATATTTTATTTACCAGACTCTTAATTTAATTTAAAATTGTTTTAAGGTAGTACTATAAATATACGGTAGGATTTGCATCATTAGGTAATAGTAGTATATTTTCACAAAATAATGAGTATGTGAAATGAGATTAATATATTTTTTTTCATTTAATCTATACAAAAAGGGCGACTTGCTTTGCCTTTAAGTGCAATCAAAGGTGGTGTTTGCTATAAGAAACTTTAAGCGGGCAGTAATAAGTTTATAATCCTATTTATAAGTGCGCCGCAATAATCTATGCCGGGCACGTTTTGAATTTGGAACATAGTGTTCAGCGCCAAAGATATCGAACGCAAATATTATTTGAATAAAGACTGGCTGGTACGACGGCCCACAGTCTACACTGAATAAAAAAAAAATCAAACTTAAAACGCGCGAATTTTACAGTTTTAAATTTTTACGGATTGTTAGAAATTCATGGGTTTGTTTTGAAAAGCGAATTCTACAAATGAGAGTGAAAATATAGAATTGACCCCTGAAAGTATTAGAACTGACGCAAGATATGTGATGGATAATCTATTACTTGCAAAATCGCGGGAGAAATATATGAAAGCCTGTGGTAATTTTAATGAATGGAGAAATGCACGAGGCGCAACAAATTTTTCAGAATCTGTGTTTTGGCCTACATCCAGTACTTAGCCAAAATTAAACAACTTTACGATGTATATTCGAAATTAATAGCGTATCTGATGAGGATGTCCGATGGATTTAAACCGAAAAAATGCAGAGGGTTCTCAGACAACAATGTGGAGACTTTTGCTTAATGAGGCACCCGACAAAGTATTTCTTGCCGTAAAGTAAGAACCTAACGTAACGTAAAAGTTAAAGTATAACCATAGTGTTTTAAAATGCGCTTTTTATTGTAACCTGTACTATATATACCTAGTATATCTATCGGATATCTGTCTTATTCACATTCGGTTTTGTTACAGATGGCTTTAATTTTCGGAGTACATGTAGCTTTTCGTGGACTTTTAAAAATAACGACTAGATGATGTCGATAAATACTCGGATGATTTACTGTTAGAAAAACTGACGGACACAAAAACTAACTTTGACCGATCCTTCGTAATCCAAAGAGAATACAAAACGATTGTAAAGAAATAAATAATATACTATTGTAAATAAATATTGTAGGATGAACTAACACACTGCCATGTGATCGCAAATTTTGCAGAGCTTGTACTATGGCAGCCAGGCGACTAATACTTAGGCAAAGTTCATATAACCGCACGAAGCCGCGCAGTTGGATCATTCACATGACGGCATAAGTAGGTACGCGCGTCAGTCTGGCATCATTGCTTGAAAATGGATGCGAAGGAGGCAATTTGCTTATGGATTTTATACTGAAAGCTGAGACATTGCAGAAGGAGCCAAAGACAAAACTGGGTGCATCCTATTTTAAGTGAAAGACTTTCCCTTTAATCCTGTTTGTCAATTTATATCGCAACCTGTAAGTTTCACCTCGCGCGAATCAAATGATTAGGTCGTTACAGTTTCCTAGAACTTAGTCCACGGTACTGCGTGGTAATGTGGAAGCCATTTACCGTATTCCATTTTATTTGGTATCTCGCGGTAGATCCGCGCGATACCGCGTGGTCATATAAACTTAGCCTTATATATTCCGAAATACATACCTAATTAGCCACTCAGACAAATAATCGTGCCCCTGGCGCAAATATTAGTCCTGAGTGGGGATCGAACCCACGACCTCTAGCTTAGCAGTTAGGGTCACTAACCACTAGATCAACAGGCCAGTCAAATATCAATGTCAAAATATGGAAACAAAAAAATGTTAAGCATTTATTAGTATAAATACTACTTTCACACCGTTTCGTTTCGTAAATCATATAGCAGGACTGTGTGGCTTATGCGCAAAACGTCTCTTTCGCAAAATGTCCCTTGGTCGCAAAACGTCTCTTTTGCAGAATGTCTCTTTCGCAGAACGTCTCTTTCGCAGAATGTCTCTTTCGCAAAATGGCTTTTTTGCAGAATGTCCCTTTCGCAGAATGTCTCTTTCGCAAAATGTCGCGCCAGGGACTTAAGAATAAAATTGCGATTTTGAAAACGATATCATTTATTAAAATTATAGAATAATTATGTAGTCAAAACTTTGGTACCTAAGTAGGTACCAAAGTTATGACTACATAATTATTTTATAATTTTAATTTACTTAAGTATTCCAGATAAAAAAAATATCAATAGGTAACAAACATTTTACACACATTCAAAATTTAGGTCAAAAAAATCAATACTTTCTTGATCCATGTTTAAACTTAAATTCACAACTGTTTTCAATTAAACGTAGACAAAACAACTCGGCAATAATGAATGACACATACATCCAGTTTTTCTGACTACCCTCACATATTATATTATTTATATTATAAGTATTGCCATCACCGAACTTTAAATTGTTCCAATTTATTATTTTTAACTGTATCAAAATATATTTTTTTTATTTGGAATACATACTTAAGTAAATGTAAGTACCAAAATTTTGACATCATACTTATTCTCTAATTTTAATGAATGATTTTGTTTTGAAAATCGTAATTTTATTCTTAAGTCCCTGGCGCGACATTTTGCGAAAGAGACATTCCGCGAAAGGGACATTCTGCAAAAAAGCCATTTTGCGAAAGAGGCATTCTGCGAAAGAGACGTTCTGCGAAAGAGACATTCTGCAAAAGAGACGTTTTGCGACCAAGGGACATTTTGCGAAAGAGACGTTTTGCGCATAAGCCGACTGTGTTGGTACAGACGCAGCACATCAAGCTACCCTAATCTGTCAAATTTCCCCAATTGAAAGTGCTATGCTTTTGTGATAAAGTTGAAAATCTATAAAAGAAATTTGACAGATTGGGGTAGCTTGATGTGCTGGAGACTGTACTTTATTTAGACAATGTAAATAAAATAAAATAAAAAAGGTTTTTATTCACGTAGACTTTAAAAAAGCGCTTGCAAATAGGCAGAACATGTTTGTAGTAATACAGTTATTATATCTAGTTACTTATTACAGATATTTAAGTACACGGAATGTTAAAACATTTATACAATTTATTTTATAATGGTAGTGATTTTTAGCTAGCGTGTATTAAGTTATTGTCACGGAGATTATGTTTAGTTGCAGTTTTTAATATTATGTATTGAAATTTATATTTTACTACATATTGCCTGAATGGTTCCGTCTATATTAAGGTATGAATTCAGTATTATTATTATAACGGACCTTGTGTTTAAAACGACGGTCGCGCTTTAATGCTACCACCGGATCCAATGCGCCCCAACTGAGAAGACCCAGCGAAACAAACTCAGCAGGTTCATTTACTACCGGTTTCAACACGGCCTAGTTGAGACGGTCCGGCGAAACATACTCAAGCGGGCATGAACACGGGATTTGGTCCACTTAACGTACATTTAAATGTATATTTTCTACTTCCTTTTCACCGAGACTTGCATAAGCTTCGTTAACCCCGGGACTGAAAAATTTGGAATAGTTAGGTACCCACTATTTTACAGTACCTATAACACTTCTCTGTACGTCGAGCTGTAAGTCTGGAGTTACGATAAATATACATTTTTCAATTATACTTGATAATTAAGTTTGTTGTTTTGTTTGCACGGGACTGGCTTGCAGCCGTTTCGTGGGAAGTTTATTTTTATTATGAAAAAGCTAATAAAGGTGGAGGTTGTGTTCCATGTTCCAGAGCAAGTATACGTAGTACATTTGTTTTGAGGAATTTACTCAGCAAGCAGCCCAGTTTAATACGTGGTTACCAGTTATCGTTAGTCTCGCTAAAATTCGAGACCTAGTAGACCGATTTGGATAAAGTTGATTTTGAAATTTTTGTGGAAGTCCAAGGAAAGCTTAAACCATAAAAATTTATAATTGCTGTGCGTCAATCTCGCTAAAACTCAAGAATCACTGGACCGATTTAGCTAATTTTGGTTTCTAAATATTTGCCTTTCACAATTATTTCACAACAAAAATTTGCCGGCAAGTCAGCTAATTCCAAGAGAACATATGGAAAATTTCGATGGAAATAGGAAAAGGAGCAATTTTATTTTCCCATACAAACCTATCATACACCTACCAGCAATGACATTCTATACACATGGACAAATCACGGCATTTAGTGGTGTTATACCCCCATGCCTGGGAGGCATGTAAAGCCCTCGGTCCGGTACCTGACCTCGTTTCGGTCGTGTCGCTAGCCGTCCCATCGGATCATGAGAACGATACCCCGTGTTTGCGCATACACTTGTGTACAATAACACCCCGCGCAGATAGCTAGTTTCCATGGAGAATGGCCGCGACGGCCGAAATTCCACCACGAGGACAAAAATATATAATTAGATAGGAATTCACTTAATTAAAGCAACCAGTGCAAACAATTAGAAATTAGTTTTTATTGTTAAGCTCAGTAGGTATTAGCAGTAAAGGAAAAGACTATTATAGTGCGAATACAGATCTAGCTACGACTGTGGATACACTTGTCCAGCAATAAGCTACTTTACTACGTTTGTAATTATTAGAATTTCGGCCGCGGCGGCCAGTCTCAACAGAGATTAGCCATCTGCGCGGGATATATTATAGTGCTTAAGTGTGTGCGCAAACACAGGAGAATTTCCTATTCCATCACTCTCATATTCCGATGGGACGCCTAGCGACACGATCGGAAAGAGGTTAGGTACATGACCGATGGCTTTACGTGCTCTTCACGGCACGGAGGTATAATACCGCCAACTCCCAGACTTTGGGCTGATGCTGAGAAATTTTTCTTTTTACAGAAAAGTCCCAAAATCGCTTTTGGCCTGACCCGGGATTTGAACCCAGGACATCGTTCTCTGCTGAACACGCTACCGCTAGACCAACGTAATGTGTAATTAAAACGTTTGTGAAGGTAGAAGTATCGCTACCACGTGGCGAGGACTGTAAATAATATTTGAACCGTATCGATATCACGCCTACACTAAACGCGTGGTTGTTCTCAGGTTACTTTTGATATTTTATAATGGCTATGATTTCTTAGAAAGCTACGTCTTTTATATTATTTATATCACTGTTGTAGAAAATAAGAAAACAATGAAATGTTTTCTAAACAAAATCTAAGGAAAGGACTACAGTCAGTTATATTAGTAAGATAGAAGATGGACCTAAACTTCCCTAAAACGATCCAGTCATGAACAAGAGCTTTAAAACTTGCTCTCTAGCCTATTTTACCTAATATGTAGTCTTTCTTATATTATTTTTGTTGGATTGTACTTGCGTACAGCATTTCGACCCTTCAGGATCTTTTGTACTATCCGCCACTGGTTTTTATTCTATCCCTAGAATGAAGTCTGCACATAATCCAGTACGCTTATCTAGGGTCTCCTGGTTTTGGATGTGCCAGCCCCAGAATGGCAATTCTGTGTCTCGCCAATGCATCGCATTTGCATATTGGAACGAAGTTCCTTATCGCGCGTTGTGAAAGGGGGCTAGACGGAAAAAATTCTTACGAAAAGTAGTCACGACACTTTTTGCAGCTGTGCGGCGTTCGCATGTTTCTCTGTCTGTCTCTCTCTCTCTCTCTTATAGAAAGCAAGCCAGATATTTTCATTTCTATTTCGCAATGAACAGTGTGGTGTCGCGACGATTATTTTTGTTGAGTGTATACAGGTTTTTTGTACATAATAAATAATAAGAAATAACTTCGTTCCATCCGGGTGTCCCTTGACATCTCTCAAGTTTTTATATGCAGCATTGTTTCATTTTCCTCCCCATAGGTCCTACAGATTAGGGCTATAGGGCTATTCGACAGTCCCAGTTTGTGTAGGTGATAGTTGGTTGGTTGGGTAATATGTAGTCTTATTTGTTAGATGGATAAGCTCCACTCACTTTTAATATCCGGTGAAGCGGTGAAAGTCAGGAGGCTTTTACTGCTTCAATGGACAAGGTTTTTATTTAGATATAAGCCTAGAAGGCCTAATGTAAATAAAAAAATCTTGGTGATAAAATTGCTGTGTGTGACGGCACTCGTGCCCCCTCCTCTCCCCGGAGAGTCTCGCGGGGGCTGCAGTGTATAGCGGGGATACTGGCGAGATCGTTCATGAGTACCCAGAGCCCCCGCTACAAGCACTGTGAGGCTGGCTACCGTGGTGGCTTTAGTGGGTCGTACCCTACATGACATGCGATTTGAGCATTTCCACCACGTAAAAAAGAAACGTCTCTGCCTAGTTAAGGATGAAATGGCATTGCGTTAGATGTCAGAAGAAATTCATTATTTATGGACTCAGCCTGTATATTAATTGAGCCTACTGTACTTAGTCAATTAAAGAAAATACTTTATCGCGCATCCACACCATCAATCACGGTGACAAAAACCTAATATCCAGGTGCGTACAAAAAGAGATGGTATCTGGTCTCTGCGCCGCCATTACACAGATCCATTCGTACAAAAACTGGGGTTATTTTTCTTAGGTGGCATTTATCGCGGCTTTCCGTCCGACGCTCAACAAAAGGGCAAAAACATTGGCGGTCGCTGGAGATAGCGCTTTTTGTTAGAGTCGCCGAACTCGGCCAAAGTCTGTATTGTTGGCGGGATTACGCCGAAAGCAATTGTTGCTGTATATTATTCCTTGACTTTTACTCATTATTACCTGTTTCACCGATTTTGTACCATACACCATACAGTGATTTCATTCTGCCTGCTGTGTGGCGCAGCGGTCAAGACAGTCGCCACTTCGTATCCCGGGTTCGATTCCCACATTAAACAACTAATTGTGTGGCCTATAAGTACTTGTTCTGAGTCTGATTGTATTTTGTGTCCGTAATCCGCAACATAGGGATTAATTTTCATTATGCTGGCTTTTTTCAAAAAATATAAAATCTCAAAACATGGGGTTTTCGGGATTTGTGGCCTTTGTCCTCTGTTTTTTCTTGCCAGAAAAATTTCATTTGCTTGTTCCAAATAAGGATATCGTTTACTGCATTTGAACACGCTACTGCTAAATCAACGTGGCTGTGGTACTAAATCATTACAAAATTAATAATACTTCAGCAAAAGGTGTTAAATTTATTATTTAAGCAAAAAATAATAAAATACCTAACTTGTAATAAATAAATCTTTAAAATAATTAAAGCAACACACGTATTTTCAGTATCGTCAAATTAGTGCGCGTCGCCGAGTTTCCGTTTGAGCACATCACTAGAATTATATCGAGTCACTGGTTTGTGGTAATGAACGCTGGTTTTTACTTTTTACGGAATAGGGTGGGGCTTAAACACCAAGCTAGACTAAGTTAGAGCTACTTACCTAGGTTAGAGCTAACTTCAAAAGATCGGGATTATTTTTAATATTTATTTCTGAACGTAAGTAATCGCCAGTTATTTAATAATGAGGTGTCAATACAAAAGTGTCTAGTTTGGGGCGGCTTACTCAGTTCGTACTTTATATCTGCATGGCTAGTTAAGTAATCTATATTCTATACCCATATTCTATATTTCCTTTCGCCCCTATTATCCGACAAGGCAATTAACTGTTACTATATCCACCGTGTATGTAAGGAGTAAAACATACATAATACATTCTGTATCTTCTAGTGACTATTTGTTAAGTAGATAATATTAACGATAAATAAAATTATATAAACGTACATATAAGGTCTAATGTCATTACAGACATTTTCTTTCTCGTAGAAGTGGCTCAGTTTGTTCAGGCTGCCAATTAAGCCTCTGAGGTAGCTAACAACTATGTTTATTCTAAAAAAAAATAAGGTGTTAATAGATGTTTTGAGATTAGATTAACGGTTTGCATTGCGATTAAACTTAAATTTAATTAACGCTTATAGCTGCAACCGGAACCAGAGCGACGAATATTATATTATTTAATTCTAATACCGGAATTTATAAAATATGTATTTTCAGACTTACACTATTTTGAACTAGGTAGGTTTAATAGCATTTAATTATTGGCAATTCCATCTAAACCCGGACATAATTTCTCACATTCATAATTTCTTACTTTTTCCTCCTTATTTCCGATGTTCATATTCTTTAAGGTCAGTAAATAATTTCTACTATATTTACCGTAAACCGTACCGTATATACCGTAGCCTAGTTGGTAGTGCTCCTGCCCACGAAGCTGGTGGTCCTGAGTTCGAATCCCGGTAAGTGCAAATATTTGTGTGATGAGCACGAATATTTGTTTTTGAGTCATGGATGTTTTCTATGTATATAAGTATTTATCTATCTATATAAGTATGTATATCGTCGCCTGGTACCCATAGTACAAGCTTTGCTTAGTTTGGGGCTAAGATGATCTGTGTGACATTGTCCCTAGATATTATATTATTATGGATAAGTCATTTGTTGAGCTGTTAGATTGTAGAATGTCCTGCCAATTTCTATACGCCGCGAGCTGTGCTCAGACTCTCTCTCCACTTTCAATAAGCTTGTCAAGGATTACTACCTGCGTAATAATTGTCAAACTATATTAATGTTATAAAAAAATTGTCGTAAATTATATCAAAATAACGTTGGAACACAAACATTTAAACGAGGTGCAGGGCCCATTCATTATAAATTTGGATAAAATATCAAAAGGTTACGAATTAATCAGTAGCCATTTGTATATTTTTATTCGCACTCCATTCGCAGGTCATCGTCTGAAAAATCTAATAGGCTATTTATATTTTAATAATTATACATAAGCCTACAAAAAAATCTGAACCACGTCCACAGCTGGACAAAGACATATCCCAAAGATCTCCACAATTGCTGGTCTTGCACAAGATCATCGGTCCATCTTGTACGGGTCTGCCCACGCTGCGTCTTCCTGTTAAAAATAAAAATAAAATATAATATATAATCACACTAATATTATAAAGGTGACAGTTTGTGAGTGTGTATGTTTTTTAGTTCTTCTCGTCTAAACGGCTGGAGCGATTTTAATAAAATTTGGTATGGAGTAAGCTGATACCCTGGATTAACACATAGGTTATTATTTATAAAGTTTAACGCGGGTAAAACCGCGGGGCACAGCTATTACAAATATAAAAATAATAATAAAGTTAGATTCATCTATTTGTTACTTGTTTTTACATTTCGGTGTCATATTAAATGTAATGCGAGTCTTCGTCTAAACAGTTATCTTTTCTTGTTTTACTATGGATTTATTTTTTACGTGGTCTCATAGCAGTCACTCGATTACTTCTGCTGGTTAGGTCTAACGGATTAAAATAAAGTTAGACCCTTACAACATAGCAATAAGCTTGAATTAGGTGTCCTGTAAATATCACGATAAACAAAAGAGAATACAGTTGAAAAGTTAGGTATATATTTGGGCAAAAACCACTAAATTCTAATTATTTTATTCCACATGAAATAGAGCACATAGTCTGATAAACTATTGGACTTTAATATTCGGTGAAGCACTGAAAGTCTTCTAGGTTATCTGTAAATTTAATGTTAAAGCGACTGTGATAACTAAATTACCTTGTATCAATGGTAAAGGGTTTTACGTCTCTTCATATTCTTCTAACTTTACGCATTACTCTTTACGTATTTCTACTGGAAAAGAGTTGAACATTTTAAACAGCTGAAAGACAGCTTACTGCTGAACATGGCCTCTTCCAAAGATTTCCACAAATGCCGGCCTTAACCTACTCGGATCCACCGGCTTCCAACGACCCTTGTACAGGGCTTGCCCACGCTACGTCTTCCGGTTCGTAATTGCCAGTTGGAAACCTTTCTATCCCAGACACCTTATAAAATATATAAATAAAAATAAAATAAAAAAGGTTTTTATTCACGTAGACTTTAAAAAAGCGCTTGTAAATAGTCAGAACATATTCGTAGTAATATATAATTAATTTATAATTATTTCTAGGTACTTACATATAGATATTTAGGTACACGGATTGTAGGAAATAATTTACAATAAGTATTATTTTATAACAGTAACGATATTTAACTAACTTACATTAAGTTATTGTCAAGGATCATGTGTAGGTTTAATTATCAAAATTTTAAATTTTAGCCATATTTATTATTACTACTACTACTACTTTATTATTACTACATATTGTCGAATGGTTCTGTCTATATTAAGGTACGAATTAAATTTTATTATTATGGCGGACCTTGTGTTTATAACGACGGTCGCGCTTTAATGCTACCACCGGATCCAATGCGCCCCAACTGAGAAGCCCTTCTTCGAGCTATTTGCATTACCCACTGCTACGTTCACTGAACAATTTTTCAATAATTAATTTAATAATATATATAGCTACTCTAGTGACGAAAAGCCGGGGCCAAAACTAAATATTTGACGTTCCTGTTGGCGTGGTTAGCAAATGCTTGCTTTTCACGCCGGAGGTCGTGGGTTCGATTCCCACCTAGGACAGATATTGGTGTGCATGAACATGTCTGTTGGTCCTGAGTCTGGGTGTAATTATCTATATTATAAACATGTATTTACAGAAGTAAAGTTTTTTTTATATCAGAGGGCGACAAACTCGCAAGCGGGTCACCTGATGGTAAGTGATCACCGCCGCCCATGGACATCCTCGACACCAGAGGAGTCGCGGGAGCAAACAAGTGTTGCTGACCGACCCCAATGAGCTATAGTTATGTAGTATATCGGTTATCTGGTTTCCATAGTACAAACTCTGCTTCGTTTGGGATCAGATGGCTGTGTGTATAATGTCCCAGTATATTATATTATATATTTTATGCGAAGGGAGCGTCCTTGGTCCGTTGTTATTTCTACTCTATAATACCTAATAATAATAATATCTGGGGACAATGTCACACAGATCATCCTAGCCCCAAACTAAGCAAAGCTTGTACTATGGGTACCAGGCGACGATATACATACTTATATAGATAGATAAATACTTATATACATAGAAAACATCCATGACTCAGAAACCAATATTCGTGCTCATCACACAAATATTTGCACTTACCGGGATTCGAACCCAGGACCGGCTTCGTAGGCAGGGGCACTACCAACTAGGCTATGGTGACTCTACATCAATGACCTCCCATCCCAAACGATACATCCGTAACTGGGTGTAATGCTATAGACATACAAACTCCTTTCGTGTCGAAAGTTCAGAATATCCTGTACAACCGTTCTTCCTAAGCTGTGTATCTAACGGGTTAATCCAATAAATCATGTGTAACTCAATGGTTGCGGGCCACAATAGGGGTTGTGACACACCGAGAGCTTTATGCTCGTTTTCCTGATTAAAAAGGAACGTTATTCGTTTGTCTTATATTCATCATTACAGCTAAATAAGTCCACTGCTGGACAAGCCTCCCTCAAGAATCGTCTTGGGGGGATATGCCATAATCGCCACGCTTGGCAGGCGGGTTGGCGATCGCAGTAAGATGGACATAGTAATCAGAAGGAAGCTGCTGCCCATCCTCTGATAGATATTCCCTCGGGTCGACTTCTACGCCCCCCACGGGATGAGATGGGGTGATGATATTCTGATTCTGATATTTGTCGCCGTCACCACACAGCAGATCACAGCAGTCTTATATTAGGAGTCGAATAATACAAGAGAAAATAATTTATAAGGGTTAACATGCATATAGAGGGTATATATTGCGTGTTGTTAACGCGAAAGGTTCAGCTAAATAATAATAGCGACAGCTTTAACACTATAGATACATACGATTTATTTAGATCCTAATATAGCTGCAATATTGTATAATTATTTTTTTTTGAATATTGTATAAAAGTAATAATCCTGGGACATTATTCACCCACGGCCATTTGATCCCAAACTAAGCAGAGCACACACATTGTGTAGTACTACACAATATGTACTACTTTTTTTACTACAAACAGATATGTTTATGAACACAAATATATGCCCCGGGTGGGAATCGAACCTTCCACCTGTACCATCAAAATATATATATATATATTGTAGTACTTATCTATAATTTTTCTAAAAGTAATATTGTATTTCTAAAATAATTTTCTAAAGAGAAAATATTTGAAGATTTTTTGTAATTGATAATCTCTTAAAGTAACTCTAAAATTTAAAAAATCTTTCTGGCGTATGCAGTCCCATTCACAGGGTACGTATCCCGTCCACTTGGGACATGGAGCAAAAGGTGTTTCTAACGACGGTCGCGCTTTAATGCTACCACCGGATCCAATGCGCCCCAACTGAGAAGGCCCAGCGAAGCAAACTCAGCGGGTTCATCTACTACCGGTTTCAACACAGTTGAGAGGCCCTGGAGCGGGCTTGAACACGGAATTTAGTCCACTTAAGGTAATTATTTAGTAGGCAAACACAATATCTGCTTGATCGGTTGTCTGAATTCATATTATTTTAGACTAGCTGTGCCCGTGGTTTTAACCACGTTAAGTTTCATAAGTCAAAGTCAAAGTAACTTTATTCCGTAAAAATTTTACATTTATGTGGAATCGTCATATTTTTTTTACCCTACCGTGCAGTGCATGACGTGGCAGCTACTGAGAAACACTGCCAGAAAACTCAGTAGGAATCCTTTTTTAAAATAAAATATACTTAAGATTAATTACAATCATGTGTGTTGACTCAGAACAACTCCATCCCAAGCACTTTTATCACTTAAATAATCAGAAATTTTGTAATATGCCCTGCTACACAATTTGGCTTTAATAATTCTTTTAAACTTATTCGTAGACAATTCTCTAATATCATTGGGAAGTTTGTTATAGAATCTTATACATTGCCCCATAAAAGAGTTACTTATTTTGTGGAGACGGGTAGTATGCAGTATGAGATTATTCTTATATCTAGTATTTACATTATGTGTATCGCTCCTTTTACAGAAGGAATCGATATTTTTATGCACATATAGTAAGTTTTCATATATATACTGAGATGGTACAGTTAGAATGTTGACCTCTTTGAATTTTTCTCTTAGAGACACTCTCGGGCCAAGATTATAGATAGCTCTTACAGCTCTTTTTTGCAATATAAATATGGTGTCAATGTCAGCAGAGCTACCCCAGAGAAGAATTCCATAGGACATTACACTATGAAAATAACTGAAATAAACCATTCTAGCTGTGTCAACATCAGTCAGCCGTCTAATAGTTTTCACTGCATATGCTGCAGAACTTAATTTGCCGGACAGTTTTCTATTTGTGGGCTCCATTGTAGCTTTGAGTCAATAGTGATACCCAAGAACACAGTTGATTCAACAGGGTCCAACCTAGCTCCATTAAGTTGTACATTGGTTGTCGCCTGTTTCACATTCGGTGTAGTGAATTTAATGACTTTAGTTTTCTTATCATTAAGCACAAGATTATTGGCATTAAACCAATGAACAACTTTAGAGATTGCATCATTAACATCGTCAAAATTGCTTAATTGTCGGTTTATTTTGAACGTCAGAGAAGTATCATCTGCAAACAACACAATCTCATGCTTATCCCTTACGTAGTAAGGTAAGTCATTTATATAAATTAAAAACAAAAATGGGCCCAGAATTGACCCCTGTGGGACGCCCATTACCACTGGAGATCCCGGAGATATTTTACCGTTTATTTCGACCTTCTGAATTCTATTGCCCAAGTAAGAAGTCAGAAGTTCGAGAGCCTTGTTCCTAATACCGTAGTGGTGTAATTTTCTGACCAGAGTATCATGATGAACGCAATCGAACGCTTTGGACAAATCGCAATGCACTAACAATCGATACCTAATGCATCTTGCGAGTCTTCCCACGCCGCGAATATACTTTTTAATAAGTTGACCCCTGCATCTATGGTTGAACAACCCTTTGTGAATCCAAACTGTTTCCGGTGTAGTAAATAATGTATATTAAAGTGTCTGAGCAGCTGGCTAAGCATAAGCTTATCAAATATTTTACTAAGAGTGGGCAGCACGGAAACAGGTAAATTATCGCCGTGTGGTGCGGTGGTGTCAGCTAACTCCATACCAAATTTTACTATTTTCATTTCATTTATTTACTTCAATAACAATATACATTGTGTTTGAATTACATTCTTATAGACCAAATTACATAATACTATATACTTATTACACATAATTTAAACAATAAACCAATTTATAACACTAGACTGTTAAAAATAAAAATTACATTGTTATATAAGCCAAATCATTACAATATTAAACTTAAAATTAAACAGCAATAAAGTTATTTACAGGTTAATTAAAAATAATAAATTTACATACAATTATTAACAAGAGCTGTTTACATTAGATAAGTCAGATACTGAGTACAAGCAATTTTCTAAAAGAAAGGTCTTTAACCGCGTTTTAAATAATTGTGTATAATAAACAATCAATTTTAAATTATTTGGTAATTTATTAAAAATTTCTATTGCTTGATACTGGGTACTATGTTTGGCTATATTAAATTTAGGCACCATTTGATTTTTGATATCTTTTCTTCGTGTGCTTTCTCTAAGCTCCCTCTCATTTTGCGACTCTTGCTCATGAATGTATTTAGACAAATTGCTTAAAATAATCAATATATAGAGGCTTGGTACAGTCAATATGCCTAATTTAGTAAAGTATGATTTACAAGATTCATATTGAGGAATGTTAACAATAGTTCGTATGGCACGTTTTTGGAGTATAAAAGCTTTTTGGCAGTTGTAGTTATAGCTATTTCCCCAGAACATTATACTATATCTTAATCTCGACTCTACTAAGGCATAGTATATTATTTTCCAACGTTCTACATCGATTTCATATCGTAAGCTTCTGAGCGCATAACATGCAGATGATATTGTCGAATCAATTTTGGCCAGTTCTGGTTTCCAGTTTAGTAAAGAATCAATTTCAATACCTAAAAATTTCACATTATTTACTAAGCTTATCTTGTTGCCTCTTAAGTGTACATCAATTATATCTTTATTTCGTGTTGTAGTTTTAAATAATAATATATTTGTCTTACTATTATTAATTATTAAATTATTTGCTGAAAACCATTCATCCAAATGTTCTAAACATTTATTTACACGTGTTGATAATTGTACTAAGTCTGTCGCTTCAATAACTAAGTTTGTATCATCTGCAAATACAACCGCCCTTACTTCGGGCAGAGTCTTATCAATGAAATTAAGTAAGTCATTAGTAAAAATTATATATAAAACAGGACCCAGGATTGAACCTTGAGGGACACCTCGTGTTATATTTGTAACTTTGGACTTGTGTATAGTTTCATGGTGGTTCTCGTCAATGTCTTTAATTTCAACATACATTTTTCTATTCTGTAAGTAGGATGTCATAAGTAACAATAACAATAATAATAACAATAATAATTTATTAAATTCACTTAAGGTTTACAGATTTCTCTTATGTATATATAAACATGAATCTAAGAAATGAAGTTTTACATACTTAATAAGAGGTTGTCGTTGACGGCTGTACTAGTGTAAACTGTGTTACAGCCGCCAGCGTCTTCCACCCTGCATTTTACAATGTTAATCATTTATTAGACATGATTACACAACATCATAAATAAGTACATTAGTTAATGTGAAAGAATTAAACGAAAGAATAATATAGTTAAGTACTAAATATTTAACTGATTAAATAAGTTGACAATTTACCACAATGTATGTGTGTGTGAGTGTGTGTGAGTGAGTGTGTGTTTGTGTGTGTGTGCACTATGCGCAAAACTCGTGTGTATGTATTGCTGTGCTTTGTGTATGTTGTTAATCATGAAACAACATTGAAAAAGGCCTCTGTTTCAGCATAATTTAATTTAAGTAGCCATTTACGTATTGTCTCCTTGCATTTATGTAAAGGTAGAGAGTAAATATTATTTACTCTGTTTGCTTCGTTATATAAATGGTTACTTATAACATAATATTGGCATCGGGCGAGTGTCGTTCTGTGAGGACACACTGAGCATATGCGAGTTTTGTTCCGCTTTAGAATGGGCTTATATTCTAGATTGCAGTGCTTCCGAAGAACTGTCGATAGGATAAAAAGCTGTCTAATTGATAATACAGAGCATTCTCTATATAGGAGATCGGTGTTGTATCTACGCGGCTTCCCAAGCATCACTTTTAAGATTCCTCTTTGAGCACGTTCTAGGGGAAGCAAGGTAGTTTTGTTAATTCCACCCCATGCAACAATACAGTATTGTAGCAGACTTTGAGCCAGAGCGTAATAAACACAAAGTAGAGTTTCGCGATCTGCAGAGCTTCGAAGTTTTCTAAAAACTGGTATCAATTTTCTTATACGATTTGTGACGTCACTTATATGTGCAGACCAGCTTAAAGAACTATCAATAACAAGACCGAGATATTTTACAGAAGAAGCGCGCATTAGTTTGGGACAGCTGCAGTCGATTTGTGTATTACACGTGTGGGCTTTAATATGGAAATCTACCGGGGGTTGAGTTTTATTACGGTTAGAAAAAGTTACGTATTTAGTTTTATTTACATTTAGTGTTAAGAGGTTAACATTTAGCCATGACATTACCTCTCCCAGTGCGTGTTCAGCGTAGCGGTGGGTTTCTTCCCAATCTCTTCCAGTGACAATCAAAGCTGTGTCATCTGCATAGGTGATAATATTACAGTTAGGTAACGTTTTCGTACATAAGGTATTAATGTACACGAGAAAGAGAGTGGGACCCAGAACGCTACCTTGTGGTACACCAAAGGAGAGGGATTTTCCTGAGCTGGTGTGGGCGCCAATCTTAACACACTGAGTTCGGTTTGAGAGGTATGATCGGAAGATGTCGAGTACAAGTCCACGTATGCCTATTGATTCTAACTTGCGAAGCAGCAGAGGAACAGAAACGGTATCGAATGCTTTGGACATATCTAGGAACACTCCTATTACATTTGAAGAGTTATCCAAGCCCTTAGCAATCAGTTCCGTTAATTCCAAAGTTGCATCCTCTGTTGATTTGCCTTTAATGAAGCCGAATTGGTTTTTCGCAATAATGTTGTGTTGTCGTAGAAATTTTGTAAGTCTAGTATTAAGTAGCTTTTCAAGGATCTTAGATATAATAGTTAGCACTGATATCGGTCTGTAATTATCAACAGAATTTTTATCACCATTCTTATAGATGGGATGAACTAGAGCCCTTTTTAAAATATCAGGGAAAACACCGGTAGAAAAGCACAAGTTGCACATATGTGTGAGAGGAGGTATCAAACTGTTTCTTGCGGTCTTAATAACTAATGTTGGTATGTCGTCGATGCCAGTGGCAGATTCGTTTTTTAAGTTTAAGATAATTGACTCTATTTCTCTAAAATCTGCATCAAATAATACCATGGAGTCTCTTGGGGACTGGGAATTGTCATCTCTGTAACTGAGAGGACTGAGAGCATGTCTGTTTAAGATTGAATTTGCTAAAGAAACTCCTATTCCTGTGAAGTAATCGTTGACTGCGTTTAACGACTCATATGGTTCCTTCTTTAAGTTGAACAGTGATAAAGGCTGAGGTGACGGTTTTTTGAAACTTGTTATTTGATTCACAGTAGTCCACATGCCCTTAGGGTTTCTTTTATTTTTAGTAAATTCAGATTTCTCATAATCAGCTTTAATTTTTTTTAAAAGGTTATTACAAAAGTTGCGGTATCTAGTATGGGTGACTTGTAATATCGCATTTTGTGCGTTACTCCTTGCTTTCATATGGAGGTTGTCCCTGTGTCTTATACATCGTAATAATCCCGGGGTTAACCATGGTTTGATGGTACGCTTACGGGAGGGAACTGTAACTAGTTTGGAGCAAGTAGAGATAGATTCTGTTATGATTCTAGTTAGTTCGCTAGCAGCAATACTAGCGTCAGTAGCTACAAATACTGAACTAAAGTCAGAATCCAATAACATTGGAACCAGAGATTGGTAATCAATCCTGCGAAAACTGGTTGAGCAAGGATGTCTTTTTATTTTACAGTTTAAACAAAATACCATAGGGGCATGGTCGGTTATATAGGAGTCCAATATGAACGTTTCAGCAAGTCTATCCGATCGAAGCATAACATGGTCAAGGCAACTCTCGTGGCGAGTGGGGAGGAGATGTGCTGGAAGCAAACCATGATGTACCATTAATTCTAGATATTTGCTGCTATTACGGTCATTACTACTCGGAGAAATATTAATGTTAATGTCGCCTATTAGGGCTACTGATTTAACCGAGCTTAATGATGTGAGACAGAGATCAAGACTGTCACAGAAATCATCAATATTTTTATTTGACGGTGATCGATAAACCGCGACGATAGCATACTCATTGTCATGTTTTAAAATAAGGCAGTTAGCGTCTATTAATAAGGGATTAGTAAGGCTGTGTTTGATCTCAGCTTTAACATAAACAGTAATCCCATCGTTTTGGTTACGGTACTCAGAAGTATGAGAAATGTAACCAGGTATTTCAGGTGTAACTGGCAATTTACTCAACCAGCATTCGGTCAGTATAAGAATGTCGCATTGAAAACAAATTCTTTCGATAAGAATTGATAATGCGTCAAAGTTACAGGTTATACTACGAATATTCGTGTGAAATATAGTTAGGGCTGATCTTGATTAGTTTTTTAGCTTTTCTGGAGAACAAACAGTGGTTGTAGATACTTCTATTGAGTCGATATCATTGTAAATATCATTTATGGTAAGCATTGTAGAGTATAGGTTCAAAGTGACATATCTCAGTTAACGGAAAATTTGTGTTACGTAAAACTAAACGATTGGAAACAGAAGGAGCGTCTGGATGATTATGTGTATAATACATTTGCTTACTTAAAATGTAAATAGTGTATAATATGTTGTGTAAATGGTGTAGAGTGTTGCATGATGTGATGGTGTTATTAATAGACACTTGAGTGTGTGGTAATTTGCTAAAGTATAGTTTATAATGACAAAGTAGATACAAGTAATAAAAGCATAACAAACAAAAAAATAAGTTCATGCTAAAAATACAGTAATTAATCCATACAAAATATTCCAGTCACAAATCGGGTTTAGAGGCAAGTTTATCTAAATCAGTCTCATTATCAATACGACAAGATGGGGCTCCTATCCTTTTGCGCAAATAGACCTTCCCGTGGGCCGTCCAGCAAAATTCGTAAGCGTTTTTCTTACTGAACTCCCGAGCAAGGTAGAACAGCTTTCGTGCTTTTTGAGTAAGACATTCAGCGATGAAAATTGGCTTGGGTTGACCACCCAGATGTAGACTAGAGGTATTCAATTTATTGTCCTTGTTTTGTCGATTAAATGATTTAACTGACGACAAGATCTTTTCTTTCAAAAGCACTGAATTAAAGTCGACGATTACAGTCCTGTTTCCCTTTTTATCAGAATTCAGGCGAAATACATCTCGAACTTGGTGCTCCTCAATGTTTGTATTAGCAATAGATCCGACCTTTTTCACTATTTCAATAAGTGTTCTTTTGATTCACTGTTCTGCACAGGGATATTACGTACCTCGATGCAAGTTTGTTTTTGGGATCTCTCTAGGTTTTCAACTTTTAATTCAAGAGTTTGTATGTAAGCCAAATTAGTTTGTCTTCCCTTTTCGATTTTAATCAATCTATCTTTCATTTCTTCATATTGCTTAGACATAAAATCCATTGATTTGATTAAGTCACTGTTTTGCTTCTGTATATCATCTATAGACGTTTGTATTGAATTTTGTTGAGTTTTAAACGTTTCAAATGACTTCTTCATTTCCAACATAAAAGTATATACATCATCATCATGTTGCCGTTTGCGGGCACGAGGTCTACTGGTGACATTGACAGAGCTCTCGTTATCAGTATCAGTAACGGGCGCTGAACTAGGGATTGTATCGGAGACAGCGTTCTCTTTTGACGGAGAAGTCTTTTTAGGCGGCATATTTAGGTCCAAATAAGAGTTTTAATATTGCAAAGCAAAACGGAGTACCAGGAGCGCAGTTAGCCAAGGAGTAATAAGTCAAGAACAACTCACGCGCTGTGCGGTGAGTCCTTCAGTCGTAATAAATAGGTACGGTGGTTTCGTTTCATTTATTACATAAGTGATTTCGTCAATTGAATAGGGCAATAGGGCAATAGGGCAATGATTTAGGTACGTATTTTAACAATTCTGTACTGATGCAAGCGGTAGTCACTATAAGGTTCCTTGTCACAAAACTAGTTTTTTTATTATAGATTGTCCACAGGTTTTTATTTCCACAATTCCACAAATTAAGTTATGCACAATACACAGTTTTTTTATAGTTTCAAGCATATAAAGCACGTAATTTTAAAATAAATGAGTTAAATGACTACAAGACAATGTTTACAATATAGCTGTCAGCTGTCAGATGAATAACAAGTTTTAAAGTATTGCCTCTTATTCCATAATACTCAAGTTTTTCTAGAAGTAGTTCAAAATCTAATGTGTCAAAAGCAGAACTTAAGTCGATAAAAAGACCAGCCACTTTCATTTTGTCATTTAATTTATTAATTACGTCATTGATTAAAGTGTTTATGGCATCTGAGGTGCCTATGCCCTTTTGGTAACCGAACTGTCTACGATTTATTATTTTGTTTAAATTTAAATGTACCATTAGTCTACTTTTAATTACTTTCTCGAATTATTTAGATAAAGTAGGTAATAAAGATATTGGACGGTAATTTTTCGGGTCTGACTTACTACCTTTTTCAACCTTTTTACCTTAAAATCCCTCCATCCGTTTAGTCGTGAAGAAGTAACATACATACACACTCACAAACTTTCACCTTTATAATATTATTAGCTGTGCCCTGCGATTTTGCCCGCGTGAAACTTCATAAATTATAGCCTATGTGTTAACCCAGGGTGTCAGCTAACTCCATACCAAATTTTATTAAAATCGCTTCAGCCGTTTAGTCGTGAAGAAGTAACAAACATACACACTCACATACTGACAAACTTTCACCTTTATGATATTAGTGTCATTAGGATTATATTTTGAAAGACAAAAGAAACCAAAGATTAGGGATCAAATTGTTTTATAACATCGTAACCTTCCACATTCTGGGCTGCTCTGCGTGTCTACACGTTTCGGCGCGACCTGAAGTAAATAAAATAAAATAAATAAATAAAAAAGGTTTTTATTCACGTAGACTTTAAAAAGGGCTTGTAAATAGTCAGAACATGTTTGTAGTAATATAGTTGTATACATTATTATTTCTAGTAACATAGATATTTAGGTACTAACACATTGTATGAAAACATTTATAAAATTTATTTTATTATAGCAATGATAAGTAGCTTGCTCGTATCAAGTTATTGTCAAGAGATTATGTTTAAATATCTAGTTTAAGTCTAAAATTTTTACTACATATTGTCGATGGTTCTGTCTATATTAAGGTATTATTATTATGACGGACCTTGTGTTAATAACGACGGTCGCGCTTTAATGCTACCACCGGATCCAATGCGCCCCAACTGAGACGAATCTATAGAAACAAGAACTCCATTATCCACTAGAGGCGCTCATAGCTAGATGCTCTCATCGGTCCGTGAGTGATCGTCGAGGTGTTAGGAGGATTCCATAGATGGGTGACCACCAAAGTGGCTTAATTTCTGAGTGGCTCCGTGCTTCGGTCACGTTAAGCTGTCGGTCCCGGTTGTAGGCATTAGGCAACAGTCGTTAAGTGATGACTGCCTCGTTGGTCTAGCGGTAGCGTGTTCATCCGCAGAGAACGAGGTCCTGGGTTCAAATCCCGGGTCGGGCCACAAAGTGATTTTGGGAATTTTCTGTAAAAACAAAAAATTCTCAGCATCAGCCCGAAGTCTGGGCGCTGGCGGTATTATACCCCCGTGCCTCGGAGAGCACGTAAAGCCGTCGGTCCTGTACCTGACCTCTTT
This sequence comes from Pseudoips prasinana, assembly GCA_951640165.1. Lineage (NCBI taxonomy): Eukaryota > Metazoa > Arthropoda > Insecta > Lepidoptera > Nolidae > Pseudoips > Pseudoips prasinana. Next base: position 38,399,406 of record OX621243.1, on the reverse strand, counting down.
CCGGTCGTGTCGCCTAGGCGTCCCATCGGATCATGAGAGTGATGGAATAGAAAGTGCTGCTGTGTTTGCGCACACACTTGAGCACTATAATATTTCCCGCGCAGATGGCTTATCTCTGTTGAGACTGGCCGCCGTGGTCGAAATTCGGCTAGGAGGACATTATAAGTGATGTCAGGGGCACAATGGGCGGCTTGAACAACTCTGACACTAAGTTAACCACTGCCAAGAGTAGCATTGCCAGACGTCCTGATTTCGGCAGGACGTCCCAATTTTTTAATCAAAATTACATGTCCCGCGCGGGACAGGTTCAGTCCCGCTTTTTTGGGATAACTCGACCGTTCGTGCAAGCGTGGCCAGGTGGCGCAGACAAGTGTGGACGCGCCCGCAGGCCGATAGGCTTTATAATTTAAAATATCATATATTTATTACAATACATTTTTTATGGCTTTTTGTGCCAAGTAAACGTAATTTGAACTCAAATAAAAGATAAATATACTGATTATATAGACCCTTTTACTGTGTCCCACTTTCAAAGAATCACGCTTTTTTCTTTCAAATAGATTTCAATTTCAATTTATTGCTTTCATGGGTTTCACTTAGGTATTTTAGATTATAATACAGTACTAAACATGAACCCTGTAAGGGCACGACAACAATACAATATACTTACAAATAATTTACTATACTATAATAAAAACTTCACATGTTAAACTTAAATTAAAATGAATACAATAAAATAGCATTGTGAATATCTGTAAAGTGTGCTTTTTATGCTTTTTTTCTTTATTGAATAGGCAGCGATGTAATAACGTTATTAAAAAAATATATATTATTATGAAGGGAATTATTAATTAGGATTTATCTCTATACACTGTATCTTATTAGTGTTTATATTATTTATGTATTTATGTCAAAAAATTTTGTTAGTATTTTAACTGGATAGATTTTATAAATAGTTTATAAATTTAATAAATATTTATTACATAGTTTTATCATTTAAATACTCATTTATTGAATAATAACTTTTATTTATGAGCAAAAATTTTAACTTTTTTATAAATTTGAAATTTTTGTGTTCAATTTTTATACAGTCTGGTAGAGTATTATATAGCTTTACCGACAGAGCAAGGGGGCTGCAAGAGTGCATTTTTATTCGTGACACCGGAAGGTTTAGTTTATTCTTATGTCGAAGTGAGTATTTTATTGGTAGATCTTCACGAATTTACATATTTCGAGGATGTATATACTAAGATCTAAAATCCCGATAGGAAAGAAATATATCTGGCACCGCTGGCGATGAGTAACTACTTAAGTAATGTAATAATAAATGTAATAATAATACTGAATTCATACCTTAATATAGACAGAACCATTCAGACAATATGTAGTAAAATATAAATTTCAATACATAATATTATAAACTTCAACTAAACATAATCTCCTTGACAATAACTTAATACAAGCTAGCTAAATGTCACTACCATTATAAAATAAATTGTATAAATGTTTTAACTGTCTATCTGTAATAAGTAACTAGACATAATAACTGTATTACTACAAACATGTTCTGACTATTAACAAGCGCTTTTTTAAAGTCTACGTGAATAAAAACCTTTTTTTAATTTTATTATTATTTTATTAGTATTGTCCACTAAAGTTCACTAGATCAACGAGTCAACCAATGTACTTTAAAGTGTACCTATCTATGTAAATCCAACTCTAATCTTCGAAGGATAAGGAGCTAGTGTAAGCCTCTTATTAGTTACGTCGCCACACAAAGACCTCCCGCACTCTCGTCCATTTCATTCCTCTATAGCACTGCAGTAAGATCTTTGTGCGAGGCCAGTCATGCGGCCATTTCCGCAGGGATTTCTCTGCCATTTGAATAGAAGGCTTGTTTTCATTCTAGCTTACTTGTCTTGCATTACGTTGCAACGAATAACTTTTCTGTTATATAGATAAAAATACATTTCCTTCCCTCTCATAGCTCCTTAATTCACGTAGTACAGACGCTAGCACATCCAGCTACGTCAATCTGTCAAATTTCTTTTATAGATTTTCCACTTTATCGCATAAGCATAAGGTTCACATGTAGTTCCATTGTCCCGGTTAGCCGTGTCCCCGTCACGACTTTAGCTTGTCAGTCAATTTTTATACCATTGTCCCCTTAACGGAGATACAGCCAATGAGGACAAAAAGCTATGAAGTTTTCACATGTAGGTAGTTGTGTTCTGTAAATCTGCATACTTTTTAAGCTTAGTTTTTAGCGCAACATGGACAAAAATATGATGCATAATGTCTTAATAATAATACTGTCCTGGGACATTATGTACACACGGCCATCTGATCCCAAACTAAGTAGAGCTTGTACTATGTAAACCAGATAATTGATATAAAGAAAGAAAAAAAATAAAGAAAGAAAAAATCATTTATTCATTACCAGGACGGACATAACAATGAAATTATACAATAACAGAAAAACAAACAATGAAAATCTTATACTTAATATTAGTTAGTCCGTTCTAGGTGAAAAGGCATCTATCTCAGCATTGGCCGTCGCAATATTGCAACAGCGCTGATATTCTGATAGCGCCCGACTGTGGGGTCCACGGATAGTTAACCCCCATTACATACTATAATAAAATGAAATGAAGTAACAGATATTTGATAAACTAAATACATTAATAATACAAATAAAAAGAATTTAATATAGTGAAGAAGATAGAAATATGTACCTAAGTATGTCGATAAAAAAAATAGCATTAAATCACAAGATAATATAGGTACTACATATGTAATTAATTATACAGTATGTTAGTTTAAACGAGGGACATATTCAAACCCACAATAGTGTATGCTTATATGATACTAATAAAAATATGAACAAAAAAAAACACTGATAAATAACAAACAGAACCATGCCAAAAATTTTGCAAAAGTCTCACAACGTGTATACACCCTTGCGCTAACGTGTTATCATTCCCCCCGCGGGCCGGAACGCGTAAACACGTAAACTTACTGTGCGCGCACATATTAATTCGCTGTCAGTAATAAAGTTATTATTTAAGTACAATATAAACTTTGTCGTGAAACCAAGTGTATGGGCTTCCTAGTTTAAGAATCAGTTTTTGATTCAGTGAAGTGATCACTAAGTAAACACAGTTTTTAATAATACGGACTGTCAAACGTAACTAATCATCGCCGTGTCAACTAACTCGACGTGCGGCTTGTCGAGGTCAAAGTCCACCCGTGGCGCACATACATCGACGTTGCAAGAATAATCGACGCCCGGTGCTTTTCGACTGCCTTTGGGTTGTTGATCGGGATCCGAGATTTACGAAGACGGTACCAATATACGACTGAGTGAGAGATACTTGTACGTAAACAAACAAGTCTACGCAATCGTGAGTAAAACGGTCCTTAATTAATACGGTTAGAAAACAGTAACCGCCATAGAATATTATCCAATCTCAGCTTATCTATGTGTTTTTAACCACAACCATGAGTCAATCTCCTTCTAAAACTACATCATCGCCCTTGCATAACTCTGAGCCTGATTTAAGTACGAGTTCTAATAATGATACTAATGCGCATATTACTCAGAGAAAAAGAAAGCGAGGCGATGATGACGAGATGGAACGCCTAGAAACTATGATGCGAGAATTAAAGTGCATGTTCACTGATTTTGTCACTGATCAAAAACAACAAAATAGTAAAATTGACTCCCTACATTCAGCCCTTGAGGATATAAGGTGTCAAAATAGCCTAATTCGTAGTCAAAATACAGAAATTCAAACTCAGAACGTCGAAATCCGAACCCAGGTTGATAAAGTCCAAAGTTCGGTAGAATATTTATCCGAGAAGTATGATGAAGCTATGGTTGAGATAAATAACTTACAGGCGGAGTGCAGTGAAAACCAAAAAACTATCAAAACGCTTGAGCTTAAAGTAGACTATCTGGAGAGAAACTTAAAAGCTGCAACAGTTGAAATAAAAAATCTGCCAACCTCAAACCCTGAAACCAAAACAACACTAACAGGACTAGTTCAAAAACTCGGTAGTATTATTAACCAGCCGGTCCTACCATCTGATATAAAAAATATTTTCCGTCTGCGAGGCAAAAAAGAGACAGTAGGCACTGTCATTGTAGAATTTTCATCGACGTCAATAAAAGAACAACTACTGCAATCCACAAGAACTTTCAATAAGCAAAATAAAGAAAAACGCCTTAACACCACCCACCTGCAATCTGTAGGACCTCAAAAACCAATATTTATATCGGAAGCGCTAACTTTCGCAACAAAACGCCTCCACTATCTCACCAGAGAGTTTATAAAAAGTAGTGAGTATGAACAATGCTGGACCGCAAACGGAAAAGTATACGTACGCGAAAGAGAAGGGTTGCCCAGTCGGCTTATAAAATCTGAAGATGATCTGATTAAGCTACGTAGAGAAAAAAATAAATGACTAGTGTTAATGCTACGGCGTCATACCACATTGTTTAAAAATGTAATTTTTTGTATGTTTAAACCTAATACTAACCTACTTATTTACACACACTTACTTACCTATCTTAAACATTTTACACTCGCAACACAAACTAAAATGAGCACACATATTATTAAAACACTACTTCTTTTATTAACTATTAGCATACTCGCTGCAAGAGTTTATGATCTAATACTATATAAAACTGACACTTATACACAACACAAGTACATAACGGGAACCTATACCTTTATTGATCCAGTATCACTATTTTTTATCCCCATAATCCAGTACCAATAGGTTAACCTTGCATAACATTAATTTCACCAACCCAAAACTCAGTGGTATACAAGAAAAAGCAAACAATGGCAACTCAAAAATATAATTCGATTTCACACAAAATAATATAATGAACATAGATTCTGTCTCTGTGTCGGACTCATCCACCTGTGACTTAGATGACTGTATACCCTCTAATTTTGATCCTAAACAATCACTTAAAATCCTTAACCAAAATATAAGAAGTATTACAAAAAATATGACAGGGTTACATACCATTCTAGCTAGATCGAAGGTTGAGTGGGATCTAATAATATTGACTGAATGTTGGCTCCCCAACACTCACTACATCCCGGACCTCCAGGGCTATAATTACTTCAAAACTGGTAAGAATCAGACACAAAATGAAGGTGTAGTTGTCTATGTCCATAAAAATATTAGAGTATCCGCGGAAGAACCTCCAATCGTGGATGCAAACTGTCTTCTAATAAAAATTGATGTGGACACTATCCTATTAGCTATATATCGCCCACCCAGCTATAGAGATATTACAAATTTTGTTAATTCACTAAACATAATCTTGCTGAGCATCGCACACTATAAAAACATAATTATCGCTGGAGATATAAACATAAACATACATGATAGATGTCTCGACTCAACAAAAAATACTTACTTAAATCTGCTGGCCTCTCATGCTCTACTTCCTGCCCATACCTTGCCCACGCGACTTCAATCCTGCCTTGATCACATTATTTTAAAAACTACCCTACCTGCTACTACTCTTGTAGCCCACTCTGCGTTAACTGACCATGATACGGTTTTATTGTTCCTAGTCAAGAAAATCCCAAAAACAGCAAAAAAATTCGCTATTCGCATCAATTACGAACACTTGGACGCCGAACTAAAACAACTCGATTTCGGACAAGTTTACCGCACCCAAAACCCTCATATAGCGGCTGAGGAAATGGTCGGCCTTATTACTCACACGATTGCATCCAATTCAAAAATTATTAAAGTACCTAATCGTAAAAAAATCTTGAAGCCCTGGCTCACCTCGGGTCTTCTTCGATGTATCAGGTATAGGGACAATCTACATAAAAAATTAAAAAAGTCACCCGAAAACCAAACTTTAAAAATAACTTTTATTAGATATAGAAACCACTGCAATAAGCTACTGAGAAAAACTAAAAACGAATTTGAAAAAAAAACTTTAAGTGATGCTGGAAATAATACCAAACAAATCTGGACAGCTATAAACACTTTAGCAAATCGAACAAAAAAAAAGGAGGACACATCACATCTACTACGTATGGCGGCTACTCCGCTAAAATCTGCTAACCTCGTCAACAAATTCTTTGCGGAAATCGGCAAAAATCTTGCAGAAAACATTGCCAGTAAGTCAACTACCGATGCACCCCACACTGTCAACAATGGACTCTTGCAATCTATGACACTGTTACCTACGGACCAAAAAGGAAATTGCTAGACTAATAAGGTCTCTACGTAACGACTGCGCTGCGGGGTGGGACCGAATTTCAAGTGGCCTATTAAAGAAACATTTGGACATCGTCGTACCACCCCTTACATACATTTGCAACCTAGCTCTCTCTTCTGGTCAATTTCCCAAAGCCTTTAAAAGAGCTATAATACATCCAATCTTTAAAAGTGGGGACAGAAGCCGTGTTGACAATTATAGACCTATTGCAGTTCTACCTGCCCTATCCAAAATACTGGAGCGAATCATGAACAACAGGCTCGTGGGCTACTTAGAAAAATTTAACTTGCTGTCGCCCTCACAATATGGATTTCGGTTTGGAAAGTCCACGTCCGATGCGGTTCATGACCTGACAAACTATGTTGTCACAAACATGGATGGTGGGAAAAAGGTCTTGGGGATCTTCTTAGACCTCGCCAAAGCTTTCGACACGGTTTCTGTGCCCATTCTGATTAAGAAGATGGAAAGATTGGGAATAAGGGGTGTGCAGCTTAAACTTTTTGAGGACTATTTGAGTGAGAGAACCCAGTGCGTTAAGATTGATGACGTAGTCAGCGAGGACTGCAATGTCACCTATGGCGTGCCACAAGGTAGCGTACTTGGGCCAACGCTCTTCCTTATATACATCAACGAACTGGGTTTGCTCACTCTCCCTAAAGGTAAAATTATAACTTTCGCAGATGATACCGCCCTTCTCTTTAGCGCAGACACATGGAAGGAAGCTTACGCTCATGCTCAGGCAGGCTTTAACCTTGTAACGGAGTGGCTGCACAGTAATGTACTCACACTAAACGCGGACAAAACAAAATATATTGCCTTTTGCCTAAAAAACGACAAGCGCACAACTCTAACAACATCGTTATATTCCATTATAGCCCACTCCTGTTCCAACCAAAATGGCAACACGTGTAGATGCACAGAGTAACAAAAAGAAAATTGCGTAAAGTACTTAGGTATTATTATAGACTGCAACCTTAGATTCCTGGAACACATCAACACCCTCAGCAAGAGATTGCGTAAATTAATTTATGTCTTCAAGACCCTGAGACGTGTGGCTGACGAAAAACTGAGGAAATCTATCTACTTTGCCCTCGTACAATCACTATTAACCTACTGCATAACATCTTGGGGTGGTGCACCTAAGTACACAATTTTGGAACTGGAAAGATCGCAGAGAGCTATCTTGAAGGTATCTTCTTATCTGCCATTCCGATATCCCACAACACTCTTATACAAAGAGACTAAAGTTTTAACTGTAAGTCAGCTGTTTATACTACAAACAATACTTAAGCAGCATGGCCTCCTGACCTTCAACCCCTTACTATCACATGGTAAAAGACGATTTGATCCCGTAGACCACCAACAAAAGCTCACTACAATTTTCTCTAAACGCTTCTTTTGCCACTTGGGACGATACTTATACAATAAGGTAAATAAGCTGCTCTCTGTTTATAGTGTTACTAGTAATCAGTGCAAAACGAAGGTTAGGAACTGGCTTCAGGAGTTAAACTATGACGACACAGAAAAACTTCTTGCTGCCCCGGTATAATTTGCTGGTTGACTTATAAATTAGATCCTGTTTTCGCAACACATTATTAGCACACTCTCATATTTACTAATATCAGCCTTCCCATACACACGCATACACACAGACACAAACACGCACCTCCAACACACCCACACAGCACATATTCACTCAAATAAATACTAACTAACTATGTATAACTGTTAAGCTAGTGTTAATTAACTTACCACATTAGACAACGTGCGAGTACATAACGATTATATCGAAATGTTAATATTTCCGAATGGGGTGGAGTCCTGGTGTCCTGAAATACAGGCCTTACGTCTATCTTAGGCACCAGTCTCCCACAATATAATTAGAAAATTGAATTTTTATATGTATTGTTATTGATGCCATGTAAAATGTACCTTATATTGTGGTGAGAAATAAAACATTATTATTATTATTATTATCGCAGAACATGTGCGCGCACGTGATCACTTTAGGTACTGTTTACAAGTTCACTTCTTACGCACTCAGTGTTCATGATAATGTATTTTATAGGACAATTACGTCAAAAATTTAGGTTATAGGTTTTTTATATATTTGGGACGGGAATCGAATACTGAACACCCTCCCTTAATATGTCCCTCGTTTAACCTAACATACTGTATAATACTTAAGATAATTACACCAAGACAGGACAGACAGACATGTTTCCTTTATGCACACAAATGTCCTGGGTTCAAATAGAACCGACAACCTCCGGCGTTAATAAATATCCTGGGACATTATTTACACACGACCATCTGATCCCAAACTAAGCAGAGCTTGTACTATGGAAACCAGATAACTGATATACTACTTTTCTTTTGTAAATACATACTATATATATAAATTACACCCAGACTCAGGACAAACAGACATCTTCATGCACACAAATATCTGTCCTGGTTGGGAATCGAACCCACGACCTCCGGCCTGAAAAACAAGCATTTACCAACCACGCCACCAGGCCCGTCTTAATTAAATTTATAGTCAAAATGTATAAGTTTTAAAACATATTGTCAATCTTTATAAGTTTCATACTCCCCAAAATATCTTCTCAACTTTAATTACCTGTTGCAGTTCTCTAAAGGTGTGTCCAAACATAAAGCGGCATTCGAGCGCGGCTGCCGCGCGCGGCTTGCCGCGCTATGATTGGACGACTGCCGCGCGCGGCAGCCGCGGGCTACCTGCCGCGTGCGACGATCGCCGCGAACAGTGTTAGTGTTGGTTGTGTGTGGACGGACGTATTTTATCGAATAAAATGGACAATGAAACAGCAATTCGTCGTATTGAAATTTATGGCTCCCATAGTCCATTATGGGATACTAGACGTGAAGAATATCACAATAATAATGTGGGAGAAGATATATGGGATGAAATTGCAAAAACACTCGTACAACCAAAAGCAGCTTTAAAATTGAAAATGAAGAGTCTTTTGAGTTCTTATAGAAGGGAGAGAAACAGAGAAAAAACAAGTAATGTCACTGGTTGTGGTAAGTTTAATCTTATTACATTTTATAACAGTAGGTATTTATTAATAAATCTCTGGCTGTTTACATTTTCACTATACTAATTCTTAATTATCTCTAAACGCGTGGACCGATTTACATGAATAAGACTGATAAAATGGTTTTATACCTAGACCTTTGATTTGACACCATAATCGTTAAGATATCTCAACAAATAAAAAATCTAGTTTTCAAGTTACCCTCGTGATTATCAAACATGTATGAAACGCGTAATTTAATTCTTTAATAAGACACAAGATCAGCTTATGTATCAGTTATTTTAATGTTCTTTTTTCTGTTGCAGGTAGAAACAAAGCCTATAAATCTAAATGGTTTGCTTATGAAGCATTTAGTTTTTTACATGACAGGAATAACCCTATTGATGCAGTGGTAAGTTTCTTTTATATTTTTATTAGACCATAGCTTTCCGCCAGCGGCTTCGCCCGCGTGGTCTGGTGGTTTCTTATAAATAATAACCTAATGTTACTCAGTGAAGATATAGCTTTGTAATAGTAAAAAAAAATTAAAATCGATCCAGTAGTTTTTGAGTTAAATCTTAACAAACAAAAAAATCTTTCCTCTTTTTAATATTAGTCTAGATTATACATACAGCCCGCATACTACAAAATCTAATGCTGGCTGCTGTTTATTAATAATAATTTTGGCCATTTATAGGTTATGTAATTATTTAATAACTTTCTTGTCAATCAACTGATCCGTTTGTCATAAAATATCTTGACAAAAAAATACGGATATCAGAAGGAGTGGTATTAAATTGAATTGGAGTAAAAGTAGCTGTTTCAATCGTTGAATTATTTGTTTTTTTTAATAAAGAGTCTCTGCGAAGAAAGTTATGCAAGTGAACAGTAGCTAGAACTATGTTTTTGGCTGATTTTGGGCTTAAAATCATTGTACTTCTTAATACTCTAAATTTTGCCGACATGATTCCAAAAGCATTTTCTACTACTCGGCGTGCTCTTGATAGTCTATAGTTGAAAATCCTTTCTTTTGACCCTTTTGGATGAATTCCTGCAAATGGTGTCATCAAATGTGTGCTTAGTGCAAAAGCTTGATCTCCTAATATTACATATGGTATTTTAGTTATGTAGGGTATTTGTAAAATTTCTGGCGCTGGTACATTAAGTTGATTATTTTCTAGCTTTCGATACAATTTGGAATGTTTATAAACTCCTCCATCTGAAATTCGACCTTGGTTTCCTATGTTTACATACATAAAATTGTAGTTTGCGTCTACTAATGCTAATAGCACGATACTAAAGAACTTTTTATAATTAAAATATTCAGTGCCGCTACGAAAAGGAGCTTGAATAGTTATGTGTTTTCCATCTAACGCCCCAATAGTGTACGGAAAATTCCATTTTTCCTCGAAGTCTTTAGATACTGCTTTCCAATCTTGCTCTGACACTGGTAGCTGAAAAAAAATTATTAACGTTTTATTTGTTTTGTTTCAGGATTGTGGTTCATCCTCAGAGCCGGGTAATAGAGAACAAACTATTCCAGAACAGGGAATTTCAGGACAAAGCACTTCAGAACCAGGAACTTCGGAACAAGGCACTCGAGACCAAGATACAAATACAAAGAAGCCAAGAAAAGAAAAGCGCGCTAACAAGAGGATCGTCGAGGACCAAGAGTCAGAGTATGACGCTGAAAATCAAATGATAGAAGAAGCATTAGAAGTAATGCGAAGACAAAATGACAGTAGTAATGATCGTTACGTATCTTTTGGCATGCACATAGCAGCTGAACTAAGAAAATATGATGCCACTATGTTTACGAGAGTCAAACATTCAATAAATACTATACTATACGAAGCTGATATGGAGCTCCTAAATCAATCATCAACACAAGAATATAACGCTGAAAAGAGACGAGGATATTTCACTTCACAGTTTACCGATCTTGACTCATCATCTTCTAGTAACATGAGTACTGGCCTTACACAATTGATTCGTGATTTAGACACGGATGTATGATGCAGACGTATGATGATTGTGTTGTATTTAATTACTACTTTGTTATGAAAATAAATAAATAAATAACAATCTGTAGTTTAAAAAATTTCGCTAAATAATGAAAATAATATCATAGTCATAAAGTTCATAATAATTTACCTGTACCATGTCCTTAAGAGCTCTCACTATGGCATCGCACACTTCTGGAATTATTGTTGATATTGTTTGCTTTGAGACGTGAAACGTGTATTGTAGGCTGGAATAGGAATCTCCTGTAGCCAAATATCGTAACGTTATTGCAAGTCTCTCCTTCGACGTTATTTCCGTTCGCCAGTGAGTATCCATTTTTTTAAATTTTTAAATGGTTCTACCAATGTATGTATGGTTTCGAATTCTTCCAAAGATAATCTTAAAAACTGTGGCGTTCGGTAGTTGATTTCGTAATAGATCCCTTCCAGATTTTTTGTCCTTTGTTGAAAGAGTGGTCGCATCCAACACTGCCTTTTTTTAATACACTTTCTTTTATTCCTTCTTCTACGTAATTTACGCAACAACAACACAGCAACAACACACGCGGCCGATTTCATTGTAGTTTTAAACAGAAATAAAGAGCGCGGCGTGTCTCGGACATGCCGCTAGTCGATAGCTTACAGACCGGTGAGAGCATCTATTATGATATTATGTTTTGGTTGCAGTATAGACTAGTTTCACATATACTTTTGTTTTAGTCAATTTTATGAGTGGCCTTGATTTTCAAAGTCGTTAATTGTTTGTGAGTTTACTGCTTCCGCAGGCGCCGAGTATCACACCTGTGAAAAGCAGGATTTCCTCATTACTATTATTTTTAGGTACCTTTGTTGATAGATTAGCAGAGATATTTTTCTCCAGAAATGCACAATTGTGGAATCTTTTCAAAACGATATTGTGTGGTAGTCTTATTGTGCTCTTGAGAATTGAATACCCGTTTCTTAGTGTAGAAGGATTTATTTTGCCAGATAGTCCACTAAAGTATGTAAGAAATACGGAAAATGATTTTATTTTCTTATCTACTCGCCACTTCATAAAGTGATTGTATGCATTTAAGGACCATTCCTTAGAAAATTCTGGCTTAAGATTTTTGATAAGTAACTGTATTTGCCTCGACTTCAATAGAATCTGGGGTCAACATTTCAGAAACACTTGATTGACTATTTTAATAAGGTATTAGTCTTAATCCGAGATTTCGCTACAGTTTACATACTTAATATCACGCCAAATTATATAGTCTATTTAAAATTTTAATTACGGAACACACCGCGTCACTGCCGCAGGCGGACACGCGCTGAACTTTTTTTTTAATTCACTCTGGCCGTTTATACACTATAAGATGGGTTTGGGGGATACATTTTAAAAATAGAACTATATGTGGTTACCGACTGCCTAACCAAATTTAGTTCTATTTTGTAAATTTATTCTCACCCCAGGGAGAGCAGCAATGTGCTGAACAATTACTTTTAATCCTTTATTTTTTTCGTATTATTTTGTGTACATGGCTCGGTACTTTGTGATATCACTGAAATTCCCGAAATAGATAAAATGCCGAAACTTAAGGTTCTGGCACTCAAAAACACAAAAAGTTTCATTGCAATGTACCCAGCCGTTAATAAAATACATAGGTACATGTATTTTAAAAACAGTGCAACCTACTGGGTCCCGTTTTTAATAAAAACTGTCCACACTTGCACACAAACAGATACATAAAGTTTTATTACAATTGACTCAGCCGTTACAAAAATGTATTTCGACGGCAGCGTCACCTATTGGGTCCATTAAATATAACGATCCAGATTTACAGTCCAACAATGTCTCTTTACAAACAGTCAACTCTTCTATCATTGAACCAGCAAAAAACTCCTATTTTTAAACGCACATCTAAGAACCTATCACCTACTTCTCAATTTGTATTCACCAATTACATATTTTTCATATCAAATATACGGAGGGCACATCAAAATTTACTCTGGCGTATTTCGCTACTAGCTTACTATTCTGTGCTATTAGGAAAGTAGGTTAGGTTGGAACTGCGAGCATACAACGCACGAGCCGGGCAAGCGAAGTGAGCATGCCGCGGCAGCGGTGCCACTAACAAATTTCTTAACACCAATAATCCACTTTAAAATAAATAGCAATGCTCCACGCTTTGTTGTGCAATCAGTGTTTTTGGTTAGAATACGGATTTTTTCGTATTACAAAAAGGAGTACTTTTGGATTTGCAGTTATAAACCTGGGCAGTAACACTTTTGTATTGAAACCTCAACCTCGACTGCCTCGTTGGTCTAGCGGTAGCGTGTTCACCCGCAGAGAACGAGGTCCTGGGCTTAAATCCCGGGTCGGGCCAAAAGTGATTTTGGGACTTTTCTGTAAAAAGTAAAATTTCTCAGCATCAGCCCGGAGTCGGGGAGTTGGCGGTATTATACCCCTGTGCCTCGGAGAGCAAACCACGTGACCTCTTTAGGGTCGTGTCGCTAGGCGTCCCATCGGATCATGAGAGTGATGGAATAGAAAGTGCTCTTGTGTTTGCACACACAATTGAGCACTATAATATGTCCCGCGCAGATGGCTAATATCTGTTGATACTGGCCGCCGTGGGCGAAATTCGGCTAGGAGGACATTATTTTTATATACCTACCTACTAGGTACTCAAAAATATTTTTGTTCATAGTTCTTATAACTTAATTGAATAACTAGATATGGTATTTTATTCATTACGTACTTCTATTGCGTCTTATTCACTTTGCCACGTAATTAATTACTTCGGTAATTTTAATGAAACATTTACTTTGTCATAATAATGAGAGTACTTGCTACTTAACAAACTGACTTACAGATATTACAGAAACTTTATAGCCTAGGAACTGGAGGCTATGAAAATAGTTTGCAAACAAGACAAACTTATGCTGAACTTAAACTGTTCTCGGAGCTTTATTGTTGGAAATTGTCAATTAATTTTACTTTACTAGGTTATTGACTCTAATTTTAAGAAAACGGCATTGATTTATTTGTTCTTATGAATTATATTTCTATAATTTATAAATAATAAACGCATTGGGTGTAAACCTGTCATGTTAATTATGTGGTGATAAATAAATAAATAAATAATTTTTATACAACTTTGGAACGAAGTTCCTTATCGCGCGTTGCGAAAGGGGGCTAGATGGAAGAAATTAACACGAAAAGTTGTAACGACACTTTTTGCTATAGTAAGCTATTGTAAGCTGTCGGCGTGCGCATGTTTCTCTGTCTGTCTCTCTCTCTCTTATAGAAAGCAAGCCAGATATTTTCGTTTCGTCTTTCTATTTCGCATTGAACAGTGTGGTGTCGCGACGATTATTTTTGTTGAGTTTATACAGGTTTTTTGTGCATAATAAATAATAATAAATAACTTCGTTCCATCCGGGTGTCCCTTGACACCTCTCAAGTTTTATTGTATAATTTATTTATGTCCATAATAATATAGCGCCTATATTTGTAGGCATACTAAACCTGTTTGGTAACGACGAGTCCGGTAACATATCGTTTGGGAGGGTGTTCCACAGCTTAGCGTATATGTTAGTTTATCTTCAGTCGTGTTGTCCAAAGCACACAATTTTTTTTATTTCCCATAACATACACACACATAACAACCGAGTGGTACCCAAGAGATAGCAAAAGAAAAAGAGGAAGACAGAGTAATAGATGGGAAGATGACTTTAAGAAAATTCTGGGCCGGCATGGACCTGTGTAGCACGAGACAGAAATAAGTGGAAATCTTTAGAGGAGGCCTTTGTCAATGGACAAGCTGTTCCAGATAAGTATCCAGTTGCCGATAATGCTTAATAGTATTATATATATATATGACGGCGCATTCGAAATGTCACCTATCGGATTATAACGGAACTAGATTTGACAGATGTCATTTCTAGCGGAACGTCGTGTCGATGGTCGGCGCGGCCATGTTGGATACATTCTTTCTGCAATGGCCGTTGTGAGCGCACCCCGTTATCGACGGATCGCTTTTGTTCCGCGTAATCATACGATAATGTTAATTGTGATTAATTCGTAAAGTAAAAGTGACTATTTCAGTTGTAAATTGAATGATCTGTGAAGTAAAGTGATTTTATAATTGATATTGGACGTTTACCTCTTCTTTATGCCCCCCCATGAAGTATCATGAACCTGACAGAGGCACCCCCCCCCGTGCCGATATATATGTATAGTGCATGAATTTTGTTTTAGTGCGTAGGCAAACATTGTAAGCGTTATGTAATAGTTATAAGGAATCAGCAATAAAGGCTATTTTATTTTATTATGCTTATCATGACTATACACATAACGTGACTAACTTAGACTTTATCTTATTTACCCAACGGCTTAGTATGTGCCGACCGCATGGTTTACCCTTCTCTGACGGCAAGGCCTACCTTTGAATCCAATTGAACACGTCAATAAAGTAATTTAGCCTCCAGTATAGAGTTCTCGCACAGATGTTGCCGACCAAAAGCCAATCAAACAAGGTCTCTTGCCCACAATGCTGAATAAAGTCAATTACTGGTCTCATAATTGGAAGAGTCGTGAGCAGACACAGCTTTGGCATATACCAAAGTGGTAATACTGATGAGATCCAATCTGTGTAGTTATTACTAGCCGATACAGTGAATTGTTACTCATAGTTGAGTAACATTAAAGGCTACTTCTAAATTGTCACCGTAGCCTAGTTGGTAGTGCTCCTGCCTACGAAGCTGGTGGTCCTGGGTTCGAATCCCGGTAAGTGCAAATATTTGTGTGATGAGCACGAATATTTGTTTCCGAGTCATGGATGTTTTCTATGTATTTAAGTATTTATCTATCTATATAAGTATGTATATCGTCGCCTGGTACCCATAGTACAAGCTTTGCTTAGTTTGGGTCTAGGATGATCTGTGTGACATTGTCACACAGATCATTGTGTTGCTGTGTGGTGACGGCACGCGAATATCAGACAAAATATCATCACCCCATCTCATCCCGTGGGAGGCGTTGAAGTCAACCCGAGGGAATATCTACCAAAAGACGGGCAGCAGCGTCTCCGTGTACTATGACCATCATATTGCGATCGCCAACCCGTCTGCCAAGCGTGGCGATTATGGCATATCCCCCCAAGATGGTTCTTGGGGGAGGCTTTTGTTCAGCTGTGCATAATACCTATATCATCCACATACAAGTGTTCGAAGCTTAACGTAGAGCATCTAACCCAGATTGGTAGATGGTGCTGGTTCAAAACCCGTCGGACGATTTCAATAATGATTTCCCGTTTTAAGATTATAAAATTCTATAAACAGATTATATTTTCTGAAATTTCAGAGACCTATTTCACCCTCGTAATTTTGTTAAATAAATAAAAAACAAATAGAAGCTGTAAAAGAAACCAATTATGTAAAGCTTAGATTATGACTGGACTGAAGAGGCTTTGATCAGCTTACGGTAGCCTGTAAAACCCTACGTGGAGAAATCGACTGTCCTGAGCTCCTTAATTTATTCTGTCGGTTATATGTGCCTGGTGGTAGGCATCATCAGTGCCGCCACCAGCGTGAATTATTTGCAAAGCCGCTGCATCACACTGTCGCTAGAGCCAAGTCTCCAGTATGTCGAACCCTAGATATGCTAAACGCCCTCCTGATTGCCTATCCTGAATGCGATGTGTTTGCAGGTAGATGGACAGACATTAGGCGAATATGTTTGGTTTTCTGCTAAAGAAAGCATGAAAGTATGCAATATATTTTGTATTGAATTTTGTATGTAACCCTAAAAATAAATTATGTAATTGTCTCTATGTTAATTAATGTAATTGGTTATTGACCGTTTTATTTATCTATAAATAAATAATGATAACTATAAATAAATTATGACTGCACAGGTGGCGCAGCGGCTATGATAGTCGCCTCGCCGCGCGCCGCTTCGTGTTGCAGGTTCGACACGCCGCGCCGGACAACTATTTGTGTGACCCATAAATAGTTGTTCAGAGTCTGTATGTAATTTGTGTCCGTTTATTATATGTTTGTAAAGACACAGGGATTATTTCGATTCATAGAAACGTTAAATAAAAAACATAAATATCAGTACCGAATATATTATAACTAGCTATGCCCCGCGGTTTTACCTTTAAACTTTATAAATTATATACTACGTGTCAATCCAGGGTGTCAGCTAACTCTATACCAAACTTTATTAAAATCGCTGCAGCCGTTTAGACGTGCAGAAGTAACAAACATACACATTCAGACACTCACAAACTTTCGCCTTTATTATATTAGTGTGATTACTGAGAAAAATTAAATAGTAGTAATACCCTACCCCCAGTATTATCAATGCTACTTAAGTACTACTATATATTATGTGTCAATGCGTCGCAGAAGCTTCCGAGTCTTTCAGCAGGTTATCGCTAGTGTTATTCCAAATGTGTAAGTATGAGCTTTTAAAGTTCACCAGATAGTCGTGAAAAGTAATGGTTTTCTTCACTATTTTCAACTCTGTTTGTAAACTGCGCAGAATTCTTTAGTCTTAGATATTTAAGTTTGTTTTATTAAGTATTCTTGTGTTCTTATAACAATCGGATTTATGGATAAGTAGATAATGTTACCCATTATCTATTTACCCCTTAATCCGATCATAACTAGAGTAATTTTTGTAAGCAAAATATGTAATCACTAAAGAACTACTTTCTTGAACTTATCAATATTCTCAAGTCTTTCTTAAATCATTAAAATAAATCATTTATAAATAATATATAACAGTTGTAAATGTAATCATTTAATTATTCTATAATGCATGAATTAATTTATAATTTGTTAATTATTTTCCTTTTCTATCTTTTTTTCATTTTTCAAAAAAAAATTATTTTAATATTTAAGAACCTTATTTGATATAGTTTTAAGCTTGTACTTTATATTGTACCGTACGTCTGTGTTTGAAATGTCAGCTTGTAAAACTTCTCCACGAAACAGGCTCAGCCTAGTGTGGAGTGTTTTAGGTAAGACAAACTCATGTACTTTCTGCCAATAAACCTTTTATCTTATCTTATCTAAAGTTTTTTGATAAATTGTATTATACCAATATTTGTCAATATTCTAATCTAAACATGATAAATATTTTTTGAAGCTCAATTTCCGTTTAGCTACCCTCGAAGTTCAAAAAAATGTTTCCTTTAACAAGCTAATGTATGTTGCACACATCGGACTGTTCAAATGAGATTGGATCCGGTGGTAGCATTAAAGCGCGACCGTCGTTATAAACACAAGGTCCGCCATAATAATAACAGTTAATTCGTATCTTAATATAGACAGAACCATTCAGACAATATGTAGTAAAAATATTGCTAAAATTTAGATAATTAAACCTAAACATGATCCTTGACAATAACTTAATTTAAGTTAGCTAAATATCGTTACTGTTATAAAATAATTCTTATTGTAAATTATTTCCTACAATCCGTGTACCTAAATATAATTACCTAGAAATAATTATAAATTAATTATATATTACTGCGAACATTTTCTGACTATTTCCAAGCGCTTTTCTAAAGTATACGTGCATAAAAAAAAAAATGGGTAAAGATATGTATTTTACATGTTATTCTTTTAAACTAACTGGAACGTGAAGGCTAAATAACCCTAAAACTAGTGGTGGTAGTGGTGTTATATGTTTGGAGACCATGTCGGTGTGCGTGTATGTGAGTGCACCTTGCGTATTTGTACTGACTATTTGAATTCACCGATTTTAAACGATTGATATTTCCACATACAGGCTGGCCGAAGAGTTGACGTGCAAACGCAAACGGAGATCGGCAACCAGCCCATACAAACATGGACAAACTGGAATGGACATAAATAAAACAATATGCATTTTGAAGGGGTAGGGGAGACCGGGGCTAGAAGTTACCAGGGTAAGTTGTTCCGATTAAAATAACTCCTCGAGGAGAAGAGATAGGAATATTGTTTAAACGCGTCATAAAATGCAATGCCGCCGGGAATATTGGAATGGCAGCACGTGTGTCGCTGATTCACATAAGTAAATATTTTCGGATTTAGCATTTTTGGTCAGTGTCACAAATTTTAACGATTAGCGTTCAGTGTTTTATTATTTCAATCTGAAGATTTATATATTGGTGTGATACACTATCCGTAAATTACATATGTTTTGTAACCTAACCTATATTTTGATTTTTATTCAACACTTATAATTGGGGTTAGATGTTCCTTTTTTTGGGGCAGGTTGTGACCTCGGAACTACTTGCTCTAAATCATTTGTACCAAAAATGAGGTATAAATATTGTTATTTTCTTTTATAGCATTCGAACTTACACACGAAAAACGACATGAGGTTCAGTTTCAAAGGAGTTGCTGCAAACAGCAGAGCATGCAGTTATTAAATAAATCAGAAAAAATATAACTATTGCCACATTTGCCATATTACATTTTACAGATTCGTAAGAAAAGTAAGATCTGGGGAAGAAAATATCACAACTGGCTACTAAAAAGCAAGAGCCGTATTTACAGAAGAACAGGAAGATAAGTCGGCATATATTAAACTGTAGTTCAACCTTCTTCGTCCTTCTGCCAAAAGGATAAGTGCTCCAGGGCCATTAGGGGTATTAATCTGCCTCCATCTTCTGGTGTTATAGGAGAGCAACTTGGAAAGCATGACTTTTTTTCCTCCAGAAACAATACGTCGTTTTCCAAAGGCACCTCGAAGGATTGGAAAGTACAAAAGACGTATAATAAAGTCCACAAATCTAACGGATACCCCTGACAAACAGGTTTTAGCAGAAGAGCAAAGCAAGAAAATAAAAGTAAGTGAAATTAAAAAACATAAAGGAAAGGGAAATATAAAGAAAAAGGAAAGCAAATTTAAAAGGAAAAACATAAAGGAAGATTAAAATACAGAAAGGAAATGGAAAGGCGAAATCTGTTAAACGATCAAACGAGGTATTAAAAAGTAGTGAAAATTCTGACAGTGAAGAGGACAGCTTAGAGTATTATTGCCTAGTGTGTTGTAATAGTTACTCAAGTTCACGTGCTGGAGAAGAATGGGTTGAGTGTCAAGATTGTAAGAACTGGCCCTATTCCAGTTGTAGGCATTTTCCGATATATCTTCAGAAGATTAATTATAAGTTATTTGTATTTTTATATTATTTTTATGTATTTATGATTATTATTTTCAGCCTAAGACATAATAATCTTTAACCGTAATAATTATCAATCAGCCTTGATAGTTATTACGGTTAAAGCTTATTATGTCTTATAGCTGCAAGTTATTTGTTAAGCTCTTAATGTTTATTAATTGTTTAAATACAAATTATAGTTACCTACTTGTTTCTTTATGTTATATAATTGATATTTTAAGCCAAAGATAAGACAAATTATTTAGGACTAAAATAATTACCGAGACTGAGAGCAAGTTTTGAGAACTGCTCATTGTGACTTCAATAATTGTTTAAGGATAAATAATAGTTAAATGTTAAAACATATATGTATATGTTTACCTTACCTAATTGCTGTTTAATTACTACTGAATAACAGACCAAGTATAATCTATTATTATTTATTATATCACAAACAATAGCATTAACAGATATGGTAACAACTTACCCCGGCTTCTGAACAACTTGCCCCGAGTTGGGGTAAGTGGTTACTTTCCGGCTTTGGTTATAAAAAAAATAATAACAAATAAATCTCACAATAAATGACCCAGAATACTATCTTAATAGCAAAGTGAAATATGTAGGCTGATTTTAATTGCAGCCTAGGACTATTAAAGTCGAAAATTCTTAACAAATTTTGAGGTTAACTGAAAATCGGAACTTGTAGCCCCTACTAATATTCTATCGCCCTGTATATTTATTTTTTTATGTACCAAATGGGATTTATGTATTATAAGGTGTATAAGGTTAACAAGATTTCAATATTGTACTAGATCATGGAACGATTTTTTGTAATAATTATACTCCTTTCTATATATAAATAAGTAAAACAGGTTAAGATATGTTTATAACAACCGTGGTAAGTTCACACCTATTCAAAAAAATAACCGCGGCCATAGTTGCTTAGGACAAAATAAGTGGTCCGAGGTGCGAATAGCAGAGGTAAATCGTGATACGTAGATCCAAAGTCCAAGAAAGCCGGGGTCAGTCGGGAAGTCAAAAACAAAATCCAGCAACAAAGCCAAAGGTCGTCGTAAATATACAAGCACAAGAAAACATTCACGATGAAAGTCAAGCAAGCCTAAACACGAATATAAATCAAAATACAATCAGTTCAATATGACAGATAAAAAAGTGTTGCCATTACTATGAAGAATTGATTCCTTCATTGATTTATAAATCAACATACCATACATACTATTGATTTATGTTATGACTATTGAGGATAATATAATGTATGCAAATAATACATATTTTTATACAGTGAAATAACAACGCCTCTGACAATGACAATATAATAATAACTGCACGAGTGGAAAAATAAATATTTCCCCAACGGCTCAAAAGACTGAAGCAGCCAGACCCTATAATACAGTTTAAGAAACATGGATGCCGGAATAAAATGAGTTACTTTTAAGAATTGAAATCATTTTCCCATGTTGTACAAGGAAATAAAAGGCACGGAGGGATTGTAAATATTATAATTTATTTTTTAAATAGTAACAAACTGTTGTCCATCACAGGCCGGGATTTGCCGAAGTCCTTTAGATACTCTATGATGAGGAGTATAGTCCCAAGATATTTAATTATTAATGTATATAATTTACTTTTATTGTAGTTCTAGTTTCTTTAAAGTTTATCTATAACGTAATTTAGATTTCTAAGAGTTATTTTAATTTATATATTCACAAATAAAATAAATTGAAGCTCTGACAATAGGGTGAACGATTCGATAAAGTGAATTTATTTACAGTTAATATTATTTGGAAGGTTTTCTCCTTCCCATCAACAGATTTAATAATGTCAGTTCAGACTTATACAAATGGTCAAGTTGTGTACAATTATAAAACTTTTGTACGATTGTACAAACGAGACGACGTCGTTGTCTGTGAATGTCTTCAACACGACGGAGTTATCAAAGATAGTGGTTGCGAACCGAACACAAATAAAACCCAGAAAACTAAGTTTGAATTGAGGAATAAGTTTGATTTACCGGATTAGTTATTATTTCAGTTGGCTAGTACTTATATTAGTCTTTCGTCATGAAGAAATGAGTATTTAATCCGTGATTGTAATTCGTTCAAGAATAGAGTTTTGAGACAGAACTGTAGGTTCTATCTCAGAGTTAATAATATGATAGTTATTTTGATGTTTTGCTTTTCTTATCCTAAGGATATTAAACCTAAAATAAGTACGTTATCAAACAACCGATCGGTCAAGGGTGCTTTTCCACCAGATATGTGCTATGCCACGTTGCTATGAATGCGGTTTATATACACCAATAATATTCAAAAGTCCGTATGGCTTAGCACCGGTGGAGACGGGTTCACCCAAGCTATGGTTTTTTATATATATAATCCTATTCATCTTCCTTTAGTACCAATAATTTTTTTTATTGCTTTTGGAGGCAGATGAGCTAGCGGCCCACCATATGGTAAGTGGTAACCGCTGCTCACGGACATTCGCAGTGCCAGGGGGCGCAGAAAACCGCTGCCTACTGTGAGATAAATACTCTTTTTAAACCTCGTTTGAAGAAGGACATGTCGTAGCGCTGGGGTAACACCGCAGCAGGTAATCCATTCCCGAGCGTGCACGTACGTGGGATGTATGAAAATATTCAAACTATTTAGAACTTATATTTGTTATTTTTTTTTGTAAGAATGCACAAACTAGTTCATGAATAACGTAAAGTATTATCTACCTATTAGCGAAGACCTGTTATTGGCTTGTTGTCGCTTATTATAATTTTATCTTTGATACCCTTGTATCAAAGATAAAATACCCTTGTATCCCCTTCTATACCCTTGTATCAAAGGTCTTCCAAGAATAAATTGTAGAACATTCATGGGGGTGATTTGGATACTCCTCATCATAAAGTATCTAAATTTTGCGTTTGAACGTCAACTGCTCGGCCAGCCTGTACCTTTGTTAAATGATGTTTATATCTCCGTGGAGGAGGTTGATGAAATAATGAAATTTATTCAGCACTTGGGTATTAACATACACTTGTACCTACTTGTCAAGCTCACAATGCACATAAAAATAGTCAAGTACAGTATAAAAGTTACAAAAAATTAATTAGTCCGGCCGTGCGGTCTGTTTTATTCGATATATTTTCATAAATCCTAAAATAAATAACAAGTTACTAATCTATTATTTTGAAATTTAGTTGTACTACATTAAAATAAAAGAATTGAAGGCAATGAGCATTTGGCTAGCGCAGAAGGCTCTTAACCAGTAGCTTAAATTAAACGACTAATACCTGAGGCCACCCTTTTGGAGTTTGGGCCATAGCTCAGGGGGCCGCTGAAGCAAAAGGACAGAATTCTAAGAGAGGGTGTGATCAGTTGCACGGGATCACCGATGACGCGTTAAGGGGCCAAAGCGATTCTCGCCGTTGAGGAGCCTACCCTAGCTAACCTGCGGCTTTCTCTAGCTACCTAGGTGGACGATCCGAAGAAGAAAGCCACATAGAAACTCCGGACTTGCTTTTTTCGTCTTCTTTTGCTTTTTGTTTTCGATTTTTTTATATCTTGTCTTTTCTCATCTTACATTGTGATGGGTGTTATGTAGGCTAATGCACGCACAGAACCGTTGTCACCTAATAACTAAAAAAATTGTGAGATAATAAACAATAACATTAAATTTCACCCAAGCAATTAGAATAACCTCTTGCTAGATGAGAAAACGGTGGGTACATCCGCGTACATTTACAAAATTAACAAGTCACACAAAGTCTACCAGAGGCGACGACTGTATGAAAAAAAAATATTATGAGTAGTAGCAGTTATCAAGACAAGTTTACTATGACAACCAGACAACTAACAAACATACTTATATATTCGTAAATACTAACATATTATAGAAAAATGACATACAGACGGGGAATCGAAACCACGACCGCGACCGCAGTCAGGGTTGCTAACCACTTGACCAACAGGCCAGTCCGGCTCTAGATATTAAAGGCTCTGCCTAGTTTGGGATCAAATGGCAGTGTCAATTGTACCAAAATATGTATTACTAGCTATGCCCCGCGGTTTCACCCGCGTTAAAGTAGTTTTGGTGTAAAAGATTAACAAACATATTCCATACATCTATACTCACAAACTTTCACATTTATTATATAAGTAGGATGTGTACCTCTAGCGGTTTTGGCAGTGCACGCTAGAATAGCTCGCAGATGGTAGATTTTTTTCCACTTACTTGACACTTATCGTCATATTTTGGACAATTCACACAATATCTTAAAAAATTGCCTATGCGTTATTATGATGTATAAGCTATATTATCAAATAATTCAAATAATTTATTTTCCATTCACAAAATTAGTACTACAACTAGTGTTTGAAGTGACCTTTTAGGCAAAAATTGCCTGTGTTAGGCCACTTCGCTCTTTTAAAACTTAGAATTAAGCGATGAACCTACTAACAATTTAATTAAAATCTAAATAGTTAGTTAAAAGTATTATCGTAAAGTTTCATTAAAATCCATTCAATAGTTTTTACGTGAAAGAGTAACATCCATCCATACTTACAAACTTTCGCCTTTATAATATTAGTAGGTGTTTCGCACTCGTAGGTTCTGCACATTAAAACTCCGACATATTTTCCACACACGATATTTAATCGAACAGAGTAACGTTCTCATCTACCGTCGTACAAAGAATGCCTCCTTTATAATTTTCCTACCCTATTTATACTTTTATCAGTGACAACCATTTGAAAGAATAATATCGATTATTAATAGTTTTAAGATATTATAGAATTATTATAGTAATTAATGAAATGATAATCACTAATCAAATAAATAATCATAGTATTATAACATAGCAGCTACGTCATAACCGTTGCGCGGCTATTGAGTACTTGATAACATAGGATTATTTAAACTATACTATTAACAACAAGTTGATTTTCTGTTTCTTTCCTGCTGCATAACAGTACTAGTCTTCAAGGTAAATGCACAATGCAAGTTACGAATGGTGCACATTACTCTCCGTAATCTTACAACAAAGTATCGCCGGAGCTCGCTCAGTGCAAATACAGCGGGCTCAAACGAAAGAATTTGCCGAGATTACTTTGTACACTGTTGTACGTGTCGTTTGAGTATTCTCCAGCTTCCATTCGGCATTAACAAAAACAGATAATTACTTTGTTTATACGAAGAACATTGGAAGTAAGTGCGACGTAACGTGAGCAAAAATAACAAAACTGTAACGATAAACGAAATAGTCACTATCACACCAATATTATGAAGGCGAAAGTTTGTAAGTGTGTATGTTTGTTACTTCTTCACGTCTAAATGGCTGACGCGATTTTAATAAAATTTGGTATGAAGTTAGCTGACACCCTGGATTAACACCTAGGCTATAACAACGCGAGTAAAACCACAGCTAGTAATATTATAAAGACGAAAGTTTGCGACTGTGTGAGTGTGTATGTTTGTTACTTTTTCACGTCTAAACGGCTGGAGGAACTTTTAATAAAATTTTCTATGGATCTAGCTGACACCCTGGTAAAACGGCGGGGCACAGCTAGTAATATTATAAAGGCGAATGTTTGCGAATGTGTATGTTTGTTACTTCTTCACGTCTAAACGGCTGGAGGGATTTTAATAAAATTTCGTATGGAGTTAGCTGACATCATCATGGATTAACACATAGGCTATAATTTATTAAGTTTGACGCTGGGCCCTTGCCTGGGCAATAAAGCAATGAGTTGCATATCACTATACTAATTTTATAAATACGAAAGTATGTCATGCAAAGACTACGCAACGGATTTTGATGACATTTATGACATGACATTTATGACTTAGCTTATATTCTTATAATACATAGGCAGTAATATATATTCTACAGTTTAACGCGGGTGCACGCGTTGACACCTAGGGAGACGGTTAGTATATAGGTAAATGGCTGACCGCCAAAGTTCTTTAATTTATGAGCGTATATCGATTCGGAGGGACGTTAAGCTGCCGGTCCCGGTTGTAGTCGTAAGACAATAGTCGATAAACCACGTTAGAAGCCTACGTGGTGTCTTGAACAACTATGACACTAGGGTGAGCACTGATGATGTGCTCCCGACCGAATTTCGGCCACGGCGGCCAGTTTTAATGGAGACGAGCCAATTGCGCAGGACAAATTATAGTGCACAAGTGTGAGCGCAAACACAGGGCCACTTTCTATTCCATCACTCTCAAAAGCCGATGGGACGCCTAGCGATACCACCGGAAAGAGTTCAGGTACAGGACCGACGGCTTTACGTGCTCTCCGAGGCACGGGGGTGTAATACCGCTAACTTCCAGACTTCGGGCTGATACTGAGAAATTTATTTTTACGGAAAAATCCCAAAATCACTTTTTGGCCCGACCCGGGATTTGAACCCAGGACCTCATTATCTGCGGTTGAACACGCTACCGCTAGACCAACGAGGCAATGTAAATATTGAGCACTACCCATACAATCAAGTAAAAGTTTGTTATTTGATTTTAACAAAATGAATATGCATCCATCTCAAAAACATACCTTTCTAAAAGAAAAAAAAATACTACCACCAGTAAACAAACAAAGGAGAAATAGCGCAAAATATGAAAAATTAAAAATTAAGTAGATACAGTCGCCAGCACATCCAGCCACCCCAATCTGTCAAATTTCTTTTATAGATTTTCAACTTTATCACAAAAGTATAAGTTTCACTTTTGATTGGGGAAATTTGACAGTTTGGGGTAGCTTGATGTGCTGGCGTCTGTACATCCAAATCGTTATCATTCTCCTTTTTAATTCGGTTCGTTTTTCTAAATTATAACAAGGCCTGCGTTAGATAATTAAATCCCGGGATCATGGGGGACATGCAATTCGCGGACACAAAGCAAACACAAATTCAGAATTAATGGTATTTTATTTTTATTATTGTATATTTACGACAAGGGAAACGAGCAAGCGGGGCACCTGATGGAAAGTGATTACTCACTAATGCAATTCTTATTTAAATTTTATATTCCTAGTTAAGCGCGACCGTCGTTATGAACACAAGGTCCGCTATTAATAATGTTGAATTCTTACCTTATAAAAATAAAAATAAAATAAAAAAGGTTTTTATTCACGTAGATATAGAAAGACTTACCTTAATATAGAAAGACCATTCAGACAATATGTAGTATTTTTTTTTATTTCAGAGGTCGACAAACGAGCAAGTGGGTCACCTGATGGTAAGTGATCACCGCCGCACATGGACATTCGCAACACCAGAGGAGTCGCGGATGCGTTGCAGGCATTTAAGAATCAGCAAACAAGTGTTGCTGACCCTTCCCCCCCACCCCGATGAGCTCTGGCGACCTTACTCACACTCAGAAACATAGTTTTGAATTATTAATGTTATTATTAAGGAATATCTTCTGTAAGGTGGAGGTACTTCCCCAGTCGGGTTGCCCTTCGAGCGAATGAACGCTGTGCCCTACCTAAATATATCTAAAACTATCCATTTCGATAATTAAAGCTATACATAAACTCTTAGACGATAACTTAATATAAGCTAGCTAAAGCTAGCTTATGTAGTTTTATTTCAGGTATCGGTTCAAGCCTCTCTAGTCAGACAACAGACCTTTATCAGAGGCCTGCCGGTTGAGTTGAAGGACTTTGACCCCAGTATAACCAGTGCCTACGCGATTAAAATAAATAATAATAATAAATATCTTGGAACACTGCCTTCTGATCCCAAGCTAGGACGAGCCTGAACTATGACAACCAGAAAACTGATAAAGAAAGGTATACTTACTTATATAATTTTATAAATTCATACATATCATAAATAAATTACACTCAGACACATCTATATCTATACATATAATAAAATCGTAGGAAAGTCAAACTGTACATTGAATATTTTTTTAAAAAGATACTTGGAGCGTGATCTGCAATCGATTTCGAAGCCTAAAATATAGGTTTTAGAATTTTTGTCTGTGTGTCTGTTTGTTTGTATGTATTTCCGGGTGAAACTCAAAAGGTACTGTATGGATTTACTTCAAATTTTGCATGAATATTACTAAGAGGTCGGGTCAACATATAGGCTACATACTATCACGCTATCAGCTACGGGGGAGGAGCTATGATAATTTATAAAATTGAACGCGGGAAAAACCGCGGGGCACAGCTAGAAATAAATAATAATACTAAATATCTTGAAACACTGCCTTCTCATCCCAAGCTAGGACGAGCTTGAACTATGACAACCAGAAAACTGATAAAGAGAGGTATACTTACTGATATAATTTTATAAATTCATACATATCATTGATAAATTACACCCAGACACATAACAAATAAACGTGCCCATCACACGAAGATTTTTCCTGGGTAAGGATCAAACCCGACCTCTAGCTTCGCAGTCACTTACCCCTAGACCAACAGGTCAGCCAAGAATATAAAAAAAAATAATAATAATATCTAGGGACAATGTCACACAGATCATCCTAGCCCCAAACTAAGCAAAGCTTGTACTATGGGTACCAGGCGACGATATACATACTTATATAGATAGATAAATACTTTAATACATAGAAAACATCCATGACTCAGAAACAAATATTCGTGCTCATCACACAAATATTTGTACTTACCGGGATTCGAACCCAGGACCACCAGCTTCGTAGGCAGGAGCACTACCAACTAGGCTACGGTGACCGTCGTAAAAAAACTTAAGTTAAGCCAATAAAATAGTAAATAAGTGCATACCCATAATATTATATAGTTTTTGAAATATTTGCGTTTTAACCTAACAAAATAACATGTATGCATACTTTATATTCCAGAAGTTTATTCCCCGAGGTGGTAGTGAGAGAAATGAATGGTCCACATTACTCTGTTCTACGCGATGTTTATTGTTGGTCCACTGTACCACTGACTACTGACTAATAGCTACGAGTTGTCTGATCTTGAAATATAGAGTTTGTTTATCTCGTTTGTTGTACTGTATATCAAAACGCTTTTGACTGCCTTGTTGGTCTAGCAGGAGCGTGTTCAACTCCCAGGTTGGCCAAAAAGTGATTCTGAGATTTTTCTGTTCAGAAAATTTCTCAGTACCAGCCTGAAGTCTGGGAGATGGTGATATTATTATTATTTTGACTGACGATTGGCACAGCGGTTATAACAGTCGCCTCGCCATTTTTTCTAACGGGTTCGACTCAGGAGAATTATTTTTGTGACCCATAAATTGTTGTTCTGAGTCTGTGATGTACTTGATGTTCGTTAATTATAAACCTAATTATAAGTTTGTAAAGTATCCCGCGACACGGAGAATGATTCCTAGAGTAGAGCGATGACTATAAAAAAAGTATCATATAATATTTTTAGGGTTCCGTACCCAAAGGGTAAAACGCTGTCTGTCTGTCCGTCTGTCACCAGACTGTATCTCATGAACCGTGATAGTTAGACAGTGGAAATTTTCACAGATGATGTATTTCTGTTGCCGCTATAACAACAAATACCAATAAATATTTAAGGGGGATCCCATACAACAAACGTAATTTTTTTGCTCGTTTTTATAGATAAAGGTACGGAACCCTTCGTGCGTGAGTCCGACTCGCATTTGGTAGGTTTTTTTTTGTAGCGTAGGTCACTAGAAACATGCAATAACTATTTATGGGTCACACAAATATTTGCCTTGAAATGCCACTAACCACTGTGCCTCACATATAACATCTAGTTTAACTGATCTTACATAGGTCTCATGTTAGGTATTTAAGGGCCTTTGGTATTATTTGAAAGCGACACAATGTTAGGTTACTCTAGTCAAATTATAAAGGAAACTAAAACTTACCCTATGATGGAGTTCATACCCCTATTTGCTTTAACGCGTCCACACACAATTCAATTCCCAGCGGCCCCGCTACGATATTGCCATGCGTCGCATCGTCTTAATCGCCTTCACAAGGGGAGGTAACTTTCCCGCCTGGTGAATCTTTGAAAAAACGCGAGTTTTAATCCCATTCTAGAGTAAATAGTTTAATATAAAATTAGGCCCAAAAAGGGGTTTTTAGCTCTTGAGTCAATAACTAATTCATTTTGATAGTATGTTTAAAAACGGGCGAAAGAGGTGTGCAAGGACCGTGACAAATGGAAGTCCGTAGTCTCTGCCTACCCCTCTGGGAAACAGGTGTGAGTCTATGTACATATCTATGTATGTTTAAAAGGCTAGGCTAATTCAAGATCGTGTATGATATTTAGTTTTTCTGTGTTATTCATCCCAGAATGCGTTACAAATACACAGGATTGTGTATTACTTAATTAATTTATAGTGGTGACAGAAACCTGTCGTATAGACGCTCCATAAACATTTTGGTTGGTTTCACTTTTATAACGCTATTTAATAATCAGATTCGCAAATAAAAGAATATTACTTAAAAATTTGGCGTAATTTAAATATTATTATTAATACTCAAGGCCCTATCAAGAAGCCGCAATTCATCGGTTTATTACAAAGTTATGTATTTATTTATAAACGATACACTATCGACATTACACAATGCAACCTAAAAGTTTATTCATGCTTAAGTACTAGTTTTGTGTGATTTGTCTTTACAGGTACATACATGTCAGCCAAAGTACGTCCCAGCTGGACAGAAGCCTCCCCAAACAATGAGGGAATTTGATGGTCATAGTTCACAGAAAAACGCTGCCGCCCGTTCTCTAGTAGGAGTGCATACAACACTTAGAATATTCTTAAAAACAAAAACTTATAAATTATTATCGTTATTTGGTTAAGTTGATCGCTGTAGTTTGAAAGTGAAAAACCGTTATGTATTGGTTTTACTAATTAAATTTGCTATCCTCCGCTACTGCTTGTAAGTAAATAACTAGGACATAATCGCTGTGCTGTTTCGACAAACAATGGCATTCCCTCTACTCCTTATAGCTACTAATTGCGCCATTACACTCAGGTACTCTAATTATCGCTGCTTGAGACGAAGCTAACACGTTTAGCACTTGCGTCGAAAGTTACTACAAGTTTGGAACGCTATGTACTACAATAAATATCTTGACTTGGTGTAGTGCTAATGTTTAACGCGTGCTTTACTTGGCGAGTAAGCTGGTGAACGAGTGTGTTACGAAAAATGTGATTAGGCGAAGCGAACGGAAGTTGAGAGAGAGAGAGGGAGATACGTTTCGTATATTACTGTAGGAGCAAGAAAGAGAGGTGCGAGCTCACATTTTCTTTCTCCCTTTCTGTCATAGCCAAGTAAGTTTGAAGTTTTACTTCGGTCTTGTGGCCGAACACACTGGTTTTTTACTTTTTTATAGTAATTTAGTTCGGTAGAATACATTTTATATACAGATATTTATAGATGACACAATTTTCTGTGATACTTATAAATTTGCGTGACTTTGGATGACATATTTAAATATTTGAGTAATCATTAAATGTATTCAGTTCTTTGGTATACTTCCCAGAGGAGATCATTGAACACCTCTTTTGTCTCGTTTATTGTCATTATATTCGTCATATATGCTCGCCAGTTTTGGGTACTTCTGGCCTTTCTTAAGAACGTCTTCGATTTGCAAACTCACTATATATATTTAAGGTTTTTAAATACTGATGATGCCATTTGTGTTCCCTGGGACATAGTATATGGTACGCTTGGTCGCTGAATTTGGTTTAGTTTACAAAAACTTATTCAGATAATAAAATATATGAAATAATATTATTACTCTTATATTGCTCTAGTCTATCTTTATTATCTCTCACGTACATCCAAACAAACTTTACCTCTTTATTACACGAGAGCTGATAAAGTTGTCAGCCGTTAATCTATACTTTAACTTAATCTTATAAGATATCACTATCGACCAAAGTTTCTACATTACAGATTCTTCACACATACACGATCTACGTAGAACTTTCAAGTGCTACGGCGTAGCTCGTAGAACTCTGCTACGTAATTCTCTCGCCCTCGAAGTATTTTCAACAATGTAGCTTACTGATTTTGGTTACAAAAATAACTGTTTGGTTCCTTGTTTGTGTAGTTAAAAACTACGCTAACTTCCGAAGATCACTAAACATTAACTCCTATAGAAAGTATAAATGGGATTTTATTTTGCAGCCCCGACTAGGCAACTGCGCTGGTCGCAAAGTAATTAAATAAACGAGTGTCACTATGTCGGGACAACGAAAGTTCTTTTTTGTATTTTCACAAATTATAAATTAAATTATTTCCCTTAAACGCAAGGAATTTGCACGACACAATAAAAATAGTGCAAAAACTCGTGTGGAAATCCATTACATGCTAGTTCTGTATTTACTTTTAAACTTAGCAGACGGTCGAAAACGTTTTATTCGTTTTGTATTAGGTGAATTCATTTGTTCAAGAGATTTTAAAATATAATGTACTTACTGACAATAATAAATATAAAACATGATCTAGATGGTATTGGATATTTTTATAAGTGAACGTAGATTATATATAGATTAGACCAACTGTAAATTTTGAATTTTAATATCTTTGGAATTATTTACACCGCTAAAATAATGACTGCTGTTTTAGTAAGCTTATTCGTGAAGAGAAGCAAAATGGGTTTTATTTTGATTATATCAAAGTTATTGATTATATTAATTTATTGATGTTCTAAATACAACTTTTGGTATCGTTTGAAGTAAAGCAAGTACTGTACCTCGCTCTAAGTAACCGTTTTAAGGATCGAAAATACTAGAATAGGAAATCTCACTAACTGCTCAGTCCCATAATAGTCTATAACTTTTCCCCGCGGTGTACAGCAGTTTAAATCACGGCGTGTGTTAGTTGTGCCAAGATATTTATTTATGTTATATCAATTTTAAAACCAAAAATGCGTAAAAAAATTAGAAAAAAATTCAATATTGTGAAGCAAATGCATTTATTTTATTGCATACAAATCTATTAAATTTATCAATATCTACATTCAATCGCATATTATTATTTAATTGCAAAATAATTTAATTAATATGGTTAATGAAATGTGTTTTGTACATAAGTAACCACATCCAATGTTTTTAGAACATTATTATTTGACTTTCATCTTACTTACTTCTTTCTATATTTAGTTGTGCAATTTTAGTTAAGGCGCGAAATACTGAGCAAAAATAAGATTATGCGCCCGGTGCCCAAATCGTACGCAGTTATTCGTTTAACAGTTCGATGTATGCCTTGTTATTTTGATAAAAGGTATATGAGAAAGAGGCAACGTTCGGGAAGCTACGTGACATCTTCTCGTCCAAAATACCGCAGTGTCTCAAGTCGAAAGTCGTCGACCAGTGTTTGTTAACAGTGATGACTTAGTGCGGGTCGCTGGAAACTGATGGATGCGAATAGCGCAAGACCGGCAATTGTGGAAATCTTTGGGGGAGGCCTTTGTCCAGCAGTGGACGTCTTTCGGCTGATATGATGATATGAGAAAGAGAGATTTATAATAATTATAATAATAAACAACCCATTTTAAACAAGATGTTTTCATTCTAGCAAAGGAGATCGGACATTTTAGTATGGACTTTGGTCCAAGTGGCGTCGGCTGATGAAACCTAGTCTATATAATAGTTCGTGAATGTAGGATATTTTTTTTACGATGGACACCATAAAATCGGCCCACGGAGAAAAAAATTATACAGTTCAGAAAGTATCAACCTATTATAGACGAATAATTGAAAAAGCTGCCTTTTGTTCGGTCAAAACTTATTTGCCGAGTACCGAGTACTCGCACTTACTCCCCGCCGCCCGTAAAATGAAGTCCGCCCGGTCCAGTAATGCAATTCGTCTGCTGACATATTTTCAACATGTTCAAAATCCATATGTGTTGTATTTGTTATGACATTTTTAAAAATGGATATGATGTCCATTATATGTGCACTCGAAAAATCATGTGATATGTTTGGGGCTTCAAATAAATCCTCCTAATTATTTGATTGCATATGTTCCTCACATACTCTAGCACTTGGTGGCACATAATAGTTTGCGTTAATAAAAAAATCGGCCTTTATTCTCTCAGGTATCCGGCGTCACGATATCATACGGCAGCCATAAAAAATACATACATTTGCTGTATTTGGAGCACGAGATAACTCCGACAGATTTAATGACTGAAGTAAATCAGGTTGCTGTAGCTGCTGTACTTCGTCCTGATCTATATTTTCAACTTCATCTTCCCGTGGTATTGAAGGTCCTGGCAAAGGATCTTGCATAGCACCCTGACCCTGAGCCCTTTGACTCTTTAACCAGCATGGACGACAGACGTATTCTCTGCCGTTGAATATAACCTACAACAAAAAACAAAAAAGTTGTAATGACTTTTCACGAGCAATACCTACTAGTAGGTTCATTTTATAGATTTTTTCCGTTATCATGTGAATTCCCAACCTACCAAGTAAGTAGACATTATTACTAAACTAAACCATTAACATTGTAAAAATCAATTACTAAGCTGTAAATAACTTGCTCATGGATCTTTGTAAAGCTAAGGACAAAGATTTTTTGTCAATAATAAATACGAGTACTTGGATGTGAGAAATAACTCTTTCACTATAATAGTACTCTTTCTTATACTTATACCTAATAAATAGCTCTTCCATTATAACCAGCTCTTTAAATAACTCTGTCACGGTAACTATAGAAAATGCTTACCAGTTTGATATTATCTATTGCACCAACAATCAACAGCAATATGGCTTAAAAGGTAAATACATGTCGCGGTGCAATTGATGCGAGTATATGTGCTGAGATGGCTGGGTTTGACTCGAAAAGATTTCGGGTAACATTTTGCCTTTCTCTTCGTAACACTGAACGATTACACACTAAACACACAATGCCAGCACTAGGCAACATCTTGAAAGCCAAATCCAAAAGCAATATCACAAGTCCGTTTAAACGCGCCAAAGTAATCGAGTAAGTAAATTTTGATCATTTATTTATTTATTGACAAAATATAAGCTTACAGTTAACACCAAAGCGCTTATAATTTATACTTAACAACTAAAGATTATGATTACGCTACATTAAAATTCTATTACTATATGTCAAATGAAATATGAAATTAAACAACAATAATAAAGACAAACACAAACACACAAAAAGCTACATTGATTTTAAGATTTGGCGCTATTTAAATACTCTATTACATTTCTAAATGTTGTACTAACTGCGTCAAAAAATATGTCTGCATGTGGATTTGATTGCAGGAAACCGTTTATAAGCTTAATGGCTCTAGCCGTTGGACAGTTCTCTCTTTGTTGAGGGCGCCATGTTGGCGGACAGGAGAGGAGTCTATGTTGGCGCCTGCCACTGCCACGAATGTATTGACTAGGTGCAAAGAGATAAATACATTCACGTACCGCGGGGTTGTCAACTTTATTTGAGAGCAACATAAAATAATGTATTATGTGCGTTAGCTCACGCCTGAGTCGTAGAGTATCAAGCCCGACCATTCCAGATACAAACATGGACGGATATAAAAATGGATAGTACCCATATTCACGCTTATAGAGATATCGAGCGAATTTCCTTTGTATCTTCTCGACCATAAGGGTATATAGCGTTTCATGGGGATACCAAATTATCGCGTTGTACTCCAGTTTGCTACGAACATAGGCTATATAGAGAAGCTTGATTACTCTAGTATTTTTAAATTGTGAAGATGTCCTCATTATAAATCCCAAGCACTTACTAGCGTCTTTACATGTTCGGATAATATGTTCATGGAATGTCAATTTACTATCCATGACGACGCCAAGATCACGAATAGAGAAAACATGTTCTAGAGCTGCGTCTGCTATTGTGTATGCAAATGTGATTGGAGCTTTGGACCGAGAAAACGTAATGGATTTGCACTAAGAATAATTAAGCAACAATTTGTTACTTATACTCCATTCGACCACAGCGTCAATATCACGCTGTAGTGCAGTGCAATCTGCAAAATTGGACACTGCTAGGAACAATTTTAAGTCGTCCGCAAACATGAGGGACTCTGCATTTGGTACTACTCTGGGTAAGTCGTTTATCATTATTAAGAATTGTGTAGGACCAAGGGTGCTGCCTTGACTTACTCCAGAGCGAGTATAATACTCTTGAGACCTATATCGTGCCACCTTCACAAACTGTGTACGATCTCTCAGATAATCAGACATGAACTTTAGAAGTGGTGTGGAAAACCCGAAAGCAGCAAGCTTGATTAAAAGAATGTCATTATCTACCAGGTCAAAAGCTTTCTTGAAATTGAAGTATGCAGCGTTGACCTGGCAGCCTGACTTAACTTTTGCATTCAAATAATCCACGAAGCTAATGTGGTTATTTAATGTGGAGCGTCCGGGACGAAATCCATGCTGACAATTATCAAGTTGTCCCTTAATCTGGTTGCAGATAGATCTGTTTATAACAGTTTCAAAAATCTTCCCAAGCACTGACAAGATGGCAATGAGCCTAAAGTTGGTTATATCAGTGGATGTTCCGACTTTAGGTACTGGAACTACCCTAGATACTTTCCACTTACTGGGATAGATGTTTTGCCGAAGTGAAATGTTATACACGTACAGCAGTGGTTCCTCTAAAGCAGACAAGCAGTCTTTTATTAAGAATGGAGGTATATTGTCAGGCCCAATGGCTGATCCTAATTTAAGATGCCCCACTGCGCTCCGCAGTTCAGCCACATTAATTTGGTTGATAGTGACGTTGGATATGCTACAGCGCTCATTTGCATTGCGTTCTGCTGCGTTAACATCCAACAATGGAGTAGAAGTATGAAAAACTGAACTGAAGTGGTCAGCAAATGCATCAACAGCTTCCTGACCTTTTACAACTTTATTATTGTAAACAAATTCATTAATCTGTTGTCTTACTTTGCGTTTTTCTTTAACATATTTCCAAAAAGTTGCGGGCTCGAGAGTTATATTGTTTTCAATTTTCCTAATATAATTATTATAAGCTGCATCTATAAGCTCTTTCACTTTAATTCTGTAGTATTTGAACAATTCTTTATTAAATTCTAAACCTAAACTTTTATATTTTTTTAGATTGAAGTATTTTAATTTTATGTAGTGTATTATTTCTTTGTTGTACCATTTTGGATATATGTATTTATTATTTGATATTATTTTTTTTAGAGGAACCCTTGCACTAATAGCATTATTGAGCTTATTATAAAAAACGTCTACTGCGATGTTTGTATCTTCTTGTTGAAATAGGTCTGTCCAATCAATGTTTGCATTATCATAGTATAAGCCAAGAAAATCTGCTTTCCGAAAATTCCACTCAGAGCAGAGATGGTGGCCTGGAGACAATGATGTTGGGCTAGTTATTTGAGCACTTCTAGGCAGTGAGAGTATTATCTCTAAGGGGGGGTGGTAAGCGTCCATTGGAACAAGTGGCTCAACATTTGATGTTACATTAACACTTCCGGGGTCAGTAGTAGTTAAAACCAAATTCAAGATGCATCCATATTCATTGGAAACATTATTACACTGTTGAAGCTTGCAGTGTTCCAAAAAAATATCAAACTGGCTCTGAACAGATTTACTGCACGATTTCAAATTGAAATCACCAGCAATCAAGAATTGATACTCGGAATAGGCAACAATAGCATTCTCAATACAAGCCAGGACATCGAGATATTGGTTTTGGTTGTAATTAGGCGGTAAATATACAGCACACACTAACAGCTTAATATATCTCCATGAAATAATGGCCAACAACAACTCTTTATCATCAGTCAAGCCATCTATGTTAGTGATTCTCTTGACTGAGTAACAATTCTCTACTGCTATTAAAACACCACCCCAACCAACATCGCCTGCACGATCTTTCCGTAGTACAATATACTCTGGAGGAAAGAGTTCTCCGTCATCTATAGAACTATTTAGAAAAGTTTCAGTTAAAATTATAAGATCGCTAGATATTGATGTGGCATTGGTATGAAATGTAACAGTTTTTGTGCGCAAACCTCGCACATTCTGATAGTATACTAGTATTTTCTTATCTTGTTTGTTTCTGTCAGACTTGTGCTTGGGTTTGCGCACAAACCCCTTTCTACCTATTTTATGTTGTCTATGTTTTTTGCGCAAAGAAAAACCTTATTGGATTCGAACTCAGGCTTTGCCGCTTGGGATGTGATTGTTGTGGAGCCATAGTAAGCGTAGTCTATGTTTATTCTGTGGAGTATGTTATTATAAATATGGCTTATTCCCTTATTATTAAGTTTGCGTGTATTTAATGAGAACATGTCAAAAGAGATTGTAAGATTAGTGTCGAAAAAGTATGCATAATTATTATTTTGTAGCTCTAAATTTAACAAGTTATTAAATAATTCGATTTTGTAATTATAAATAAGAGCGCCACAAATATAGGTAGGAGTACAAATAATTATATTAGTATGTGTGACATGTTGCAATCAATCAAATCAAAATATGTCCAAAAAGAAAGCCGGTACGAACAAAATAAAGAAACCAAACGATGACCTTGCTGAATAATAGCGAATGACTCACTGACCTGTAAACAATACGCCCGGCGCAGGAGCATCACCCTCCGCCACCCCAAGGGGTAGCGGGCGCATACGGGCGGCGGGGAGTAAGTGCGAGTACTCGGCAAATAAGTTTTTACCGAACAAAAGGCAGCTTTTTCAATTATTCGTCTATAATAGGTAGATACTTTCTGAACTGTATAACTTTTTTCTCCGTGGGCCGATTTTATGGTGTCCATAGTAAAAAAATATCCTACATTCACGAACTATTATATAGACTAGGTTTCATCAGCCGACGCCATTTGGACTACTTCCGCCCGTTCTCCTTTACTAAAGCGCCATCTGTTGGTAATGTCTGAGTATTAATTAAGGACGGTAAGATGGCGTTAAATGTGTCTTTATTGCTTTAATGTAGAATAGATTGTATACATTCGAGTCTGAACACCACGGTGCTGTGGCGGAGTGGTAAACGTCCATGAGGCCGAATATCCCAGACCGCTATCAAATGTTAACAACTCATAAAAATCTCTGAAACTTTGATATAATCAAAATAAAACCGATTTATTTTCTCTTCGCAAAAAAGGATTATTAACAGTGGTAATTAGTTTAGCGCTGTAAAATAATTACATTGTTATTCAAATTCAAAATTTTAAGTTTGCATAGAGTCGGGTCGCCTCCCAAACTATACAATGTTAGTTTAACCTATCGTAATTCATTTGTAAAATATAAATTATATAGCAAAGCCATTGCCATACAACGTGGTAATGCTGCCAGTATTCTGGGAACATTACCGATACAAGAATATTTAGAATACCTTTAACTTAATGCTTAGTTTTTATTTTACATTTCATTTTATAGAAAATATGTTTTTAAATAATAAATAAATTCTTCCCTAGCTATTCAAATCTTGATACAAAAACGTATGTTTTTCCCAAGACAATATTTATAAATTTTTCCTGGTCCTTTCGGCTATTAGAATTGTTTAATATGCCATTAGGTAAGATAAACAACGAAACACGGCACTTTATTATCGCATTTGCGCCTAAAATAACTGTTAATCTTTTTACAACACAAAAACGAATATTGTCAGCAAAGTAAAACAATAAATAGTAGTACAAGTGAATTTACTTTTTCTTTTGGACAGTGGTTACCCTTGTCTCAGAGTTGTTCAAGCCACTAATAAGGCCTTTGACATGACTTAAAGACTACAGGAGGACAGCAAGCATGGAGACGCTCTGAAATTATATTTTTTGCAAGTTATTTTTATTTATTTATTTTATTTAATTTGGGAAAATTACAGTGACAGTTATTTAAGGTATTCACACTAATATTATAAAGGTGAAAATGTGTGACTGTGAGTAGTAGACATCAACTGGCTAGGCGTAATTATAATATCCTAGGACATCGACTATCTATAAAATTATCCATATAGTATCAGTCACGCGTTACCGACCCTTCCTTTAGAAGCTAGAACTCTATCTCACTAAGTGTCACTTCTATTTAGCATTCGACTCACTATGTGTCCTGACTTAGAGAATAATAAAAGTTCTTCAGTATTTTCTTCATAATGTCCAATTTTGAACTAAAAACTCTTGTCTTATTTTTTGATATTAGGGGAATTAAATAACTTTCTATTTCAATACTTCCTATACGAAATAAAAGTTTAAAATTTATGTATAATGTAAAAATATAGAGCTTAAACTTAGTGTAAGTCTTAAACCAAATGAGCTTTTATATTTCATGGCGCTGTGGCCACAATCTCACTTGGTATTAAGTGAAGATGTAGACTAGGGTAGACCGCGCGTACTCACGACATCGGATTACTTTGGATTAGAATAAACCTATGTAATATGTAGCTGCAAA
Organism: Pseudoips prasinana; assembly: GCA_951640165.1. Classification (NCBI taxonomy): domain Eukaryota; kingdom Metazoa; phylum Arthropoda; class Insecta; order Lepidoptera; family Nolidae; genus Pseudoips; species Pseudoips prasinana. The sequence continues at coordinate 38,358,586 of OX621243.1, read as the reverse complement.
CACATAGCTACGGAGGGACATCCAAAGTTATACCTACTGTGTGAGTGTTTGAGTTGCCTAATTGGTTTAGTGGTAGCCCGGTCAACTATAGGTAATGTGTTCAAATCCCGAGTTGAGACCAAGCGTTATTGGGACCTTTCTGGTAAGAAAACAAACAAATAGCAGGTCGAATGCGCTCCCATGAGTGAGCTATTCACAAAAAATAAATTTTGCTTTAAGAAGATTTTGACGGGCCTGTTGGCGTTGTTGGCAAATGCTTGCTTTTTACGCCGGAGGTCGTGGGTTCGATTTCCACCCAGAATAGATATTTTTGTGCATGTTTGTTTGTCCTGAGTCCGGTTGTAATTATATATATAATTATGTATTTACAAAAGAAAAGAAGTATCTGTAGTATATTTAGTTATCTGGTTTCCATAATACAAGTCCTGCTTAGTTTGATATCAGATGGCCGTGTGTGAATAATGTCTCAGGATATTGTATTATTATAATGTGCCAATTAAACTCAAGTAAATCCTACTAAAACATGCAATAGAAATAGGTTCTCTCGTTTAGGAGCTGCAAAGTCATAAACTTACGAACAAATGTCCCCTTATTAAACTTTTAATTTCCAATTTTCTTTTCTAGTTACAACTTATTACCAAGTAGGATGAAATGTTAATGAAAAAGTTTGTGTTAAGTTTTCACAATCTTCTTTTAAATTTCAGATATAAAATCCATTGACTATGTTACAATGTGATAACGGGAACTGCATTTAACACTAAAAATTTATTTTCTAATTACAAAATATTACCAAGTAGGATGAAACGTAAATGAAATAGTTTGTGTTAAGTTTTCACAATCTTCTTTTATATTTCAGACTAGCGGCCCGGTACGTGCTTCGCTACGTATAAGACATAGTAATAAAAAAAAATTAAATTGCTAAACGATGTTGATATTACACATTTTCAAGACTTTTTTTAAATTTTCTCTACGTACAACCTTCCCTGGACTTCCACGAATAATTCAAGACCAAAATTAGCCAAATCGGTAAAGGTGTTGTTGAGTTATAACATTACAACGAAAAGTGGCATTGATTTTTATATATATAGATATAAAATCCATTGACTATGTTACAATGTGATAACGGGAACTGCATTTAACACTAAAAAATTATTTTCTAATTACTAAATATTACCAAGTAGGATGTAAGTAAATGAAAAAATTGTGTTAAGTTTTCACAATCTTCTTTTCTATTTCGGATATAAAATCCATTGACTATGTTAAAATGTGCTAGCGGGAACTGCATTTAACACTAAAAATTCACGTCAGGACTAACGTTGCAAAACGTTAGAAAATGTTTGTAAGGTGTTTTGTCACGTATCTTATGGCCCTTTTACTGTTATCGTGATAAAAGTTGAACACATTTTAAAAAGAAGTCTACGTTAGAGTATACTTTTGGCATTTGTGAGTACATAGTATGTGTTACTTTATGGGTTAGGTTAACTGGAGTACGGTGGAGCACATTTTACTTTGTTGTAAAGGAAATTGAAGTATCTATAAAAATGTCAAAGTTTGAATGCAACTCACACTTTGTGAATCCATCGGTTCGTAGAGCGTCGTCCGGTCAGTTCTACATATCAAAAATCAAAATCAAATAAATAAAGTATTCCGTAAAAACTTTTTTTACATTTATGTGGAATCGTCATTTTTTTTTTACCCTACCGTGCAGTGTATGACGTGGCAGCTACTGAGAAACACTGCCAGAAAACTCAGTAGGAATCTATCTATATAATCTGTATATATATACATATATATTCAGCGACTGCTGTTTGACTCTGACTGAACATATACAGTCAACCTGCGCTCGACTATCTACAGGTTAGTAAAAAGTTCAGTAATTTATCTGGCTATCATCACTTTTGTTACTAAAGTCCAGGGCCTGGGTACAATCCAGCGTATGCGCGAACATGCGTTAGAATTTCACTGAATGAATTCAGCTTTCAACCGATGCTGCCGGCGCATAATCATGCATCCGTTTCATGTTTTATGTAAATAACATACGTAAGTACGACTATAAAAAGTAGAAATCAGCCCGAGGTAATATCTCCCATAGAACTGGGAGGTTTAACGGAAGATTAACGTGTTGCGCAGCGATTAACTGTCCCGGGTTCAATTACCGCGCAATATAACTATTTGTGTGACCCATAAATATTCGTACTGAGTCTAAATAACTCCGCTACACAGAGATTAATAAAAATAAATAATTACATGAAATTATACCACATATTTAAAACCCATACAACAAACGTGACTTTCGCCATTTCTATAGATCTCTCTGTAATATACCATGTATGTATATATATATATATAGATTTGTCAAACTATTATTATCTTGATTAAGATAAGATATATATAGATACTTATTAAAAAAATATGTGGTTTAAGAACATACATTTTCCACGATCTTATTGACATTCTGTAGACACGCCCTCCCAAAACTACCCAAGAAAGTCTGGAAGCGTTAAGTCTAAAACTTTCTGTCATCGGAGTAAAGTTAGGGCGTCAATCACAATTACGGAGTAGGTCTACCATCAATACGAGTTAGGAAGACACTCAACACTGATCAAACTTTCCAGTCTAAGATAATTTAGATAATATGTTCTCTCCGTTATCAAAAATGGATTATTAACCGACTTCAAAAGATGAAGGGATCAATTGATTTCATCTTATCCCGACTACCTAAAATCAACATGTACAATTGGTGGTCTCGTTGGTCATCGATGATCATCCATTTGTACATAAAGGAATTTTTGTTTTTGAATTATATCCCCGTATAGGACCACTACTTGTGGAACCTGGAAGTGGTAAGAATACAAATACAAAATCTTTAATTTCACCAACACAGGAAAGTATTAAAGTACTAAAAAAACATATGTGCGCCATGTTTTACTCTTTCGAGCATACAAATACAGCATAAACTGATTGGATAACATTTAGATACCTACGCATACTTAAAAAATAATATGACACTGACAATAAATGTTTTTTATATGCTGTACTGAGGATGTGAATTGTTCGTAAAGACCATCTAGGTACAGAATCTTTTTAGCACGAATATATAGCCATAGAGCCAAGGAATTCATATACAATTTAAATAACGCACAATCGTTAAGTCCTGGGATCTCAGACTGCTATTATTGGCTGAGAAAATAGCGATAATAATTCGATGCGTCCCGTTTTGCTGACGCCCCCCAACCGATGTTATCAGTGTAATCAGCGTGTTCCTCTTAAAGAATGCTACGTGTTAATTATTCAATCCACTCAGGAGGTAGGTATTTATTTTTTGCATAACCAAAAAAATGTACACACAAAGTTCCAAGAACCAGTTATCGGAGAACGAAGAGTCTGAATAATTTAAGCCCCATCAAATATTCATAAGTATTCCAACAGTAAGCAGATTACGTGATTACTGAATAATTAATGCTTAGTAATTAAAATATTACGTTACTGCCCCGATCTTCGGAGGTTTCGCTGTTATTTACGAATTTGAGCTGTAACAGGAGAATAAATTCGTCATTATTTATATATATTGGAAATATTTAAATTGTTTGTGCAAACTTTATTTTAACTTGCCTCCAACGGAGTTGGTGCTTGGTCAATATTTCGGGGATTGTAAAGGAATCTATAAGTTTTAGCACATTTTAAATCCATCCAGATCCCTTAAGGGAGCTAATTAGACCAAGATCTATATTGCACCGTCACTTACAATAAATACATCGTTATAATTATGGGAATACCTAATGGAGAAAACATAACGCTTATTTCTAGACCATTTAATACAAATACAAAAATTATTTTGTCCCCCGTATAACATGTGTCAGCTGTCGATTAATGTACGGAAGGTTAGTCTTGATTGTGTGTATTTTATTAATAGTTTTTAATCAAAGCTTACAGACTAATAAAATAACAATAATAGTTATAAATTTTTACAAAAAATTATAATAACGTGGTTCCATATAGAATATAACAATTGATTATGACAATTCATTAACTCGATCTAAGAAATGAATTAAATTGAATTAAGGCCTTTCAAATGTATGGCTTTGTTACGCGGTCATCTAAGGAATTCAGGAGTCCATCTACGCTTATGTATCTTTTTAAATCCTTAATAAGGCCACGACTTGAATACGCTGTTGCTGTATGGAACCCATTATACAACAAATACGAAAAGAGCTTAGAAAGGGTCCAGAAGAAGTTTTTGCGATTATCTAATTACAAATGTTTTCGTAAACGCTTATCTTACCAGTCATTACTTAAGTCTTATAAATTGCTTGACCTGAAGTCTAGACGACAGCAACTGGAAGCTATGTTGCTTTTTGATATTTGTAATAACAAGTATGATTGCATAAATATAATAAACAAAATAACTTATTCTGTACCGACGCGAGCTCATGTGCGAACATCCCGTCGTAATCAACTTTTTGCAATTATGCAGTCTCGTACAAATGCAGGTATACGGTCCCCATTAAATCGAATTTTTAAGACATATAATGAAAAATTAAATACATTAGATATATTCGCTAATAGTAAACATACATTTAAGAGACAGCTCATTAAAATACTATTGGAGGAACAGTCGTAAATTAAAAATATCCTACACTCTCTTCTACTATCACACGCACACAATATATATATACATAATTCTCCACGGACACGCTCACACATCACATAAATATTAACCTACATCTATCTATATAACTATATCTTACATATATTTGAAAATACGTATATCTATATTCACTTAACATTACAGAGATTATTTCATTTCATTTGATAAGTTCATAGGAATATAAAATAGTAACACAGGCTCACCATCTGCAATTCTTTTATGTATTAAGTGACCAGCAATGTTGAGTTTACTGTAAGTAATATTGTATAATTTAAGCTTTATATGAATGATAATTGTAAACTTGTTTGTGGTATCAAATAAATAAAAAAAAAAAAAAAAAAAAAAAAAAAAAAAGTTGTATTGCAAGATGAAATTCTAAACCTTATTAGGCTTAGTAGGGAATCTAAGTTTCGATTACTATTTATGCTATATATTTATATTTGCCTTATATATTTTTAGTAAGGCAAATTGAACCTAAAATTTGGGGAATTTATTCCCTCTTTGATTATTGTTAAAACTTAAATAATACCCATCCTGCTTATAATAACTGGCATATGTATGTGCAAGATGTGTTTTAGGTCCGTACACATAAACGGTAATTTCATTTAATATAAAACTCTCGTGTCACGGTGTTTGTCTGCAAACTCTTCAGAAACTGCTTAATATTTGGTAGGTCTGGGAATCGGTCGTAAACTATTTTTAACCCCCTACGTCATAAAGGTCACAATTGTATCCGGCAGGAGGCTGCAATGTAATTCCGGTTTTTATTTCTATTGCTAAGGCAGTACAACGTTTACCGGGACAACTAACACACTGCCACCTGATCTCAAACTAGGCAGATCCTGTACTATGGTAATCATACAACTGATAAACATAAACATATTTCCAAATAAATACACTGATAAAAATAAACATACCTATTTCCAAATGTATACATATTATAGAAAAATTACACCCAGACGCAGAACAAATATTGGTGCTCATGAGACGAATATCAAACCCGCGACCCTCTGGCTTGGCGGTCAGGTCACTAACCACAATATCAACAGGCCACAGTCACATCTAGTTTGAAAAATTGCATTCGGACCAAATCCAGATAGACCAAACTCCATTTCTTAAAAAAACATAATCTCAAGCCAACATTCTCCAACGCCAAATATGCAAATGTAGGGTAAACCCAAAAATCGACACATTGAAACGAAACTAAAGTAGCCAAAGCAAGTAGCTCTGTACCAAAAACTGCTTTAAAAATAGACACGTAGCACGTCGAACACAATTAGTGAGATCTGTTCGTTTGAACGATTTAAGTGTGCTTTAGACCACCGCACCGGACTGAGGTAAAATTTAGATATAAACAGAAGTAACTGGCTATGAGAGAAAGAGAGAAAGAAAATGTGTGCTTGCGCACTTACGCGCTGGTGGGAGCAACTGGCTTTGGGCGCCTCTTTGCTCTATGAATGTGATATATTTCAATAACATATGTATTTAGAAATAAAATAAGGACAATTTGCATACCATGAATGTAAAGTTTAGTTGACTTTATATAGTCGTTATGTAGTAGTTACATAGTTGAGCCTTAATATAGACAGAACCATTCAGACAATATGTAGTAAAACATAGCTAAAACTATAAAATTCGATAATTATACTTAAACAAAATCTCTTTGACCATTACTTAATACAAGCTAGCTAAATATCAATGCTATTATAAAATACATTTTATAAATGTTTTCATACAATCCATGTGCCTAAATATGTATGTAACTAGAAATAATTAATTATATTACTACAAACATGTGCTGACTATTTACAAGCGCTATTTAGGGTTCCGTAGCCAAATGGCAAAAAACGGAACCCTTATGGATTCGTCATGTCTGTCTGTCTATCCATCCGTATGTCACAGCCACTTTATTCCGAAACTATAAGGGCTGTACTGTTGAAACTTGGTAAATAGATGTATTCTGTGAACCGCATTAAGATTTTCACACAAAGTAGATAATCATCCCCATCCCATGTATAGGATATCATCGTACCCATACATTTTGGGTATCTATGAAGAGGTATTCAAACATTATATTGAGGTTTCTAATATAAGAGACCAAAGTGGTAAAATGAGTGTCGCCCCCCCTGTAACTTCTAAAATAAGAGAATAAAAAAGCTAAAAAAGTATATGATATAAATGTATGCAAACTAACAACGAAAATTGGTTTGAACGAGATCTAGTAAGGAGTTTTTTTTACGTCATAAATCGTAAACAGCAATTTACCTTTCATTTAATCAACTGAAATACTTGCTACTACGGAACCCTTAATGGGCGAGTCTGACTCGCACTTGGCCGTTTTTTTAAAGTCTACGTGAATAAAAACCTTTTTAATTTTATTTTAAAATGTTATATACTTATATTGGTACTCTCTATTGCAGAACTGATAAAAGAATAATCGAAGAACCAACAGCTTAAATAAAGTGCTTTCTGGGACACGCGCGTGAATTACCGTCAAATACTACTGCTTGTATTTGGGTTTTAAATCAAAAAAATCTCAACCAAACTAAGCGGCGTCCCGGGATTTGAAGCTAGGACAGTATTATTTGCGGTTGAACTACCTACTGCTATACCAATATAACAGGAAAATCGTACTAAGACATTCAAACCACTTAATATATTGACTTATTCATGTGAGTTCAGTTCATTCTCGCTTTACTTTTTATATCTATCTTTTTCTTTTTGGTCATGTAAGAACGGGATGTAACTACTCGTTTGCAAGCGTTGGTGTCCAAGTTTATAGCACAGTTCGGGATTTAAAAGGGTATGTTTACGATTTGCCGAAGCGTCCGGCAATTTTTCTCTTCCACATTGCCCCGTCCGTGATTTTAACTAGCTTTGTGCATTGACATTTTGTTGGATAATTTATGGACAAGGATTCGTTCTGTTTTTATGATGTAGATAAATATTATTGTTACGTTAAAAACGTATAAAAATATGACAATAATATTTATAGGACTGTTACGCAAGCATAGCCGGAGGAAAGTACTAGTATGCACTCACTTCAATAACACATGCGCTGTTGCCTAACCGCTGACGCTGCGCATCGTGCCGAAGACGGCCTCGGCATCCTGGTTCCCAGCATTATGTGAGAACGACTCACTCCTTTGTCGATCGCCGACAAAGCTAGGTTTTTGTTAGAAATAAGTACTTTTACATTGTAACTTTTATTAATTGTATTTTAAATTTAATTCGAATATAATTGGTTTTTTTTTGGAATCCTTTTTTCTGGACTTGTTTAAAAAGAAAATAGGCCTTGTTTGCGACAACATCAACCAAGCGAATTGCATTAATTTGTGGTGTATGCCTGACGGCAAAGAATATCACTACCCCACTTTATCCCAGTATATAAGTAATATTATATCCTAGAAAATGGGCAGCAGTAACTCTCAGTGTACTAAGACCATGATACTGCGAACGCCAACCCGTGTGTCGCGGGGTACTTTACAAACATATAATAGACGGAAATAAATTACATCCAGACTTAGAACAACTATTTATGGGTCACATAAATGGTTGTCCAGCGCGGGACTCGAACCCGCGACACGAAGTGGTGAGGCGACTGTCTTAGCCGCTGCGCCAGAAGTGCAGTCAACTAACTTAACGTAACTATAATAAGTATGTATTCGTTCAAAGGCATGGATTATCACCACTCCAACTCATATAGGGTGGTCGTATTCTATGCAGTCAGCTACACGCAAACATAGAAAAAATAATCGTTTTTATCACATGAAGATTTGTAGTGAGTGGGAATCGACCGACGACCTCTGGCTCGGTAACCACTAGACCAATATTGCGTAAAATAGTTATTTGTTATACAAGAGTGCAAAGTTGCTTTTTAACCGCGTGCTCAATTTTGATAACCGAGCAAGCGAAGGATTTTAAAATTAGAATCCTGAGCATTAGCGAGGAAATCAAAAGAGCACAAGGTGAGAACTCTCTGCACTCGAGTGCAACACGTAACTTTTCATCACACCTCAGCGAGGAAATAACTAAATGCGAAAAAAAATCTTATTATAAATACATTTATTTCAGTTTAGGTATTAATTACTATATTATGATATGTAAGTATTATAGGAAAATCTTTAAATTCTAACATATAATACTAAGGTATAATTAAGAAAACTTAAAGTAACGTTGCTACAGTCTCAGTGAGTCAGTAATAATGTCTAGGGACAGTGTCACACAGATCATCCTAGCCCCAAACTAAGCAAAGCTTGTACTATGGGTATCAGGCGACGATATACATACTTATATAAAACATCCATGACTCAGAAACAAATATTCGTGCTCATCACACAAATATTTGCACTTACCGGGATTCGAACCCAGGACCACCAGCTTCGTAGGCAGGAGCACTACCAACTAGGCTACGGTGACCGTCAACTAAATATTACGCAAACAAATAAAAAAAAGTACACCATGAAGGTTCCGAGTCTTAGTTATTAATAAATTCAAAAAGTTGAATGCTAAATTCGGCACCATAGAGGTAGAAGTAAATAGGTTTAATGATATTTTGCATCCACAAACTTAGTGCACACGATGTTCTAAATTCAAATTTACTTTAACTTCTAGAGGATAAAAACGACCATTCCACTCAGATATCGAAGAGCAAAAATACTCTTTTCGAGATGTGTTGATGAAAAATATATTGTCTACTCTTAAATGTAATTAGAAAAATGCTTGTCGGAGAAAATGGCAAACTCGTAATTAGTTAAACTGTCGCTAAGGCGTGAACACGGAACTATTTAACAGGGGCATTCCCGATTACCTGACTCGATTAGAGTACTTTGGATGATTAGTCGTTAGTAATTAGTCTCGGAGCTAGTTAGTCCAAGTTTTGATCGATACTGTTGCATCGCTTAGAATGTAAGCGATTAGGTACTGGTATTAGAAAATTGATTGGTATAATTTGTTCTAATCAGTTATCGTTGTTTATAACAGTGGCTAGTGTAAGATACCAAATTATTGGGTCGATTTTAGATGATAATTTGTTTAGTGAATTGGATCGGCGAGATAACTAAGTTTGTTGTGCGGTCAGTCTATAGATGGGTGATCACATACGTGGTTGACAGATTGGGGTAGCTGGATGTGCTGGCGTCTGTACATTTGGCCGTACAGATTTTCAATTTACATCTTCTTACAACTGCTAATAATTCTAACTTCACAATTGTTTAGATTTAACATTATGATATAAGATGATGATTTAAGAGAAGTAGCGCAAAGCGTTAATTCGCTCGACTGGGGAAGTACCTCCACCTTACAGAGGACATTCCTTAATAATAACATTAATCATTTTAATGTTGTGTTTTCGAGTGTGAGTAAGGTCGCCAGAGCTCATTGGGTGGGGGGGGGGGGGGGGGGGGGAAGGAACACCGTGACACCTCTGGTGTGTCCATGGGCGGCGGTGATCACTTACTAGCAGGCGACCCACTTGATCACTTGTCGCCCTCTGATATAAAAAAAATAAGGACAAGCTGGACCGACGATCTTGAAAGGTTCACGGGAAGTCGCTTGTGGAGATCCTTGGGGTGGCCTTTGTCCAGCAGTGGACGACTTTCATCTGATACGATGATGAACTTGATAATATGTGTGCTGCCACCCATCTTTAGACTGACTGCGTGCCTAGGTACTTTAACTTTAAAAAAGCTGTGGGAGTTAGCTATTGTCTTCTCCGTTGGACTTAATACGAAAAGCAAATTTTGCGCAAATTTGTCTATTCTTTGACTTCTGTAAGATACGCATGAGGGGTTCGATCGGCTTACACGGTTCGCCCCACATAGGTCGTCTTTCTATTCCTTTGTTTAATAAAGTAAATTAATTTGTCAGAAAAAGGCCGAAAAGAACATGAGCTCGCAAGGGTCGAGGTCAACGGACTCTTAAATTAGGGCCTCTTTTGTTCACGTCCTTGAACTTTCCTTAAGTACCCTTAAGCCTGTGTTTGATGAAATAAATCCTGCCTAATGTAAATTAAAAAGTTTTTCCGTACATCCGTCACTTTTAAACAATGCGACGAAAATAAAATGGAATTCTTTAGCAGCTGACTGATCCGTTAACGACATTTAAGCTGGAGGCATAGAATGTATCACAACATTAAGGAAATTAAAAGACATTTTAATTTAACATTTATTTTATAGTACCAAGTCATCCTTGAAATGAGTTTTATAAATTTAAGTGAGGGTGGGAATCAAACTCACGAACACTGTGCTATCTGGCCGCATGTGGGTCAACATACAAGGCTAAGATGGCTAGTACGCCAATAATATTATTATTATTTATTTATTTATTGTTTCAATAAACAAGAAAACAACAACAAGACTAAAAATAACTAATAACTATTATTAATCACAGTTGATATTATGTCATTGATCGTGTATTACAAATACAAATTACTAATATTTTATTGGAACAAAAACAGATTACAAAATTTTTTAGTTCGCTAACAACCGCATTAGTATGGAATACTGTGTCGCAGCCATTAGCGCCCACCTCCAAGAGGGTAGACGACAGCGTTCCAGATATTGAACGATATAAAACAAAATTTTGAAAATAAAATATCTTAAGCACTAAGTATATATTGTTATAACAAAATATTATTAAATTAAATTACTAAAATTAAATTGTTTATGCATGTCTATGTGTGTATGTAGCATGAATGTATGTGTGTATGAGAGTGGGAGTGAGAGTATGTGTATATGTATATGTATGTTTATTCGTTTATGTGATTTGGAAGGGAGAGGGAAATTAATGAAAGAGATTTTTAGATGGTTACAAGATGTTCGAGTTCTTCGTAAGTCAAGGAACTGAGCCACTTATGTGTTATTGATTTACACTCACGTGAAGGAAGGGGATAGATGTTCAAAATCCCATTTATGTGGTTATACAATCTTGAGCTTATAAAGTAGTATTGTCGCCTGACTATTACGATGTTAGCTGGTACAACAGGGCATGCTTTAACAGGTCTACGTTTGTGCTTACTCTGGTTGCTAAAACACTTGTCGAAACCAAGTTCTGTATGTTTTCGTAAGATTGAGTTCAGAAGAAAACTTTGTCTTACTCTAGGTATTTGCAATAGAGCATACAGTTTTTTTTTATTTTTTTATTTAAAACTTTTGCACATGGATGTACAGAGGCGGACTTAATGCCGGAGGCATTCTCTACCAGTCTACCTTAGGGTGATGCAGAGAAAACTAAAGTAGGTGCACTTAACACGTCGTGTGTGGAGGTGATAAATCTTATACTTAAAAATTACAATAAAAATAGTTACATAAACTACATAAATTAAAACTAGAATATAATAATATATATTTATAAAATAATAAACATATATACATAAATATACATACATATACATAAATATACATACATAGACATAAATATATACCTAGAGAAAAGTTTATAATAGAAAAGAGCTATTGGGCTGATTCTGCCATATTTTTCATAATATGTTCCCGGATTATCTTTTTAAAAGAAAAGCTACTCTTTGCCATCCTGATCTCAGTAGGTAGAGAGTTCCAAAGAAGAATGGATTGAACAAAAAAGGAAGAATGGATGAAATCAGAACGATGAGGTGGGCATTGAAGAAGACGATTGTGAGAAGAGCGAAGATTTTTGGAATGATTGTTATGAAGATATTGGAATTGAGAAGTTAAGTATAGAGGAGAAGAAGGCGAGTGTAGAAGAGAAAATAAGGTAGTTAAGGCTCTCATCGTTCTGCGCTGACGAATAGGGAACCACTTTAGCTGAGCTCGGTAGTCACTCACATGGTCATATTTACGAAGATTGAATATGAATCGAATGCAGTTATTAAGAAGTCGGTCAAGTTTATTGAGGTGATCTGCATTCAGGTCAAAGTAGCACACATCACCATAGTCAATTATAGGAAAGATTAAGGCTTGCACGAGCATTACTTTTGTTTTTGAGGGCAGGAAGTATTTGAGGCGATAAAGACTCCGCAGAACACTTGTGACCCTCTGACATACATTAGAAACCTGGTTCTGCCAACTAAATGCTGTGTCGATGTGCATGCCAAGATTTTTTACACATCGGCTGATGGGTATAGTTGATTGGTTAAAAATTATAGGTGGCAGATTGTGGATGTCAACTCGGCTCATCATACGAGAACTACCCACGATGATAGCTTGGCATTTAGCTGGGTTTACAGTGACACCGAACCTATTCGACCAGTTTTTTATAAATTCTAAGTCCAGATTAACTTTATTGATCGCTTCTGACAAACTGTCTATGCTCGCATGTGTATACAGTTGTAGGTCATCGGCGTAAAGATGATACGCACTCTGAAGATCATTCGTTAAGAGGTTTATAAAAACAGAGAATAAAAGAGGAGAGAGAATACCGCCTTGAGGAACGCCAGTGTCAAGGTAATACCAGTTCGATGAGGCTTCACCGACGCGTACCGATTGCTGGCGCCCTCGAAGATAAGAGGAAAACCATTCCAGCGCGTTGTCCGAGACCATAAGATAAGAAAGGATGGATAACAGGATATCGTGACTGACGGTATTAAAAGCATTAGAAAAGTCTACCAAAACCATCACTGTGACTTTGGTATCCTCCATAGCAGTCCTAATATCGCCAGTCACTTTGAGGAGAGCAGTGGAAGTACTGTGGCCACGCCTGAACCCAGATTGTAGCGGGCTAATTAGGCTGTTGGCAAGTATGAAATTTGAGAACTGTTTATGGACACAGGACTCCAGTACTTTAGATAGAAAAGGAAGGATTGAAATAGGACGATAGTGAGTGGGTAGAGAGGGATTAGAGGTCTTAGGGAGAGGATGGACGTAGGCTTTACGCCATGTGGAGGGAAATGATCCGGAATCGAGGGAGAAGTTTACAACGTGACAGATCACAGGGAGGAGGTGATCTAATATTGCTGTGATCATGCGGCGACTGATACAATCACAGCCAACTGCACTGGATTTTATGGAAAGGATTATCTTCTTGATCTCATTCAAATCGACTGGAGAAAAAGAAAACTGTTTAACGTTGGGGCGCGTTAGACCATTTACATAGGCGATTGTTTGCATTATGGTGAGGTGATCTACGGATGAAGTAGTGGTGAAATGACGATTAAGATCATCTAAACCAATGGAGCTAGGAAGGTCTAAATTCCGCGACTTGCCGATACCTAAAGTTCCGAGGACTTTCCAGATACCAGCAGGAGTTGATGAGGATATACTTTCGCAAATATGACGGCGTTTAGCATTACGTATCATCAGGTTACACCGATTCCTAGCAATCTTAAAGAGGTTCCAATTGAGATCAGATCGTTCCCTTTTAAATTTACGAAATGCAAGGTCCCGACGCCGCATTGCCATCTTAACCATGGTTGTCATCCAAGGCGCTGGAGGACGCTTAAATTTAACTTTTCTAACCGGAGCATGGACGTTATAAAGTTTAGTGATGGTATCATTGAGCACATGGACCTTTTCGTCTATGGTTAGAGCTTCCGTCAAAGGCAACCAGTCAATTTCCGACGCATCCTTACATAATTTATCGACATTCATCCTAGCAAAGGAACGCACGTGCAACACCTTAGGTTTAGGCTTAGGGGGCTTCAGGGTGTAGGATAGGTAAATAAGATCGTGACGGGAAAATCCAGGAGCTTCATGTTGTCCATGAGAAGAAACTAAGGAAGGGTTAGAGGTAAGGATAAGGTCGAGCCAAGTATCTTCGCCGTTGATATTGTGGTGAGTAGCTTGGAGAGGCAGAACATGCAAGCTACTTGACTCAACAATTTGTAGGAGTTTACGAGAGCGAGGGGAGTTGTGAGCGAGGAGGTTGGTGTTGAAATCTCCCATGATAATGTGATGAGAATACTCCGAACCCATAGATTCCAGTACCAAGTCGAAATCGGTGAAGTAGTCAGCATTTGGGGGACAATAAACCACACCAATAATAATTTTGGACCCTTTGAGGGATACTTCAAGAAATAGATACTCAGCAGAAACGGAATTATTGTTCGTTGAAGTAGATAAAATCTTAAAGACAAGGTCACTTCTCAAATAAATTGCAACGCCACCCCCTCCCTTACCAATTCGATCATTCCGGATGAGAATATACCCGGGGAGAGGATACGTTGTCGAAAGTAGGGGAGGTTTGAGCCAGCTTTCAGATATCAGGATGGCATGGATGTTACTGTCAGTGAACGCATTTAAACATTCAGAATAATGGCTTGGAATACTCTGAGCATTTATATGGCAAACGTTTAATTGATTCACAATGTTTTGATTAAATGTCAGTTGCAGAAAATCCCCGAGTGTATCGCTGAACGAGCAAAAGCTATCGTTTGCAGATGTTGAGGAATCATAGGCAGAATAAAATGTATCATCAGAATCACTAGGCATAGACTTAAAATAAATAATAATATAAAATATAAATAAATAATAAAATATTATTTAAAATTGTTAATTTAAATTACAACTAAAGCAGTGCAATAATATATACACTAGTATACTCTGCACCACCCGCCACAGTTCGTCGGTTGGAAAACGGACTGGTTTGTGCGACATGACTTTCAGAACCGATCTCTGCGCTCTTTCTAAACGAAGCATTAAGCACTTTCCAGAACTACCCCATATGGTTATACAATAGCTTAAGATGGAATTTGCCAGAGCATAGTAGACTGTTTTAAGCGTAGGAAGATCAGCTGATGACCTTAATTTTTTAAAAACAAATATTAATTTCCTAACTCGTGCAACCAAAGACCCGATGTGATCGCTCCAGGGCATAGTGCTATCAATTGTTACGCCTAAGTATTTTATACTATTTGTTCGCGAGATAGATTAGCAACAGCAGTTATTATTCATTGCGGACTGGCAATTGTGGATAGTCAAAGCGAAGGGTGATGCCGGTTGAGAAATGATGCGTGGAGAGAATATGATAAATTTAGTTTTCTCCATGTTCAGGGTAAGCAAATTATTTGATAACCACTCAGAAACTATTTTCAACGCAGATTCTGCATTGGAGCGGGTTTCATGCCAGTCACTTCCTTGAACGATTATTGCCGTATCATTGAGTTTGCAGAGCTCATTAATGTAACACAAAAATAAGGTAGGCCCAAGAACACTACCTTGTGGAACGCCATAGCTCATGTTTTCAACGTCGCTCTTATGGTCTCCTATTTTTACAATCTGTGAGCGATTACTAAGGTAACTCCTAAAAATATCAAGTGGTAATCCTTTAATGCCCATTTTTCGGAGTTTATTCAGCAAGAGAGGAACAGAAACAGTGTCAAAAGCTTTTGAAAGGTCTAGAAAAATAGCGATTGATTTGGTTTTATTGTTCAAATTTTTGGCCACAGCACCAGTTAATTTAAGAACGGCATCTTCTGTGTTTTTACCTGATCGAAAACCAAATTGATTGTCAGCCAGAATATTTTTTGAGTTGAGATACTTAAGTAGCCTAAGATTAATGATTTTTTCCAAAATTTTAGATAAGGTTGTTAACACAGAAATTGTTCTATAATTGTTGACACTGCTCCTGTCCCCACTCTTGTGAATAGGGTGCACAATGGCTTTTTTAAAAACCGTTGGGAAAACTCCTGCCATCAAAGACAGATTAAATACATAGCAGATAATAGGAACAAGGACGTGTCTGGCTGCCTTAATAAGGGCGGCTGATATGCCATCCCAGCCCACCGCACTACTTAGTTTTAGCCCAAGTATTGTTCTCTCTATTTCGGCAATGTCTGTACTAAAAATGACCATTGAGCTGGGATCAGTACTAGCGGCATTAGTGCCGTAAGAACTGTAAGCTTGATCGTCTCGTGGAGTAATTTTGGAAGCGAGAGTTCTTCCTATGCTAGCGAAGTATTTATTGACAATATTAAGCGAGGCATGTGGATCGGAAGCAATTGTCAGCAGTTCACTAGCACATGATTTATTTGTCTGAAGGTTAGAATTTTTTTTAATAAGATTCCATGTGGCCTTAGGATTTTTACGATTTTTTTGAAATTCTTCACGTTCGTATAGTCTTTTCAGTTTTTTGAGTAAATTATTACAAAAATGTTTATAACGCATGTAAGTCACTTTTAGGATATTATTATCAGGATCTCTTCTTGTTTTACGAAACATTTTGTCGCGGTTACGGATGCATCTAAGAAGGCCAGGGGTTATCCAGGGCTTTAATATTCGTTTCCTGCTTGGCATCACAGTTGTAAAAGTGTTGCTGTTAACCACATTAGAGATTTTGTTAACTAATTTCGTGGCTGCGTCATTTGCATCGTAGCAAGTGGTTATTGATGTAAAACTTGTCATTTCAAGTTCAGCTACACAGGCAACGATATCAACGCATCGAGATGTTACAGGGGCTTTAGGACTACGATTCCGGAGTTTGCAAAACACTATAACAGGAGCGTGATCAGTTATAAAGGAATCAATTACCAGAGTGATGGCAGGTTTATCTGACTTAATTATCGCGTGATCAATGCAGCTATTACCACAGGTTGGAAAAAGATGCCCGGGCAGCATACCATGCGATGCCACAGTATATTATAGACATTTTCTACATGTATAAGATTACCGTCCAAATTACCATGGTTATTTAATGCTAACAGAAATTTATGTTTGATACTAATAGGTAATATTTTACAAATCTTAAATAATTTCCTGTAGTCGCTTTTACAATTAAATTTAGTCTTTTTCGGAACAAGTAGTTTTAAGAATCAAAGTTGTAATGCTTTAAGTTTGTCCAAGTTAGTTTTGAATGTTAAACCATAGCAGTCATAGCATAAGATTAAACAATTACCAACAGATGATACTTTTATCAAGTTTTGCACCATAGTTTGCGGAGTCGAACTTTATAGATAGATTCCACTACCAACACTTGCAAAAATCACGAAATCAACCACGCGTAGGTAGGTAAAGTTGGCAACGTTGTTAGCGACCACGTCTGTATGTTGTTCAGTGGCAACACACACTGGCCCAAGAGTTTCAACTTAAGATGGTGCAGTATTTTTTAGACCACATCAGTAAAATTATATTGATAATATAATATCTAGGGACAATGTCACACAGATTATCCTAGCCCCAAACTAAGCAAAGCTTGTACTATGGGTACCAGGCGACGATATACATACTTATGTACATAGAAAACGTCCATGACTCAGAAACAAATATTCGTGCTCATCACACAAATATTTGCACTTACCGGGATTCAAACCCAGGACCACCAGCTTCGTAGGCAGCAGCACTACCAACTAGGCTACGGTGATCGTCAATAATTAAATGAGAATGTTATATTGATCACAGACATCAACGCCTCCCCCAATGATTATTCATTAGTTTGGGTACATATGCCACAGTTGCGACCGATGCACGCTTGACCGATGGGTTGGCGATGGCAGTGTGATGGTCGCAGTACTTAGGGACACTTTGCTACCTTTGATAGGTAATTCTTCGAGACGCGCAGTCGTGAGATGGGTTGGTGATATTCTTCAACCAAATAGCACAAATACACAAAGAAATTCGTACATTACCTAATACGTTAAACAATAGTGCGAGGTACACTTTTCTTGTTCGGTATTTTTATACAGTTTTAAATAGTTTTAATGTCATTCACAAATTTCTGAATTTTATGAATAAACATGGTAGGTAGCCAACTGTTATAAAGAAAACTTGCCTGACACTTTTTGCAACAGTTTTTATGGCAGTTTTCAAATAAGTACAGACAACTTATTATAACAGACTAATACTGAAAGTCATGCTTAAAGTAAAAATATAAAAAAATCAAAATCAAAAAGGTTTTTATTCACGTAGACTTTAAAAAAGCGCTTGTAAATAGTCAGAACATGTTCGCAGTAATATATAATTAATTTATAATTATTTCTAGGTACATATAGATATTTAGGTACACGGATTGTAGGAAATAATTTACAATAAGATTTATTTTATAACAGTAATGATATTTAGCTAACTAAAATTAAGTTATTGTCAAGGATCATGTGTAGGTTTAAGTATCTAAATTTTAGCTATATTTTTACTACATATTGTCTGAAAAGTTCTGTCTATATTAAGGTACGAATTAAATGTTATGATTATGGCGGACCTTGTGTTTATAACGACGGCCGCGCTTTAATGCTACCACCGGATCCAATGCGCCCCAACTGAGAAGACCCAGCGAAACAAACTCAGCGGGTGTCTCTACTACCGGTTTCAACACGGCCCAGTTGAGACGCTACGGCAAAATATACTCAATGGGGCATATACACGGGATTTGGTCCACTTACTGAAATTATTTAGCAGGCAAACACAATATATGCTCGACCGGTTGTCTGATTAAGTATTTATTTTAGGTTTAATATATTAAAAAGAGAAAATAAAAACGTCATAATAAAAGTAACATTAATTAAATAAAGTAATTTAATACTATTCTTAGAAGGCTTCATAAGAAGGATCAGGGTCACCCAAAGATCAATATATGGATAGGGCTATGCTCTGAGGTTCCCTACGATATCAAATCAGAGACGTTGAAATCCGCAGGCGAATCAAAGTAACCGATATAACCCAAAGAGTGTCAGTGGGCAGAGCACATAGCTCGTAAAACCAACAGCCCGTACAAGGTGAATAATTGGTGATCTTGTGCTGTTGTAAACCATTGGATGCGGTAAGCACGAGACCCGCAATTGTAGAGATCTTTGGGGGAGATCGTTTGGCGTATTTTAGCTGACTTGATGTCGTAAATCAGGTTATTTCGCATATGATAAAAATTCAAACACTAGAATTTTATATATCTTTTTAAATATACGTTTTTAGAATTTGATGTGGTGGGAATATTTGAAGCTATTGGTATTGTAATATATTTAATATTACAAAAAAGGTCAGAAGCTGCAATAATAAAATATAGTTTATAGGCTGCAATTAAAAAAAAAATGTTTCACAGAGACTATCGTCCCTTATTAGTTATTAATTTAGGAATTACAACAAACTTTTGCTAAAATACAAGAGCTTGCCCTAAATGCATTGAAGTTGAACAATTAAACGTCGATAGTTCTAAGAATTTATTTAGAGAATATAATATAAAATCCTAAGATATACAGACCGAAAACGAATTTCATGTGTACTTCAAACAACAGGTGTGCATTAAAATATAAAATAAATTGCCATTTTATAAACTTACTAGCTGTGCCCCGCGGTTTTACCCGCGTTAACCTTTATAAATTATCACAGCTCCTCCCCCGTAGGTGATAGCGTGATAATATATAGCCTATGTGTTGACCCGACCTCTGAGTAATATTCATGCAAAATTAGAAGTAAATCCGTGCAGTACTTTTTGAGTTTAGCCCGGACATACATACAGACAAACAGACAAAAATTCTAAAAACTATATTTTAGGTTTCGAAATCGATTGTAGATGACGTCCCAAGTATCCTTTTAAAAAATTATTCAATGTACAGTTTTGACTTTCCTACGATTTTATTACATGTATAGATTTGTGATGATATATTGATAAATGTTGTTATGGTATACACGAATACCTCTACTACAAATTATTAGTTATTTCTGTGTGTGTCTAATAAATTATTTTTATCTTTTATCTAATTTCATCTAATAATTTAAGAAATCATCTAATAAATTAAAGAAATAAATATACTTACTGTGCCATCGGAATATATATACCAGAATATAATGTTTGTTCGAAAAAATATTCATAATTATAAAAAGAAAAGTGAACAGCATAATATAAATACTAGGAATAAAAACAAACTAGCCATGCCAGGCTTTAGAGTAAGCAAAACTAATAAATCATTTTTAGGTTTTATAACAAGCTTCCTACTCAAATTACTGATCTGCCTGACACAAGTTTTAAAACACATATTAAACGTGTACTTATGGCTAGGGGTTATTATACCACTAAAGAGTACATCGATGACAAAGACGTCTGGCTCTCACTTCCTACCTGCACATTGCTCGCTGGAGATCTTGTAGCCATATAGACATGACTGATCTGCTGTGTTACGTGAACTATCTGTAAATGATTGCTATTATATACTTAATTTAAAATTATTGACTCTGTCTCTAAATGAATAATGTTATTGTTTCGAAGTTTTCCTTTTGTATACCTAAATATAATCTAAAATAATAAGCATTCAGACAACCGATCGAGCATATATTGTGTTTGCCTACTAAATAATTACTCTAATTGGACCAAATCCCGTGTCCATGCCCGCTTGAGTATGTTTCGCCGGACCGTCTCAACTGGGTCGTGTTGAAACCGGTAGTAGATGAACCCACTGAGTTTGTTTCGCTGGGTCTTCTCAGTTGGGGCGCATTGGATCCGGTGGTAGCATTAAAGCGCGACCGTCGTTATTAACACAAGGTCCGTCATAATAATAATACCTTTAATATAGACAGAACCATTGACAATATGTAGTAAAAATATTAGACTTAAACTAGATAATTAAACATAATCTCTTGACAATAACTTGATACGAGCTAGCTAAATATCATTTCTGTAATAAAATAAATTTTATAAATGTTTTCATACAAGATGTACCTAAATATCTATGTTACTAGAAATAATATCTAATGTATACAACTATATTACTACAAACATGTTCTGACTATTTACAAGCGCTTTTTTAAAGTCTACGTGAATAAAAACCTTTTTTTTTGTTTTTTTTTAATCAGGCTTTGTGGTGTTAAAATTTGTAAATACTTCAAATTTTGTGCTGTTTATCCCTCTCATTTTTCCCAGTATTTCTAAGGGGTATTTATATAAAGTAAAAAATAAGTATAAGAATGCACATGTTTTCATTATCTTGAAATTACGATCTAATGAAGTATGAGGGATCTAGATAATATAAAATGGTATTGTTAGTAATATATGGCGGTGTCTATATCGCCTTGTCTGTATGCAACAAGCTTCAAGTACCAGCAACTTTAAACAAGTTTGCTCCCTTATATTAACTGCCCACTAATAATATAGAAAGAACGCCGTATTAGAGCGTTTACTGCAAAAAACCTCTATGATTTACAGCTCCAATTAAAGTTCGCAAAGTTTTTATTGAGAGAGCCTTTGTGATCGAGCACCAATTTCAACTACCTTGGGCAAGTTTGATTTTTAATCTGCGGTTTAAATACTTGAAGTTGTTTTAGGAAAGTTTGATTTTTAATATTTAGTTCCAGTGATCTCCTTGCACCTAATTGTTTTTTGTGTTCTTTTTAGTGATTATTCAATATGAGTTATGTGTAGTATCTAGCTGTTAGGTAACAAAAGTGCTAGATATTTAGTTGCTCTAAGTTAAGATATGAAGAACCATTATGTTATTAATCCAGACCAACCACCACGTCATGGAATGCACGGCAGGGTAAGCAATGTGTATCCAGATAAATTTGATGATTTCACGGAATAATTTTATTTTGAAATTTGTTTTTGAATCAGGTGTTTTAAGTCTAATATTATTATGTTTTCTTTGGATTTATTAACGCTAAAAATTCAGCAAAACAAATCCCGATTCATCTTTCTCTACCTTAATGCCCGTAGTATACGAAAAGAAGGGAAATTTTACGAACTGCAAAAAGCAATTTGGTATTGTTTGTAAGGTATTGAGTAATATTACTTCTTAAAATTTCCTGGTGGAAAAATGGTCGCCTTATCCTGATAACTGGATTCGAAACAAAGAACAAACGTTGTTGTTTCAGTTACCATACTACTATCATTACTTTTTTTATGTCATGGGGCGACTAACGAGCAAGTGGGTCACCTGATGGTAAGTGATCACCGCGCCGACCATGGACACTCACAACACCAGAGGAGCCGCGGGTCCGTGCCGGCCTTTAAAAGAGTCAGCAAACAAGTGTTGCTGACCCTTCCCCCACCCCGATGAGCTCTTGTGACCTTCCTCAGAAAACAAAACATTAAAGCTATTAATGTTATTATTAAGGAATGTCTTCTGTAAGGTGGAGGTACTTCCCCAGGCTGCTCTTTAAGCGAATGAATGCTGTGCCCTACTGCTCTTAAACTTAAACTACGGAACAGATACAGGTAAAGTTGAGTATCCACATACGGGTATAGTAACTTGAATTATAATGTATCAGAATCAATTTACATAGGTGGCAGTAACTATTTGATAAAACTCTCTTACAGAGGTTGTAATCGCCATCTATAAGCTTTGTTTTCAAAACATGACCGCTTAGTACTTAACTTCTTCTTTACACCTAAAAGAACTTAATTATTATCAACACCTTCTATATTTACAAATTTTGGGTTTGAAATTAAATTTTATTAGTTTTGAGGGTATACTCACGATGCGTAAATCTTACTTCGAAAATTACTATTTTCGAGGTAAGATTTACGCATCGTGAGTCTATCCTCACAATTTCATCATTCTTTTTCTTATTCTTTATTGCACACAGAAAATAATTACATAAGTTAGAAGTTACAAAAAGAAAATGCATGTACATTATTGTACAAAGGCGAGCATAATTAATTATTGAATATTCTTCCAGCAAACCATCAGGAAAGTGAGTTTTTCAAAATTATGGGTATAGGCAGTGTACAACAAAGTATTATAATTATGTACCTTGTCGGGTAAATATATTGATAATATATTGATAAAATTTTTACAAACTATACCTTATAAAATTATATATATCTATCTACAGAGAAAAGAAGTGATTCTTAGTTCTGCTCTTAAAATACTCAATGACAATCATCACGTATGGAATGTGGTTAGGAATTCCAAAGGCGTACTGCGCGTACAGTAAATGAACCATCATAGCGGCTGGAAGTATGGGAAGGAGTCCTGAGAAGAAGAGATGTAGCTGTGCGACAAGGTTTGCCACTAGGCACCAGAAATCTTCCATCATCCATCAGTAAATAAAATATTATTGAAGTCATTAAGATAGTTTTATAAATAATTGATCATTCTACGCTCGACCACATACAATTAACTTAATATAATATCTATCTAGAGACAATGTCACACAGATCATCCTAGCCCCAAACTAAGCAAAGCTTGTACTATGGGTACCAGGTGACGATATACATACTTATATAGATAGATAAATACTTAAATAAATAGAAAACATCCATGATTCAGAAACAAATATTCGTGCTCATCACACAAATATTTGCACTTACCGGGATTCGAACCCAGGACCACCAGCTTCGTAGGCAGGAGCACTACCAACTAGGCTACGGTGACTTTCCTTTGTCCATTACAATATTAATATGAACTTATACTATTCTTAACGATTTCCTGTGTGTTTGTTTATTGGCCGTCATGTCTTAGATATTTAACCAATAGATCTGTTTTTTTAAGACCTGCCATCTGAGGTCGATACTCACCAACTAAGATGCTTAAGTGACAAGTTCTATTAGACTAAGACCGATGGCTTAACGTTTTATGGGAGGTACAGTAAGCCTCTCAGTCAACTAGACCCCGAAATATATTTTCGTCTTTGTTCTCCTTGGCACAAATTCCCGACTTATACCAGTTAGACACAGAAGTCGAATCAATAATCTTTAATATCATGAGCTTTATTATTTATGTGTTTATGTAGGAAATCTACGAGTAAAAGTTGATCATGTTTATGTTATAGACTTCTTTGTTCAGAAGATTTATACTTAGTATCAGCGCATACCCGAATAGGTACTTGTTATTAGTTACAAAATAACAACTCCCCTATTTTATCGTTTGCTTCATTTATTTTCCTATCGGCTGTCGAACGCCAGCGTTTGTTATTTTGTTGGCGCGTTGCGTTATTATGAGTTGTGAGTAGACCATTTCATTAAAACATGCTTAAACTATTTGATTTATTATTGACTAGCTGTGCCCCGCGGTTTTACCCGCGTGAAACTTTATAAATTATAATAAATTATAGCCTATGTGTTAATCCAGGGGTTACAGCTATCTCCATACCAAATTTTATTAAAATCGCTCCAGCCGTTTAGACGTGAAGAAGTAACAAAAATACACAGTCACACACTCACAAACTTTCGCCTTTATAATATTTATGTGATAAGGAGTAGTAGAGGGTAGAATTAATAGCCCTGTACATGAATATTCAATATTGAAATTAGAAAAATATAAGATCATTTAAATCCATAATAGCTTGATTTTCGTACATTGTACATGCCTAGGCAGACTCTATTATATAAATAAATTACATGATCTAAATATGCATGAGAGTATACTGATACATTTACACATTTAAGATACATTAGAAAAACAAGGCGCGTGCCATATTTTGAATTAAAGGTTTAGGTATGTTGCAGCGCACGCGCTGCAACTCAGTAAGCAATTTTGGCCGCCGCGCGCGCGTTCCTGACCTCGCGCACAGCCGGACTGGGACAGGAATTTTATTCGAAACAGCGTGTCTAGTTATACATATAAGTCAATGACTCAAGGTAGGTGCAGTGTAAACTGCGTACAGGCTGATTAATTTAACGAATTTCCGATGCCAGCGCATCCAGCTACCCTTTCAATTAAGGGATTTTTGACAGATTGGGGTAGCTTGATGTGCTGGTGTCTGTACATGCCACCTATCGGCTTTGTTCTAGACACCTTCACGACAAAGCATAGTAGCACCACAAGTTCTTATACCAACGTTATCATTATTGGCACTTCTTGTTCGTTCTAAAAGGCACCTTATGTCAGCTATTGTCGGTTGCAATTTCATTGATTTTCATTGATGTTTGCCTCTTGGTTTCCACCTAGAACCAGTATCAGCACACCGATTGTATTGTCTTGTATCGGCCTATATTACAGTTAGTCAACAAAGGTGGTTTGATCGTTTGTTTGAGTTATTTCCTAGCAACTGTTTGGCTGCGTATTGATTGAAGAATTGAGAAGTACCATGTTGGAACTGGCACTGTGAGGGGAAATTTAATCATGATAGTAGAAATATTATCGTAACTCATTATTATGACAAAATTAAGTTTTAGATAGAAATCAAACTTATTTATGAATTAATTACTTTAAAAATTGTAAAGTGTTTATCGTAACGGAAAATTGTAAATTTATTATTATATGTTCTTATGATATATATGTAATATACTATAGAAATAATATAATAATATGTAAAATATAATAGAAATATTATTCCCACATTTTTTTTATTTTTTTTTATATATAATAGGATGGCAAACGAGCAAGTGGGTCACCTGATGGTAAGTGATCACCGCCGCCCATGGACACTCGCAACACCTGAGGAGCTGCAAGTGCGTTGCCGGCCTTTAAGAAAAGAATAGGCTCGCTTCTTGAAGGTTGCCATGTCATACCGGATCGGTAATACCTCCGCAGCTAATTGATTCCACAGAGCGGTAGTGCGCGGCAAAAAGTTTCTTGTGAAACGCACAGTGGTAGATGACCATTCATCCATGTGATAGGATGAAATTTCCACTTTTGGCGAGAGGGTCTGTGGCGGAATGTGGCGGCAGGTATAAGCTGGAACAATTCCTCTGAACACTCCCCACATACACGTATATTGCATACCTATATGTATGTCATAAGAAAAACAACAATTTTGTTTGTTCGATGTCAACCGGCTCGTTGAAAGTACCCAGAATTCACTATTATTATGGAGTTACAACACTAAAACGCTTGTTTAGCTGTTAAATAGTCTGCCGAAGGACATTCACATGAAATTTGAATTTAATTTTAAAGAATGTCATCCGACAGGCCATGGCAGAGCAACGACTTTAAGTGCAGTGTTGCTTATGTGTGTGCATGTTAAAAACAATCTACATGTTTTTCTGCTAACATTCCCGACGCACTACAGAAACGGGGCAGCCCCACCAGCGCCCTAAACGTGTTATTGTATAGTAAGCGTAAAGCGTTGTACCTTTGAGTATATCCAGCCCACAAGATGTAGTTTTAAAAGTTAGTACAATAGGCTCTAAAGAGCGTTTTATTAACACAAAGGGAATAGCGCGAAAACCTACTTCTTTATTACTCCATGTCTTCCATTACCCTCTTTCAGCTTTCTTACTCTTCTCTAAATTACAAGGTTTAGCTTTCAAAAACCACGCGAAATCAGTTGCGGGTACAGCCTGTGGTTAATATTATATTATACCATTTGTGACAACATTTTTCAAAACATTTATAAAAAAGCTTATTCAAAATATCGTGAAAAACTTAACATAATAATTTCAGCTGAATGTCATCCACTCCTGCACAAAGACCTCATCCAAGGATACAGCGGCTTCCATGCATCTTCCGGTTTGTGATCGCTATTCAAAAACTTTTCATCCCTTGTGGTTGTCGATTCAATGACCTATTGGCTGCACTGCCGCTTCTGTTCGGAAATTCTTTGAAAATAAACACGTAGGTACAGAAATATTCAATACTCCATCATAAGCAAAATTAAATTTTGATTTTGTGTATATCTGGCCCAATTTGCCAGACCAATGAAAACTCAACACAAACAATAAATTAACTAATTTAAACAACAAAACATCAAAATTTAACCAAAGGGACGCATATTTTAATTATAATAACAGAACATTTTGTACGAATATGGGAAAACAACCGTTTGTGGAAGAACAACAACTGTTGATGGATTTAACGTTTGACTTATATAGAGATTATACAGAGTGTTTCATTTCTTCTACTCTGAAGAGCATTATAACTGTGGAAATGAACAAATTTTATTATTAAGAACCAACTGACCAAATATGCGTGGTTTTTGCATGCACTTTTACAAAGAATTGTATCGATAGACATGTGGACATGTCGTGTTATGATAATTGCAAACAAAGAATTTATCTTGCCTTGTATTGTCTAGTCTTGTCTATGGAAGACCTCAATTAAAAGTTTGTTAAACAAAAACTATCCAAGTCTCAGGGCTCACTCCAATACATCTCGATCGCCTTTTCACGTAAGCACCATCGTCTCGTTGGTATACGATCCAGACGATGTGACCACAGCCTAATCAACGTTGGCCAGGCAAGTGTAGGCTATTAGAAACTCTGATGAAACGCCGCGCCGTCCCCCATAATCCTAAAAATCGATCATTATACACGGTTACATAATGATCGTTTACATGACTTGGAGGGGTGATAAGGTGCATGAAACACTATCGATTTGTGCAGATCAAATTAACATATAAAATTACTTTTTATTATCAACTCGAATCAACTAGTGCTTCAGAGAAAACATTATGAGAACCATTAGTAAGTACGTACTTTCATTCAAAGAGACCGATGAATTGAATATCAGTTGAGCGAGTCAATGACCTAGCTCGTTTGAGCGGGCCGCGTAGGTATGAGCAGGCCGCGTAGGTAGGTACCGTAGTCGTTAGCGTATACACGAGTAGTTAACTAAAACGTTACTATTGGTTTCACGCACTATGCGAGTATTACATTATCACTTTCTATTTTTGTTTATTTTAGAGATATCATGTAAAATTAATCACTAATGAATAGTACTTGGTAAGTTAAAACTCCTGTCCACCGGATTTAAACCTTCAAAAAGTAACCGTGTATAAATCTAGTAAACATCCTATGTCGAGGTTAACCTTATGGCACTCTAAATGATGGACACAATTCCATTGTTGAGGTCTTTTAGGGAGGCTTCTGCGCTGTGTTTAACAGTTGTCTGGTTGCCATTGTACAAGGTCTGCCTTGTTTGGAATCAGATGGCATCAGTGATAGTTGTGGAAACATAATTATTATTTCTTTATGGGTCAAATCATATAATTTTGTGTTTACTTACATTTGTATTAAATTTTATATATTCTTATATATTTTCTATATTCAATATCAGTGAATTCATTTCTCTTGCTATTTGAAATAGACCAATCGAAATGGAACAACCTGTATAATGAAGAGTAGGGGCGTTTGAACAATCACGGTTTTTAATTAAAAATTTATTTAGTATACAATATATATATATATATATATATATATGTATATATATATACATATATATATGTATGTATATATATATACATATATATATATATATATATATATATATATATATATATATATATATATATATATATATATATATATATATATCGTCCCCGTAGTTGGAAAATTAAATAAGTCCGATTTTGGCGATTTTGACTTTTTCCTATTTTCAAAACACCTAAAACATGCCGCATATTTGAGCTTTACAGGTATTTTCATATCTTATTCCGTTCCAAAGATATAGCCATTTTTGTCAGACAGGTCATGACAGATGGAATAATAAATACCTTCAGACAAACATAATTTTTTTAAAGGAAAACTAAATAACTCAGTAAATAAATCAATAACTCTGGTCAATGACAAGATGAATGTCGAATAAGTTAAATAACTTGGGTTGTTGAATTTTTACTCAACTTAAAAAATCTTTTACAAAACTAACTTAGTTCGAGGAAAACTAAATAACTCTATTTATTTAATTCTGCTGTTCAGAATTCTGATATAACGTATCTAATTTATAAATATTTGATGTTATTTATTTCTTCTACAACAAGATACAGATTAATTATAAGATGCTAGGCAAATAAAATTAAATAACTTAAGTTGTCATCAGAGGAAATCAGAGGGTCAAGTCCCATTTCGGGTATCAAACCAATGCCACCTTCAACAGATGAAGGATCTTTTGCTGATTCTGGATCTACATGGATTCCGGACACAGAAGAAGAAAATAAAAACGAAACTTAGTTCTTTAATAGACATCAATATTTCATTGGATAAGAAGAAAAAAAGAGTAAAGAGATTTGAACGAATAAACCCCATTTTGTCGAGAGATTCTGAAGATGAAACAAGTAATATTATAACAACTCGATCTATTATTGAAACCCTTATTGAACAAGTGTCACCGGGTTACCCTGAAAAAGAATAATGGAACACAATATTTCGCTGAGACAACAGGTTCAGAAATAGAAACAGAAAATAAGGAAATAGAAACCGGGGTGCTAAAAACCCCCAGCAGACGCCGTTTTACCAAAACCGATAACCTCTGACCCTGGCAACATATAACACTCGCATACTGCGGAGCGACGAGAAGATTATCGAACTGGAGGAGGAACTGAGCAGGTTACATTGGGATATCATAAGATTGTCTCAAGTCCGAAGAGAGGGGGAGGGCACGATAATCCTAAAATCCGGGAACCTGCTCTATTTCCAGAACCAACGGCGACCTACTGTCCCAAGGTGGTGTCACCTTGGGACAAACACTTGGGACAACGTAGAGAAAATCGAGAGTGTGTCGACTAGGGTGGCGTAACTTATTCTCAGAATTAACAAGCGGCATTCGTTGAAGGTAATACAGGTATACGCGCCGACTTCGACGAACTCCGACGATGAGGTTGAGGATATATCAAGAGCCATACATAGCTCTAAAAACCCTTTCACGGTGGTCATTTGTGGACTTTGACGCGAAGCTGGGAAAACGATTCGGTAATGGGCTGAGAGTGGGGTTATTTGGAACTGGAGACTGGAACCACCGGGGCCAAATGTTGGCCGACTTCATGGAGAAGGAGGAACTCTTAATGATGAATTCCTTATTCAGAAAGTCGGATCACCGCAAATGGACCTGAGTGAACCCCGATGGTAAAACCAAAAATGAGATAGACTTTATCTTGTCGATGAGACGACAGATGTTTAATGCGAATAAAACTGGCAGCAATCACAGACTGGTGAGAGGCTCATTGAACCTTAATGTCAAGTTGCAGAGGTCCCGACTGAGAAAGTCTACGCTCCGATCTTTACCTATCCACGTCCAAAACCCCGAACCATTTCAGCTCTAATTGCAAAACCGTTTCGAATGCGTAGCACTAGGTAATCTAATCTTATAGGTACTTTACAAAACATATAATAGACGGACAAAAATTACATCCAGGCTCAGAACAACTATTGATGGGTTACACAAATAGCTGTCCGGCGCGGGATTCAAACCCGCGACACGCAGTGGTGCGGCGAGGCGACTGTCTCAGCCACCACGCCACACATGCAGTCAAGTGGACTCATACTACGACAAGCTTGTAGAAGCTGTCCATACGGCTGGGTCTAAATTCTTCAAGGGCCGCTGTACAAACAGAACTAAAAAGATCTCTGACTTTACCCTGCAACTTATGGAAGAAAGACGGATAATGGTTCTGAACTCCTCAGATGATGCTACCAGATACCGGCGGCTCAACAGACAGATCTCAAAGTCTTTGACTCGCCACACGCGTCAATTTAATACAATTTGTATTAAAGAGACCATCAAGCGGAACAAAGGCTCTAAAGTGCCTAGGATCCCAGAGCACGACTAACCCGTCATTACACCGAAGACATCCTGGAAGTCAGCCTGTACGAGATTAGAATTGCTCTCAGACAACATAAGAACAACAAGGCGCTTGGTGAGGATGTAGTTACAGCAGAGCTTCTGAAAGCGGGTGGTACACCAAACCTACGGGCCCATCAGAACTTATTTAACTCCGTCATATTAGATGGTCAAACTAACAACAACTCCACAAGCATGGCACAGAAGTGTGGTGGTGCTCTTCTTCAAAAAGGGTGACAAAACCCTATTGAAGAATTATAGACCGACACTGCTGAGCCATGTTTACAAGTTGCTTTCGAGTGTCATTACGAATCATGTCGCACGCAGGTTTGATGACTTCCAGCCTCCCGAACAAACTGGTTTCCGAAAAGGCTTTAGCACCATAGACCACATACATACGCTGGGGCAAGTTGTGTAGAAGACCGAAAAGTATAACAAGCCACTGTGTTTAGCGTTTGTGGACTATGAGCAAGCCTTCGATTCTATCGAAACCTGGGCCGTGCTCAGGTCTCTCCAAAGGTGCCAAATCGACTACCGGTATATCGAGGTGTTAAAGTGTTTGTATGAAAACGCCACTATGTCAGTGCGACACCAGGACTACAATTCGAAACCTATCCACTTACAGCGAGGCGTGAGACAGGGAGATGTTATATTGCTGAAACTGTTCACCACTGCATTGGGAGATGTTTTCAAGCTTCTGGACTGGAAAGGCTTGAGCAATGTCAATGGCGAGTACATCACTCACCATCGATTTGCCAATGAGCAGTCATGACTGAGACCATGGAAAATCTCGGTCAAT
Source organism: Pseudoips prasinana (assembly GCA_951640165.1). Taxonomy (NCBI): domain Eukaryota; kingdom Metazoa; phylum Arthropoda; class Insecta; order Lepidoptera; family Nolidae; genus Pseudoips; species Pseudoips prasinana. The sequence continues at coordinate 38,326,876 of OX621243.1, read as the reverse complement.
GCTCGATGACCTCAGCAGAGTTTCTCAACAAGGGGGTCTGAAAAATGAACATTAATAAGACGAAAATCATTGTTGTACCCACTCAATTGAAGGTTAGAGACTAGGACATACCATCCAACAAGGTAGGTCCAACTTCGAGAAGGAGATCAAGTGTAGAATCCAACTCGGCTGGGCAGCGTTCGGGAAGCTACGTAACATTTTCTCTTCCAAAATACCGCAGTTTCTCATGTCGGAAGTCTTCGACCAGTGTGTGTTGCCAGTGATGACTTACGGAACAGAGACGTGGTCGCTCACTATGGGCCTTATTAGAAGGCTCAAGGTCACCCAAAGAGCAATGGAGAGGGCTGTACTCGAAGTTTCCCTGCGGGATCGAATCAAAAGTGTCAAAATCCGCAGGCGAACCAAAGTCATCGACATAGCCCGAAGAATTGCAAAACTGAAGTGGCAGTGGGCGACATAGTTTGTAGACCCGACGGCTGTTGGGGCAAAAAGGTTCTCAAGAGGCGACCACGAACTGGAAGAGGTGAGCGCGTGGGCAGGCCCCCTACAAGATGGGCCGATGATCTTGTGCGGGTCACTGGGTGAGAATAGCGCAAGACCGGCAATTGTGGAGTTCGGCTGATATGATAATGATGATGATGTTTATTTTTTAAGGTTGTGACATGATAAGTATCTAATAACAATACACCTTTTCTAAACTTTTCTATTTATTCCTTAATATAACTTTATTAATATCATAATACAGTGTTTATTTCATATGAGACCAACAAAAGTTAAAAAAATATCAAAGGAATAATAACATACAAAGCCACTAAATTTTACATTTAAAAATATTTCGAGTGTGATAAATTCAATAACTGCACTTATTTCACCAAATTTGACCCTACCACATGTATTCAGCTTGTAGGAAAACTAAATAAATAGCCGAAATAAGTAGCTAATTGCAGTTACGTTATAAAAACAGTTGTGGCAAAATTAAACAACTTGATTTTTTATTTGTTATTTAGTTATAGTTAAAGATAGAGTTCAGTATGTTAAAGCATAATGTGAAAGGTTATCAGGTCCACAAAATATAAAATTGCCGACAGCAAAATTGTCTCACATTTTCTTACAAATGTACATTAACTAAAAAAAAAACACTAAATCGCGTTTATCTCAGAACTACAAAATCAGAGTTATTTAGTTTTCCAACTACGGGGACGATATATATATATATATATATATATATATGTATGGTCGGTACTGTAGTCTGTAGTGAATATCTAGTGCTATAACCTAACAATAAACAATATTAAAATAGAAACTATTGTTATTTGAATCATAAACTTTTTATTTTTTCGTATTAATTTGTTTTATCTTATTGTAAAAAATATTTATGAACATATTGATTATTTTATATTTAAAGCAACTAAAAATTATTTAACTTTTTTTACACGCCAAATTGCCATGATGTTATGCTATCACAATGCCGTACAATTAAATATTTTTTTATGCATTTTAAAACCCGAATATTTCTTTACTATTTCTTTTTAAGTATAATTTACAAAATAATTTTCTCGTCATTTTTTTAACAACTTCTATTTCTTATATAATGTAGGCATCTTATATTGGCGAGTCCTTTCTCAATAATAATTAATTACTGTAGACTAACTAGTTTCCCCTTTTTCTAACTTATATTAATAAAAATATTCTTATTACTTTTATTTATTCATTATTATCTATGTTTTTTAGACACTAAGTCACTAGTAGTTGCATCAGATGTGTGTTTGTGCACACACTTTTGTTCATCGTAATAATATGTACCGTGCAGATAATTTTCAGCCAGTCTCAATAGAGATTAGTCAAATTGTTTTGTATTCTTTTATTATTTGTTGTTATGTTTTGTGGATACATGTAGTGTAAGTTACATATTCTGTATTTTAAGAACAAACGAAAATAAAAATATGTTATAAATAGTTATATTCATAATTATAAAAAGAAAAGTGAACTGCATAATATAAATACTAGGAATAAAAACAAACTAGCCATGCCAGGCTTTAGAGTAAGCAAAACTAATAAATCATTTTTAGGAAATTGTATTAGGTTTTATAACAAGCTTCCTACTCAAATTACTGATCTGCCTGACACAAGTTTTAAAACACATATTAAACGTGTACTTATGGCTAGGGGTTATTACACCACTAAAGAGTACATCGATGACAAAGACGTCTGGCTCTCACTTCCTACCTGCACATTGCTCGCTGGAGATCTTGTAGCCATATAGACATGACTGATCTGCTGTGTTACGTGAACTATCTGTAAATGATTGCTATCATATACTTAATTTAAAATTATTGACGCTGTCTCAAAATGAATAATGTTATTGTTTCGAAGTTTTTCTTTTGTATACCTAAATATAATCTAAAATAATAAGCATTCAGACAACCGATCGAGCATATATTGTGTTTGCCTACTAAATAATTACTCTAATTGGACCAAATCCCGTGTTCATGCCCGCTTGAGTATGTTTCGCCGGACCGTCTCAACTGGGTCGTGTTGAAACCGGTAGTAGATGAACTTTGATTTGATGAATTTTGAAAAAATTTTATTTGATGAATTACTACATATTGTCAATGGTTCTGTCTATATTAAAGGTATTATTATTATGACGGACCTTGTGTTAATAACGACGGTCGCGCTTTAATGCTACCACCGGATCCAATGCGCCCCAACTGAGAAGACCCAGCGAAACAAACTCAGTGGTTTCGCTGGGTCTTCTCAGTTGGGGCGCATTGGATCCGGTGGTAGCATTAAAGCGCGACCGTCGTTATTAACACAAGGTCCGTCATAATAATAATACCTTTAATATAGACAGAACCATTGACAATATGTAGTAAAAATATTAGACTTAAACTAGATAATTAAACATAATCTCTTGACAATAACTTGATACGAGCTAGCTAAATATCATTTCTGTAATAAAATAAATTTTATAAATGTTTTCATACAAGATCCTAAATATCTATGTTACTAGAAATAATATCTAATGTATACAACTATATTACTACAAACATGTTCTGACTATTTACAAGCGCTTTTTTAAAGTCTACGTGAATAAAAACCTTTTTTATTTATTTATTTATTTATTTATTTATAATATGTCATTGCGATTCACTTCCGTGCGTTATTAAGGGGAACACGCGCCGTAGTCATTGCATTTTATAAATTTTTATATGAAATTGTAGTATTCCTCATCGCGCACCTATTCGCGCCGAACCATCCGCATTTCCATAAAGCAAGTGCACGAGGCCATTCGGAAATTGGATGATTGCGGCGCGAGCAGCTCCCTTGGCGCGAACCTGTGCGCGTTCACCTTTAGTGTACATTATATATATTCAAAGAGTATAACTCAATGTGAAGGGTCAACTATTATTATACTGTCGATTATTTAAATTAGAAGCAATAAAAAAAATCATTTCTATCGGCAGTCCCTAAAGACTCCCCGCGTGTTTTTGTCTGTCCTAAGTAAGGGCCAGTATGAGTAGCGTTGCCATTTCAATATTTCGTGGAGTAAAACTCACACACACATACCAGGGCCACAACCTAAGATGACTTATTTTTTTTATAAGTAACACATTTTGATTATTATATTATAAATGTCAAAGTGAAAGTCAAAGGTACTTTATTCCGTAAAAATTTTACATTTATGTGGAATCGTCATATTTTTTTTACCCTACCGTGCAGTGCATGACGTGGCAGCTACTGAGAAACACTGCCAGAAAACTCAGTAGGAATCCTTTTTTAAAATAAAATATACTTAAGATTAATGACAATCTAATATTTAAAGCATTCGACAGTCAACTACTAAACTACAAGTTGAATATACTTACCGCTTGGCACACTTGCGTTATAAATTCAGCTTTAATACTATCATGACCTAAAACACGCCGAAACAATTACCCACTTAGACTTAGTATAATATCTAAAATCCTAACACCAAACCAAAGAATAAGTATATACACAGTTATTAATTTCTTACTAAGTTTAAAGGTAGTGTTTCTCATACTTGCCCTGCAGTGACACTAATCATCTTAACTGAATAAGTATTATTAATTTTCTACTATTTTTTTCTATATAAGATGTGAGTGATCACCACCGCCCATGGACCCCCGATGAGCTCTGGCACCCTTACTCACACGCAGAAACACAACATTAAGTTATTAATGTTATTATTAAGGAATGTCTTCTGAAAGGTGGAGGTACTTCCCCAGTCGGGCTGCTCTTTGAGCGAATGAACGCTGTGCCCTACCTCTTTTAAAATACTATGTTTAAAGGCAGTGTTTATTAGTCGTTGAATATATACTTACAGCCAGATCATAATCATTATAATCAGTTAAAAGAAGTTAACTCGGCATAGGCCTCTCCAATGATTTCTACATTGGAATAGTATTCATTATTTGGCAAGTTATGCTATAATCGACAAGCTTGGCACTCCATTTTTGAGTAATTTGAGAGCCATTCTATTTACGTACAGGCTTATTAACATCCAGGATATCTTCCGTGTTATATCCGGTTAATCTGAGTTCTAGATTTGACGCATGACTATAGATAAGTAGCTGCGTGGTCGCGTACAGCTATCCGTAGCACTTCTTGACTTTATGCAGCACATATGAGTTTTGACGTGATGTTTCTATAATGCTCAGTCTTTAGCTACGTCAGTTGGCTATGCCCAACAGACAAATCTCTTGTAAAATTTTAAAATCTTTGATCCGCTTGATCACCTGTTTAATACAAATTGTGTTAAAATAGCAAGATTCGTTTTAAAGATTAACAACTGCTTTTCGTTTTTATACTATATTTTAACTGTACCTAACTCTTGTGATAACAAAATTCCTATCCAGAGAAGCCTGGATAATATTTCCATATTTAATAACACAACAGTAACTCTACTCATTATTCTATCCCATAATACTCATCTTAGTAGTATCTTTTATCCTCAGCTTAGCGTAAATTTTAGCCGTGTCTAGTTCCATGGACGATTCGGCTTAGTTTAACTCCAAATTTAGGGAAAATCCAACCGTATGTTCTTAACATAAAGTTATTTTTTGTGTGTTCGTGTTGAACTATACCAAAATCCCTATTTTATGGCCTATAATCGGTGTCGGGGTGTCATATGAAAGCGTTTCAGTGATGTCTTACGTTGTAATCTCACCTGGATCACGTTCTAATGAGTATGCTGTGAGATACATACGTTATTATGTGACGTCATATCTTCTTATCGGGCCTTATTATGAGAATAACGTATTATGCTGAGTTAGCAGCTTTTTTTGAGGTAATTGAATATTTCGCTGGCATGGAACTATAACCCTACTGGGTTAAATGAAATAAATATCTTTAGACAACCAACACACTGCCATCTGGTCCCAAACGAAGCAAAGCCTAGAAAATTATATAATAATTGTGTGAGTAAAAGAGCAAAGATCTATGCTCTATCTCACCTTTTTTTTGCAGGGGAATGCCTACGCATGCCATCCGCAATAAGTCTCTGCGGGTGGGTATGTCGGACTTGCACCGACTAAACCCACCTGCCGTGGACGTCGTGGACGACCCTGATGGGGGAGCCCCGGGAATGCGGGTATGCTGCTCCAGTGCCCCTCTTTTGCGCCATGTTCCAGATGGTCGGGACACGTACGCTGGGAGGACTACTCTGGAGTGTCCTCCCCTATTACTCTATCTTATAGCGCAGGTTTTCCTTTTTTAAGCATCAACCTCACTAATTAGCCAGTCCGGCACAGTGACTGCGCCACAAACAGATCACTGACATCCCGGAGCTGCTTTTAGATTTTTGTTTTTTCTTTTGCTGCTTTTTGTGGCGACAGTAGAGGACACTTCTCATACTGCCACCGCAGCCCTGAGGGGAGTCGGGCTACCGACTGCCGCCACCGCCCCGACGCCTCCTCCGTCTGCGAGTGGGATCGGCTCGTTCCCGATCACGCTCGGCGGTTTCCTTCTGGAGCATGATTGTCTTACAGAAGGAGAAGGAGACCATGGCGTCCCATTTAGTGGAGTCGCCTGCCAGCATTGCATACACGACTGTTGGTGGCGAACGATCCCGTCCGATCTGAGCAACCAGGACTCGCCTCTCGACCTCCTAGGCTGGGCACTCCTCCAGGTCGCTACCGCAGTGGTGACGTTGTGTCGTCGCTTTTCGGCCAAAACGGCTCAGATACTCACCGAAACACCCATGACCGGTGAGTATCTGAATCAGTCTGTAGGTAAGGCAACCACTCCTCCTTCCCACCCAGGCCTCGAGGTGAGATGCTCTATCTCACCTTACTTTTTATCAGAGAACGCAATAGGAGGCTTATATTTTTATATATTTTAGAGAAATATTTTAGAGAATTGTCTACGAATAAGTTTTAAAGAATTATTAAAGCGAAATTGTGTAGCAGGGCATATTACAAAATTTCTGATTATTTAAGTGATAAAAGTGCTTGGGATTGAGTTGTTCTGAGTCAACACACATCAATCAATCAATCAATCAGCCTATCGCAGTCCACTGCTGGACATAAGCCTCTCCTAACACGCGCCATTGCACACGGTCCTCCGCCTTCCGCATCCAGTCTGTCCCAGCTGTTTTGAGGTCGTCGGTCCACCTAGCTGGGGGCCGTCCTACCTTACGCTTACCAAGTCGCGGTCTCCACTCTAGAACACGTTTGCTCCATCGGCCGTCGGTCCTTCCAACACACATGATTGTAATTAATCTTAAGTATATTTTATTTTAAAAAAAGGATTCCTACTGAGTTTTCTGGCAGTGTTTCTCAGTAGCTGCCACGCCATGCACTGCACGGTAGGGTAAAAAAAATGACGATTCCACATAAATGTAAAATTTTTACGGAATAAATAATTTTTGACTTTGACTTTGTGTATGTTTATCTGTTTTCACGCATCCTCATGATACTAAACCGGTTCTGGAAGAACATGTGAATATAAATTTGATAACGATAGGGCTTGTGACCATGAATATTTCCCACGAAGGGAAAAATAAAAACTTAGATTATTTATTACCTTTGTTTTTATACTTTTCATTAAAAGTTTTCTGTTTTTTTTTTGCATTCATTCATTTCCAGGGACCACATGTCGGGTAGCCAAAGTTTTAGAGACCTTTGGGCGCAGTAGCGTTCGATTCCCAATCAGGAAAATACTGATTAAATATTATTTACTTCATTTATATTTACTAGAACTGCCTCGTTGGTCTAGCGGTAGCGTGTGTAGCAGAAAATGAGGTCCTGGGTTTCAATCCCGGGTCGGGCCGAAAAGTTGTTTTTATGATTTCTCCGTAAAAATAAATTTCTCAGTATCAGCCCGAAGTCTGGAAGTTGGCGGTACTACACCCCGTGCCTCGGAGAGTGCGTAAAGCCGTCGGTCCTGTACCTGACCTCTTTCCGGTCGTGTCGCTAGTCGTCCAATCGGATCATGGGAGTGATGGAATAGAAAGTGCCCCTGTGTTTGCGCATACACTTGTGCACTATAAAATGTCCTGCGCAATTGGCTAATCTCCATTGAGAATAGCTGGCGTGGCCAAAATTCGGCCGGGAAAACATCATCATCATCATTTACTAGAAACTTCACTTACATTTAAATTCGATTCAGAACTGAATCAATCACATTAAGCATTAATTATACCTTTCTTCGCTGTCTAATTTGTCCCGTAAATTTACAATGAAACCAAACTAGGTAGTCACTAAAGCTTTTGTAATGGTCTACAATTTACCGTACAGGTACATTATGGAACAATCTCACTCACTAAGTCGCTAAGCTCCGTACCAGCGCGTTAGATTATTCAATATATTATTATGTAAGTGCAGCCAAAGTTGCGCTGGATTATAGTAATTAGATAATGTAATTACTTAGAACGAGAGTTGAAGAGATAATTTTTTTTCCAACTCTTTTTCTTTTCTAAGCAATAGAATGAATTACAGCTGTCTTAGATGGATAAACTCGTCCGAGGAAGCAGCTCCACCTTTTTGAATGCACTTCAAAATATATTAAATATAAATAAATATATTGGGAGCATAAATATATTGCAGATCCTGTAGGCAACCAAACAACTGATTAACATACCTACTTATAATTATTAATACATACATATTATAGTTAAATTAAACCCAGTCACAGAACAAATAAGCGAGCTCATCATACAAATAAATTTCCTGGGTGGGGATCGAATCCAATAGCTCTCGCTCAGCAGTCATAGTCACTAACCACTAGACCAATTGGCTATTCCAGAATATTTATGTTGTGGTTCTGTATGTGAGTTTGTAGAAAGCGAAGTGTTGACAACGCATCAATTTTGAATTGTGTCAATAATTACAAAAGCAGTATAATTATGTACAAATGGTGGTCTTATCGCTAGTTGCATTTTTTTTCCAGTGGACCTTGGGATGGACAAAACTATAGAGAATTGAAAAATGGGAAGTATATAGGTAGCAAATAGAACTTGTCTTCTCTCATTAATCACAATATTATATAAAACTATTATTTATATATAAAACTATTATACTAAAGAAAATGATTGTTAAGTTCATTTATTCAAAACAAAAAATATTCTAAATTGCTAAAAGATGTTGATTTTACAGTTTTTTTTAATTTTCTCTACGTAAAAACCTTCCCTGGACTTCCACGAATAATTCAAGACCAAAATTTGCCAAATCGGTAAAGGCGTTGTTGAATTATAACATTACAACGAAAAGTGGCATTGATTTTTATATATATAGACTAGCGGCCCGGTACGTGCTTCGCTACGTATAAGGCATAGTAGTAAAAAAATGATTATTAAGTTCATTTATTCAAACAAAAAATATTTAATATGCTAAAAGATGTTGATTTTACACTTTTTCAAGAATTTTCTTAAATTTCCTCTCCGTACAAACCTTCCCTAGACTTCCACGAATAATTCAAGACCAAAATTAGCTAAATCGGTAAAGGCGTTGTTGAGTGATAAAATTACAACGAAAAGTGGCATTGATTTTTATATATATAGATTTAATTTTTAAATCCATAAAACTTACATCTTAAACAATCATAAGGTTGTATGCTTATGTTAAGACCAATTAGAATATTTTACTCATACTATTTTAACTTCTAATATAGGCTAATCTAAGCTAGGTGCCCATAGTGACTGGCACTGATATTAATCTCACTCTATGTTAAGTACCTGCATAGTGGCTGGCGGCAAAGAATATCGCCACTCCATTTCACCCCGAGTGGGACGGAGAAGTTGAGCCGAAGCAACTGCCTCTGATCTCCCTGAGATCAGACGCAGCAGTCTCTCTGACCATCATACTGCGATCGCCGTCTGCCACGCGTGGCGATTATGGCATATCCCTCCAGATAATAGACACAACTCATTTCACAACTCCACTGTGAAAAGATTTTCACAATGGTGTTGAGAAATGGCTGTGAAAAAGGCCTTTGTCCAACAGTGGATGTCATTCAGCTGACCTGAATTTTTAGTACCTACAATTTTATATATTCGAATGTAATTCATTTAACAAAACAATAATGCTTGAAGCCTACCTTCAAGCATTAGATAATCTATCCTCTGAATCCTAATGATTTATTTTAAGCCAGGTAAATATTAATTTGGTTAACATAAAAGGAATTTTAGGGCTTAGTAAGCATTGTATTAGTTTAGCGGTTGTATACACCGCACCGCAAAAAGGTTCAATATTAGAAGTATGTATTGATGATGATGATTTTTGGAGTGTGGAAAATGAAACGAGCTTTTACGTTGAAACCAAGTTGGTGTCTACTGGTTTATTAGTTTAAAACACAGCGTTCGAGGATAGGGGGTAGGGAACAATATTAGACCAATACGAGGCGTTTATTATAGCGTGTGTCTAATCCTTAAACCAATAGCAAGCGCCCACCATCACGCTATATCACTCCAGTTTAATTGGTGGTACGAAACTGTTTAGGTCCCCACGGTTGCTTAGCACGGCATCTTTAGCATGATGCGTGAACACCAGATATAATTGAACTTTATGTACTAGATGCACTTCAGCTTTGCCTGAATCGAGGCTAGTTGCCTCGATCCAGGCAATCCTGATATGTCTTAAAATAATACAAAGCTTCTTTTGTTTTATGGCGTGGGTTAAAACGGCAGTAGAGGTGTTCTTTGGGTGCTGACAGATATTGTTCCTAATAAGCTATGTAGGGGAAAGTGATAGCAATAGAACCGCACTTGGCTGCTTGCCAACACAATAACAAGCCCTTGACCCCCGTAGGCTCTTCCTGTACACAACGAACATATTAATACGGACCGCCAATGGGTGTAAATTTATCTATAATTTGTATGTATTTATAATTATATATGTATGTTCACAGTTTGGTTTCCACAGTAGAGGCCCTGCCTAGTTTGGGTTTATATCCGGCGGGTCTCGAACCAGCACCATCTACCAATCCGGCTCTGCGTTAAGCTACGAACGATACACGCTGGCAGATCAAATTTAGGATTCCCTTGCTAACACCCTTCCGGAAGATGTAGTTGTTATCCATCGGCTTTGTTTTCTAGAAATATGGCCGACTGATATGTTCACAGTTGCATGTGATAAATCATAATATTATCATATTGATAACACCTTACGAATTATTAAATTTGAATGTTATAGCATTATTAGCAAAGCGTTAATCTAATCTCAAAAATAGGAAATCATACACTTAATCGTCCGGCGGGTTTCGAACCAGCACCATCTACTCCCATTTGTTTTATTTTGCGGAGTTTTGTGTCTGTATTGAGTGGTTTATAGTCCATAGTGACTGTGAAGTGTATAGGGGTGACCGCGTGTCTGGATGCCGCTTGGCGTGCTGCCAGCGTAGCTTGTAGCATACCACTTAGTAACATGCCCTTGACAGCCCTAGCGTTCAGTGAACAGTAACGATGTTTGAAGATGGCAAATGGAAAAAGTGGCTTTTAAATTTTAGTGTCGCAGAATCTAGGAGATTAAATAACATATGTATGATGATGTCCTCCCGACCGAATTTCGGCCACGGCAGCCAGTCTTAATCGACACTAGCTAATTGTTCAGGACATATTATAGTGCACACAGGGGCACTTTCTATTCCATCACTCTCATGATCCGATGGAACGCCTAGCGACAAGACCGGAAAGAGTTCAGGTACGGGACCGACGGCTTTACGCGCTCTCCGAGGCACGGGGGTGTAATACCGCCAACTTCCAGACTTCGGGCTGATACTGAGAAATTTCTTTTTACGGAAAAATCCCAAATTCACTTTTTGGCCCGACCCGGGATTTGAACCCAGGACTTCATTATCTGCGGTTGAACACGCTACCGCTAGACCAACGAGGCAGTCAACATATGTATATTATTTTATGGAGTACTAGCTGTGCCCCGCGGTTTTACCTGCGTTAAAGTTTATAAATTATAACCTATGTGCTAATCCAGGGTGTCATCTAACTCTATACCAAATTTTACTAAAATCGCTCCAGCCGTTTACGCACGTACGTATACGTGAAGAAGTAACAAACATACACACACTCACAAACCTTCGCCTTTATAATATTGTAGTAGTGTAGTGTGACAAGTAACTATATTATTTCCAAGTACATGCAGATATTTAGATCTTATGAATAAACATTTAATTTATTACAGTAATGATTAAGTTACCCAGCTATCCTATTTGTTACTATTGTTTATTAACTTATTAACAACTAGGATGGTGACGGCACAGAATATCATAACCCCATCTCTCCCATGGGGGGCGTAGAAATCGACCGAGGAAATACCTACCAGAGAACGGGCAGCAGCGTTTTTCTGTGAACTATGACCATCAAACTGCGATCGCCAGCATCTGCCAAGTGTGGCGATTATGGCATATCCCCCCATTCTTTGGGGAGGCTTTTGTCCAGCCGTGGACGTCCTTTGGCTGACATGATGTCGAACAAATAGGCTAGTAGCCCTGGTGTTTTCAGTTTATTGTATACTAGCTGTGCCCCGCGGTTTTACCCGCGTTAAATTTTATAAATTATCGTAGCTCCTCCCCCGTAAGTGATAGCGTGATAATATGTAGCCTATACCCGACCTCTTAGTAATATTCATACAAAATTTGAAGTAAATCCATGCAGTGCTTTTTGAGTTTAGCCCGGACATACATACAGACAAACAGACACACAGACAAAAATTCTTAAAACTATATTTTTGGCTTCGATATCGATTGCAGATCACGCCCCAAGTATCTTTTAAAAAAAAAATCAATTTACAGTTTTGACTTTCCTACGATTTTATTATATGTATGTATAGATATATATTTACACAAAATGTATCTCAGTGGAGACGAGCCATCTGCGCGTGACATATTACAGTGCACAAACACAGGGCACTCATAATCCGTGGGACAACTAGCGACATGACCGGAAACAGCTCAGGCACAGGTCCCTCGAGGCGTGGGGGCGATATACCACCCCCAAGTCTCGGGCGATATACTGCACGTGTGGCGCAACGGCTAAGACAGTCGCCTCGCCGCTTCGTGTCGCGGGTTTGAGTCGGGACTCGGTCAACTATTTATGTGACCCATAAATAGTTGTTCTGATTCTGGATCTAATTTGTGCCCGTTTATTATATATTTGTAAAGTACCCCGTGACACATGGATTAGATTCCATAGTGCGGGCGTCATCTTGAAAAAAAAAACAAAAAAAAACCGCCAGCTACCACCTACTTCAGACTTCGGACTGATACTGAGCAATTTTCTTAACAGAAAATTCCCAAAAACACTTTTTATCCGGCCTGAAATTTTCATTATAATAATAATATATCTATATATCTAGGAACAATGTCACACAGATCATTCTAGCCCCAAACTAAGCAAAACTTGTACTATGGGTACCAGGCGACGATATACATACTTATAGAGATAAATAAATACTTAAATACATAGAAAAACATCCATGACTCAGACACAAATATTCGTGCTCATCACACAAATATTTGTACTTACCGGGATTCGAACCCAGGACCACCAGCTTCGTAGGCAGGAGTACTACCAACTAGGCTACGTTGACCTAGGCTACGGCTACGGATTATATGTGGTTGAACATGCTACCGCTAGACCAAGGAGGTAGTCTGTGACCCAGTGAATCAGATACCAAAATTAAATGTAGGGCTTCGTATCTTCCCTATCCCTTTAATCTTTTACGGTTATTTACATTTCCCGTATACGAAGCCCAAGTGTAGCCCCTCGGCTGTGGGGAGGGTGCATTTTCACACAATTTAACATACATTTCTCTTGTTCTAACGGTTCATTTGTTATGCGGCGCGCGGTCTGACTGGACATGGTTTTCTTGTTTGTGTTTCCACTGTGGTGATTTTTCAATCTTTTGCAATTTTCATTATTTATTGTTGGAGGAAGATGTTTTTGCAATTCAATTATAGGGGACTATAATAGGGGACTAGGGACAATGTCACACAGATCATCCTAGACCCAAACTAAGCAAAGCTTGTACTATGGGTACTAGGCGACGATATACATACTTATATAGATAGATAAATACTTAAATACATAGAAAATATCCATGACTCAGAAACAAATATTCGTGCTCATCACACAAATATTTGCAATTACCGGGATTCGAACCCAGGACCACCAGCTTCGTAGGCAGGAGCACTACCAACTAGGCTACGGTGACCGACATTTGGATTTGTTTTGGATGGTCATGTTTGATTTATTGGTATGTGGAACTATAGTAGTCCTGTGTGGTTACGGTGACGAATATCACCGTTCTATCTCGCTCTTGGTCTAATACAGGATGACGGGTCGATTGGCGTGGTTGGTAGAAGCTTGCCTTTCACGCTGCTGGTCGTGGGTTCGGTTCCCACCCAGAACAGATATTTGCGTGCCTGAACAAGTCCGACTGTCCTAAGTCGAGGTGTAATTATCTATATAAAAATGTGTATGTAGTATATCAGTCGTCTGGTTTCCATAGTATTTATATTCATATTAATTTATTTCGTAAAGCCACTTTACATGTCAATAATTGTTATATTTGATAATCACAAAATAAAATAAAAGTAAAATAAAATGGAATTCAAATAAATCTTCAACTAAAAACGCTTATTTTATTTTGGGATCAGATTGCCGTATGTAAATAATGTCCCAGGATATTATTATTATTAGCAGATAGAGTAACAACAAGTTTACTCTAACTATATGGTATAGTGGAAATAATAAGAAGTCTCATAATTAATAAATAAATAAAATCCTGGGACATTATTCACACACGGCCATCTCTTTTGTAAATACATACTTATATAGATAATTACATCCAGAGTCAGGACAAACAGACATGTAAATACCCACAAATATATTCAAACTCACGACCAACCACGCCAGTCTGTCAAAATATTTGCACTTCAATGCTCAAAGAATAGACCGACTTGTGCTGAGGTCGAATCAATGCTTGGAGCAAAAGGATTATTATTAAGGATTATTTTGTTTATTAAAAGCACTCGTATTAGCCTGGAAGTGGCGTTCTGAACAGCGTGTGATCTCAGTCCAAACTTGTCGAATTGCCAAAAATACCTGATGTAGCTAAACTAAGCGATATATTAGAGTAGACGAGACTAAACACAAACGCATTGAAATCATTGTGTTATTTTCATGCTTACTTTTTCACTGGGAATAGAACTGAGGGTTTTCTATAAAAAGCAGGCAAATGTGTGTTTTGAATGAGCTATTCATCGGCAAGGCTCGTGGGCGGAGGCGAGGGCGGCAGACTGGTTGCGTTGTCTGGAATGCTCTATCCAAATATCTGAATAAAGGACGAATAACGAGTTATTCAGAAATGTTTTAGTAAAATTGAAAATTTGCTGATGTAGGAATGAAATTTAGATATTATTATTTACATGACCGGATAAACAATTGAATAATAGACAGAAAGAAAGAAATACGTTTATAGAAGTGAACATTACAAGCAAGTAAGTACTTAAACTAAAGCTTCTTGTTGTATTAGTGAAATATGTCAAAATAATAATTAATGGTTAGATGAATAGTGATGGCGACGTGGCGACGTAGAAGCATTCCCGAGAATTCCTGCGTGCTCGTTAGAGACCCGACGTGGGGACGAACAAAATACTGTATAAAAGTGATACAATATGAGTATTCCCATGAAGACGTATTGGTAGCCACTTGAGTTTATTGCAAAATTCGGAAACACGATCATATTTGCGTAAACCAAATATGAAACGTATGCAAAAGTTTTGAAGTCGCTCAAGTTTATCAAGTTGTTCCTCTGTTAAATCAAGAAGACACCAGTTGTGTCAGCATACTCAAGCATAGGGAAAAGAAGGGACTGTGCAAGTGCAATCTTGGTAGCAGTTGGCAGAATGTATAGCAGGACCTCAAGAAACTTGCGGAACCAAAACTCTTTTTGCTTACTTCTTGCATTTGAAAGCCCTATAAATGTCTTTTGAACGAATGCATTCGCTTAATACGAAAGTAATAAAACCTTGAAGTAGCCCCTGCAAGATGAAAAATAAAAACCAATCTGGAATGTAGTTGATTTTCATACAATTTTCTGCGAAGTTTTTGTTATGAATATAAACAAGGTGCTTTCCGCTCACGTTTTAGCTTCACAATTTTATGACATTACGTTGTAGTTGAGAGAGAATATATTTTTGACACATTCTGACATTTCCATAGCAAGCATGCTCCAATGTTGGCTTGGTTGATGGTTATGTCAAAATTATATGAGTAGACAGAGTACAATTTTATGTACAGATACAAATTATACGTAGTAATACTGATGTATTCCTGGCTGTGAGGTACGGCAACAATTGTCACCACGTGGCAACACTGGCAGCATGTGGCAACACTGGCCAAGTAAACAAGTAGTCTGTGTCTCTCGAGTTTTTAAATTGGATATTAATGTCTGAAAGCTTTATTGAAGTGTAAAACGCAGTGAAAGTTAATGTCAACATAACCTTACCTTGTGGGAAACATATCATCCATCAGTACTACGAAAGATGCCGTGAGTTGAAACATATTCCAAAGTAAACTTGATCGTTACCCAAATTCAAAAACACTCACACCACGACAAATCAGCTGTTTCACAGCTGATTCATATACGTGCATTCATACACACATCCTCAACAAATAACGGAACCGAATGAGTTTGACAACTGACGACAAAACGCATTGCCACAACTGTCACATACGGATGCGTTCAACTATATAAGAAAAACGATTCGTTTGGAAACGATTAATAAAATAATTCATTCTACCTTCGGACATAGTGGAACTGGCTGTGCCGGCACCCAATTTTCTACTGCCCGGGATTAAAGTGACCGAGCGGTCTACATAATATAAGCGACATGTCGTCAAAAACAAAGGGTGATAAGAGCCTAAAGTTGTCGCAACTAGTTATATGTGGCAAATGCAAAAATCAAACCGATCGCAAAGATATGGTTGAATGTTGTGTGTGTAAAACTTGGTTTGAATATACATGTGTAGGTTATTCGCAAAAAGATAAGAATAAGAAAGGTAAATGGCTGTGTAAGGCATGTGATAAAAAAACAAGAGTGAAAACTCCATCAATCACTGAGACGTCTAACGTTACGGTAAGGAAAAAGCAGAGCACTGAACATTCCTACAAAAATTTAAATTCGTCTCCTGCGGCGTTACTTGAAGTCTCACCTTCATCTCCGTTATTAGACACTACGCCTTCGTCTATGATCCTACCGAATACTACGTTGTCAACCACCCCGGTAATGGACTCCACACCTTCAACTACGCCATTACTTGTTACCACGCCTTTATTTACACCGTTAGTGGATAACACGCCTTTCACAACCCCCAAGAGTTCCGCATCAAATAATGAAAATTTTGACATTTATTCGGATCCACAGTCTGATGATTTATCTATTACCATTGACGAAACCTTGTCAAAGAGTATGGACTGCACTATAACTAAGTTAATACCCATCCAGGAAATGGAAGAAACCATTATTCAATTACGTTTGGAGCTTAGTATATCACAAAACGAACTTGAAAATGTTATACTTGAGAACAATGATCTACGGAAACAAGTTATCAAACTTACCAAAGATACCGATACCTTAAAGACCCTTTTATCGAAAACACCAAAGAAAAAAAATCTTACAAATAATGGTGCCAAAAATAAAGCTAAACAGTCCCTACAATATCCAGATATTGCTACTCCACCCAGAAGAAATAAAATTGAGGATGTTTCCGGCGAACTGGTCCAAACCTTTCAATTGAAAATTCTGGATCTTGAACAGCAACTAAAGACAGCTGATAAAGAGATAACTAGCCTAAATGAGAAAATTGACAGCTTGCAACAGGCGCTACAAAATCCACAATCCGCGACCAGCAAATTATAGCAGTAACATATCTATGGAGATGGTTAAAAACAAACTATGCATTCTGACAAACAGCGTCTCTAAAGGTACATTGCAGGCTGTTGAAGAAACATTTAGCGATCAATTTGAGTATGTCCGCTATGTTATGCCAAATTGTAGTATTGAACATCTATTAGAGAACATTGACATAAAATTACTTAACTATGGTCTGAGCGACTATTGTGTTATTATGTTAGGTGAAGCCGATTTTAAAATTACTTGTAATTACATTCAAATAGTCAATATAATAAGAGAGGCCTTGCAACATGTCACACATACTAATATAATTATTTGTACTCCTACCTATATTTGTGGCGCTCTTATTTATAATTACAAAATCGAATTATTTAATAACTTGTTAAATTTAGAGCTACAAAATAATAATTATGCATACTTTTTCGACACTAATCTTACAATCTCTTTTGACATGTTCTCATTAAATACAGGCAAACTTAATAAAAAGGGAATAAGCCATATTTATAATAACATACTCCACAGAATAAACATAGACTACGCTTACTATGGCTCCACAACAATCACATCCCAAGCGGCAAAGCCTGAGTTCGAATCCAATAAGGTTTTTCTTTGCGCAAAAAACATAGACAACATAAAATAGGTAGAAAGGGGTTTGTGCGCAAACCCAAGCACAAGTCTAACAGAAACAAACAAGATAAGAAAATACTAGTATACTATCAGAATGTGCGAGGTTTGCGCACAAAAACTGTTACATTTCATACCAATGCCACATCAATATCTAGCGATCTTATAATTTTAACTGAAACTTTTCTAAATAGTTCTATAGATGACGGAGAACTCTTTCCTCCAGAGTATATTGTACTACGGAAAGATCGTGCAGGCGATGTTGGTTGGGGTGGTGTTTTAATAGCAGTAAAGAAATGTTACTCAGTCAAGAGAATCACTAACATAGATGGCTTGACTGATGATAAAGAGTTGTTGTTGGCCATTATTTCATGGAGATATATTAAGCTGTTAGTGTGTGCTGTATATTTACCGCCTAATTACAACCAAAACCAATATCTCGATGTCCTGGCTTGTATTGAGAATGCTATTGTTGCCTATTCCGAGTATCAATTCTTGATTGCTGGTGATTTCAATTTGAAATCGTGCAGTAAATCTGTTCAGAGCCAGTTTGATATTTTTTTGGAACACTGCAAGCTTCAACAGTGTAATAATGTTTCCAATGAATATGGATGCATCTTGGATTTGGTTTTAACTACTACTGACCCCAGAAGTGTTAATGTAACATCAAATGTTGAGCCACTTGTTCCAATGGACGCTTACCACCCCCCCTTAGAGATAATACTCTCACTGCCTAGAAGTGCTCAAATAACTAGCCCAACATCATTGTCTCCAGGCCACCATCTCTGCTCTGAGTGGAATTTTCGGAAAGCAGATTTTCTTGGCTTATACTATGATATTGCAAACATTGATTGGACGGACCTATTTCAACAAGAAGATACAAACATCGCAGTAGACGTTTTTTATGATAAGCTCAATAATGCTATTAGTGCAAGGGTTCCTCTAAAAAAAATAATATCAAATAATAAATACATATATCCAAAATGGTACAACAAAGAAATAATACACTACATAAAATTAAAATACTTCAATCTAAAAAAATACAAAAGTTTAGGTTTAGAATTTAATAAAGAATTGTTCAAATACTACAGAACTAAAGTGAAAGAGCTTATAGATGCAGCTTATAATAATTATATTAGGAAAATTGAAAACAATATTACTCTCGAGCCCGCAACTTTTTGGAAATATGTTAAAGAAAAACGCAAAGTAAGACAACAGATTAATGAATTTGTTTACAATAATAAAGTTGTAAAAGGTCAGGAAGCTGTTGATGCATTTGCTGACCACTTCAGTTCAGTTTTTCATACTTCTACTCCATTGCTGGATGTTGACGCAGCAGAACGCAATGCAAATGAGCGCTGTAGCATATCCAACGTCACTATCAACCAAATTAATGTGGCTGAACTGCGGAGCGCAGTGGGGCATCTTAAATTAGGATCAGCCATTGGGCCTGACAATATACCTCCATTCTTAATAAAAGACTGCTTGTCTGCTTTAGAGGAACCACTGCTGTACGTGTATAACATTTCACTTCGGCAAAACATCTATCCCAGTAAGTGGAAAGTATCTAGGGTAGTTCCAGTACCTAAAGTCGGAACATCCACTGATATAACCAACTTTAGGCCCATTGCCATCTTGTCAGTGCTTGGGAAGATTTTTGAAACTGTTATAAACAGATCTATCTGCAACCAGATTAAGGGACAACTTGATAATTGTCAGCATGGATTTCGTCCCGGACGCTCCACATTAACTAACCACATTAGCTTCGTGGATTATTTGAATGCAAAAATTAAGTCAGGCTGCCAGGTCGACGCCGCATACTTCGATTTCAAGAAAGCTTTTGACCTGGTAGATAATGACATTCTTTTAATCAAGCTTGCTGCTTTCGGGTTTTCCACACCACTTCTAAAGTTCATGTCTGATTATCTGAGAGATCGTACACAGTTTGTGAAGGTGGCAGGATATAGGTCTCAAGAGTATTATACTCGCTCTGGAGTAAGTCAAGGCAGCACCCTTGGTCCTACACAATTCTTAATAATGATAAACGACTTACCCAGAGTAGTATCAAATGCAGAGTCCCTCATGTTTGCGGACGACTTAAAATTGTTCCTCGCAGTGTCCAATTTTGCAGATTGCACTGCACTACAGCGTGATATTGACGCTGTGGTCGAATGGAGTATAAGTAACAAATTGTTGCTTAATTATTCTAAGTGCAAATCCATTACTTTTTCTCGGTCCAAAGCTCCAATCACATTTGCATACACAATAGCAGACGCAGCTCTAGAACATGTTTTCTCTATTCGTGATCTTGGCGTCGTCATGGATAGTAAATTGACATTCCATGAACATATTATCCGAACATGTAAAGACGCTAGTAAGTGCTTGGGATTTATAATGAGGACATCTTCACAATTTAAAAATACTAGAGTAATCAAGCTTCTCTATATAGCCTATGTTCGTAGCAAACTGGAGTACAACGCGATAATTTGGTATCCCCATGAAACGCTATATACCCTTATGGTCGAGAAGATACAAAGGAAATTGGCTCGATATCTCTATAAGCGTGAATATGGGTACTATCCATTTTTATATCCGTCCATGTTTGTATCTGGAATGGTCGGGCTTGATACTCTACGACTCAGGCGTGAGCTAACGCACATAATACATTATTTTATGTTGCTCTCAAATAAAGTTGACAACTCCGCGGTACGTGAATGTATCTATCTCTTTGCACCTAGTCAATACATTCGTGGCAGTGGCAGGCGCCAACATAGACTCCTCTCCTGTCCGCCAACATGGCGCCCTCAACAAAGAGAGAACTGTCCAACGGCTAGAGCCATTAAGCTTATAAACGGTTTCCTGCAATCAAATCCACATGCAGACATATTTTTTGACGCAGTTAGTACAACATTTAGAAATGTAATAGAGTATTTAAATAACGCCAAATCTTAAAATCAATGTAGTTTTTTGTGTGTTTGTGTTTTTCTTTATTATTGTTGTTTAATTTCATATTTCATTTGACATATAGTTATAGAATTTTAATGTAGCGTAATCATAATCTTTAGTTGTTAAGTATAAATTATAAGCGCTTTGGTGTTAACTGTAAGCTTATATTTTGTCAATAAATAAATGATAAATGATAAAAACCACCCCATTCCATCTCATCCAGATAACGGGCAGCAACACTTTTGAATCAGAATCATAATATTATTTATTTCTCTAGTTTCAATGTTACATATTATTACACGAGGAATTAGAGATAGTAGAAACCTTAACTTTTTAGAAACTTTAATCTTAAGAAGATGAGATGACTACCCCCTTACGCCTTAGTATTTCACTCGCCGCTGCTATTTCACTATTTGCTATCTCCAACTTCTAACAAACTTGATATGGTCTAGATTAAATCTCGTGAATGCATTAGTTTCTTAATTAAATCTCCACAATATTACGGAGAACTTCATTGCAAGTAATTCCGCTAACTATAACTATGTAGAAGTGGTATTTAACTACCTATTTACCTACTTAGTTGACAAGAAACCTGTGGCGATAAACTTGTTCATATTATTCATATTCATTTATTTGCATACCATAATGTGAGTGAAGGTGTTAACAATAGGTTTAAAGCTTAGGTACAGTTATGGACCCTGTGAGGGCACAGCAACATAAGTTTAGAGTAATTACATTAAATTGAATTAAACATTAAAATTACATAATTGCATCTAGGACATAATAACTCAAACCTACTTAATATATTTAGATTATAATTAAAATATTTAATATCTGTTGGAGTTCCAGTCATAGTTTATCATTCATGTATTCGTTTATATTATAGTAGGTTTTGTGTATTAGAAATTGCTTTAATTTATTATTAAACATATTTTATTTATTTATATTCTTAATTTGTTCCGGTAGTTTATTATATATTTTTATTGACATTACATATGCACTTGATGAATGCATTTTAAGTCGTGATGTTGGAATTTTTAGTCTGTTTTTGTGTCTTAGAGTAAATCTATTCTGTATGTCTTCTCTTTTGGTGTATAATTCGGGATGTATACGTACAAACTTACAAATTTCGTATATATAAATACAAGGTAAGGTTAAAATCTTCAGTTCCCTAAAGTGAGGTTTACAACTATCGACTTCTTGTATATTAGCTATGATTCGAATAAGCTTTTTCTGTATGGTAAATAAAGTAGGCGCGTCAGTACTATTACCCCACAAGATGACACCATACTTAAGCCATGCGTAAGCGTACGCATAGTACATGACTATCGCAGTTTTGAGGTCTGTAGTCTTTTTAATCTCTCTGAATGCATATGAGAATTTAGATAGCTTCGCTCTTAATTTTTGTATTTGGGACTTCCAATTAAAGTGTGAGTCTATGTCTAGGCCCAATAGAGTGAACTTACAAACAGTTTCTAATTTAGAGTCTTTGAATCTAAAATTTATGTCTAACGGTGTTTTTTGGCGAAGCTGGAATGTCATTATTTTAGTTTTAAGAAGGTTAATTTCCAGATTATGTTCGGTCACTTGCTACTGATGTTACACAAATCCGACGTGGAGCTAATTGTTATGGTCATTTAGGGCCTACCTCGAAAATGATGGGCAATTGCACTGATAGTTCATGAACGCGGTTTGTGAAATAAGATAATAATAATATCTAGGGACAATGTCACACAGATCATCCTAGCCCCAAACTAAGTAAAGCTTGTACTATGGGTACCAGGCGACGATATACATACTTATATACATAGATAAATACTTATATACATAGAAAACATCCATGACTCAGAAACAAATATTCGTGCTAATCACACAAATATTTGCACTTACCGGGGTTCGAACCCAGGACCACCAGCTTCGTAGGCAGGAGCACTACCAACTAGGCTACGGTGACCGTCACGGGTAGGGTCGCGATATTATTCTTGGCCGTCGGTTTTTATGTAAAGCATTGTAAAATGCTAATGACTTTTAAACAAAGTAATACCGCCGCGGTTTCATAGTTTGACTGCACATTGCCAAAGAGCTCTCTCACTCAATAAAATACCTATGAACTACGTATAATTAGTCAATAGCTCTGCAGTCGGGGATGCAATGATGCGGTACGGAACTGCAATTACACGTACTGCGGCCAGCGATCGATGCAGTAATTAAATGTACTCAACCGTGATTTACCACACTTGTGGTGGAAGCCGTTGTTTTATGCCAGTCATTTTATACGTCTGCTTAGTGCCGCAGTGGTGGGTGTATTTAGAATAAAGACTTGTAAAGCAGCATGGCCGGGCACGCGGGCCTCATAGGGTAATTATATAAAACTTTTGAGCATGCGTTGCTTATTTTAATTATTTTTGATGCACTTGCTGTTTCCCGAATAATTACTTATAATTATACAAATTTCTAACAGGTTTAGTTATTTATGCATATCATATTTTTTTTACTCAGAAAAAGGTTTTCACGACTTTATAATTTATTTAATTTTAGACTTTATACGTTAAATTAATACTGTATTTGGACAATTAGAAGATAGCAACAATTCCTTTAACTAAAATTTATTATCTTTTGGTTTTTACCTGTGTTTTGATTGACTCATTTTAACAAAATTAGCCAGTCAAAACACTGTGCCTTTAATATAAAAGTTACAGATATAAC
This sequence comes from Pseudoips prasinana, assembly GCA_951640165.1. Taxonomy (NCBI): domain Eukaryota; kingdom Metazoa; phylum Arthropoda; class Insecta; order Lepidoptera; family Nolidae; genus Pseudoips; species Pseudoips prasinana. The sequence goes on along the minus strand of OX621243.1, from coordinate 38,303,209 downwards.
GTAAGGTATGTTTTTTTAAGGATAAGGTAAAAGCTAATACGGCGGTAGTCAAAATCACTACCTATTACGGTGGTATTTCTATTTTCGAATTGTATTCCTGTTTTGTTTAGTTTAAGTACACCAAAACGTAAACTATTTATTCCAAATTTATTACTTCATGACTTAACTGACGTTTGCAAGTATAGCAGATAGATAACACAACAAGATCAATCAGTTTGTGTAACGGCATCGACGTGAGAGGCGTTTACATACAAACGCGGAACAACAAAAGTAAGTACACTAATATATATAAACTAAGTTTTTTGTGTTAATAAGCGTTCAAGTTTGTTTATATATTATTTATAGCATTTTCCTACTATTACACCCACTATTTAAATAGCTCGTTTCATATTAGTAACTCATTTTTTGCCAAAAAATAAGAAATAAAACACCGCCGTAATACGATACGAATTTTATAGATTAATCCTAATACGGTGGTATAACTCCGAAATAGGAAAAATACTGGGCATGTTTAATTGTTTATAACTTTCAATTTATTAACTTTTTGAATTAGTTCCAAGTTTAGTTGAAATAATTATCAATCTCATAAAAATTAGAAACCATAGTCTGCGGTATGTGTTCTTAATTAGAAATCTAGTTAAATATGAAAACAGTTGAGTACAAAATGTTGGTTTCTTAGAAGGGGTAAAAATAGGTCACATTTATGTATTTTAATGTATCACAAATAATTTATTTTGTATAACTGTTGACTTGAGTTTTACACATCTGAACCAAATAACTGTTATCGTTTGATTAAGCATTTACACTCTTTTGTTTATCAAAATTTTGATGGGTCAGAATTAGGATTATTAAAAACACGAGTATTTTTCCTATTACGGTGGTAGTTATTTCCAGGTAACTCTGTATTAGGTTATATGATCTCCTATTACGGCCCTATTCATAGAACATAAAATTACGGTTGCGTAAATAAATAAAAAGTTTTGTGTCGTTTTTTGTGGATTCTTATTTGATATTCATGTTTTATTTGATAAAACCTGCCTACATTCATTTTACTGAACGTAAAAAGAAATATCAACCTTATTTTAATAACCCAAAACGCTTATTAAAACGTTTAAATAAATGCACGGTTATGCTATATTTGTAATATAATATATTGTGTAATTTCATTAAAAGTGATCGATTCACTTATCCACTTACACGTAATCAAATCAATGGTCAATGAATGAAAAACTTACAATTTACTTTACTAACACATTTATATTATTTAATAAATATTATTTGTACGGAACTTCAATGAATATAATTTCTGACCCTCCGTATTAGGAGCAGTCTACCGCAGTAAAAGGCTCTGACCAAAATTATACCTCCGTATTAGGGAAAATCGATCCGACTATTTAAATATTTTTTAAAAATAAGAAATATCATGAAAAGAAACATAGACTCAACAGCAATACAATATGTAAGTTCCACTTTTGACAATAAAGTTGTTTGGTACCTTTAAAAATACTTACAAATGCTTATTTTTGTTTCTTACTTTCAAATGTTGCGAAACACCTCCGTAATAAGTGCTTTTACCTTAATATGAATAAGTATGTTCCGCAGCTCATGCCAAATAATAACTTTGCATAGTTGTAATATTTGTAGGGATCATTACTATTTCTGAAAATAAAATGTCGCTTCTCCAATAATTTAGCATTCTATAGATGAATTAATGTTTGATATCAGATAAGTAGCTCTAGCGTTTATTCATTACCAATGAATATAGAAAAAATGTAAACTTTTCTAAGCAACGAGGGTTCCGTGATTTCCTTAGATTCATAAAATTAATTGGTAAAATTAAACTACTTGAGATTAACCTTCTTCAGTATAACCGGGCCAGTATGTTTATGGCTAACAAAGTATAATAAAAATATCAATTTATGATTTCACAAATCATATGGGGCGTAATGAAATACGTTTTAAGTTCAATATTAGCATTGGTAAAAAAAAAATGTCTTATATGTAATGCTCTAACTTCACTGAATGATCCGCCACGGCCGAACGGCCCCCAATGATCCCCTAGCTTCTGTGAATAAAATTAATCATTACTTTGCTGAAATTGGACAGAAACTTGCAAGTAACATCAAACAGGACCATAATCTACCCAACTCATTGTGTGACATAAAGAGCTCTTCTCATTTATCATCCTTTGTCCTCCTTGAAACCGATGTAGAAGAGATTAACTCTCTTATCAATAACTTAAAAAACGACTCTGCAACAGGCTGGGATGGCATACCTGTGGCATTTTTAAAACGGGTAAAAAATATTATTAGTCCAATACTAACACATATTTTTAACTTGTGCATCAATAAAGGGATTTTCCCTAATATCTTTAAACGTTCTATCATACACCCCATTCATAAAGGGGGAAGTGGAGACTGTGTCGAGAACTATCGGCCAATTTCTGTGCTTACTGCCATGTCTAAAATACTAGAAAAGCTCATCAACTCACGTCTGATGAAATATCTAATTCAAGAAAAAATCATTGCTACAACACAATATGGATTCCAGCCCAACAAATCAACTGAAGATGCAGTAGTACAACTTGTCCACCACCTTGCTAGTAAATTAGACCATGGCCGAAAATGCGTAGGCATATTCCTGGATCTAACCAAGGCGTTCGACACAGTCACTTCTCATTTGCTACTAAGAAAGATGGAAAACATTGGAATTCGCGGTCTGCCTCTTCAAATGTTTCAAGACTTTCTTACAAATAGGTCCCAAGCTACAAAAATAGGCACGTATATTAGCGTTCCACTGCCTATTACTTGCGGTGTCCCGCAAGGCAGAGTTCTTGGCCCAAGTCTCTTCCTGATTTACATAAATGATCTGTGTAAATATCTTCCATCTAAAGGAAAAATATTTTCCTACGCAGATGACACAGCTATTATATTCGAAGGGGAGACTTGGGCCGAAACCCGTCTTCACGCTGAAAAAGGTCTCTATCAAATCTCTCAATGGCTGAATATGAACCTTTTAACACTTAATGTTAGCAAATCAAAATTTATCACTTTTTCTATAAATAGTACTACTCAACCGGACTTCCATAATTTCCATCTTAAAGTACATACATGCAATAATATTAACTCTTTGACATGTTCCTGTCGGCCTTTGGAGAGAACCAACAACATCAAATACCTAGGCGTCCAACTTGATAAAACACTCTCTTGGAAGGCACACATAGACCTGCTATCGGGGCGAATACGCAAGATGATCTGGATATTTAAAAAGCTGAGAAACGTACTTAAACCAGCTCTTTTGCAGACTATCTACTACGCCATGGCTCAATCAATAATTGACTATTGTATACCAGCTTGGGGTGGAGCGTGCAAAACAAAAATTATTACAGTCGAACGGGCCCAGAGATCATTACTTAAGGTAATGCTTAGAAAACCCTTCCGTTTTTCAACAACTGCCCTCTACAATACATCTAACGTGTTAACCGTAAGACAACTTTTTGTTCTGCACACCACACTTCAAAAACACAAACAATTAGCCTATATCCCAACAGTCGCATACTCTACGCGCAGAAGAAACAGGATATGCGATCCTGTCACTCATCACACAGCTTTCTTCAGAAGGCAATATTTATTCCTAGCACCATACCTTTATAACAAACTCAATTCAATTCTAAATTTATATCCCAAAACCTCTAAGAAATGTAGACCTATTATCAAAAAATACTTGCTAAACCTAAACTACAACGATACTGAATCTCTCATAAATATTGTAAAATAATAATATTTTAGTTTAATTATAGATCTTCAACTACTAACTCACATACGCACACATATATATTCACACACACACACACACACACACACACACACACACACATACGTACACGCACATAAACACAATTCGGTCCATAACGTGGATCACCATACATATCTAATTTTGTAGCAAAACTTTTCTCAGGCGAGTGTCCTGGAGTCCTGAAATACAGGGTTTCCCTAGTTTAGGCTCCAGTCCACCTCATTAGTATATAAAATTATAAGTACCTGTTTTATTTATTTGTATCTAGTATTTACTGTGTGGTGGAAAAAAAAAAAAAATACTGAATATCTTACTTAATGGCTTACTTTACGCATACAAGCTTAGCTAATTATTAAACCATGTAGAAGCTACCATTAAATAGCACACGACGTAACTTGTTTTAATCTTTGTACAGACGCCAGCACATCCAGCTACCCCAATCTGTCAAATTTCTTTTATAGATTTTCAACTTTATCACATTAAGCATAAGGTTCACTTTCAATTGGTAGCTTGTTGTGCTGGCGTCTGTACTTAAGCGTACTTGAGAAATACTTGTAAACGTACGACAGAGTATGGTAGAAATTGTTAATTTAAATCCTACAGTTATCTAAAATTTTCTTAGTAAACTTTTTTTAGACATAGTGTGTCACTTTTCCTTCGTAGTTTTTCGGTTACCTTGGTGACACGTAACGTCAACCTTCAAAATGATGTATTTTCTTTCACTGCTCTCTAACGCCCGGTTCCTATATTCCAAAAACGAATCGTTTCTACTACGAATAGTTAGAATTTCTACCAGCCGTAACGCAAAACCGTTCCTAAAAAATACTAGTCGTTATCCAAATAACCAACGTCTGGTTACTAACGGATGGGAGGACGTTAGTAAGCTTATTGTATGGAGATGCGTTCGAAAGTGTTCCTATAAATATTTTCTACTGTCACGGAACTGTCAAAATAACGAGGCGTTACTGCTTTGATTACTAGTCGAATTCGGTCGGTTTACCAGTCGTTTGTATTTTATTTTGGTAGTTAACATAGTGTTTGAGGAGATTTCCGTAATGTCTAGCTCTGAAACTGATAGAGAATTCATGGCTTTGTTTTCCGTTAGAAAGGGTTGATTATTTTTCTATCTTCTAAGATTTCATAACCACAAACCTTAGATTAAATACTCAATTTAAAAACTTATTTAGAAACCATGAAATACTCCTGGACAGACGTCAGACGACAGACGCATGCGCCATGCGCTTTTCTATTAAGCGTTTTGTTCACACCATGCACTCGTAACATCAAATTTTCAATACTAATGATTTATAAATATTTTAAACCTAAAACGCAAATTAAATTATTACTGTAACTATAAGTACAGTAATTTGTACTATTACTCACATAATATTACAGAATAATAAATGATTTTAGTTGCATAATTGACGTACGACGTTTTGTTATAACTAATCGTGAAGAGGAGCGAGAGGTTCATCGCCGAACGAGTCGTAGGTGGTTTAAACTACGGATGTTCGTCGCAGGTAGGGCATTGTGGAACACTAGTTTTGCATCGGTATCGGTAGCTGAATTACGGATGGTAACGTTGGTCCAATGACGGATCGTAAAATAAAGGAACCGGGCATAAATAATTCTGTTTCAGATGTCAATTTTGATACCAATTTTAAAATTTCATCATCGAATTGCCTTCCCCAAGTTCCTGAGAAAATGGCTGTTGACAGACAGGTGGACGAAATTTGGGTGGTATTTTATATTTTAGATTTTATACATGGCACCCCAATAATTCACTCACTTTAGACAACTGGTTATATTATAATACTCCTCGTATTAGAATATAAACAGTTGTCTGAACTTGTAACAGTTCAAACTAATAAATAGTCAATTTTCAAAACTGACTCAAATCCACGTCATCTCTGGCTAATAATAATAATATCCTGGGACATTCCAAACTACGCAGTTTGTATTATGGAAATCAGATAACTGATATACTACATATACAACTGTTTTTTTGTAAATACATACATATATAGATAATACACCCAATAATTATAAGAAAATGATATTCCAATCGACTTAAAAGAAAACTCCAAAGAAGGATATTAGATATCTAAAAAGAAGATGGTGAATGAAAGGGAATGCAATTACTTCATTTGATGAGTTGCATTCCCAAGTGAATAAGAAAATAGCAGAGACAGAGATTATTGCAGCTAATATTGAGTTATTGAAGAGGCTGGTAGCGACCGAATTCGTTTTATACTCCAAGTTTAATTTAATAGCAATATGCTTACGTTAACTAAAAAATTAATTTGAATCAGTTGTTGGTAGGTCAGGCTCTGCTATATTTACACTATACTAGCTGTGCCCCGCGGTTTTACCCGCGCTAAAATTTATTAATTATAGCTTATGTGTTGATCCAAGGTGTCAGCTTTCTCTATACAAAATTTTATTAAAATCACTCCAGCCGTGTAGACGTGAAAAAGTAACAAATATACACGTCACAAGTCACACACTCACAAACTTTCGCCTTTATAACGTTAGTATGATTAAATCTGTCAATTTATTTGGGAGCTACATATTTCAAACATATAAGATCCTTCTTTTTATGGAATAAAATATTTCAGCTCATGGTGGCTCCAATAATTGCGCTATTTGTACATGCAATTGGCCGATCAGTCGTATGTTTGTACACGTTCCAATTTACATAAGCAATCATCCATATATTTTCCAGCTATCAATCATTCGTCGCTTACATGAATTATTAATCTTGTCAAAGTTTTATGTTTTGTATAATAAGCAATATATATTCCAAACTACGCATAGTTTTTTTTGAGCTAATACTTTTTTATGGTACGCGCATAACGATACAGATATTGGCGACATTCAAATTTAAGTTAAGGTTAGGTTACACTAGGATGCCAGCAGCTTGTGCGTTGGCCCTCGCTCTGAAAGAGCTAGGTCCCCAACTGACGGGACTCTACACAGCGTGCCTTGAGCGGGGCCAGTTTCCCACTTTGTGGAAATCTGGTCGTCTGGTCCTGCTCAGAAAGGCGGGGCGCCCTGCAGACTCACCGTCCGGGTACCGGCCCATAGTGCTGCTGGACGAGGTGGGCAAGCTGCTCGAGCGGATAATTGCAGTCCGCCTCGTCGGCCACTTGTGCGGAGAGGGGCCGGACTTGGACGAGAGCCAGTTCGGCTTTCGGCTGTGTCGAGGGTGAGAGTCCTGGCGGAGGAAGCGGTGTCCCAGGGTGGGGTGATGTTGGCGGTGTCCTTGGACATCTCCAACGCCTTCAACACCCTGCCCTGGAGTTGCATTCGGGAGGCACTGCGATATCATCGGGTGCCTTCCTACCTCCGCCACATTGTTGGGGATTACCTGGCGGAGAGGTGTGTCACCTACGTGGGACGTGATAGCGGACACCGGCACTCAATGTCGTGCGGTGTTCCACAGGGTTCGGTATTGGGCCCGCTCCTGTGGAACATCGGGTACGACTGGGTGCTGAGGGGCGAACTCCAGCCGGGCGTGGACCTGACGTATTATGCGGACGACACGCTGGCAACGGCCCGTGGGAGTTCGCACAGGGAGGCAGCGTTGCTGGCGACGGCGGCGGTCTCACAGGTGGTGAGCCGCATCCGGCGCCTCGGCCTGGAGGTGGCCCTCAGCAAGTCGGAGGCCATGATGTTCCATGGTCCCCGGCGGGCGCCGCCGCCCGGATCACACATTGTGGTCGGGGGGGTCCAGATTGTTATCGAGCCTACCATGAAGTACCTGGGATTGGTGCTCGACAGCCGGTGGGACTTCGGACCCCACTTCCGGCGTCTGGTGCCTAAGCTGATGGGCGCGGCTGGGGCGCTGTCAACGCTGCTTCCCAATCTGGGGGGCCCGAGCGCAGCCTGTAGGTGGCTCTACATGGGGATCGTGCGATCGATGGCCCTGTACGGGGCCCCGACCTGACGGCCGGTAGTATTGCTGTTCTGCGGAGACCGCAGAGAGCTATGGCCATCAGAGTCGTCAGGGGATATCGCACGGTCTCCTACGAGGCGGCCTGTGTACTGGCCGGATCTCCGCCCTGGGACCTCGAGGCGAAAGTACACGCGTCACTGTACCGGTGGCGCGAAGAGATGCTGGCGCAAGGCGAGCGGCCGATGCAGCGACACATGGAGCTGCGTCGGTCGCAGCTTCGCGAGGCCCTGGTGGCGGAATGGCGGGACAGGCTCTCGCGCCCAACCGCCGGCCACGTCACTATCGAGGCGGTCCGGCCGGTACTCGAGCGTTGGCTCGGGAGGAGGCACGGCTCCCTGTCGTTTCGGGTGACGCAGGTACTCTCGGGGCATGGCTGCTTCGGGAAGTACCTGTGTCGCATAAACAGGGAGCCGGACGCCCGGTGTCACCACTGCGTCGACTGTCGGGAGGACACGGCGCTGCATACGCTGGCAGAGTGTGCCGCTTGGGAGGAGTAGCGCCGTGCCCTCATTTCTGGAGTAGGCAGTGACCTGTTGCTGCCGGCCGTCGTGAATTCGATGGTTGGCGGCGAAGAGTCCTGGGACGCGGTGGTTTCGTTCTGCGAGACAGTCATCTCGCGGAAGGAAGCTGCGGAAAGGGAGAGGGAGATCACATCCTCTCACCCGGCCCGCAGCAGACGCACCGGGCGTCGGCGGAGGGCGGATAACGCCCTCTTCCAGCCCCCCTAAATGGGTCCAGGGGCGACGGACTCGGGGGCGTCCGTCGCCTACTACACATCTGGACCTGAGGCGGCGGCGCGACGTGTTCCACGGGCGCCCCTCTTTGACGTTGCGGGGGCAGTTCAACACCTCACTCCCCCCGCTAGTGCGAGGAGGCCCGCAGACGTGGGCCAGCACCAGCTAGGGGTTGCGGAAGTATCGTTTGTTCCCGCGACCCCCGGCGCAGGTGTGAGATGGAACACCGGGGTGGTTTTTAGTCAGTAGGAGTCTGACAGAGCCCTCCGCCTCCCCCAAGGCGGAGGACATCCATGCAGGATTTTCCACCCCGCAAAAAAAAAAAAAAAAAGGATGCCAGCAGCTCCGGGAAGACAGCGATCTGTGTGTGGCCCAGTCGCTGTACTAGACTGGCAGGAGACGGCAATTGGGTAGGGCAACTCGGAGTCCTCCCAGGTAACGTGTCCCGAACATCTGGGACATGGCGCAAAAGGGGGGCACCGAAGCAGCATACCCGCGTTCCCGGGGCTCGCCCATCAGGCCCCAGAAAAAGTCCATTGCAGGTTGAGTTTAGTCGGTGTGACTCCGACATACCCACTCGCAGACACTTTTTGCGGGTGGTATACGTAGACATTCCTTCTGCTTTATCAAAAAAAGAGGTAACTTTAGGGTGGCATACATAGGTATTCCTCCTGCCTTACTTATCAAAAAAGGCACCAAGCCATTATTCGTACCTACCGGCGCATTGAATTTACGAGGTCCGTTGCGGAAGTTGAAGGTCTCGTGTCTGGCTTTGTTTTAGAAACATGACTGACTAATATGTTCACAGTTGCACGTGATAGATGCAATATGCATGTATAATAACGATGCGATAACGTATCCCAAAGTATGAAATTTTAATTTTGTCGAAAGTCATGTGATGTTTAATAAATAATAAACACAAAACGCGTAAAGTAGCGTAATTATTTTAATATACCCACTGTCGATGATTGTATAGACATTCATGATATCAGCCAAAAGGCGTCCACTGCTGGACATAAGCTTAAAGATCATCATTTGAGAGAATATGCCACAATCGCCACGCTTGGCAAACGGGTTGGCGATCGTAGTATTGTTACGTTTTTCTAATTTACTAAATATAGAGGAACTAGAAAATGAAACTTTAAAATAGTATTATAAAAATAATATATTTAATAGGAATATACAAGGGTAGTGGGTACTTTACCCTAATAATACTTTGCATTGACACCTTGTAAGTATAGAATGCTACGACCCGTATAGCGCGGTCCGCTTCACGACGTGCAGGCGACACGACCCAGGAACTTCACAACTCGCCGACGTCACGACTTGCCGACGACACGAGGTAATACCCGTGGAATGGTAGCCAGCCAGATGAGTCGAGATTTAGAGGGGTGAGAAAAAACCCTGGAATCACTAATTGTCCACCCGTATACTGGTATACGGGTGGACAATTAGTGATTGACCAATTTCGCACCGTGACTGCAACATGACGAACGACGCGATATGTATGCGAGAAGAAGTATTCTATACTATTTCAGCAGCAATCAGCAATCTAAGATGATGCAGTCACGGTTTAGCACAAGCGGAAGGGCTCACAATATTTAATTAGCGTTGTAACAAGTAAGAAATATATTGTAGGTAATTCGACATCGAGTATTAGCATTATTGTATAACATAAAAAGTGATGGAAACAATTACAAGAACATTATGTGACAAAGGCTGCAACACAGAACTTAATCTACTTTCTACTTTTTAAGCTGAATAACTATAAGAAATATTGAATGCACAACTTACCCGATAACACGGGGTTTAAACTCACACGTAATGTTAATAATAAATTAAATATAAATAACTAATCAGCTGGATATTAGCGATTAAAGATTTTAAGTTTAGGCAGGTAATAAAATATTATAAATTTAGTACGACGTCTACACTGCACCAGTGCACTCCCAGCGTCCGAGTCATGCCAAGATGGCGCTCGGTCGACGGCGGCGGCGGCCGTTCGTCGTTCCGTTTTAAGGAAATAACAAACTATTTCATTCAATTAAATTTTAACTATTATGATGTTTTATATAATGTGAATATTTTAACTTATAAAAAATAATAATACGTAAACGTTTATTATGTAACAGTATGATGGTCATACCTACTCAGAAAAACGCTGCTGCCCTTTGTCTAGTATATATTTCCTCGAGTGCCTTTATGCCCCCACGGGATGAGATGGGATGAGAATATTATTTGCCGTCAGCCACATAGCAATGTAGGTATTGTAGAGGCATAATTATTGTTTTAGAACGCTTGACTGTGTCCATCCATTGTATGTTAGCATGTTTGTTATATAATATACTAGCTGTAATCCATGGTTTTACCCGCGTTTAACTTTATAAATAATGTGTATTTATTCGGATATATAAGCAATAATACGACATTTACGACAAAGTTTCACCAAAATCTGTTCGGTAGCTTTTAATTGAAAGAGAACATACATCCATCGATCCATACTCACAAACTTTCGCATTAATAATGTTAGTAGTATACATAATACCAAAACTTTAATCTATACATATAATAAAATTGTAGGAAAGTCAAAACTGTACATTGAATATTTTTTTTAAAAGATACTTGGGGCGTGATCTGCAATCGATGTCGAAACCAAAACTATAGTTTTTAGAAATTTTGTCTGTTTATCTGTTTGTCTGTATGTATGTCCGGGCTAAACTCAAAAAGTAATGCATGGATTTATTTCAAATTTTGAATGAATACTACTAAGAGGTCGGGTCAACATATTAATAGGCTACATATTTTCACGCTATCACCTACGGGGTTTAGCGGTAGTAATTTATAAAGTCTAACGCGAGAAAAGCCGCCGGGCACAGCAAGTATAACAATAAATCGTTAGAATCCGTAGGTTACCCGGTTGACGTTTGTATGAAAACTCGCTTCCCAAAAGTGCATTCCCAAACTTTAATGAAACGTAATTTCTAATCTAAACATGAGAGCGTTTTAACTAAGCACTCACTTCCATAATTTGTTCTACATTCCCGGCAGCCAAAAACACACACAAAAATCCCTCAAAAGAAAAAACCTTCAACATTTCCCGAGCAGATTTTCTTTTAGAATTCAAAGTAGATAATGAAGGATGTATGTATAAGGATTACCCACTTTGATAGACAGAGTTTCTGAGGATATATTATAATGTGTAACAAAACCAATTGAACATATTTCTAGGTAATTTCGTTTACTTAGCTGCCTTGAAATATTTATCTACACCGGTACAGATATGGTTTAAATAATTTGCTATGGAATCAGAGTCTTGACCTCTTAAACTAGTGGCAAGCAGTTCAATCGAAGACTAATCATATTTATCGTATAATATGACTTAGGAGAGTGCCGGTTGGCGTGGTTGGAAAGATACTAGCCTTTCACGGGCCAGGTCGTGGGTTCGATTCCCAAGTAGAACAGATATTTGTGTGCATGAACATGTCTGTTTGTCTTAAGTCTGGGTAATTAGAAAACTATACATATCTTTCCATAGTACAAGCTCTGCTTAGTTTCGGATCAAATGGCCGTGTGTGAATAATTTCCCAGGATATTATAAGAGAATATGATTGACTGCACGTGTGGCGCAGTGGTTAAGATAGTCGCCTCGCCACTTCAAGGGTTCGAATCCCGTGCTGGGCAACTATTTGTGTGGCCCATAAATAGTTGTTCTGGGTCTGGATGTACTTTGTGTCCGGCAATTATACGGTAAAGTACCCTGCGATACAGGGATTGAATTTCCTAGTGCGGGCGTTGTTTTTATTAAATAAAAATAAATATGTGTCGGTTGCAGATTACGAATTTAATCGCCCATTCTTTAGGGAGGCTTTTTGCAGGAATTACATAATTGAAGTTTGCTTACTATCGTATTTTTCTGTTAATCGTCTGTTCTCTGTATCGTACAGTACACTTTTCTCTTCCTTGGCTTGACCGATTATTAACAAGAATGATGAGGATAAAAGGTGTCAAGCGAAGTGGAAGAACTTGAGTAAAAATTTGTGAGTTGTGCTTGACAGTACTAATTTTCATAGTTCGGAGGCAATTGATAATTATTATATGAATGTAGTTATACAATATAGCCAGTTTTTTTAATAACTTTCGGGGGGAAACAAGAACGGGGGCAATCATCACTAACCCAATTTTGCCACAAATATACATATTTCCAAGATGTAGACGAATGGTGGAATTAATATTCAATGTTTTAAAAAGTCGTTTATAGGACTCTATTTGTGGTATGTCTGTCGATATCCGAATACACGGGGCGCTCGTCCGATTGAAGATAGGCCAACGTATTGTGGGAGTTCTCCATAGAAAGTCATAGATTGGTACATTATCATGTCAGCCAAAGTACGTCTACTTTTGGACTAAAGTCTCCCCAAAGAATGCGGGGATAAGCCATAAGGAGAGGGGGTGACCACACAGCATGCCGTCTTGATCCGATTGGTACAAGTAATATTATATTGTATTTTGTAAACAAAAAGTTAACAAATATAAATAAATAAATAAATAAAATAAAAAAGGTTTTTATTCACGTAGACTTTACAAAAGCGCTTGTAAATAGTCAGAACATGTTTGTAGTAATATAGTTGTATACATTAGATATTATTTCTAGTAACATAGATATTTAGGTACATATTGTATGAAAACATTTATAAAATTTATTTTATTACAACAATGATATTAAGCTAGCTCGTATCAAGTTATTGTCAAGAGATTATGTTTAATTATCTAGTTTAAGTCTAATATTTTTACTACATATTCAATGGTTCTGTCTATATTAAAGGTATTATTATTATGACGGACCTTGTGTTAATAACGACGGTCGCGCTTTAATGCTACCACCGGATCCAATGCGCCCCAACTGAGAAGACCCAGCGAAACAAACTCAGTGGGTTCATCTACTACCGGTTTCCACACGACCCAGTTGAGACGGTCCGGCGAAACATACTCAAGCGGGCATGAACACGGGATTTGGTCCAATTAGAGTAGAGTAATTATTTAGTAGGCAAACACAATATATGCTCGATCGGTTGTCTGAATGCTTATTATTTTAGATTATATTTAGGTATACAAAAGAAAAACTTCGAAACAATAACATTATTCATTTTGAGACAGAGTCAATAACTTTAAATTAAGTATATGATAGCAATCATTTACAGATAGTTCACGTAACACATTTATATAAAACAATTGAACAAAGGATATCTATTTCATATTTTTCATTAAAAAGTTCTATGTCTAGAATTTTGCTAGAGAAGCGGTTTATATTTTGATGTGATAGAATTAGAAAGTTATCACACTTCTCTATTGTCATGCTTACATGTTTAAACTACTAACTAAATTGATTTTAATAACATTACTAAAAGATGGTATAAAAAGTGACTTCGTCATACTACTTATGACTGAGTTAATATGTGCCGCTACTAAAGTTGCAAGTATGTTCAAAAATTTTCTTGAGACAGTAACTGTACTCATGGTTACCCTACAAGAATCTATAAAACTATTTGTATCCAAAAATATAAATTTATTACTATAATGGCTAACCAAAAACTGTAGGTGCATATTTAGCTTGTGGATATAATTATTTGTACTATCAGGCACATTGGACACATAGGGGAAGGCACACAATATTATCTTATTACAGTCTAATTCTAACATCTTAGTGAAACTATCTTGTTCGCGTTAGTTTATATGTACGTGTACTTGTCTATGTGTGTGTTAAGAAATGTTTGCTTTAAAAAGAATTATATCGATGTAAGTTAGACAGTTGTGAGAATTAAAGCATCCAGTCAACACCTGTTCGTAGTTGTGATTTTCCTTACAAACAAATCTGAACCCTATTACAATAACATATGGTCGAATTTCGAACCGGATTATAAATCTACCTGGGTGGTCTAATGAGCGACCCGAGAACAAAAGAGTGCATTCCTAAGATAAGGAACTGGTGTGTTACGAGTTATTTGTGCAAATTATTATAGAAAACTAATAACGAACTGTCTTACAAATAATACAACTGCATTTATCGTGGTAATTACGTGAACTTTAGCGGATATTTTTTGGAAATTATGTCTACGTCTTTTGAGCAATTGCTATCGGAGTTGGAAGAAGTTGCGTTATTACTACAAAAAGCGCAAACTAACCTAAAGAAATGCCCAAAAGAAAGGCTAACTAAAGGATATATAGAAACACGCTTACAATCCATTGACGAGTATTGGAAGAAGTTTACTACGGCTCACCATAATGTTTTGAAAGTGGTACCAAAGGGAAAGAAGAACGAAATCCCATATTTTGTGAATGAAGACTACTTTGTTTTTGAAGATTTGTATTTATGTTTACAAGGCGACCTAAAGGATTTACTAACGAAAGTGAGTTCGCCGCAACTTAGTAGTACAAACACCGCCACCTACTATGAAGGTAATGTCACACTACCTAGAATCCAGTTACCAACATTTTCTGGCGCTTACGAAGATTGGACCACATTTAAAGACCTGTTTACATCATTAGTTCACGATAATGCCACGCTGCCGAAAGTTCAGAAACTTCACTATTTAAAAAGTAGTGTCACTGGAGAAGCAGAAACATTATTAAGACACATTCAAGTAACAGAAAGTAATTACGACCAAGCTTGGGATTTATTAAAAGGAAGATTCGGTAATAAGCGGCTCATAGTGAATTCTCTTTTGCGAAAGTTATTTATGCAGAAGAAAGTACCTTCTCAAACTGCCAATCATATAAAAACATTGTTAGATACAACTAGTGAATGCCTCAACAGTTTGAAAAATCTTGAAGTATCAACAGATTTTTGGGATCCACTTGTCATATTTCTGACTGTGCAGAAATTGGACCCAGAGTCACACCGAGATTGGGAGGAGTTTGCATACAAAGACAATCTGGATGAGTTACCTAAATGGGAAGACTTAGTGAAGTTCCTACAAACTAAATTTAGGACACTAGAACTGATTGCCCCACCCGCAAAAGAGAAACCACCAAGAAGTAAAGAATATACAGTCCACACCACAACAATACCAGCCGTGAATAAACCGAGGTTGTGTGTGATGTGTCAGGAAAATCACACGTTATCACACTGCAAAGAATTTAGCAAGATGGAACCTACGGAGAGGTGTAATTATGCAAAGATCAAACAATTATGTTTCAATTGTCTGGGTCCTGGCCACACTGCTCAGAAATGTCGGCTAAATATGTCCTGCCGCATATGTCAAAAACGTCACCATTCTCTGGTTCACCAACATATGCCAAGGAATAGCACCAACCAACCAGATAATATGCAAGCCAAACACCATCAAGTTGAAGAAAACCAAACAAAAGATGCAAACGAGCTAGTTGAGCTTTCGTCTCATTTCTCCACAAGCGCGTTTACTGCACTGTTGGCAACAGCACTAGTGCCAGTTAGTGATGAGTCGGGACGACTAACTATACTACGAGCGTTAGTTGACCAGGGCTCACAAGCCACGTTCATCAGTGAGAGGGCAGCACAGTTACTGAAACTTAAGAGAATGCCTGCTAACGCAACAGTAACTGGGGTGGGCTCGAACACAACCGCCGTGAAGCACGCTGCCTATATTGAGCTGCGATCAAGGCACGACGAATGTTTCAAGTTACGAGTGAAGGCTTACATCATGTCCACGCGCCTTACAACACAATTGCCATCACAAACTATTCCAATCAACACCTGGTCTCATTTAGAAGGTCTGCTCTTAGCTGATCCAAGCTTTAATAAGCGAGGGCAAATCGATTTACTGCTAGGTGTCGAGGTATGTGCCCAAATCTTGTCAAGTAATATTATGAAAGGCCCCCCAGGTACCCCATGTGCTCAGAATACCAACCTAGGGTGGATCCTTTTTGGAAACATACACGAAGAAGGAAATAATAATGAAATCACTGTGATGCATCATAGTTTGTAGTTGGACAATATGTTGAAAACAATGTGGGAGTTAGATAGTGAAACTAAACCGGTACTAACCCCAGAAGAAAGGACATGCGAGCAAATTTATCAATCAACTCACTCTCGAACGAAAGAAGGAATATATGTCGTCAAGCTACCAACAAAAACAAACAATTTACTATCAATACAGGGAGGAACAAGGGATATTGCTGTAAAACGACTCTATCAATTAGAAAAAAGATTAGAAAGGAATCCCACACTAAAAATAGAATACAAAAAGGTTATTGATGAATATATAAACATGAACCACATGGAAGAGATACCTAAAGAAGAAATAAATAAAGATAGTGTCTACTTACCACATCACGCAGTAGTAAAAGAAGACAAAGAAACTACCAAGGTCCGAATAGTTTTCAATGTGTCACAAAAGGGCTACAATAATGTTTCATTGAATGACGAACTTCTGATAGGACCCCAACTACAAACCGATATGAGAAGTCTGATCATGAGATGGCGAATGAAGAAGATATGTTTTGTGGCCGACATACAGCGCATGTATCGTATGATATTGGTGACCAATGAAGACAAAGATCTACAGAGAATAGTGTGGAGAGATGACCCTAACAAACCTGTAAAAGATTACCGACTTACACGAGTTACTTTCGGAACGGCATCTGCTCCATACTTAGCCGTTCGAACTTTACACCAAATTGCTGATGATGAAGGAGGTATATGCCCTGATGCTGCTAAAATGATTAAAGAAGAGTTTTATGTTGATGATCTAATGGCATCAAAAGATAATCTAGCGGATGCAATACGCACAGCAAAAAATATAGAAGCTATATTGCAGAAAGGAGGGTTTACTTTACAAAAGTGGAGTTCAAACAACGCTGATTTTTTGGCACAATTCGAACCTGCTAAACGAACATCGCATGTTAGTCTAGATCTCACTATTCATGGTACGATCACGGCATTAGGCCTCCATTGGAACATGGGCAAGGATGTGCTTCAGTACAGTTTAAATTTACCAGCTATGACCAATACAGTTACCAAGCGTACGATTCTTGCCGACGTACAACGACTCTTTGATCCATTGGGTTGGTTAGCTCCAGCTATGCTACCCACCAAGCTACTGATTCAAAAATTATGGTTGCAGAGAATTGGTTGGGATGATGACGTAGATACAAATATTAGACAAGACTGGAATACATTAAGAGACAGTCTTCAGCATGTTAATGAAATTGAGGTACCAAGATGGTTGGGAATAGTAACTGATACACCAGCAAACATAGAGATCCATGGCTTTTGTGATGCCTCTACAAAAGCCTACGCTGCTGTTGCGTATGTCAGAGTAAAGCATGAAGACAGTGAAATTGAAACTCAAATAATAGCTGCTAAGACTCGTATAGCACCAGTTAAACCAGTTTCTCTGCCAAGGTTGGAGCTATGTGGGGATCTGCTGTTGTCTCGCCTGCTTAAACAAATAAAGACAGCTATGAAAATACCTGATGACAACATATTCGCATGGTGCGATTCTACGATTGTGCTTTCCTGGCTGCTTGGTGATCCCACGAGATGGCAGGTGTTTGTAAGAAATCGGGTTGTTGAAATATTAGACAACGTAGGAACTAATTGGTTTTACGTACAAACAAGCGACAATCCCGCTGATGTTGCATCACGTGGAGAACATATTTTGCAATTAAAAGATGATGAGAAATGGTGGAAGGGCCCAGGTTGGCTTAGAGAGAAAGCAATCGTATTTAATAGACCTAACAACCTAACTACAAATTTAGAAAGAAGAGAAGTTATACAAACAAATTTGAAAGTTGAAAGCGAAAGAGAAAGAGAAAGCTTAGAAAATAAATTTCAACAGTATGATAGTTTAGAAGAACTTTTAAAATCACTTACATATTGCAAAAGATTTCTCAAAGGGAAGAAAATGCCTAACAAAGAAACAGTCATAACTACTCAAGAGATAGATGAAGCACTTAAGGCCTGCATTAGAATAACACAAAGGGCAAAGTTTCAAGAAGAAATTATGAATTTACGTAAACTGAAAGAAGTAAAGAGAGATAGCAAATTGAAATCACTGAAACCCTACCTAGATAGTGAAAATATTCTAAGAGTTGGAGGTAGATTGCGACATGCTAATATAGAAGAAGATACAAAGAATCCAGTAATATTAGACTGTCATAGCAATTTATCATTATTAATAGTAAATAATGCTCATCTGAAGACACTGCATGGAGGAATTCAAATGACAATGGCCTACATAAGAACCAAGTTTTGGATAATCAAGGCCAAACATATGATCAAAAACAGAATCCGCAAATGTTTAATATGTTCTAAACAGAATGCTGCAGCTAAAAACCAACTAATGGGTGACTTACCCAAAGTCAGAGTAACTCCAGCCAAGCCTTTTCTAAACAGTGGCGTTGACTTTGCTGGACCATACCAAGTTTTAGCTTCAAAAGGCAGAGGAGTAAAAACTAATAAGGCTTATGTTGCTGTGTTTGTTTGTATGGCCACCAAGGCTGTTCACCTGGAATTGGTTGGCGATCTTACAACTGAATCCTTCATCGGTGCATTTAAAAGATTTATCGCCAGACGTGGAAGATGTTCACAGATATGGAGTGACCAAGGGAGAAATTTTGTAGGAGCCAACAAGGAGCTGGCACAGGCTTGGAAAGAAGCCAAATTTGAACTTGAAGGTTCAGTAGCAGAATCTCTTGCACTAGATGGAACGCAATGGCACTTTATACCCGCATACAGTCCGCATATAGGAGGTTTATGGGAAGCAGGGGTCAAATCCATGAAGCATCACCTGAAAAGGATTTTAACCAGTCATTTGACTTTTGAAGAATTGAGCACCCTACTATGCAAAATCGAAGCATGCCTTAACTCCAGGCCACTAAGACCAATAGACGATATGGACCCAGATAACTTGACTTTAACACCTGGTCATTTTTTGATTGGCGAAGCTCCGATTACTGTCCCACAGTCCACTCTTCAAGACATTCCAGTAAATCGATTGTCACGCTGGAAGCACATGCAAAAACTACTTGGAGATTTCTGGAGCCGATGGCAAACAGAATACCTGACCAGCCTGTAACAGAGCCCAAAATGGTTTAAGAAATGTAAGGAGTTTGAGATCGGTAACATTGTTATTATAAAGAGTGATCAACTCCCTCCTGGTAAATGGGCATTAGGTCGGATTGTTGCAAAGCATCCCGGCGATGATGGTATATCAAGAGTGTATAGTGTTAAAAGTGGTGATAGTGTAATTAAGCGAAGTTAATTATAAATTATATCCTTTATTAATAGATAATGAAGATGATTAGTTTATATTGAATTTTAATTAAATTCATTTATATTATGTTATGTAAAATCTACTTAATATTATATCAATACAGTATCTATGACTTGTGCATATAAACTCGTGATTGATGTTAGTTTTTTTTCTACTTATGTTTGTGTAAACATGCCCTTTGGTGGGCGGCATGTTCGCGTTAGTTTATATGTACGTGTACTTGTCTATGTGTGTGTTAAGAAATGTTTGCTTTAAAAAGAATTATATCGATGTAAGTTAGACAGTTGTGAGAATTAAAGCATCCAGTCAACACCTGTTCGTAGTTGTGATTTTCCTTACAAACAAATCTGAACCCTATTACAATAACATATCTGTAATGTCTTTTTTCTTTAAGTTCTTACAATTTCCTACCATTAGAGTTATACATGATTTGGCACTGTGTTTATTCTGAATTAATTTATCTATTATATCTTTATAATGTAATCCTGGCATACAATAGTTGACAAAGGAACAACTCAGCTTATTACAAAGCAAGGTACCAAAGCCCTTACCCATTTCATCGGAATACAGTATGGAGCTATGTTTAGTATTGTTATTTTGTGGAGATACTGGTGACTCTGATCCCAGCTGTGTGTATGACTCCACTACTGCACTACTGGTGTTAATCGGTTCCAATGTCCTATTGCTTTCAGGATTACACTTTCCAGCTAGCAATTGCATTTCATTTTTGTATGACTGGAAACTGTGATATGAGATTGCTAAGGACTTCTCAAGAGTTTTTATCTCAGAAAGCAAATACTGAGTATCTTTTTCATAAATTAGTTTGCTATCCTCTAATTTAATTTCATAATTTTCTAATTTGTTTAATAATGCCCTACGTTCTTTACTTAGTTCAAGTATGTATTGTTTTAGCTTGTCACTACTTACGGAATTAACGCTTGGCTGGCAGTCTACACAGTCATCGCCAGTCAAATCAATGGTCACCGTTGTATTAATAGGGAGATCCACCGGACTACAACTGGCCAACTCGTCATACAAGCTCTGATTAATGGAAGCTACTGGACAAGTTTAATCGTTATGGCATAACAGAGACTGACTGGGAATTGCACTCGTTTGAAAGAGAAAGGAAAGTTTTTAGGAATTATAGGTAGGTATTCTTGGAATAAAAACAATATCACCGGCGCCGCAACCTGTTAATATTTCAGCTTCGATTTTTATTCACATAGTCTATAGAAAGCAAATATAAATAGACAGAACATGAATTATAGAATATAACGAGTTAGCTTGTTATATGATTGTTATATCGATGTTGTAAATAAAATCATTTATAATTATGATTTAATTCTAAATGATTGCAAATTACAAAAAATAAACTGCACGTGTGGCGCAGTGGCTTAGACTGTCGCCTCGTCACTTCGTGTCGCGGGTTCGAGTCCCGCGCCGGACAACTATTTGTGTGACCCATAAATAGTTGTTCTGAGTCTGGATGTAATTTGTGTCCGTCTATTATATGCTTGTAAAGTACCCCGCGACACAGGGATTAGATTGCCTAGTGCCAGCGTTGTCTTTTAAAACAGAAAATAAAATTCATGATAGTAATGGTTTATGGATAGTTCTAATTCTAATTTATTGAACGTCAATCTACGTTTAGCATGATTTCCGCCAACTTCCAGACTCCGAGCTAATACTGAACATTTTGCTCAAAGTCACTTTTTAGCCCGACCCGGGATTCGAAGCCAGCGTCCCATTATCTGCGATTGAACACGCTGTCACTAGATCAATGCACACAACGCAAATACACATGAAAAGTTGGTACAGAGGCCAGCACATCAGGCTACCCCAATCTGTAAAATTTCCCCAATTGAAAGTGAACCTTATGCTTATGTGTTAAATTTGAAACTCTATAAAAGAAATTTGTCAGATAGGGGTAGCTGGATGTGCTGGCGTCTGTACGTAAATTGTATGATATGATTGTATGATGTATATATTATATTTATATAATATATAATTAATATGTTAATAATAATTTATATAATATTATATTTTATCCATCAAATTGTTAATTTTTAAACCGAGAATTAAGTATTTGGATGTATATTTACTAAATTGTGCTTAATTATGAAATGTATTAATAGTCAATTATATCTGTTTATATTTCCTGAATAAACAAAGAAATAATTAATTACCTTACATTATGCTTTAACCGACGGCCATTGGGGCAAAAAGGTTCTCGAGTGGCGACCACGAACCGGAAGACGCAGTGTGGACAGGCCCAATACAAGATGGACTGATGATTTTGTGCAGGTTGCTGGAAACTGCTGGATGCGAATAGCGCAAGACAGGCAATTGTGGAGATCTTTGGGGGAGGCCTTTGTACAGCAGTTGACGTCTTTCGGCTGATATGATGATGATGATGATGCTTTAAGGCTATGGCCCTAACCACGTCTGCGCTGCATGTGTTTTTTACATAATTTGACAACTTCTCATTACAATTAATTAATTCTAATTCAAGATCTTTAATTTTGAACAGTGCTTCTTCATATAACACTCTACACTTATCAAAAGACTCTGTCTCCGCATGCAGTCTGTCTCGCTCTTCAATAGTAGACTCTAGTTGGTGGTTGAGTTTCACAAGTTCTCTTTTCAGTGATGTGTTACTATCAATGACCCTTTTTATCTCTACCTCATTCTCCTCACGCTCCTGTTCAAGTTTATGACACTGATCTTGGTATGTCTGTAAGTCCTTGAGAGCTGATTTCAACTTATGTTCAGCTACTTGAGTTGCAGCCATGCTTCGGGTCTGCATGATGTGAGGTGAATGAGGATGGGCTGAAAACAAAGAGAGGGTGAACAGAAAACAAGACAGAAATAGGAGGTTAAGATGTATTTGAAGTCAAAGGAGTGAGATATGAAAAATAAACTACAGAGATCTATAGGTAGAAATAATATAAGTAAGTATATACAAGACAGATGGGCAATTAACTTTATAATAGTTTTATGATAAAGCAACACTTAAACATTTAGTTACAAACTGTAGTGGGGCACTTTTAACTTTATCTATATTGACACCTAATCAGAGTTCATTACTAGGGTCTAGTCAAGTTAACTTAGTATGTGTAGATAGGAATAAATTTATCGAATGCCAATCTTATATCAGTATAGTTATGGAGTAATTGAAGTGTGTGATGTCTGTAGCCAGCTAATTAAGTCGTCGAATTTGCTTCCACAATGTACGTCAAGCAAATGGAGACAGAATATGGCAGTGTGAAATTGGACGTGACTCACACCAATGAGTCGAATAAATGGTTGGTTAGGTTAGTATGAATGTGTAAAAATAAAGAATAAGTAATATACTCCCCGGGATTCCACACAAAAGTTTAAACTTAATCGAATGAAGTTCGTTGGACACGAGCAGCGCAGTGACAGCTGATGCGTCGACAGATATCAGTTGTTTCGGGTTTATTTCTTCAGAAAACTAATCACATTCAATTATTTAGCTTGCAATTTAGATTGCTAATAGTAATATTTTATATTTTACAACGTAAAAACATTTATTTATAAGTAATTATTAATTTTAATTCACTAGACACACAATGCTCTCATAAGCTGAAACATTAGAAACATAATATACTTTATTTCTGTTTTAAAAAAAGGTAAGTAGATACACATTTTTACACTAGCTGCGCGCCAAAATAGCTAAGAAGTTATCGCCAGTTATATCGGATATCAGCTTACAGATCGATATCTTTAATTAAATCTTCGCAGCTAATTTTGTGAGAAAGTATATTAAAAAAGACGGTTCAAACTTCCGCTATAGGGAAATGTTTTAATTTCCCCGTCGATTTGAACAACTCTCAGAATGCTACGAAATGTGACACCTGACACGATAAGTTGTGAGTGGCAGTTCGATTACTCACCCTTTGAGGATTAAGAGCGGATTCAGTGCAACTAAAACTTGATGAGACAATGTTACAATTTAAGTTAATGTGCAAACGTGATGCAAGCTGACTATTACTTTCGTTTTAGGAGTTTTTGTTCAATAGCTTTATAATATACTTTAGCACGCTATGTTGTGCTACAGCACATAACTGAAAGAAAACTTATGACCTTATAAACTCTACCCTCTTTACTTCTAAGTATTAGGTATTACCGAAAAGACCAATTTTGTTGAAAGAGGGAGGTAACATTTTCAATACCAAAAATTCCACAGTATTATGTCTTACGGTATACTACTGTGGGGTAGGGCGGCTTGTTATTTATTTTAGGATTTAAGAAAATATATCTGATAAAACAGACCGCACGGACGGATTTATTAATGTTTGGTCATTTTTAGACTGTTATCGACTATGTTTATGTACTGTATTGTGAGCTTGACAAGTACAAGTATATGTTAATACCCAAGTGCTGAATAAATTTAGTTATTTCATCATTATTTCATTGAGATTCTGCGTATAACTCAATTTTGAAATGTTGATTCGCAATATTTTAGTACCGACTGATACTAAAAAACGAATTTACGTTTAATTATATTCGTTTAAATTTGCACGGTATAAAATCGCAAAAATATACGTACCTATAAAATGTTCCCCGAATGTGTTTGGTAAGACTTTATTTGGCACACTTTATTGTAAAAATAAAAAGAAACGATCTTAACAAATAAGGAACAAATAAATGCTATTGGCTGCGCTATCGCTAAGAGCGATCTGCTCCAGGCAACCGCTAAATTACGTTAGTAAAAGTTATTGCCAGAATCTTTATGGTTTTTTCACCGTAAAGAAAACATTACTTATCAAATTACGTTACGCCTTGACGATACATTTGATAGCATCTTTTCATAATTGCACAAGTTAAGACTGTATCTAATATATATTACCTTGACGTAAATTTCGTTGTTGGATTGATAATATTAGCCAGTTCGTTAAAGGCTATGTCAACGAGACACCTAGGTCGATCCCTTATAAATGAACGTTTAACGAGTTGGCTAGTTCAAACTTGTCCTTAGGAAAACGATTTATGTATACAGTTCTAATCTAACTGCCTCGTTGGTCTGGCGGTAGAATTTTAAACAGCAGATAATTTATGTATGTAGATTTAGTTTTTCTATCAATTAATTAAGTAAATGTTTCAATGTCAGATTAGTTATTAGTGCAGATAATTATGTTTTCAATGCCCGCATTCATGAAGTTGATGTAGAGCTACCACGAAAAGAGGTAGAAAATTGCATTAAAGCGCTCTATGAGCAGAGAAACCTTCAGTTTGTAGCATTTTTATGTTAAGCTATTAACATAATAATGCTGCAGACTGAAGGTTAATTGAATGATCACCGTAGCCTAGTTGGTAGTGCTCCTGCCTGCGAAGCTGGTGGTCCTGGGTTCGAATCCCGGTAAGTGCAAATATTTGTGTGATGAGCACGAATATTTGTTTCTGAGTCATGGATGTTTTCTATGTATATAAGTATTTATCTATCTATATAAGTATGTATATCGTCGCCTGGTACCCATAGTACAAGCTTTGCTTAGTTTGGGGCTAGGATGATCTGTGTGACATTGTCCCTAGATATATATATATTATATTACTCTCATCTGATAGGACGAATGGCGACAATTTCTTGACAGAAAAATACTAAAATATAAAAAAATAAAGTGTTTCGTGTGCAGGTCCCCAGAAGTTAACAGAAAGGCGGAAAAGTTAGGTAAGGCGAGACTTAATATACCATGTGTTGCAAGATGCTTTCTTTCAGTTAGGCCCTGTGCCGTTGCCATCTCAATCGTTTTAAAATGTTTAATGTAAGTGTTCAATTACGTTGAGTAGTCTTGACTTGGTATGTATGGTTTAGTAATCTTGGCTTTCAAAGAGTCAAATTCAATTGCGCATCTTAGATTTACTGTTATTAGAATCCGATTTGAGTGTTATTCGCATTATTGCAATTCTCATCGCAAATTACATTTTCTATATATTTTTTTCACTTATTAGGACTTAAGTTTTCGCAGAAATGTACAGACGCCAGCACATCAAGCTACCCCAATCTGTCAAATTTCCCCTATTGAAAGTGAACCTTATGATTATGTGATAAAGTTGAAAATCTATAAAAGAAATTTAACTGATTGGGGTAGCTGGATGTGCTGGGTTCTGTACCAAGATAACATGTATAGATATATTGCTTTTCTTATTTACTATATGCTCTGCTTAGTGTTGAATACAATTTATTTCTCCTTTATGTCCATTTTCTAAATTGCATCTGGCGTTTCTTTTAAGCAATTGTATTGAAATGGAACCTATTTGTGCTCAAATAAGGTGTTTGTTGAGTATCTCATATAGCTTATATTAGATACAATATTGAGACTAAACGCAATGAAGACAAAAAATATGGACCATTATATAAGAATGAAAACGGTTTTATTCACATAGTCTTTAGAAAGCAAATATAAATAGACAGAACATGAATTATATAGAATACTAGCGGCCCGGTACGTGCTTCGCTACGTATAAGGCAGAGTAATAAAAAAATGATTATTTAGGTTCATTTATTCAAACAAAAAAATATATTAAATTTCTAAAAGATGTAGATTTTACACTTTTTCAAGACTTTTTTTAAATTTTCTCTACGTACAAACCTTCCCTGGACTTCCACGAATAATTCAAGACCAAAATTAGCCAAATCGGTAAAGGCGTTGTTGAGTTATAACATTACAACGAAAAGTGGCATTGATTTTTATATATATAGATAACGAGTTAGCTAAATAGAATTAATGTTAAGTACAAATAGATTGTTATATCGATGTTGTAAATAAAATCATTTATAATTATAATTTCATTCTAAATGATTGCAAATGATAAAAATAGACTGCACGTGTGGCGCAGTGGCTAAGACTGTCGCCTCGCCGCTTCGTGTCGCGGGTACGAGTCCCGCGCCGGACAACTATTTGTGTGACCCATTAATAATTGTTCTGAGTCTGGATTTAATTTGTGTCCGTCTATTATATGCTTGTAAAGTACCCCGCGACACAGGGATTAGATTGCCTAGTGCCGGCATTGTCTTTTAAAAAAGAAAATAAAATTTATGGTAGTAGTGGTTAATGGTTAGTTCTAATCCTAATTTATTGAATGTCAATCTACGTTTAGCATGATTTCCGCCAACTTCCAGACTCCAGGCTGATACTGAAAGTTTTACTCAAAGTCACTTTTTAGCCAGACCCAGGATTTGAACCCAGGATCTCATTATCTGCGGTTGAACACGCTGTCACTAGATCAATGCACACAACGCAAATACACATGAATAGTAGGTACAGAGGCCAGCACATCAAGCTACCCCAATTTGTCAAATTTCCCCAATTGAAAGTGAACCTTATACTTATGTGATAAATTTGAAAATCTATAAAAGAAATTTGAGATAGGGGTAGCTGGATGTGCTGGCGTCTGTACGTAAATTGTATGATATAATTTAATATGTAGCTGCTGTATATTGAATTTTATCCATCAAATTGTTAATTTTTAAACCGTGAGTTACGTATTTGGATGAATATTTACTAAATTGTGCTTAACTATGAAATGTATTAATGGTCAATTATATCTGTTTATATTTCCTGAATAAACAAATAAATAATTAATTACCTTACATTATGCTTTAACGGACCGCCATTGGGGCAAAAAGGTTCTCGAGTGGCGACCACGAACCGGAAGACGCAGCGTGGACAGGCCCAATACAAGATGAACTGATGATTTTGTGCAGGTCGCTGGAAACTGCTGGATGCGAATAGCGCAAGACAGGCAATTGTGGAGATCTTTGGGGGAGGCCTTTGTACAGCAGTTGACGTCTTTCGGCTGATATGATGATGATGATGATGCTTTAAGGCTATGGCCCTAACCACGTCTGCGCTGCATGAGGAAAACTAAAGCAGTCTATACAAAATGTTACTTAATTAACCACCTACCACCTAATCTTGTTACACAACCACCTACCATACGTCTAACAGACGGGCGAGTAAAAAGTATGTAAAACCTAAGGATTTAAACCTAAAGGTTTTGTTTTTTAATTAAAAGCAATTAAAATACATATCAACGTCATTATTAAAGCATACAAGGTACATAAAATGTAACTTATTTTCTTAAAATCTTAATTTGTTTGAAACTACTCTTAATTGTAACGTAAAATTTATCATATTCAAAAAACGAGATCTACAAATATAATCACAAAACATAGGAACTTATTTCTTTCTGTTTATAAAAATATAAGGAGGTATATTTGTAATAGATATGACAAAAAAGAAGGGATTAAATAATAGAATAGAATTAAATAAAATGAAATTATAAGCTAGAAATTAGATAAACTACTATTTACCCTAAAAGGCGTCCAATAATCCCTCCGCATCGCTTATGGGAAAAGTGCCCAGAAGGCTGGCCGCATTGCCACGCTGAATCGCAATGCTGATCCTCTGACCCAAGAATAGACCAGCCCTCTGATCATGGGAAGCGTCGATCAAACGTTTACCTATTTCCCGAAATAATAAATGTGCGCTTGGGCCCCATGGTCCTAAGGTTTCTACCCCAAACGGCTCAAAAACAAAATTTGCAGCCAAATTTGTGTATTTGCGCCGTTTAAGGGTTTCCGCCAAAGCAGCAGCAGCGCCTGCAGAACCCGACGTATGGGGAAGATGGGAGGGCGCAAGGGTGTCGACGCATGTTGCGTCCCACACCAAGGGCCTACCCATCTTCCATGGAACCAAAGACATACCATCGGGTCTCTTTCCATCATCACGTGCCAAGCCGCTTGGTTCTAGAACCGCTGGGACGTCAGCGCTGGAAAGAGCCCGACGGATTATATTATTGATCCCACTGTGGCGTGAGATTCTGCCCGCGCTACGGCAACATGATAGACCATGGCGTCCATGGTGATCGACCGCTTCCCCACACCTACAACGATGCGGAGCAACGCATGAGACACCCAGACGGAGGCCGGCAGCGACGCGAAAAGTACCGTTGTCCAGCATAGTACCTATGTTGGCCGACGGTAACGCCTGTAACCATAAACCCGACTCCCATTCTCCCACAGCCAGTAGACGAGCGCGTTCCGTGAGGTTCGTGCATGTATTTACGAGATTATTACGCACTAGCTCGCAGAGCGGCTGGTCCCACTGTTTCTGGGAGGACGGGTTCGTAGGTAGGTCTGAACTTGGACAGGTCATTTTCCAAACGTTTATGGCATCGGTTAAACACCTTACCTCGGAACTAACCTGAGTAGGTGAAAGAATTTTAAAGATTAGTTCTATGGTAGAGTGGACCGAGGACAGAAACGCTGGTAAGCTAACGCTAGTAATTTTGCGGATGCCGAGACCGCCCATGCGCACAGGAAGAGTAGCTTGCGCCCAGGCACGGTCATCCAGGTCTAAATTTAAAATTGAGCATAGCGTGTCACGTAAAATTTGGTCAACTTTTCCAAGGAGGGCCGTATGTTTCCATAATTGACAAGAACGTATGACGTATGTAAATTTGGGAACAAAACAGCAGTACCGAATCAAGGTGTATGATGAATGTGAGTTTAGCTTAGAAAATCGTTCTGAAATTTCAGTAAAATTTTGAATTTTTTCGTCTATGAAAGATAAGTACCCCTCTTCCAAATGGGAGACCCCAGGAGGCGTAACGAGTTTTTATTTAGTATTTTGATATCTGGGGCTATAGAATTAAATTTAGAAGTTACAGGGTTTTTATTGGCTTCGTTTGTTATAAAAAGTTCGCATTTGGATGGGTTAAGATCGAGGCCAATTGATTTTAATGATTCTTTTAGGAAAAGTAGGTCATTCAGGACAGTTACAGCATCACCTCCTAGGGTCCCGTCATCTGAGTACCATGCGTTAAATTTTGAATTTAGCTGCCGAATTATTGGGTGTATGGAAAGACTAAAAATGACCGGTCCGAGAGGGTCCCCTTGTTGACATCCGACGGCTGAATCTAAAGTGTGTCCTTTGTATAATAATTTTGTGGGATAACGGTAACATTGCCAAATAAAATGATAAATTTCGGGGGTTTCTTTTTGCACCTCGGTCAACAAGGTATCCCTGTTTACAGAGTTAAAGGCGTTCTTCAGGTCAACCTTAAGGATGACCTCACCTTTACCACCACATAAATAAGTGGAAAGTGCGTGTATGGCAGCCTCACAGCCCCCCTTGGAGCCAAATCCGAGCTGCAGGGGCTGGAAAACGGATGAAAGCTTTCCATGAACATGTTTGCAACATAATTTGGCTGCCATACGACGGAAAACGCATCCAACAGCAATGGGGCGGATGCCACCATGGCGTTTGTAAAGGGCACAGAGGTTGGCCCCGTACAAAACATCAATAATGGATCCGCAGACATTGCCGCTAAGCATTAAGTTAATCAGAGCCGTAAGTTCCTGCAGAAGTGTATCGCCAGCGACCCCCATGGATGGATTAATCAGATCTTGGAGATGCCTAGGGGTCAAACCATCAAGGCCGCCCGCGGAACCGCTCCGGAAGGAAGATACGGCCACTGACACTTCCCGGGCAGTTACAGATAAAGCTGTTTCACTAACGGGTGGTGCTGGAAAGTTGAGGTCATCTGCTGGAACCGGATGCTTGCACTGTAGCGCTCCAAGTGTGTCGGGCGTGCAAGGCGCCACTACATCACTGCTAAAAAGAAGCCTGGCGGCGCCCCCTATGTCACCTTCGCCTAATTTGGTTTGAACATAATTAGATAAGGTTTTGGAGTTGTTATACCTTATTCTAAAGTTATCAACATCAAAATTAGTTTGTTGGTCGGTGTCGTAGTGGGTACAATTATTTTTTATTTCCGTTGTTAAATTATTTTGATGATTTTTTGATTTTTTTGCATGCAAAACTCTATAGGCAAAGGTGAGCAAGTTCCTCCAGCTGTCTTCATTATTGTCCCGAAGGACAATGCGAATGTACTGCGCTAGGGTTTGTGCAACTAATTGCCTAGCTCCTCGAGGGATTCTTTTCACTAGCGGTACTGAATTTTGAAGTTTGCTCAAAATTTGAGCTAGTGAAAGTCGCGAATAGTCAGTGGAGCATGCATTTGAGCTATTGCTGTTATTGGGACTAGGGCTCTGGGAAAAATTTGGTGGTTTGTGTTTTTTGCCTAAATGTATATTTAATCCCCGACGAGTGTTAAAAAGTTTTAAATTTGAGCAATGGGGGCACCTTACCGGAGCATCGAGTGATGAAGAGGCAGGTTGACCTGTATCGACGTCACTGCACCCGTTGACATACTAGATCCACTATTTTACACTATTTTTATCTTAAAGTACACATAACGGCACAAAAACACCTTATTGTAAGTACAAAATAGATTGAAATATTTACACAAAAAAGTAACAAAATTTGTAAACAAATACTAAAAAAAAAAATCAAAATATCGTCCAATCAGTTGTAGGGGTTTTTCTCTCCCTCTTCACACACAGCGTTTATTGGGAGCCAATGTTCTTTGTAGCCAATAGTATGCGTGTTGACTCGTCGCCATGGCTACCGCGTTGCTCAGCGACGAGAATTAAATGCTGCCGTCAAAGAACAGCTGATGTTGAAAATTCAGAACACTTATAGATGAAAAACTGCGCGGCTTGTGAGCCTTGTGAACACCAACACACACACCAATACTCTGGCAGTACAGGTTCACCGGGGACCACTTACAAGGGGCCCTAGGGGCTCGAAAATATATTTTTGGATTTTTAAATATGTTTGTCGCGTTTCGTCGTTTTTGACAGTGAGCGACCACGTCTCTGTTCCGTATGTCATCACTGGCAACACACATTGGTCGAAGACTTTCGACTTGAGACACTGCGGTATTTTGGAAGAGAAGATGTTACGTAGCTTCCCGAACGCTAAAAATATAATAATTAGCAAGTAATATAAAATCAAAACTTTCTCATTATAATCATATCTTTTGCAAAATTGCAGGACATCAATCTTACAGATTTTCCAGACAGTAAATGCACATTTTATGGGAGCATTCGATATAAATCGGCTTTTTACACTCAAAACACATGTGTTGTGTCCTGCGTTTCGTTTTAGGGTTGCAGATTGAGCAGTTTTTTCGAGAAGCCCATCTGTCTTCGGAACTGCTTCCAACCGGTAGAGCTGGTGGGATCGATTCATTGCCGCAGGGAAGTATACGCCGAAGTGCGATTCGAATATTTCCTTGAATCTTCACATTGTTTTCTCGACGCTCCATATGCGGTCTGGTCAGCTGTTCAGCTAGCTTCTTCATAAATTGGAATCTGCTTTCAATTTTGTTTCCTTGAGCTTGGGCAGAAAAGCTGATGGCGTAGCAGTTTGAGGCCGAAATATCGAACAGCCTATGAAATACTGCCAATGGTCACATACGCGTTCGAGTACCTGTAGTATAATTGGAAAATCTTTGGTCGAGTAGGTAGGTAGGAGTAGGATTCCACTCCAATCTCGGTACAATTGTAGAAAAGTATGATTTCCGGTTTCTTGGTAACTTCATCTACGTCTGGCATATGATATATACTTGAAACGGTCATCCACCCATCATCATCATCATCATATCAGCCGAAAGACGTCCACTGCTGGACAAAGGCCTCCCCCAAAGATCTCCACAATTGCCGGTCTTGTGCTATTCGCATCCAGCATTTTCCAGCGACCCGCACAAGGTCATCGGTCCATCTTGTAGGGGCCCTGCCCACGCTGCGTCTTCCGGTTCGTGGTCGCCACTCGAGAACCTTTCTGCCCCAACGGCCGTCGGCTCTACGAGCTATGTGCCCTGCCCACTGCCACTTCAACTTGGCAATTCTTCGGGCTATGTCGGTGACTTTGGTTCGCCTGCGGATTTCGACATTTCTGATGCGATCCCGCAGGGAAACTCCGAGCATAGCCCTCTCCATTGCTCTTTGGGTGACCTTGAGCCTTCTAATATGGCCCATAGTGAGCGACCACGTCTCTGTTCCGTATGTCATCACTGGCAACACACACTGGTCGAAGACTTTCGACTTGAGACACTGCGGTATTTTGGACGAGAAGATGTTACGTAGCTTCCCGAACGCTGCCCAGCCGAGTTGGATTCTACGATTGACCTCCTTCTCGAAGTTGGACCTACCTAGTTGGATGGTCTGTCCTAGGTAAATATAGTTATCTACAACTTCGAGTGCAGAGTCACCAACTTTCAATTAAGTGGGTGCAACATGGACGTTTGACATGATTTTCGTCTTATCCATGTTCATTTTCAGACCCACTTGCTGAGAGACTCTGCTGAGGTCATCGAGCATTGTACCGAGGTCTTCCATGGTCTCAGCCACGACTACGATATCATCGGCAAATCGAAGGTGAGTGATGTACTCGCCATTGACATTGATGCCAAAGCCTTTCCAGTCCAGAAGCTTGAAGACGTCTTCCAATGCAGCGGTGAACAGTTTCGGAGATATAACATCTCCCTGTCTCACGCCTCGCTGCAAGTGGATAGGTTTCGAGATCTGGTCCTGGAGTCGCACTGACATAGTGGCGTTCTCATACAAACACTTTATCACCTCGATATACCGGTAGTCAATTTGGCACCTTATGAGAGACCTCAGCACGGCCCATGTTTCGATAGAATCAAAGGCTTTCTCATAGTCCACAAACGCTAAGCACAGTGGCTTGTTATACTCTTCGGTCTTCTGTATAACTTGCCGCAGCGTATGTATGTGGTCTATGGTGCTAAAGCCTTTTCGGAAACCGGTTTGTTCGGGAGGCTGGAAGTCGTCAAACCTGCGCGCGAGACGGTTCGTAACGACCCTCGAAAACAACTTGTAAACATGGCTCAGCAGTGTGATGGGTCTATAATTCTTCAATAGGGTCTTGTCGCCCTTTTTGAAGAAGAGCACCACCACACTTCTGTGCCATGCTTGTGGCGTTTGACCATCTAGTATGACGGAGTTAAATAACTTCTGAAGGGCCCGTAGGATTGGTGTACCACCCGCCTTCAGAAGCTCTGCTGTAACTCCATCATCACCAGGCGCCTTGTTGTTCTTGAGTTGTTTGAGAGCCATTCTAATCTCGTACAGGCTGACGTCCGGGATGTCTTCGGTGTAGTGTCGGGTTAGTCGTGCTCTGAGATCTGAGGCATGACTTTTGACAGGTGGCTGTGTTGTCGTATATAACTGTCCGTAGAACTTCTCGATCTCTCCCAGCAACTCAGGTTTAGACGTGATGATTCTACCATCCTCAGTCTTCAGCTTCGTCAGTTGGCTTTGTCCAACAGACAGAGCTCTTGCGAACACTTTAGAGCCTTTGTTCCGCTCGATAGCCTCTTTAATACTAATTGTATTAAATTGCCGCGTGTCGCGAGTCAAAGACTTTGAGATCTGTCTGTTGAGCTGCCGATATCTGGTAGCATCATCTGAGTATGTCAGAACCATTTTCCGTCTATCTTCCATAAGTTGCAGGGTAAAGTCAGAGATCTTTTTAGTTCTGTTTGTACGACGGGCCTTGAAGACCTTAGACCCAGCCGTATGGACAGCTTCTACGAGCCTGTCATAGTATGAGTCCACTTCCTCGCAGTCTGCTAGGCATTCGAAACGGTTTTGCAGTTCGAGCTGAAATGGTTCGGGGTTTTGGACGTGGATAGGTAAAGGTCGGAGCGTAGACTTTATCAGTCGGGACCTCTGGAGTTTGACATTAAGGTTCAATGAGCCTCTGACCAGTCTGTGATCGCTCCCGGTTGTTAACCCCAAGATCGTTAAATCAATAAGTCGGTGATGGACTGGTAACAATTTTTATAACCAACGCTCAATAACACTATTACTAGAAGCAATTTTTAACGGAAATAGAATAAAACCACAATTTTAAAAAAAGTCACGCAACCACCTACCATACGTCTCACAGACGGAACACGACAATTTTTTACTTGTCAGTGACAAATGTGCGTGACCTAGGACCACGACGAGCGCTTGGACAGCAGTGGGAGACGTGGTGGGAAGGTACAGGGACGTGCAAGTTGATACGTGCTTTTCGCGCCAAAATATTAACAATTTTAATTTCCTTGCGTCTGAGAGACGTATGTCAGGTGGTTAAGGGTTAATGCACTACCTGAAAATAGTTTGTTCAGAATCGTTTACTGAATCGATTTATATCATTTTTAATATAAGTATTTTTTTATTCCAAAATAATTAAAACTACGGAAATTATCGTTATTTTAACCCTGTACAGTCAAAACCTATTAAAATGGACCGTAAGTCAAAGTAATAAGACTTTATATCGCACTTTTATTTGTATTCATACAAATTCCATCATTCAACACAAAATAAAGAAAAATAAACTTTATTCCAAGAAACTAATTTAGTAAATAACAATGAATATACATGTTAAATTGAAAATTTTGTGTATGTATTATGATTAGAACATAATATTATAATTGGGGTGTCTGAGGGTGTGTGTTAATTACGTTACATGTTGTATATACATTTGTATTGCTAATTTTATATATAAAACGTATGCGATCAAAATATAAATGTGATTTAAAAATAATAAACAAAAACTAATAGGAAATTCAAACAAGAAGTGATTTAAAAATTGAAAAAATAATAAATAAATATATAAAATAAAAAAGGGTTTATTCACGTAGACTTTAAAAAAGCGCTTGTAAATAATCAGAAGATTTTTGTAGTAATATATAATTAATTAATAATCATTTCTAGGTACATATAGATATTTAGGTACACGGATCGTATGAAAAAGAAATTACAATGAGATTTATTTTATAATAGTAATGATATTAAGGTAGCTTATATAAGGTTTGTCAAGGAGATCATGTGTAGGTTTAATTATCGAAATTTTAAATTTTAACTATAATTTTACTACATATTGTCTGAATGGTTCTGTCCATATTAAGGTACGAATTAAATAATAATATTATTAATATGGCGGACCTTGTGTTTATAACGACGGTCGCGCTTTAATGCTACCACCGAATCCAATGCGCCCCAACGGAGAATATTAGAACTGATTTATTTATTTATTGGACTCAACTTAATTCTACCATTACAGGGTACCTAATGCGATAGAAAAGTTACAATTACAACTCCTTTGCCAATTATGTTCATTAAATTTCTAAACAATTATAAACATACAATCAAATAAGCCGCCCTTGTGAAGTCGTTCAGTGAGCAAGCGAATAAGTCTACTATTTCAGCGACCTGGTTGAGCGTGCGCAGAGCGCGAGTCATTGGCGCTTGTTGCAACAAGTTAGTGCGTGCAGTGGGTACCGTCAGCAACGGCGGTCGTCGCCGCCGCCCCAAGTAACCATCCGGCACACAAAACTGAAGTGTTTGCAGGATTCCGGGGTTATTCGTTACACCCCGGAGCACTTTAACTAAATATGTCACCAGTGATACTTCCCTTCTGGCTTCCAGCTTATGGTAACCCACCATACCAAGCAAAAACAATGTTGGATAGATTGCCGGATAACCTGGGTAAACTCCATATAACTTTAAGTATAGGTATCTTACGAATTTATTCTGAATTCTTTCCAACATTGTCTTATACTTAGCTTCATTTGGGCTCCAAATAGCTGCGCTATATTCCAAATGACTCTTCACCAGTGCTTCGTACAAAGCTTTTATGGCGATAACGTTAGTGAAGTCATTTGTCTGCCTTCACATGAATCCAAGGTTACGGTATGCTTTCTTACATACCTCCACTATATGTTTCCGAAACCGTAGGTCAACAGTAAATCGAATACCCAGATCTTTGACCTCTGTTACACGCTTTAAGGGTTGTCCATCTATGTGATACGGATAATAAGTCGGGGTGCGTGCCCGGGTAAAGGATAGTACTGAGCATTTTGTTCCATTAAAACCCAGCTTATTCTCTTGACTCCACTTAAGTGCATTATCTATGTCCCGCTGTAATAAGCTATGGTCGCTCGGGTCTTTCATTACCATGCTCAATTTAAGGTCATCTGCGACAAGAAGGCATGTGGATTCCTCGATAGTATTCGGTAGGTCATCTATCATCAAAATGAAAAGTAAGGGTCCTAAATTACTTCCTTGACTGACACCGGATCTCGTATAGTATTGCTCAGAATAGCATCCGCCACAGTCGACAAACTGACGTCTATCCCGTAAGTAACTGGCGAAGAACATAATATGCCCCATCTCAGTTTTGGAAATAAATGAAGATAGTGTTTATTAAATAATTTTAAGCTATCAGCATATTCAGTCAGCAGCCCGCATATCCTCACTATTAGCTTAAACAAAGAAGGGTTGTTAAGTTGCAAATTTTATGGAGGCAACCAAAGTCCGTAAATTTTGGACTGCTTATTAAGCTGAAAATTTTCTGAAAAATGGTCAAGCTTTTTCGGGTCAATAGGGACTAGTCCCTCCCTCTTACCCACCACTGCAACTCCTGTAAGCCAGGATCAACAGTGGCACACAATGAAATGACACTGAGTGGTGAGGCTCAGGCATGTCCCGGGGAATGGCTTTAAATGTCTTGGATCCCGCAACGAATTTTTCGGGTCAGATTTTAATAAACAATTTTTCATTAAGAGCGCTCGAGCTTTGTAATTAAATAAAACTAC
Organism: Pseudoips prasinana; assembly: GCA_951640165.1. Lineage (NCBI taxonomy): Eukaryota > Metazoa > Arthropoda > Insecta > Lepidoptera > Nolidae > Pseudoips > Pseudoips prasinana. The sequence continues at coordinate 38,265,926 of OX621243.1, read as the reverse complement.
CTGTTTATGTGATTTTGAAAGAACTGTCCACTGCTGGATAACTGCTTGCCCGCTTGGCTGACGGGAATATCAGCGACGACATCATTCATGAAGACCGAGGAAACTGTGGAGTATGTACAGACGCCAGCGCATCCAGCTACCCCAGTGTGTCAAATTACTTTTGTAGTTTTTCAACTTTATCACAAAAGCATTAGGTTCACTTTCAATTGGGGAAATTTGACAGATTGGGGTAGCTTGATGTGCTGGCGTCTGTACATCACGTTATATTACGAGTGAATGCAAACTTCATTTTTCAGTATTAAAATGCTGGTATTAGTGTCCGTTTAAATTTCATCAATCGAAAAAGTCATGTAAAAGAAATTGTTAAATTGAAATCGTTCATCGATGTTTTCATCTGTCATAAATTGGGAGAGAAGGCGTGAAATACATATACACGCCAAATCATTTCTATTATACGCCTTCATTAAAAAAAAATGTAGGTAGCAGTATTAATATACAATTTCCTTCATCTGTAATTCCCGCGCAAGCCAGGCATTTGTGTGACCCATAAGTAGTTATTTTGAGCCTAGATGAACTTTGTATCCGTCAGTTACATATTTGTAAAGTACTCCGCGATTCAGGGTTTAATTTCCCTAGTGCAGGCGTTGTAAAAACAATAAGTTTTGTATGAGTTTTATACATGTTTTAATATTAAACAAAAAATTATTATAATTACAGATATAAGTTATCGTCGCACAATTACAGATTTGAATTAAATTCTGGTTTTCATCCGATAAATGAATGAAGAGATTTTCATTGTGTATTCCGGCGGATTTTTTGTATTTACAAACAATATTTTGTGTTTGGAAATACATCGTAATTAAATAGGTTGTCTGACATTCTATCAAATATCTATAAATTCAGCATGTTGTGGCTGCACGATTGTATATAAGCGTCTCTGCTGTCAATAGAGTAGTAGCAGTAAAAATCTTGGAAAATAATACAAGTGCTAAATAAATAAACAAAATGATCTCTTACCGTACAAAATAGAATAGCTTTATGACAGTAGTTATCCGTAAAACAATGGGTCAAACCGTCGCTCCCAAGACGATAGTTGTCAAATTTTCGAGAACATGCGAACTGTCTGGATTAGAAACTTAACTCGACGGTGTATTGATGACTCAGGATACCAACGTGTTTACATATACCTTTCCTAAGGCAGAATACCTGAATGTGAATGGAGAAAGTATTACACCTTTTTGTATAATAGGTGAAAGAAAATTACTATGCCAATCCCACCAGCTAGTGGTTTTGACAGGAATGCAAATCAAACTGTTTTTGGGAATAAAAAAAAAAGCTTCAAGAGCATCATATTCATGTATTTCATAGATGCTAAATTGAATCGAGTAATGCTTCGTCCTGGACTATCCACCGAAAGCGCAATTTTAAGTCTCAAGCATACTGTTCAATATTATTTAGATCGCAAAACGCCGGTGTATGCCTGTTTCCTCGACCTCTCCAAGGCGTTTGACCTAGTTTCTTACGATGTGCTATGGGGAAAAATGAGAGACAGGGGTATACCGACTGAGATTTGCCGAGTTTTTCAGTATTGGTACGGAAACCAAACCAATCATGTGAAGTGGGACGGTACACTCTCTGATCCGTATAGGTTGGAGGGCGGAGTGAGGCAGGGTGGTCTCTCGTCTCCTAGGCTCTTCAACCTATACGTGAATGAGCTCGTAGCCGGACTTAGCAGCATGCGTGTCGGATGCAGCGTTGGTGGAGTTAGTGTAAACAACATCAGCTATGCAGACGATATGGTGCTCTTGGGACCGACTGTGAATTCAATTGGAGAGTTACTTAGGTTATGTGAGGCCTATGCTGACTCGCACGGTCTCCTGTATAACGTAAAAAAGTGTGAATATATGATCTTTGAGGTCGGTGGCAAGCATTTATGGAATGGACCCGATCTACTTTTGAACGGTTCAATAATTAACAGGGTATCCACCATTAAATACCTAGGGCACTTTCTTGCTGACGACCTCAAGGACAATTTGGACATTGAGAGGGAACGGAGGGCTCTGGCGGTCCGGAGCAACATGTTGGCCCGTAGGTTTGCGCGATGTACAGACCAAGTTAAGATCAGGGTGATCTTAACTTGGTGGTTTAAGGCATACTGTCAGAGTCTGTACACGGGCAATCTATGGTTCAACTACAACAAGGGAACGCTAGATGTCCTCCGCGTCCAGTATAACAATGCTTTCAGAATGCTATTGAGACTGCCTCGTTACTGTAGTGCGTCGGAAATGTTTGCGCAAGCTCGTACCGACGATTTTTATGCGATTATACGCAAAAAAACAGCATCTCTTGTGCGAAGAGTGAGAGACAGTCAGAATAGCATTCTGAAAATTATAGCCGAGAACCACAAGTCGCCAATTATTTGCCGTTTTGTAAGGTTAATTGTAAATACTAACACTAGAAGATAAGTTATTTTTATGTTACTAACACTCTATGGATTTATTTGTCCGCTATAAAAATTATACAATACAATACAAATACAATGCTATTAAAATTAAATAAATACGTTTTGATGATCATGTTCATAATAATCATCCTAAGGTTTGTGTGGAACCACCCTTTGTACAACTTGTTTATGTAATATCTCATGCCAAGAGTATTCTATTCTAATCTGAGTTTGATTCTTTTTGAGTCTATGTAAATAACATAGACTCAAAAAAGAATCAGAACGTCATCGTATGAGCCAAAACACATCTTCTCCTGGATGACAATTTAACTAAACATAATTAATTCTAAATACAAGCAAATATTTAGATCTATGATTTGTTAAGAATTACTTAGAATTAACATGCAATTTATGATTACAATAATAACTGGCACGTTGGTTGAGTGAAAAGTAAACCTTGTTGCCGTGCTGCACCTCTGTCCTAGGTGGGGATCGAACCCACGACCTCTAGCTTAGAGTTGGATCCCCACCCAGGACACTTCTTTATGTGATGAGCACGATTCTGTATGGGGGTGTAATTTATCTATGACATATAATATCTAGGGACGATAATATAATAATATCTAGGGACAATGTCACACAGATCATCCTAGCCCCAAACTAACCAAGGCTTGTACTATGGGTACCAGGCGACGATATACATACTTATATAGATAGATACTTAAATACAGAGAAAACATCCATGACTCCGAAACAAATATTCGTGCTCATCACACAAATATTTGCACTTACCGGGATTCGAACCCAGGACCACCAGCTTCGTAGGCAGGAGCACTACCAACTAGGCTACGGTGTCCGTCGATATTTATATGTATTTAGCAATATACATACAAATTTATGTTTATCAGTCGTCTGGTTACCAAAGTACGGGCTCTGCCTCGTTTTGGATCAGATGGCAATGTGTTATTAATGTTATTATTTAACAGCGCATTTATTAAAATTACTATAAAATGGTTATTTACAGATTTAAAAACTTCTCATAAAAATATTTAAAAAAAGGTTTTTATTCACGTAGACTTGTGTATAATCAAAATAGGCGCTTGTAAATAATCAAAACATGTTTGTAGTAATATATAATTATTTTATAATTATTTCTAGGTACAAATAAATATTTAGGTACACGGATTGTAGGGAAAAAATTACAATAACATTTATTTTATAACAGTAACGATAAGTAGCTAGCTTAAATTAAGTTAAGTTAAGTTCATCACTCTGTATCTCATGTATAGATCTTGATAGATTTTAACATATCGTTGTAATGAAAAAATCAGTGTAAGTTAAAGTGTAACAATATAGCGTTAGTATTGAAACCTGGATAACGGTATTCGTTTTGGGGAACCCAGAATTTGAAATTTCATGGCATATTCTTCTTCAATTACTGTCACATCGTGTCTGAATGCTTATATCTAAGTATTGAGGTAAGAATTCAATATCATTATAATTATTACGGCGAAATGTGTATACGTATATAGAGGCGATATTAATTCTGACCAAGCCAGAGTAATCTTTCAATAGTTTAAATTAATCTGCTTCAATTAATGTCGTTTGGAAACCGTCTGCGATAGAACCTTGAATATAGGCGATCAATAGACCGTTGATGAACGCGCAATCAGATAATGTCTGTGAATTTAATATTGGTTTAACGGAATATAATTGTCAGTAGGTAGTAGCTTTGTTGTCATAGCATCATATATATACGAACATAAATATGATGTAATTACTAGTATAAATTATACAATTGTAATCTTTTTGTAATAGGTAAGAAGTCTACGCGCGGATATACCTTTTAAAAATAAATCTACGTCCAAAGTCATTAAGTTTAGGCGCACTTTAAGCGTCTGGGCGAAATCTCTACCCGGAGATGTGTACTAGTGGAGTGGCGCCCACGGCCAGAGTTACGCCTAAACGCGTGCCAGCATGCCTTCGGTGCCTTCCTACTTCACCTCGAGGCCTGGGTGGGAAGGAGGAGTAGTTGTATCACCTACAGAATAACTCAGATACTCGCCGGACACTGTTTTGGTGAATTTCTGAACCGGAGAGGCCGAGAAGTGACAACACACTGTCACCACAGCGGAAACGACTTAGACTCTGCCCAGCACACTTTCGCTGTTTGCCCGGCCTGGGAGGCTGAAAGGCGAGTCTTGGTTGCAGAGATAGGACGGGATCTGTCCACGCCGGCAATCGTAGGTGCGTTGATGGCGGGTGAATCTTCCAAATGGGACGCCGTGGAGACCACAGCGTTCCATTTTATGAGGCAATCATGCTCCAAAAGGAGGCCGCCGAGCGGGAGTGGAAGAAAGCTGATCGTGCTCGCAGACGGAGGAGGCGTCAGGGCGGCGGCGGCAACCGGTAGCCCAACTCCTCCTCAGGGCTGGGGTGGTAGTCAGACGAGGGATCTCTACTACCGTCAATTGCCGGGACCACAGCGATCTGTTTGTGGCGTAGTCGCTTATTAAACAACTAAGTGTCATGAAATTTAAATCAGGAAAATTTCCATTTAGTACAAAAACTATCCCGACACTACACTCTAACGTCTCAAATATCAATTCCATAAAATTTTTCCAACACCGCAATTTAAGGCACATTTTTTCTTACTTTAATCATTCCTGACCCATAAACTCATACAAAATATAAACAGAAACTTTAAAATGTAAAACCTCAAGAAAAATATAAATGACCTCCATTTACTTATTAAATGATCAAGTTGGTGAATACAAGGTACCATTAGATAAAGCAACAGGGCTATAATCCGCGGAGAACACTGCAAAATCTCTAAATTACCTCATTTATGTCTTTCTTTAAATCTCTTCAAAGAATATTGCGGATATTTGCATGCTAAAAGGTAAATTAAATTTGGTCCGGGCTCCGTGAAAACTGCGATACTCAACCTAGAAATTGCTTTTTAATTACTTAAGGCTGCTTAAAGTCTATTATTTTGTTTATTTTAAAATAGTCACGTTTGTCTTTTCTTAATGGTATTAGTAAGTAACTAATTTTACGTACCGTCTTCTGTACTATTTCTGTCATGTCATATTAAAAAACATACATACATATATTAAAGAACTGATTACAGAGAGCACTGATGTCTACAGAAGAAGTTTTGTTGATAATTGAACCAGGATAGCCAATTACTACATTTTTACAGTGGAGATTCTCTAAAATTAGGCTATGGTAAGCTTTCTTTGCTATTACTATATAAATGGGTGGATGCGGGCAGTGTCAGACCGGTAATTGTGGCCATCTTTGGGGGTAGCCTATGGCCAGAATTGGACGTCTTTCGACTGACATGATGATGATGAGGATGACATAATGGATCAAAGTACAAAGCTCTTTAGGACACAAAAAAAGAAAGTAAGCAAATTTATTTTAAAATGTCTTATCCAAAGTGATTTATCTCGACTCAACTAAAATATATTAAATTTTAATTAATGCATAGTAGAACTAACACTTACTTTTGTGATAAAAGTACTAATCTTTTACTAGGTTTGCTCTCCCAGAGAACAGTTAGCAGCATGAAATGAAATAATGAAATGATGAAATTTATTTAGCACTTGGGTATTTACATACACTTGTACTTGTCAAGCTCACAATGTAATAGGTCTTTACCTATGAAATTGCCGTTTTGTATGAAAAAATTTAAACGAATTTTTTTCATGAATTTTTTTATTTGTATTAATCGAAGTAATCACCCATGCAATCAATGCATCTTTGCCATCGCAGTGGCAGTTTATTGATGCCCTTCTTAAAGAAATCAGCTGGACGGGAGGCAACAAATTCTTCAAAGGCATTTTGTACTGCCTCTCGGGTATTGAATTTTTTTCCCGCCAAGAAGTTATCCAAATTCTGGAAAAAGTAGTAGTCTGTAGGCGCAAGGTCTGGTGAGTAGGGCGGATGACGGAGAGCTTCCAACCCCAGTTCTTGCAACTTGGAGACCGTCTGCTGTGCAGTATGAGGTCGCGCGTTGTCGTGCAGGAGCAGCGGAGACGAGCGATTGACCAATGCTGGTTGGAGATGCGCCAGCTTCTCCATCATTGTGCTCAGTTCTTCACAGTACACATCTGCAGTAATGCTCACCCCGTTTGGTAAGAAGCTGTGATGAATCACACCGGCGCTAGACCACCAAACAGTGACCATCACTTTTCTAGGGGTAAGTTTTCGTTTAGGGCATTGTTTAGGTGCTGAACCAGGATCCAACCAACTTGCTGAGCGCTTGCGGTTATCAAACAGAATCCATTTTTCATCGCAGGTAACAATGCGGTTCAAAATTCCTTCATTTGTGTGTCTGTTGAGCAGTGCAAGGCACGACTCGACGCGTACTTCGCGCTGGCGATCATTGAGTTCGTGGGGCACCCATTTGTCAAGCTTTTTTACCTTGCCAATTTGACGCAAATGGTCCAATATTGTTTTGACGCTAACGTCGAAAGCTGCTGCTAATTCAGCCGTAGATTGTGTATCATCAGCTTCCACAACCGCCTTTAATTCGTCATTGTCGACCAAAGTCTTCGGACGACCGCGAGGTTCATTTTTCAGGTCGAAATTTCCAGAACGGAAGCGAGCAAACCAATAACAGGTGGTGCGTTGGTTTGTAGTGTTAGCTCCGTAAACGTCGTTGATGTTGCGTGCCGCTTGTGCCGCGTTGCTGCCACGACGGTACTCATATTCCATAATTACTCGAATTTTTAACGTATCCATGATGACGAAAAAGATTGAAATGCGATGAAAATGTAACACTAATCAATAAAGAAATGACTACTTTTGGAAAAAAGAATCCATGTTTTTAAAATAAAATTAATTTGAAATTAGAATTCTTAGCCAAACAAAAATTATTTTGATTTGAAATGGCCAGTACTGCAGAACGGCAATTTCATAGGTAAAGACCTAATATTACATAAGCACAGCAAAACCAGTAATTAGAGCAACAAAATATTTTGAAGTAGTCCGTCCGTGCGGTCTGTTTCGTCACATATATTTTAAATATTCTTAAATAAATAATAAATAGCAAGTTACTAAGCTATTATTGTTATATTTAGCAATTGAATATTAAAATTAAAGAATTGAAAACAACGAGCAGTTGGCTAGCGCAAAAGGCTCTCAACCAGTAGCTTAATTTAAGCGACTTATACCTGAAGGCACCCTCATGAGGTTCGGGCCACAGCTCAGGCGGCCCCTGAAGTAAAAAGATTGAATTCGAAATGGGGGTCAGATCACTTGCACGGGATTAACGATCACGTGTTAAGGGGGCAACGCGATCCTCGCCGCTGAGGATCCTACCCTAGCTAGCCTGCAGCTTTCTCGGCACACGGCATGTCTCTGTGTACTATGATCATCATACTGTAATCGCCCACCCATCTGCCAAGCGTGGCTATCATGGCATATCCCTCCAAATGTTCGACACAACACCATTGTGGCGCGCTCTGTGTTCGCGCTTCAATGCTACCACCGGATCCAATGCGCCCCAACTGAGAAGACCCAGCGAAACAAACTCAGTGGGTACATGATGACTAGCTTTGCGCAAAGATAGGCCTCCGATACCAAATTGCCTATGAAGGTGTGTAGATTAGATATTACATTGTTTAACACCCTAATCAAAATCAAACATAACAGAAAAACACACCGCTTCTAAATTGCTATGCGTAGCACGTTTAGTTAACTAGTTAGCGGGCATTCTATGATTTGCATACAAAGCGGTCAAGCCTCATAACACGAAAGGTTGTTCAACATAATTTAAAATCCGATTACGTTTCACCGCGCCCCAACTTGTTAACATCCACCACATCACACAAACCATAAAAATACCCAAATAAAACACGCACCTTGTACAAATTCACCGACATTTATTTTGGTATACCCTTCGGCCATTTTTGCATTCCCCTAAAATGCTCAAGAGGCGTCGATGAAGATTCCAAATCGCCCTTTACTTTAAACTTTTTCCGTAAATTGCTTTGGAAAGTTTGACACTTTAAAATATCCTTTGGGCGTTGAATTTAAGATATCAATAAAAAAATCCATTTGATTTCAAATGTGAAGTTAAGTTTGAAAAAGTGATAATGCTGGGTGGGATTATTATTTGTGTAAAGTTTCATAGTGTTTCCGCGAGTTTAATTATATATTAATATATAGTAGAAGGGTTCCAGTATCTGTATTAGTTTTTTCTTGGAAATACGTTTAATCATACTTTGGTAGATCGTTTAATGTTTTTTCCTTGTTATTCGAAAGATGTTGTTATCTACTATATAAAAATAAGTCGGGTTTTCCTTCCTGACGCTATAACTCCAGAACGCACGAACCGATTTCCACGGTTTTGCATTCGTTGGAAAGGTCTCGGGCTCCGTGAGGTTTATAGCAAAGAAAATTTATAAAATTTAACGCGGGTAACACCGCGGGGCACAGCTAGTTTGTTTATAAATATTTTACTAACATCACTGCTATAAGATTATTGGCCTTAAGGAAAAATATGAAAGTTCAGATCAAGCCAATACGTTGTCTTTTCTGACAAATTTTCTCAGTAGCGAATTGTTATAAAGAAACCTGGCAGTGGGGGTTTACTCCAGATCGTATCTATTTGTAACTGCTGCCCTGTCCTATTGGATTATGAGAATGAAGGAATAAATAATAATTATATATATAATTATTTAATATAGGTAGGGCATAGCGTTCATTCGCTCAAAGAGCAGCCCGACTGGGGAAGTACCTCCACCTTACAGAAGACATTCCTTAATAATAACATTAATAATTTTAATGTTGTCTTTCCGAGTGTGAGTAAAGTCGCCAGAGCTCATTAGGTTGGGGGGAAGGGTGACGCACCCATGACTCCTCTGGTATCGCAAGTGTCCATGGGCGGTGGTGATCACTTACCATCAGGTGACCCACTTGCTCGTTTGTCGCCCTCTGACATAAAAAAAAATTGCTCTTCTCAATATAGTATTAAGTATTTTCTTCTGAATTCAGCGGCTTCCCGCAACCCTTGCAGAATTGTCGGTTCACTTTGTTGGTAATCTTGTAGGTATCAATTTTGAAATGTGCTGTAATCACAAAACTGCAAGCGTATATTAATCGAAATCAAAACAAGTAGGTTTTCTAGTTGTCTTTTATATTGATATGTTTAATAACTTATTTATTATGCAAATGCTTGCTTTTGATACGCCAGAAGGCGTGGGTGCAAATCCAACCCAGGACAGATATTTGTGTGCATGAACATGTCTGTTTGTCCGGAGTCTGGGTGTTATTATCTATATAAGTAATATTTACAAAAGAAAAGTAATATATCAGTTATCTGCTTTCCATAGTACAAGCTCTGCTTAGTTTGGGATCAGATGGCCGGGTGTTATGTGCCGACCCTACATGAGTATTGCTGACAGTACCTACACTGCAACGATACCTAGTATTGCGCATGCCGACAGAATCGCTGACTTCGCGGCACGTGTAACCTCGTTGCGAAAGTGACACCGCGCATCGGCCCGCGTGTCATCGGAGCTCGGCCACTTCGTTTCCAACTTCGAAACGCACCACACTAGCTCTAATTAGTAATAAGTTATAATTGTATCTTTGATTTTAATTAAATTAGTTAAAGTATTTTGGTTTTTTTGGAACCTCCGCTGCTGCTCGGCATATTTGGCGCAGTCGGTAGGATACTTGCAGGCCGGTTCGCAAGATAAATTTTCAAAAAAATCGAAAATTAGGCGAGTCGCCCGGGTGACTCTAGGCACCAGTACAAGTATCAAGAACCGTCGGGCTGTACGTGGAGGCAGGTTCCGGACATCGATGCCGCTCAGAAGAAACCACATGCTCAAGTAAGTGCACAAGAATTTTTCTAGTGACGCTCTCCCTTGTCCTTAAGTATCCTTAAGTAGTTATTATATTCAAACTGTTCCATCCTAGAAATTTAGACTCCCGACCGACTGTTTCTTATAGGCAGTCCGGAAGGGCCAGATTACTAGATACGATTAGAGAATTAGATATAGAATCAGACAGTATGAATTCTAATGATTTAGACACAATTTACAAGGCCCTCCGCCTAGTACCGGATTTCGATGGAAACCCACATGTTTTGACAAGATTTATTCGAATTTGTGACCAGTTGGTCGCAAGATATGTACAGGTAGGGGCCGAGTTTGAGTTGAACAACCAATCTTTGCTTAACGGAATACTAAATAAAATCACAGGTCCCGCCGCCTCGACTGTTAACTCAAACGGTATCCCCGAAAATTGGGCATGAATTAGAAATACTTTAATTAATAATTTTGCGGATCGTAGAGATGAGACCACCCTATACAACGATTTGTCCTTGCAAACCCAAGGCCATGACTCCCCTCAAGAGTTTTACGATAGATGCCAGACGCTCTTTAGTACGATAATGACATATGTGACACTTAATGAAACAGTTGAGACAACTATTGCAGCAAAGCGAGACCTCTATAAAAACCTGACTAAGCAGGTGTTTGTCCGTGGCCTTAAGGAACCCTTGGGGTCCCGTATAAGATGTATGCGTCCCGCTAATATAGAGACAGCTTTAGAGTATGTACAGGAAGAACTTAATGTCATGTACCTATTACAGAGAAGCGAAAGTTATCAAACTAATCGATCCCCTTACCGTAATAATATTAATTTACCTCCCATGCATGCCTCCTACCCTGCTTTGCCTGCTCTTCGTAGTATTCCAATATCTGTGCCTTATAATGTGTCTGTACCCCAAAATATACCGGGGCCTAGCAATATGCCCATGCAGAAAACCTTTATGCAAAACCAAAGCCACACGGCGCCTCAAAGTCAATTTAATCAGACAAATCGGCCCAATGTTACATTCAACCAGCCACGTGGTCAACCGACGCGTACGCAACAAATGTTCGGTGCCCCACCGCCAAACTATAACCCAAGGAGTAATATATTCCGAATGACCCCGCGACATTTACCCCAACATTATAATGGCCCTAAGCCAATGAGTGGAGTTGTCAACTTCACACCGAGACAGTTACCACCCAGCCAATCAAAATGGGATTGGTCTAGACAAGGAAATCCACCCCCTTCAAATTATTTCAAGAGTCGTGACGTTAACGTTAACGAATGTTCCGGTTATGACGACTTTTATAATACACAATACTACGATAATGAGCCTACGTATGACCATTACTATGAATATAATGACTATACTGACTACAATGATTATGCATGCTACCAGCAGGACGAGACACCCGAAACTGACTTCGAAAATGACCCTGAACGGAATAGCCAAATGCAACCCTCTACAAGTGAGGATTTTCAGAGAGCTATGACATCAAAAAGATCCAAATAGAACTGAATCTACAGACACAACGGCAACTTCCATTCATCCATGTAACAAACCCTGACTTAAACTTGCTAATCGACACTGGCGCTAATCAATCTTTTATTAGCCCGGAAGCGGTAAAAAAATATTTTCCCGGTGTTCCATTGAATTACGACCCTTTCGAGGTCACCAATGTCCACGCTACCAGTAGACATTATCATTCCATAACTATACCGTGTTTTAGTCAATTTAATGATTCTGAAAATATTAAATTATATGTGTATAAATTTCATGACCGTTTCGATGGATTGATAGGTTTCGATCTTCTTACAAGATGGCATGCTAAATTGGACCTTAAAGCTTTGACTTTAACTACCAAATTTGCAGTCAATCAAATTTGCATATATAATTCACGTAATTTAAATTTATATGAAAACATAATACCCGCCAATAGTTCTAAGTTACTTAGACTACCAATGAACGCACAAGACGGACAGATTTTAGTACATGAACAAACTCTTTGTAACTGTATAATACACGAATGTTTAACCACCGTAGAAAATAGTCGTGCGTTAGTTGAAATTGAAAACTCAACATCGAACGATATTGTGTTTTCAATAGATCGGCCGCCACAAGTAACTTTGCTCAACGTTGAGTGCAAGCGTACCGAACAATCATCGACTCGAGCACAAGAAGTAGCTTCGCGATTGCGCGTCGATCATTTGAATGAGGAAGAAAAGGCAAATTTAGTGATGTTATGTTCTAAATATTCTGACGTTTTTTATATTGAAGGTGAAGCCCTTACTTTTACGAATAAAATCAAACATAGTATAAAAACTAAAGACGAAATCCCCGTTTATACAAAAAGTTATCGCTATCCATTCATTCACCGACAGGAAGTTAGTGACCAGATTACTAAAATGTTAGAACAAGGCATAATACGGCCGTCCGAATCAGCTTGGAGCTCACCTATTTGGGTTGTCTCCAAAAAGGTGGATGCTACAGGGAAGCAAAAGTGGCGTTTGGTGGTTGACTTCCGTAAGGTCAATGAGAAGACTATAGATGACAAGTATCCCATACCGAATATAACAGACGTATTGGACAAATTGGGCAAATGCCAATATTTTACGACACTTGACTTGACATCCGGGTTTTACCAAGTTGAAATGGACCCTGATGATATTAAAAAGACCGCTTTCAACGTTGAACATGGACATTTTGAGTTCCTTCGGATGCCAATGGGGCTCAAGAACGCGCCATCCACCTTCCAACGTGTGATGGACAATGTACTCAGAGGCCTACAAAACGTGATATGCCTGGTGTACCTAGATGACATTATAGTCTATTCCACGTCACTTCAGGAGCACATGGTCAATCTTGAAAAGGTCTTTCAGAGGTTGAGAGAGTCCAACTTTAAGATACAATTGGATAAATCCGAATTCTTAAAGCTTGAGACTGCTTACCTAGGTCATGTCATTAGTAACGAGGGAATTAAACCAAACCCCGACAAAATTTCAGTAATAGAAAAGTATCCACTACCTAAGACCCCAAAACAAATTAAACAATTTTTAGGCCTGATAGGATACTATCGGAAATTTATACCAGACTTTGCTAGAATGACTAAACCCCTTACACAATGTTTAAAGAAAGGTAGGAAAATTACTCTGGACCCGAATTATGTCAGCACTTTTGAGAAATGTAAGACTTTACTTACGAATGACCCAATTTTGAAATATCCTGACTTTACTAGAGAATTTATTCTCACGACTGACGCTTCTAACTTTGCTTTAGGCGCTATACTCTCTCAAGGTCCCATAGGTTCTGACAGACCCATATCGTACGCTTCACGTACACTGAACGAAAGCGAAATCAACTACAGTACGATTGAAAAAGAACTGTTGGCCATTGTCTGGGCCACCAAGTACTTCAGACCTTATCTTTTTGGACGTAAATTTAAAATAGTGACTGACCATAAACCCCTTCAATGGGTAATGAGCCTGAAAGAACTCAACTCTAGACTGACTCGATGGCGACTAAAGTTAAGCGAATATGACTTTGAAGTAGTTTACAAGAAAGGCAAAAATAACACTAACGCTGATGCACTTTCTCGTGTAGAAATCAATAATGAAGAGATTAGTTCAATGATTGCCAACCCTACTAATAGACCGGAGACCTTAGACGATTCTGCGACCTTAACTGCACACACTGATAATGAGAACCCCATACTTGAAATACCTATAGTTGAAGAACCTCTTAACAAATTTCATAGACAAATATGTCTGACCTTAGTAGGCGACATTAAAAAACGTTCGACGGCAACTAAACCATTTGATACGCATACTCGAACGTCTATTCAGTTGTCAGAATCCAATTTGGAAGATGATTTAGTTGCTGCAATAAAAGAATATGTAAACCCTAAAATTAAAACGGCTCTCCTTATAAATCCACCCCTTGCTATGTATAGAATTGTGCCTATTTTACAGGAAAAATTTAAAAGTTCGGCTATGAATTTGGTTATCGCTAAAACGGAATTGGAAAATGTTAAAGAGTATCTCAGGCAACAAGATATTATTCGTCACTATCACGATGGCAAGACGAATCACCGTGGTATAAACGAGTGTTTTCTCGCGTTATCGCGGCGATATTACTGGCCCAAAATGAAAGAACATATCTCTAAATTCATAAATAATTGTACAATATGTGGACAGGCTAAATACGATAGAAATCCAGTCAAACCAGTTTTTAACATAGTTCCACCGGCTACAAAACCTTTCGAAATTATTCATATGGATCTATTTACAGCACAAAATGAAAAATATGTGACATTTATAGATGTGTTCTCCAAGTATGGCCAAGCTTACAACTTAAAAGATGGCACAGCTCTCAGTGTAGTACAAGCTTTACTAACATTTTGCACGCATCATAGTTTACCGCTCACTATTGTTACTGACCAAGGTACCGAATTTACTAACCAAATGTTTTCAGAGTTCTGTAAGATTCATAAGATTACTCATCATAAAACTTTAGCTCATTCCCCTAACGATAATGGTAATATTGAAAGGTTTCATTCAACGCTACTTGAACATCTTCGTATTTTAAAATTACAGCATAAAGACGAACCTGTTGTAAATTTGATACCTTATGCTCTTATAGCCTACAATAGTTCAGTCCACAGTTTCACGAAGTGTAGACCGTATGACATTATATTAGGACATTTTGACCCCAGAGACCCATTAGACATTGATTTGACAGAACATTTACTACAACAATACACTCAGACTCATAGGGATCGAATGAAAACAGTGTACGAACTAATTAATGAAACGACTTCAGCTCTTAGAACTACTATAATGGAAAATAGGAACAAAAATCGGGAGCCGGAAGCAGAATATCTACCCCAACAACAGATATTTGTTTCTAATCCAGGTGCTAGCCGCCAAAAACTTGCACCTAGGTTTACCCAGGATACAGTTTTAGCCGATTTACCTATTCATATATACACATCCAAAAAACGCGGTCCTATTGCTAAATCCAGGCTAAAACGTGTCCCTAATAGTGCAAAATTGTTACAGGATAATACTGGTGATGTTGATTCCCGGCCTCATACAGGGACAGGACATAAAACTTGAAGGACTCGATACAGGACCTGGACTTCTACCCTTTAAATTGGGACCTATGAGACTTACGACTCATTACCATACCTTCCTACAGTATGTGGAGCTTACTGACATAGATAGTAAAATTAACTCAGTGAAATTACAACTCTATGACGTAAAGAATAGACTTGATAATTATACTTATGCTATGTATGAATTACAGTTAAATCACCTAAGTGATGAATTAGACAAAGCTTCACTTAAGTTACTAAGCCTAAAACCTACCAGATCTAAAAGAGGTCTAATTGATGGGTTAGGCTCGGTAGTTAAAAGCTTAACAGGGAACTTAGATTACACGGACGCAATTAAATATAATAATGCTATCAAAGCACTTGGAGACAATCAAGACCGAATTATATCACAGCAGAATAACCATATTAGTCTCAGCAAAGATTGGATGAATCAACAGTCTCAAATAATCACTGAAATTGTTGAAAATCAGATTGAAATAAATAAAACGTTACATACTTTAATTCGTGAAAACTCATTTACTCAACATAGTTTTATAGAGATCGCTAAGTTCTCGCAAATATTAGCTATAGTTAGTGATAATATAGATAAGTTACTTAGTGAATTACGTAGAATTGAAGATGCTTTAGCTTTTAGTCGGGCGTCAAATACGCATCATTCTGTTCTAACTTTAGATGTATTGAATAGTATGCTAGGAAAGCTGCAAAGCTTTTATGGTAAAGATCAGTTATTAGACTTAGAAATTAGGCAATATTACGACGTAGTTAAACCGGGATCATACTATAATGATAATCAGATTGTGATAGTGTTCCAATTTCCCATAGTTTCCCCTTCAGTATATACCCTTTATCGTTTAGCAATAGTTCCGAATAAGAACAGTCAGGTCGTACTTCCCCCTTATCCTTTTATAGCTATCACTAGAAACTTTCATGTGTATATAGAGGCTGAATGCCCGAAGTTAACTGAGCGGTATCTCTGCGAAGAAAAATTCAACCACCAAATAACATCTCAACCAGACTGCGTAACCAAGATAACGGCCAGGCTACAGATGAATCCTGTAAGAAGACCAGCGTCACTTTATCACGAGAAGCCATGGAGAAGTTGGATGATCGACACTACGTGGTGGTTTTCCCACAACCAACCAAAGTTCAAGTCACCTGCGAACGAGATGAACACAGCGTATTAACCGGCAGCTTTTTAGTAACAATTCCTCACAATTGCCAGTTACGAACCGATGAATTTACCATAGTCAACGTAAATGACCGAGTACAAGGCCAGCCTATGAAGATATCTGAAGTATTGTTAAAAAAAAATGAAGACCGCACTTCCCAGTCACCAATCAAGATACACTCCATCAATTTAAGAAAATTACACGATCTTCAAGATAAAATCAATCAGCAAATACCCATACATCTGGATCCGTTACCAATCTACCACACCACTATCCCGTTTTACATGACACTACTGGGAATTATAGTACTCGTCGTCACAGTACTATACCGGCGCTCTCTACGCTACAGGCTGCAACATTCGGAAGAGAAATCTTCATCGGCTGCTGCGACGACAGATCAAACTCACACCTACACAGTTCCTGAAGTACCTCAACGCAAGCTCCAGATACCAGCAACATTTTCACTAAACGTCTTAAAATAGTTGCTGAACTTCAGGGGGAGGTGTTATGTGCCGACCCTACATGAGTATTGCTGACAGTACCTACACTGCAACGATACCTAGTATTGCGCATGGCGACAGAATCGCTGAATTCGCGGCACGTGTAACCTCGTTGCGAAAGTGACACCGCGCATCGGCCCGCGTGTCATCGGAGCTCGGCCACTTCGTTTCCAACTTTGAAACGCACCACACTAGCTCTAATTAGTAATAAGTTATAATTGTATCTTTGATTTTAATTAAATTAGTTAAAGTATTTTGGTTTTTTTTGGAACCTCCGCTGCTGCTCGGCATATTTCGGGTGTAAATAATGTCCCAGGAGATTATTATTTTTTTTTTACTGTGTTGTCAACAAAATTGATATTTCACCTGAATGTGATACTGTGATCGATTAATTTAGTATTTATAGCATAATTTCCTCATGCTCAAATATCGGCTGTGGTGGACAGTGTTAATGGAGACAAGCCATATGTGCGGGTCATGTTATACTCGTAGTTTACGAAATATTCGAATATTACTATAGTCAGGCATACTGTGCAGTTTTATAACTGGTGACTCAGCCATAGATATGCATGCTGTGAAAATTATGGCAAATGTGTAAATACTAATAATAATTATAATACTATTGAAGTTCATGCCAATTATATTACTATTGAAGTTCCCTGCAAGATCGAATCAGAAATGCTGAGATCCGCAGGCGAACCAAAGTAGCCGACATAGCCCAAAGAATTGCCAAACTGAAGTGGCAGTGGGCAGGGCACATAGCTCGTAGAACTGACGGCCGATGGGGCAGAAAGGTTCTCGAGTGGCGACCACGAACCGGAAAACGTAGCGTGGGCAGGCCTCCTACACGGTGGACCGACGATCTTGTGCGGGTCGCGGGAAGCCGCTGGGTGCGGGCAGCGCAGGACCGGCTATCGTGGAGATCCTTGGGGGAGGCCTTTGTCCAGCATTGGACGTCTTTCGGCTGATATGATGATGATGATGATGAAGCTCATGGCGTATAAAAATAACAGGAAATTCGATAGAAAAATAGCAACCCATACTATCTCGTGGGTGTCGTAAAAGGCAACTAAGGGATAGATCAAGTAGTTGGGCGGCAGTGCCACTTGTGCACTAGCCACCAGTTAACTGTGGTCACCAATTCGCATGTCAAGCGCGGTGAGACCGATGATCAATGAAATAGCGACCTTGTTTAAACCTTTAGAAGAGGCCTATGCCTGTCAGTATATAGCGTGATAATGACATGAATAAACGGCGAGCGGGCATTATCGCACTGACGTTTATTCAAGTCATCGATGTTGTCGTGCACCTAGGTAGCCAGAGAAAGCCGCAGGCTAGCTAGGGTAGGATCCTCAGCAGCGAGGATCGCGTTGCCCCGTTAACACGTAAACGGTAATCCTGTGCAAGTGATCTGACCCCCATTTCGTATTCCATCTTTTTACTTCAGCAGTCGCCTGAGCTGTGACCCGAACCCCATAAGGGTGCCCTCAGGTATAAGTCGCTTAAATTAAGCTACTGGTTGAGAGCCTTTTGCGCTAGCCAACTACTCGTTGTTTTCAATTCTTTAATTTTAATATACAATTGCTAAATGTAACAATAATGTATGTACTACCTGTCTCTTCTTCATTTAATTTACTTACGATTTTGCTGTGTGTACAAAATCTATTAAAAAAAAATAGCTTAGTAATTTGCTATTTATTATTTATTTAAGGATATTAAAAATATATGTGACGAAACAGACCGCTCGGACGGACTAATTCTTAAATTATTATTCATCATCATCATCATCATTACAGCTAAAATAAGTCCACTGCTGGACAAGCCTCCCTCAAGAATCATCTTGAGGGGATATGCCATAATCGCCACGCTTGGCAGGCGGGTTGGCGATCGCAGTATGATGGTCGTAGTACTCAGAAGGAAGCTGCTTCCTGTCCTCTGGTAGATATTCCCTCGGGTCGACTTCTACGCCCCCCACGGGATGAGATGGGGTGATGATATTCTGATTCTGATATTTGTCGCCGTCACCACACAGCAGTAAAATTATTATTACTAATTATTAAATTTAATTACTGTTTTTAAACTGTGTTTATGTCATACATTGTGAGCTTGACAAGTACGAGTGTATGTTAATACCCAAGTGCTGAATAAATTTTATCATTTCATTGATCAATCAAATTGTTATAAGATCCTTATTCTGTACACAGTTTCTAGCAATAAAATGATCTATGTCTACAGGCAACGGTCCCATGTCATTCGCCAAAAAGTACATACGTTACATTAATAATGTTCGTACCAACTATATATGCAACATTTAATTGTATAAATCATTACAACGTTAAATTTATCATAATGCAAAAAAAATGAAATTCAAGTACCATACCATAAAATTGTACGCCCTAATTCAAGCTTTAGGTTTGCACAGACGCTAGCACATCAAGTTACCTCAATCTGTAAAATTTCCCCAATTGAAAGAGAACATTATGATTTTGTCATAAAGTTGAAAATCTATAAAAGAAATTTGTCAGATTGAGGTAGCTGGATGTGCTGGCGTCTGTACTTCAAAGGCAAAGATAATTCCGAAACCGTAAAAATCAAGCTTCGAGCCCCTATCTGAATCCGTCTGCTTCACATTGGAAACCAAATTAGCGAATCAACGCTCTTTTCACCCCTTACTTTGTAAGGTATTGGTTTGAAAAAATACAGAGCTGACTAACGTGTTCCAAACATTTACATTTATATTCAAGTAGCTACTCGTAGAACAAGTAGACTGTAAAATCTGTGCAACAAATGTTTCCCATTTTCCCATTGGCATGTGTGTGGGTAAGAACAAAATGGGGTATGTTATTCTTTAAGCCAAGAAAAGGTTTAATATACATTGTCTTCCAGTCTGATATGTAATGTACCTGCACTAGTAGACCTATTTGGTCACCGTAACCTAGTTGGCAGTGCTCCTGCCTACGAAGCTGGTGGTCCTGGGTTCGAATCCCGGTAAGTGCAAATATTTGTGTGATGAGCACGAATATTTGTTTCTGAGTTATGGATGTTTTCTATGTATTTTTTTTTATTTATCTATCTATATAAGTATGTATATCGTCGCCTGGTACCCATAGTACAAGCTTTGCTTAGTTTGGGGCTAGCATAATCTGTGTGACATTGTCCCGAGATATTATTATTATTATTTAATTCTCAAGCCTGGAGTTGGATGGAGTAAACCTGGTAAATATATGGCTTATAATATAATAGATATCTTGAAAGATGATGCCGGTATGGTGGGGTAGCGTAACGCATTATTAGTATAGCATATTCTCGTAATTGAAAATGAAGCAGAGATCAATCTAAAACAACTGTACAATAATAATAATAATAATATCTGGGGACAATGTCACACAGATTATCCTAGCCCCAAACTAAGCAAAGCTTGTACTATGGGTACCAGGCGACGATATACATACTTATATAGATAGATAAATACTTATATACATAGAAAACATCCATGACTCGGAAACAAATATTCGTGCTCATCACACATATATTTGCACTTACCGGGATTTGAACCCAGGACCACCAGCTTCGTAGGCAGGAGCACTACCAACTAGGCTACGGTGACAATATACTAGGGATTCAGTATCATGGGTAGATGTAGTTCTTTAAGAGGCTGAGGATACTTTCCGAAAATTCGCAACCATAAATGTACAAATTTAATATGTAGTATTCATTCCAATTTGGGACGCAATTTGCACCGCCCTCCCGCCCGTAAAAATACGCACATGCAAGAAGAACTTTATAAAAAAGGAAATTATATGCGCCTGTATATACCGTACACGTGTTTCAATCCTCCACAGAGCATTCTTAGCGGGTGCTAACTCAAATGCGATGAGTAAGCTTCCCTTGAGAATCGTCCAATGAGAACTGAACATGACTTGATTAAACTGACAATCAGAAGAATTAACACTACATATTAATTTTGTATTTTGATGTTAATTATAGTAATAGAGGTAAACAAGTAAATTTGAATTTTATAGCATTATTCGCAATGCAAAGCGTTTATCTAATCTCAAAATTGGGAAATCATAAATTTAATCGTCCGGCGGATCTCGAACCTGCACCATCTACCAATCCGGGGTAGGCGCTCTGCATTAAGCTACGAACGATACACGCTGCCAGATCAAATTTAGGATTCCCTTGCTAACACCCTTCCGGAGGATGTAGGTATTATCTATCGGTTTTGTTTTCTAGAAACATGACCATGGCAAGTTTTAACATAATCAAGAAAACAACCCACAGGTACATTTCATATACAAAGTTTAACAGTAGCCGCCGGTGTGAAACTTTTGCTTACAATATACCGTAGAGTCATTTGGACTTTGAAGACAGCTGCAACTAGCAACTGTAATTGCTTGCTTACGGCTCCTAGTACGAAGTTAGCTGCACCCAGCTATATTACCGAGCGTGATGTATTTGTGTTTTACGCATATTTTATGTATATTTGGTCACTTAAACTGTAACAACCTGTGACAACAATATTCTTACAAATAAATAATTCTATTCTATTCTATTCTATTCACCGTAGCCTAGTTGGTAGTGCTCCTGCCTACGAAGCTGGTGGTCCTGGGTACGAATCCCGGTACCTAAGTGCAAATATTTGTCTGATGAGCACGAATATTTGTTTCTGAGTCATGGATGTTTTCTATGTATTTAAGTATTTATCTATCTATATAAGTATGTATATCGTCGCCTAGTACCCATAGTACAAGCTTTGCTTAGTTTGGGGCTAGGATGATCTGTGTGACATTGTCCCCAGATATTATTATTATTATATTTACTACTAGCTGTGCCCCGCGGTTTTACCCGCGTTAATTTTTATAAATTATCATAGCTCCTACCCCGTAAGCGATAGCTTGATAATATGTAGCCTATATGTTGACCCGACCTCGTAGTAATATTTAGGCAAAATTTGAAGTAAATCCATGCAGTACTTTTTGAGTTTAGCCCGGTACATACATACAGACACACAGACAAAAATTCTAATAACTTTATTTTTGGCTTCGATATCGATTGTAGATCACGCCCCAAGTATCCTTTAAAAAAAATATTCAATGTACAGTTTTGAATTTCTTACAATTTTATTATATGTATAGATAAAAGACCCAAGAAAATACCGATTCTCACTTGACTTTGGTGAGATGCCTGGATATGATGAGGTGCCTTTGACGTTCATTGCCAATAGATGAACCTGCTGAGTTTGGTTCGCTGGGTCTTCTCAGTTGGGACGCATTGGATCCGGTGGTAGCATTAAAGCGCGACCATTGTTTTAAACACAAGGTCCGTTATAATAATAATACTGAATTCATACCTTAATATAGACAGAACCATTCAGACAATATGTAGTAAAATATAAATTTCAATAATTAAACCTAAACATAATCTCCTTGACAATAACTTAACTTAATAATATTAATATAAGCTAGCTAAATATCACAACAATTATAAAATAAATTTAATAAATGTTTTAACAATCCGTGTACCTAAATATCTATAATAAGTAACTAGAAATAATAACTGTATTACTACAAACATGTCCTGACTATTAATTACAAGCGCTTTTTTAAAGTCTACGTGAATAAAAAAAAGTAGGTAAATTACTGTTGTGTGCTTGACGGCAAAGAATATCCCCCATATTATCTCGTGGGGGCTTAGAAGTCCCGAGGTAGTATTTCTCAGAGAACGAGCAGCTGCGTCTCTCTGTGTACTATTACGATCTTCTTGGTTGCACACTTTCCTTCGTCCAAGCAAACGTTGTAAAAAGAAATAATTAAAAACAAATCGTTGAAACAAAATTCTCCTAATCCGATTCTCCGAAGAAGAGTAGAGATGGTGTAACAGTTATAATAAAAAGTAATAATAATATAACCTCAAGTCTAAACCTACGTATTTTATTCCAATATCAAAAGATCCCGAAGGCATCTGGAGTACCTGATCGTTATAGTACTATGACCATTGTACTGCAATCCCTAACCCGTGTGCCAAACGTGGCGATTATAGCATATCCCTCCAAATGATGGACACTATTCAGTTGAATTTATATTGAGGCTAATAATTCAATAGAAGTAGATCGAGAGGCAAGTTAACATTGAAAATTATTTTATAGTAGCTGTGCTCCGCGGTTTTACCCGCATTAAACTTTATAAATTATAGTCTATGCGTTAATCCAGGGTGTCAGCTAACTCCATACCAAATTTGATTAAAATCACTCCAGCCGTTTAGACGTGAAGAAGTAACAAACATACACACTCACAAACTTCCGCCTTTATAATATTAGCAGGATTTTTTACTTGGTTTTTAAAACAGTGATTTTCCCTTAAAACCATATATTATTTTGGAGAGTTTACTCTTAGCAGGTTGTATACTGTAGTAGTCGACCTAGTAGTCCACGTCAGCACCTTCCCGACTTTTATGAATGCAAAATAATTTATTTTTGAATAAGTAATTCTGTTACTTTACTATGGTAGAAATCCCCACAATCCTTTTTTTTATTATAAAAATAAGGAATACACATTAAATTAATATTAGTATTCGCCAAACTGCATTAAACAGTTTGTTGGCGAAATAGGCACTCAGTTTTACTTAAATACTACGGCTACATCCTTTGACTTCAAAATAAAAATTAATAATAATAATATCTGGGGACAATGTCACACAGATCATCCTAGCCCCAAACTAAGCAAAGCTTGTACTATGGGTACCAGGCGACGATATACATACTTAATAATAACACAAGACAATAGATAGTTTAATCGGGGGCGCGCAAGAGCGACTTTTAAAAAATACAAAATATTAATTGTAGAGACGAGTTTATTGTTCGACGATCGAACATCAAGTGCCAGTACACAATATGGCAAACCTTAATCTAAAACAGAGTGGGAGGTGGAACAGACCACCGGGATGAGCAACGTATGCATAAAAGTTGTTTTGACGGATGCAGACTGTGTCCCGACAGACTGCTGACTCTATGAAAGGATGTTTAGTCTACCAGGTCGCATGGAACCTTCTGGAATATATGCACGCGTAACTAGATAATTATAAACAACAACAACAATGAAACATGAACAAAAAAGAAAATTGATGATAATGATAAATAGGTATTATACTTAAATACACTGTATTTAATAACTATTGTTAGATTTGCTCTATATTTTAGAGCATAACATTCAATCGTAATTTTTTTTTAACTGCATTGTTTTTAGTTTCTTTCGGATTTACATTTCTTAGATAATCGTATACCTGCCTTAAGGCATAAACATTAATGTCTTAAAAATACACGAATAAATTAAACACACATAAACATAATTCATAACATTTTTGCAAAAGATAAATGTATAATGCCCATTTCATAAACATTAAACTTCAAACTTATAATAAACCCTTACACGCGAGGGTTTAAAAATAAAACCTTTTAATCTCGTATTATATCCACAACACCCTAAAAGTATCAGATAAAGAACCTAACTTAATTATTTTTATATCCTTTGCTTTATAAAAAGTCGTGGCCCTAATCGCTGTAAAATTGGTTTCCAAAATGGCCGATGTGTATCAGGTAATTTTGTAAACAGAACCGTGTCGGGTCAAAATTGAACTTCTGATTTCATAGGGATTTCACTAAGGATTATGTTATTAGATACAAATTGAAAAATTATAAAACCAAAGAATCCTATACTTGGGGTATTCAAGATTATGAGGGTTGAATTTAATACAATGCCCGCACTATGTATATAATTCCCTATGTCGCGCGGGGTACTTTACAAACCTATAATTGAACTACTCAGAATAACAATTTATGGGTCATACAAATAGTTATCCGGTGCGGGAACTGAACCCGGAACATGGAATGGTGAAGCGACTGTCTTAACCGCTGCACCACATGTTTAATTTTTTAATGAGATTACTTTTAAATATGGGCAACTTAACAAAGGGAACATAAACTTAATATATATCATATAATATATACAATCTATACAAATAAATAAAATGAAAGTATCTCTTTTTAATATCATACTATAGTTTTTACTAAATGCATATGAAAGCATATAAGTTACTTTAACATAACAAAATATCGAGTAGTACAAAAAAAGTGATTTTGTAGTATTCAAAAAAGTTAGTATTAAAAAGGCATTAGTGACGCCCTGCATAAATAGCCGTATGTTATAATAATAAATAATATTTCAGTTTTTTTTTGCCTAAGACCTACGTAAATTCTAATAATTTCTGCTTGATTCCTCCACGTATCTCTGGCAAAAAGGGTCTTGAGAGACAAACATGCTTGTAGATAAAATTGTTCACTACCATTAGCAAAACCTAAAATTCCTAGTAATCCTAACATATAACGTGTTATGTACGCTTGACACACTCACAATCATAAAAAGGAAGATGTACTTATTCCACCCATATAAAATATTAATTCCCATTTACTCCCCAAAAAAGGTTTAAAACCAATCATGAAATACCCAAAAGCTGTAAAACCAGGTTCGTAATAAAACAAAATGTAGAAACGCAAGATATTCCGAATGTAAGTGTTCCTTCGGGAGCGGAAAGGCAAACAGGGGTAACTGTAACATAATATATATTACGGGATGAACAAAACTTGAAAATAAGGTTAGTTACCACTTAAAGACTTTAAAACTATTCTTATATTAAATATTCTGTGTGGCTAACGGCAAATATATCACCACCTCATTTCATTCTGTGGTCCTGGCTGAATTGACCTACGGTGGCAATCCCCATTGGTGACTAGCCAACTAAGCTGTATATAATACAGTTCGGGGAAAGGTCAAGTGCAGCACCGAACGAATTACTTGTGGCGCATTGGATCTAGTGATAGTATTAATTGTTTTATCATTAATATTCACTTTTTACTCTTTGTTTTCTATTTTATGTTTCGTTTTTTATGTTAATTTTGTTTCCTAAATTTTAATTTTATTTTATCTATAGTAGTTTTCATTTTATATTTAGTTTTAGTTGTTATATATTTTTTGTTTTTTACTGGTGTCACGAGTGTCATGAATCTGTGCATGTTGTGACACCTTAATAAACTGTACGTTTGATTTTAAGTTTTAAGTGTTGTATTTAGACTAGCAATAATGTAACAGTTACTGGTTGTCCTAAATAAATAAATTAAAGCGCGACCGACGCTATACACCCAAGGTCCGTCATAATAATAATATTCAATTCTGTCCTAAATATAGACAGTACCGTTTAGTCAAGATATAGTTAAATATACTTATATAAACTATAAGTATTGACCAATTAAAAACCATAAATAACCAATTTGACTTAATAACTTCAAGAAATACCTATTTAACTAAAGCATTGTTATCTTAATATTCTACATTATCAAATATAAGTTACGATCGAATAATCTACGTGACGTCTTACCTAGAATTAAATATCTATACTTAGATTGAAATACTATTCATGTTCCCACTATTTACAAGCGCTTTTTGATCACCATGAAGAAAAACTTTTTTTATAATTTTAATCTTCTCATCTTATTTCTCCATGCTTACACAGGTCACTTTTTGTCTACCATTTATAGCAATTATTAATTTGCTTTTCTCTCTCTCGAACTAAAAGTAAGAAGAGAAGAAGTTGTTATATAGGTAACAGTTTAGTTTATCAATAAAAAAAGTGTTAAGTTAACATTTACGTAGTTTTGCCCACCAGTCCGCTACTCAAGTGTTCCTTCGGGAGCGGCTACTTATCGGGGTGCCACATAAAAAACTTACCGTCGCAGAGATTTATGGGAGTCCAACTACCTTCTTACTTCGATTGGGTTTTTCGTTATGTAACAGTTTTTCGGAGAAGAGAGGTCAAGAATATTTAGTTCAGGGTTGTAAAAGCTTTTGATTTTAATAGTGAAGTCCGTTGTTCGTCGTAGAGATAAATTCAGGTATATATTTATGGTGACTGATATTGGTGCAGAACCCCAATTGTGTTTTATTACTTAGGTACCACTGACAATTAATTTAAGTTTAAATTATGAATCCCAGCAATATTAATTTGAAGAAATATACTGCTAAAACTCAGCTTAAACTTTATTTTATTTATTTATGTGCCCGCCCACTGCCACTTCAGCTTTGTAATTCTTCGGGCTATGTCGGTGACTTTGATTCGCCTGCAGATTTCGACATTTCTGATCCGGCAGGGAAACTCCGAGCATAGCCCTCTACATTGCTCTTTGGGTGACCTAGAGCCTTCTAATAAGGCCCATAGTGAGCGACCACGTCTCTGTTCGGTAAGTCATTACTGGCAACACACACTGGTCGATTTGGCATACTAACAGTATAAAATTTTGCTGCTACGTAGAAATTCGTAGCGTTACTACGAAACTACTACGGCATACTACAATCCCTTTACCGCGCTAAATCGATGTAGAAAATTATCTAGTTCAGCCCAAAGTGGTTTATTTTTTAGGCATGCATGCATCTTAAAATTTGACTTTTTAATCATAACTGTATACATTGACCTTAGTCTAACGAGACAGACTGTGACGTTGCATGCTAATTCTTAGCGTGCTCCAGTTCTCATACGCTCATAATTAACATACTGGAGCTGTAGGTTTAAAATACGTATTGGACGTAAGTTAAGAACCTAAATTTTCCTATGAAAACGAACAACATGTAGCACATCAAAATTCAAAATGCAGAAAAAAATAATATTAACTCCCCAACGGTTTTGTTGTATTAGTTTAGTTTTATGGTTAAATACCGCTCCTTAAGTTACGGCCACTATTTGTATATATACGCAAACTTCGAGCCGCAGCTTCGCCCGCGTAAATTATTCGGAAATCGTAAAGTTCCTTAAATAGAAGTGCCGTCTCAATTGATCGAGCCATTTTAAAAATTAAGTGGGTCAAACAGACATACAATTTCTTTATAATTGTTTTCTTTTGCTATAGGAATCGAGTCAAAAACTGTTATTTTAACTTTACAAACATAGACTAAAATCTTAGTAATTCCTATAGATGAGAGTGGAAGATAGTCGGCCGCTCATAAGTTACCCTGCTATCTATTGCAATGGATGTATTAAAAGTTAAACATTAATAAAAGTAATTATTATTTTTGGATCAATGAATAAAGACTGGAAAATGAGTTGGAAAGCTTGGCGTCTTTTATTTGACTGACCACTCGTTTCTAACGATTCTTTTAAATGGTAATGCGGACGCAATAGTTGCTGTTTAACAAAAATAAAAACTGATGAAAATGAAGCATGAAAATTTGGTCCTTGCCAAAACTCCTAAAAATAAATTTTTGAGCTCTGAACATCGAAAAAAAATATTTTTACTAAAGATTGGGCATCTGCGCGGGAGATATTCCTTCATTCTTAAGGTTCGATGTGATTAGATTTGGTACGAATTCTTTTTATCAGAAAAAGGGCAAATATCACTTAAATCTCAGCCGGGATTTGCAACCCGTACTTTGTTATAAGCTACCGCTAAACCAAGAAGGCAATCAAACATCTTTATAAAAACATATCTTTATAACGCACTGAACAAAATATTTATGGTCCATTTTCTAAGCTAACTTTGAACCACAGGATATAATCTACTTGTATCTTATGTACCGTCTACTGTCCACAAAGTATTGTCCTTTCAACAGGCACAGGCTTCTTACATCACGGCAAGAAAATTCAGAGAGAACTCAGCTTACTGACAAGACCATTACTCCTGTGAGTAATGGTCCTAACCACTGTTGCTTAGGACAAGAAATAGGTCTTCTGTTGCTTTGTTGAATATCATTGAATAGCCCTTGTTCTTGAAATGGCACCTATATTTTATTGACACAAAGCTCGTAATTGCCTTTAAGTTACGATAAATTATTTATAAATTATGGTGATAGGTATAAAATATACGTTCTTAACACAGTGGGCATGCAAATAATTAAATAATAAAACATATCATAGGTATTTATGATTTACACAGTCAATATAAAGTGCAAAATAGTATATTTTTTTTTATTTTCATTGCTACCTATTAATGTAAACATAATAACTGCTAACCTACTAATATTACTCGTATAAATGCGAAAGTTTGTGAGTATGGATGTGTGGATGTTTGTTACTCTTTCTTCCAAAAACTACGGTACGGATTTTGATAAAACTTTATAGTAATTTATGATGATAGTAATCTATGATTTGATGATTGTAGTGATGTAGCTGATATATTCGAATAACACATAGGCTGTAAGTTTAAGGCGAGTGAAACTGTAGGGCACAGCTAGGTAGTAATAAACTGTGGTATTAATATAAGAAAAACAAAGATTGTTCAACATATCCTATATTTTACAATTCAAATATTCAATTGAAGTTTAGAAACATTCAACAAGCAGTAGTACCAAGTACATTTATTTGCATACTATCATTTAAGCCGCAGGCCTGTTGGCGTGGTTGGCAAATGCTTGCTTTTCACGCCGGAGGTCGTGAGTTCGATTCCCACCCAGGACAGATATTTGTGTGCATGAACATGTCTGTTTGTCCTGAGTCTGGGTGTAATTATCTATATAAGTATGTATTTACAAAAGAAAAGTAGTATATGTATTATATCAGTTATCTGGTTTCCATAGTACAAGCTCTGCTTAGTTTGGGATCAGATGGCCGTGTGTTAATAGTGTCCCAGAATATTATATATTATATTATTATTATTTCAGCAAATATCTATTATATTATATCAACATCTAGTATCTAGTACCTATCTAATGACAAATTTTTACCATAGCTATGACTGTTGCAACATGACACTTCACTTCCATATGCTCGCTTCACAAAATGTGTTAGAAGTTCTGATTAGGGGATTGACTTTCAAAATGGCCGTTAATACTAAATAATATACAAATACGTATATTATTTGGATATTAACGACTATTTTTAAAGCCAGGGGATTGACTCATTGGATCAGAAATTCTAAAACATTTTTTGCCAGAAGTTTAGACTTTAGTGCAGAAACCACCTATAAAGAATTGTGTAGCTGATAGCCAAACTCCCCTCGAGGCGGCGGAGGCAGTATGAGAAGTGTCCTTTATTGCCGCCGCGTGCAAGCAGCTCTGGGAAGTCAGCGATCTGTTTGTAGCGCAGTCGCTGTGCCGGATTTGCAGGAGTCGGCAATAGGGGAGGGCAATCCTGAGTCACTTTTGCACTTTTGCACGGTGATCACATATTATGAAATTTATTATTTCCTTATTTTTATTTAGGTATAAAATGTCTTCAAGCTTCTGGACTGGAAAGGCTTTGGCAGCAATGTCAATGGCGAGTACATCACTCACTTTCGATTTGCCGATGATATCGTAGTCATGGCTGAGACCATGGAAGACCTCGGTACAATGCTCGATGACCTCAGCAGAGTCTCTCAACAAGTGGGTCTGAAAATGAACATGGATAAGACGAAAATCATGTCAAACGTCCATGTTGCACCCACTCAATTGAAAGTTGGTGACTCTGCACTCGAAGTTGTAGAGAACTATATTTACCTAGGACAGACCATCCAACTAGGTAGGTCCAACTTCGAGAAGGAGGTCAATTGTAGAATCCAACTCGGATGGGCAGCGTTCGGGAAGCTACGTAACATGTTCTCGTCCAAAATACCGCAGTGTCTCAAGTCGAAAGTCTTCGACCAGTGTGTGTTGCCAGTGATGACATACGGAACAGAGACGTGGTCGCTCACTATGGGCCTTTTTAGAAGGCTCAAGGTCACCCAAAGAGCAATGGAGAGGGCTATGCTCGGAGTTTCCCTGCGGGATCGCATCAGAAATGTCGAAATCCGCAGGCGAACCAAAGTCACCGACATAGCCCGAAGAATTGCCAAGCTGAAGTGGCAGTGGGCAGGGCACATAGCTCGTAGAGCCGACGGCCGTTGGGGCAGAAAGGTTCTCGAGTGGCGACCACGAACTGGAAGACGCAGTGTGGGCAGGCCCCCTACAAGATGGACCGATGATCTTGTGCGGGTCGCTGGAAATCGCTGGATGCGGATAGCGCAAGACCGGCAATTGTGGAGATCTTTGGGGGAGGCCTTTGTCCAGCAGTGGACGTCTTTCGGCTGATATGATGATGATGATGATGATAAAATGTCGTTTATATATTTTGCTTGCATACAATGCTATGGAATTCAATGGAGAAGATGGCCTTTACGTTCCAATAAATAAATAATGAGATCAATATTAAATTGATATAAATGATTCCCTTCAGCCTTACGAGGATTTAACTGACTTCTAATATCTCTGGCTATTTAAATTTATTGATATACGTTGTTCGCAAAACATTCTAATGCTAAATTTGTACTGCAATTGTGATTAATGAACGCAATGTGTCTAGAACATTTTGAATGGACTGCATTAGTGAAAATTAGCTCCCAAATACTAATACACAGAAGCCTCTACATCTGATCTGGCATTAAACCTGCTAAGTGCATGGATTTGGCAGTATTACGTCTGTTTGTAGTATACGGTTCACTCATAGGACGTAATCCACGTGTCTACACTGGGCTCATGTAGTGGATCAGAAGCTAGAATTCTCTAAACATTGATGACTGAAGAAGTAATGACCTTAATTATAATACGGTAAATAATACATTTGCCATTTATAGACTTAAATAATAAAATGGGATTAATTTCCTTATGTATCAAACAGGACAAGGAAACAGGTGACAACCAATGGACAACTTAAGGGAGCTAGGTTGGACCCTGTTGAATCAACTGTGATCTTGGGTATCACTATTGACTCTAAGCTACAATGGAGCCCACAAATAGAAAAACTGTTCGGCAAATTAAGTTCTGCAGCATATGCAGTGAAAACTATTAGACGGCTGACTGATGTTGACACAGCTAGAATGGTTTATTTCAGTTATTTTCATAGTTTAATGTCCTATGGAATTCTTCTTTGGGGTAGCTCTGCTGACATTAACACCATATGTATATTGCAAAATAGAGGTGTAAGAGCTATCTATAATCTTGGCCCGAGAGTGTCTCTAAGAGAAAAGTTCAAAGAGGTTAACATTCTAACTGCACCATCTAAATGTGCATAAAAATATTTATTCCTTCTGTAAAAGTAGCAATACACATAATGTAAATACTAGATATAAGAATAATCTCAAATTGCATACTACCCGTCTCCACAAAATAAGTAACTATTTTATGGGGCAATGTATAAGATTCTATAACAATTTTATAAGTGATAAAAGTGCTTGGGATTGAGTTGTTCTGAGTCAACACACATGATTGTAATTAATATTAAGTATATTTTATTTTAAAAAAGGATTCCTACTGAGTTTTCTGGCAGTGTTTCTCTGTAGCTGCAACGTCATGCACTGCACGGTAGGGTAAAAAAATATGACGACTCCACATGTAAAATTTTTACGAAATAAATATTTTTTTTTATTTTTTGTTTTATTATTATGTATTATGGCTCACAATTAAAATGAGTTATACACAGCGAAGTTTTAGGCTTTCCAAAATGAATAAATGCTTTTATATAGTATTTTTTTAGGGTTCCGTGGCCAAATGGTAAAAATCGTAACCCTTATAGATTCGTCATGTCTGTCTGTCTGTCTGTCCGTATGTCACAGCCACTTTTTTCCGAATCTATAAGAGCTGTACTGTGGAAACTTGGTAGGTAGATATATTCTATGTACCGCATTAAGATTTTCACACTAAAATAGAAAAAGAACAATAATTTTGGGGGTTCCCCATACATAGAACTGAAACTCCTAATGCTTTTTTCATCGTACCCATATCTATTATCTATAGATAGGTCTTTAAAAATGATATTGAGGTTTCTTTTTCTAAACTGAACAGTTAGCGCGAGAGACACTTCCAAAGTGGCAAAATGGGTCCCCCCTTCCCCCCTGTAACTTCTAAACTAAGAGAACGATAAAACTAAAAAAATATATGATGTACATTACCATACAAACTAACAACGAACATTGGTTTGAACGAGATCTAGCGAGTAGTTTTTTTTAATACGTCATAAATCGTAAACCGCAATTTGCTTTCATTTAATCAACTGAAATACTTGCTGCTACGGAACCCTTCATGGACTAGTCCGATTCGCACTTGGCCGGTTTATTTAATATTTGAGCAGCAATTACAGCGGTAAACGAGCAATTGGTCACCTGATACTAAGTGATCACCGCCGCCCATGGACACTCGCAACACCATAGGAGTCGCGGTTGCGTTGCCGGCCTTTAAGAGTCAGCACAAACAAGTGTACACAGTCAGTAACACAACATTAAAATTATTAATGTTATTATTAAGGAATGTATTCTGTAAGGTGGAGGTACAGACGCCAGCACATCCAGCTACCCCAATCTGTCAAATTTCTTTTATAGATTTTCAACTTTATCTCATAAGCATAAGGCTCACTTTCAAATGGGGAAATTTGACAGATTGGGGAAGCTTGATATGCTGACGTCTATACTTGTCCAGTCGGGCTGCTCTTTTACACTTTTATACTTTCATCAGCATTATGAAAGGCACTGTTGGAGATAGACCTCCTTTTAATCGGCCGGGAAGCAACGATACTGTGACGTCACTACGGGAGCGGCCTTGGCTCTCACCACTCTAAGAGTGCGAGTGCCCGATTTAGACAGCATAAAGAGCCGAGTCCTGGTCGCAGAGATCGGATAAGATACCTGACCGGCAGGATTTGAGGGAAGACAAACTAAGGCCCACAAGCCAAAAGAATTCCTCGGCAGGTTAGGTTTAGTCAGTGCAAGTCCGACATACCCATCTGCAGACACAATTTGCCGGTAGCTAACGTAGGCAGCGATTTCTGGAAATCGCTGGATGCGGATAGCGCAAGACCGGCAATTGTGGAGATCTTTGGGGGAGGCATTTGTCCAGCAGTGGACGTTTTTCGGCTGATATGATGATGATGATAACGTAGGCATGCTCTGCCTCAAAAATAAAAAATGAACTGCCTACTTAAAAGGCTTCCACAACGTTGCC
The DNA here is from genome assembly GCA_951640165.1 of Pseudoips prasinana. NCBI lineage: Eukaryota > Metazoa > Arthropoda > Insecta > Lepidoptera > Nolidae > Pseudoips > Pseudoips prasinana. The sequence continues at coordinate 38,231,879 of OX621243.1, read as the reverse complement.
ATTGCCGGAGGCGTTCACCGCAATCACCGTGTTTGGCATGCGAGTAGGTGACTGCAGTCAGTTTGTAGCTAGTACCCACGCGGCGCAGCTGGCTGCTGGTCAAGCTAGCCAGTGTTGCTCTTATTCACCGATGTTGTATGGTGGTCCTGTTATTCTGTCTGGGCCTCGAACCATGATAGGGAGCATAAGGTTCACTTTCAATTCTGGAAATTTGACAGATTGGGGAAGCTTGATGAGCTGGCGTCTGTACCTATTTGATATTCACTTTGTGTACTACCTAGTAATGCTCTTATTCACCGATGCTATATGGTGGTCCTGTTATTCCTTCTGGGCCGGGAACCTTGAGCTACTTGTATTCAGCTGCAACCAATCACATCTGTCGAGTTAGATGTAATTGGTTGCAGCTGAATAAAAGTAGCCTCATGGTTCCCGGACTAGAAGGATTAACAGGACCACCATATAACATCGGTGAATAAGAGCATTACTAGGTAGTACACAAAGTGAATGCTGTGTGGTGACGGCGACAAATATCAGAATCAGAATATCATCACCCCATCTCATCCCGTGGGGGGCGTAGAAGTCGACCCGAGGGAATATCTACCAGAGGATGGGCAGCAGCTTCCTTCTGATTACTATGACCATCTTACTGCGATCACCAACCCGCCTGCCAAGCGTGGCGATTATGGCATATCCCCCAAGACGATTCTTGAGAGAGGCTTGTCCAGCAGTGGACTTATTTAGCTGTAATGATGATGATGACACAAAGTGAATATCAAATAGGTACAGACGCCAGCACATATCTTCCCCAATCTATCAAATTTCCCCAATTGAAAGTGAACCTTATGCTTTTGTGTTACAGTTAAAAATCTATAAAAGAAATTTGACCGATTGTGGTAGCTGGATGTTCTGGCGTCTGTACATGATTGACTTACTAGTAACTGAACAAGCGGTAACGTACAGCTTCAGTCAAATATACGTCAGTTAGTCCATTCGCCGTCAGCGCGGGGACGACAGACTACATGACACGGACGTCAATAATTCGTAGCTCAAAGGATTTGGCAAAGCTACGTTTACGCCAAATCATCTGATATTGGAACTGACAGAGACAGGATGGGAAAGATCAGAATTAATCAGAGTGGAATGATTACCTATAGTCATGAATTAATGAGGAGGTCATAGTTAGTAGTTGACGGTCACCGTAGCCTAGTTGTTAGTGCTCCTGCCTACGAAGCTGGTGGTCCTGGGTTCGAATCCCAGTAAGTGCAAATAATTGTGTGAGCACGAATATTTGTTTCTGAGTCATGGATGTTTTCTACGTATGTAAGTATTTGTCTATATGTATAAGTATGTATATCGTCACTTGGTACCCATAGTACAAGCTTTGCTTAGTTTGGGGCTGGGATGATCTGCGTGACATTGTCGCTAGATAGTCAGTCCTCGCCAGTCTGTAAACTACTCCTTTATATAGAGAGGCTAAGTAGGTGTGCGTCACGATTGCTCCGCCACGTTATCCAAACAGAAAAAGAAATCGCTATATTTTTTGTCAAAATTAGTCAAAATCGAAAGGAATAAACCAAAACTTTGTCAAAGCAGAAACAAAGAAGTTACAGGGGTTTTAAGTTGGCCGCGCGAACGTAACGTGCACGATTGCGCGGCCATGGAGATCTCAGTAACTACTTGGGATAGAGATCTAAATCTTTTTGTTAATTGAACATTTCATTTGTCAACAATTGTCAAAAAAAGAATTATAAGACTAAGATCAATATTTCACGAAATATTCACCTTGGAAGTTATGGCCGCGCAATCGTGCACTTGATGTTTCTTTAATCTCGATTATTTCTTAAAAACTTAAGATATCATGCAGTAAAACTGTTACTAGAAGAAAGTTTTTAATATGTCAAAAGTACCGAAAGCATTTCATGCCACCAAAGTTTATTTAAACTGACGAAATCAAGGCAAAACAAAAGTTTCGTGGCCGCGCAATCGTAACGTTACTTTGAACGCTGATATCTCATTATCTATAATTGTTAAGATTTCGGTGTTAACAACCATTTATTCGTAATATTAACCTAATCAGATTGACATAGCGTTTTACCCTCAGGACAATTTTCTACGCGTGTAATCTCAAAAATAATGATATCTCTTATAATGTTCGAGTAGAGTGACCATAATTTCTGTTAAATAAGGGGATATCTTATGCTCTACTAGACGAAAATATACCTGTTAGGAATAATTGTTGGAGAATTGGCTAAGATAAGACAGTTCAATACAACATTCTTTTCTTCTATACACATGTTCAAATCATGCCATACAAAACAAGGCCAAAAAATGGAACTTAGTTCCGTTTTCACCACATGATGACATGACGCGACATTGCTGCTTGTACTCCAGTAATTTATCTATATCCATACATATAATAAAATCGTAGGAATGTCAAAACTGTACATTGAATGTTATTTAAAAAGGATACTTGGGGCGTGATCTACAATCGACATCGAAGCCAAAAAAATAGTTTTTAGAATTTTCGTCTGTTTGTCCGAGTTAAACTCAAAAAGTACTGCATGGATTTACTTCAAATTTTGCACAGAGGTCTACGGGAGAGGAGCTGTGATAATTTATAAAATTTAAGGCGGGTAAAACCGCGGGGCACAGCTAGTCAAGTACCCCGCGACACAGGGATTAGATTCCCAAGTTTGGGCGTTGTCTTTTTAAAACGAAAAGAAAAAGAAAATAATTTAAAATGTGCTCGGTTAATAGGCAGTAAACAATTATGAACTCAAAGCTACGTGTGATGATTTTAGAACTGACTCGAACGGAGGGACTCTACCTGCGGAATAGCAATTCTATTTATTTTCATTTTGAGAGAAAAGAGAATGGCAGAATTCGTATCGCATACTTCCGTTGTTGATCAGCTATATAATTTGTACCACTTGTTAAGACAACTAAGGTATTGATTTTAATGTAAGCATAATATTTTTAGAACTTGGGATTAATAAATAAAATCAAAAAGAATATTTCAATTATTTTCAATAAATAAACGTATTAAAATCGTAAACTAAACGCAGTTACGTTTACAGAAATTGCCATGTCTAAAATAATATAAATGTCGAGATTATAATTAATTATTTATAAATGGGAACAATATTACATATAAATCATATAATTATAGACTTATTTATTATACCTAAGAAAGCACAATTGTTGCATTAAATCGTAATAATTAATGATTTAGAATAGGAACGATTTTCGTCGTCAATATTTTTTTGTTCATGGCAATTATTTATTGACAGGCAAAGACAATCTGTCAGGTATTTATTGCTGTTGTTTTGATACATGTCATCAATTTAGCAAATAATCTTGCAGATATTACGTGAGTTCAGCATCAGTTCCTCCGTGCTATAATATATGTCTGTAGACAGTGGATGCACGAAAAGACGCTTTATCATTTAATTAAAATGACGAGTTTGCAATGTGTTAATTGCAACATTCGTTTGCCCCGAAGACAAGCATTATCCGAATGAGTGAAGTTCTCAATAAACCCAATGTTGCTTTGTGCTATGTGATAATTATTATTGTTTGGTACTTATATGAAGATATTCTTAGATGAAGTAATACTAAGGATAAATTAATAATAATATCAATAAAATTAATGTAGTTACAAAAAACAAATAATCTATTGTTTTATTTACCTCCACTCAAAACCTCATATAACCCCTCGCAACCTCACACACAAATGTACACTGGGTTATGAACTATGTAATTAATGGAAATAAAGACCTTTTCATTATTTCAACAAATAATAGCTGTTTGAATCTTCCTAACCTAACTCGCGACCCGTTTAGGGTTTTCGGGGCAGGTTCGGAATAAATCCATGTAAAAAACTATAAGAAGAGCTACAACATTTACCTACTTTATCACCATTATTACATTTATTACATAAACATTGGTTTATGTAATAAATGTAATAATAATATCTAGGGACAATGTCACACAGATCATCCTAGCCCCAAAATAAGCAAAGCTTGTACTATGGGTACCAGGCGACGATATGCATACTTATATAGATAGATAAATACTTAAATACATAGAAAACATCCATGACTCAGAAATAAATATTCGTGCACATCACACAAATATTTGCACTTACCGGGATTCGAACCCAGGACCACCAGCTTCGTAGGCAGGAGCACTACCAACTAAATATAATATGTAACAATCTTCATTGGTACACTAGTTAACACTAGCATTTCATTGCCACATCAGTAGACACAGTTTGATATTTACAGTATCTTTATTACTTAGGTAGTAAGAGTGATTTTCGAACTGCAATGTTTCCACGGTCATGGGGTTGACCCACAGATTACCAAACGTAACCTTAAAATAAAACTGGCTATAACTTTTATATCCCAAGTTCTAAAAATCTAAGAAATTAAAAATGCCTTTTCTATCACATTAACCACCAATTAAAACATAAAATATCCCGTAACACGAAATTTTACTAGCGGTACAAAAGCCTCATACATTCTTGCCGTTTGCCTTTATATTTCAAATTCTGTACAGACGCCACCACATCTAGCTACCCCAATCTGTCACATTTCTTTTATAGATTTTCAACTTTATCACAAAAGTATAAGGTTCACTTTCAATTGGGGAAATTTGACAGATTGGGGTAACTTGATTTTTTTCTATTTTAATATTTCTAGCATTGCCAACCCACGAAAATTTGACTCCTAATTTGTAATACATATTAAACTAGGAACCAAATGTGGGAACCAATCGCGTTATATTTCGTATAATTTATGACCGTAAAAACATTATACTTCACCATGTCAGCCAAATTACGTCCACAGTTGGGACAAAATCCTCCGCAAAGTTCACAGAAAAACGCTGCTACCCGTTCTCTGGTAGGTTTTTCTTCAGGACGATTTCTAGGCCCCCCACAGGATGAGATGGGGTGATGATATTCTACGCCGTCACCACACAAAGAATTCGTAATAATTATACTTACTTTATCGATTTTACGTAAATGGTCGAAACTCCAGCTCAAGAAATACTGTTGCCATTACCATCACTGTTTCATTGATAAAATTATAACTCGTCAATACATAACAAAACATAAAAGTCGTTTATCAAACGGAAAAAGGAAAGTGTATTAAACTCTTTTATTTTAGCCAATTCTCCAACAATTATTCCTAACAGGTATATTTTCGTCTAGTAGAGCAAAATATATCCCCATATTTAACAGAAATTATGGTCACTCTACTCGAACATTATAAGAGATATCATTATTTTAGAGATTACACGCGTAGAAAATTGTCCTGAGGGTAAAACGTTATGTCAATCTGATTAGGTTAATATTACGAATAAATGGATGTTAACACCGAAATCTTAACTATTATAGATAATGAGATATAAGCGTTCAAAGTAACGTTACGATTGCGCGGCCACGAAACTTTTGTTTTGCCTTGATTTCGTCAGTTCAAATAAACTTTGGTGGCATGAAATGCTTTCGGTACTTTTGACATATTAAAAACTTTCTTCTAGTAACAGTTTTACTGCATGATATCTTAAGTTTTAAGAAATAATCGAGATTAAAGAAACATCAAGTGCACGATTGCGCGGCCATAACTTCCAAGGTGAATATTTCGTGAAATATTGATCTTAGTCTTATAATTTTTTTTTTGACAATTGTTGACAAATGAAATGTTCAATTAACAAAAAGATTTAGATCTCTATCCCAAGTAGTTACTGAGATCTCCATGGCCGCGCAATCGTGCACGTTACGTTCGCGCGGCCAACTTAAAACCCCTGTAACTTCTTTGTTTCTGCTTTGACAAAGTTTTGGTTTATTCCTTTCGATTTTGACTAATTTTGACAAAAAATATAGCGATTTCTTTTTCTGTTTGGATAACGTGGCGGAGCAATCGTGACGCACACGCTAAGTAGAACTAAAAATTGTCTGCTAACTAAAAAAATGAAACCCATTATATGTTGGTTTTGGATTATATTCGTATTAAGTCAACGATAAACCTGGTGAGTGGTTACCGTATCTCAGCCTGACTGTAGTTGTACTCTTTCGATAAACATGACAATACCTTATCATTATGTAATAGATTTTAAATCATTAGTTTGTAATAATTTGTATAAGTGATTATGTAGTTAATAGTTTTAGATCATTAGTTTTAATTTGTAATTTAATAGTTCGTAATATCTAGTCTATGATTGTAATGTACATCCTTAGTTATGCTGAATGTTGTGTTCACGTTGAGAAGGTCAGACACTAATGTTCAGTTTTTGAGAAAAAATCTTTAAGATTTTTGTGTGTATTGTCCAGTTTAGTAAACCATCAAATAAATCAATTCTCACGCTCTACTGACTTTTCCCCTTTCTGTAATGAGATGATCTTTAGCGACCGTCCTTAATCTGAGGACCTTAAAGCAATATAACTATATTGTGGATAGCTCGTCCCCAGTTGATTTGATCTCTTTTAGTTATTTTTCGCTAAAATTGATAATATTTTTAGTGATTTAGAATTTTATATCCCCATTTACCACCATATATCACCATTTAACGACGCTTGGTGTTTACCAAGCCGAATATACCAAAATTATAATATTGACATTTTGTGACATTTAATATTAATATTTATTATAGTAAATTACTTGGACTTTGTTAATGGATGTTTTTAAATTTTATTGCATTTGTGATATTCTGTATATATAATAATATTATGTTATCTACCTACCTATCTTCTATTTTAAGTTTTAATTTATTTGCTGTATTGTGTATAATTTAATTATTGACGTGCATAAGTGTACCATGTGTTCCTAAGTGTAATAAATATTTCTGATTTCTGATTAGATTTTTATTTGATTTATTTATTTATTTATTGACAAAATATAAGCTTACAGTTAACACCAAAGCGCTTATAATTTATACTTAACAACTAAAGATTATGATTACGCTACATTAAAATTCTATTACTATATGTCAAATGAAATATGAAATTAAACAACAATAATAAAGACAAACACAAACACACAAAAAGCTACATTGATTTTAAGATTTGGCGCTATTTAAATACTCTATTACATTTCTAAATGTTGTACTAACTGCGTCAAAAAATATGTCTGCATGTGGATTTGATTGCAGGAAACCGTTTATAAGCTTAATGGCTCTAGCCGTTGGACAGTTCTCTCTTTGTTGAGGGCGCCATGTTGGCGGACAGGAGAGGAGTCTATGTTGGCGCCTGCCACTGCCACAAATGTATTGACTAGGTGCAAAGAGATAAATACATTCACGTACCGCGGGGTTGTCAACTTTATTTGAGAGCAACATAAAATAATGTATTATGTGCGTTAGCTCACGCCTGAGTCGTAGAGTATCAAGCCCGACCATTCCAGATACAAACATGGACGGATATAAAAATGGATAGTACCCATATTCACGCTTATAGAGATATCGAGCGAATTTCCTTTGTATCTTCTCGACCATAAGGGTATATAGCGTTTCATTGGGATACCAAATTATCGCGTTGTACTCCAGTTTGCTACGAACATAGGCTATATAGAGAAGCTTGATTACTCTAGTATTTTTAAATTGTGAAGATGTCCTCATTATAAATCCTAAGCACTTACTAGCGTCTTTACATGTTCGGATAATATGTTCATGGAATGTCAATTTACTATCCATGACGACGCCAAGATCACGAATAGAGAAAACATGTTCTAGAGCTGCGTCTGCTATTGTGTATGCAAATGTGATTGGAGCTTTGGACCGAGAAAAAGTAATGGATTTGCACTTAGAATAATTAAGCAACAATTTGTTACTTATACTCCATTCGACCACAGCGTCAATATCACGCTGTAGTGCAGTGCAATCTGCAAAATTGGACACTGCGAGGAACAATTTTAAGTCGTCCGCAAACATGAGGGACTCTGCATTTGATACTACTCTGGGTAAGTCGTTTATCATTATTAAGAATTGTGTAGGACCAAGGGTGCTGCCTTGACTTACTCCAGAGCGAGTATAATACTCTTGAGACCTATATCCTGCCACCTTCACAAACTGTGTACGATCTCTCAGATAATCAGACATGAACTTTAGAAGTGGTGTGGAAAACCCGAAAGCAGCAAGCTTGATTAAAAGAATGTCATTATCTACCAGGTCAAAAGCTTTCTTGAAATCGAAGTATGCAGCGTCGACCTGGCAGCCTGACTTAACTTTTGCATTCAAATAATCCACGAAGCTAATGTGGTTAGTTAATGTGGAGCGTCCGGGACGAAATCCATGCTGACAATTATCAAGTTGTCCCTTAATCTGGTTGCAGATAGATCTGTTTATAACAGTTTCAAAACTCTTCCCAAGCACTGACAAGATGGCAATGGGCCTAAAGTTGGTTATATCAGTGGATGTTCCGACTTTAGGTACTGGAACTACCCTAGATACTTTCCACTTACTGGGATAGATGTTTTGCCGAAGTGAAATGTTATACACGTACAGCAGTGGTTCCTCTAAAGCAGACAAGCAGTCTTTTATTAAGAATGGAGGTATATTGTCAGGCCCAATGGCTGATCCTAATTTAAGATGCCCCACTGCGCTCCGCAGTTCAGCCACATTAATTTGGTTGATAGTGACGTTGGATATGCTACAGCGCTCATTTGCATTGCGTTCTGCTACGTCAACATCCAACAATGGAGTAGAAGTATGAAAAACTGAACTGAAGTGGTCAGCAAATGCATCAACAGCTTCCTGACCTTTTACAACTTTATTATTGTAAACAAATTCATTAATCTGTTGTCTTACTTTGCGTTTTTCTTTAACATATTTCCAAAAAGTTGCGGGCTCGAGAGTAATATTGTTTTCAATTTTCCTAATATAATTATTATAAGCTGCATCTATAAGCTCTTTCACTTTAGTTCTGTAGTATTTGAACAATTCTTTATTAAATTCTAAACCTAAACTTTTGTATTTTTTTAGATTGAAGTATTTTAATTTTATGTAGTGTATTATTTCTTTGTTGTACCATTTTGGATATATGTATTTATTATTTGATATTATTTTTTTTTAGAGGAACCCTTGCACTAATAGCATTATTGAGCTTATTATAAAAAACGTCTACTGCGATGTTTGTATCTTCTTGTTGAAATAGGTCCGTCCAATCAATGTTTGCAATATCATAGCCATAAGCCAAGAAAATCTGCTTTCCGAAAATTCCACTCAGAGCAGAGATGGTGGCCTGGAGACAATGATGTTGGGCTAGTTATTTGAGCACTTCTAGGCAGTGAGAGTATTATCTCTAAGGGGGGGTGGTAAGCGTCCATTGGAACAAGTGGCTCAACATTTGATGTTACATTAACACTTCCGGGGTCAGTAGTAGTTAAAACCAAATCCAAGATGCATCCATATTCATTGGAAACATTATTACACTGTTGAAGCTTGCAGTGTTCCAAAAAAATATCAAACTGGCTCTGAACAGATTTACTGCACGATTTCAAATTGAAATCACCAGCAATCAAGAATTGATACTCGGAATAGGCAACAATAGCATTCTCAATACAAGCCAGGACATCGAGATATTGGTTTTGGTTGTAATTAGGCGGTAAATATACAGCACACACTAACAGCTTAATATATCTCCATGAAATAATGGCCAACAACAACTCTTTATCATCAGTCAAGCCATCTATGTTAGTGATTCTCTTGACTGAGTAACAATTCTTTACTGCTATTAAAACACCACCCCAACCAACATCGCCTGCACGATCTTTCCGTAGTACAATATCATCATCATCATATCAGCCGAAAGACGTCCACTGCTGGACAAAGGCCTCCCCCAAAGATCTCCACAATTGCCGGTCTTGTGCTATTCGCATCCAGCAGTTTCCAGCGACCCGCACAAGATCATCGGTCCATCTTGTAGGGGGCCTGCCCACGCTGCGTCTTCCGGTTCGTGGTCGCCACTCGAGAACCTTTCTGCCCCAACGGCCGTCGGCTCTACGAGCTATGTGGCCTGCCCACTGCCACTTCAGCTTGGCAATTCTTAGGGCTATGTCGGTGACTTTGGTTCGCCTGCGGATTTCGACATTTCTGATGCGATCCCGCAGGGAAACTCCAAGCATAGCCCTCTCCATTGCTCTTTGGGTGACCTTGAGCCTTCTAATAAGGCCCATAGTGAGCGACCACGTCTCTGTTCCGTATGTCATCACTGGCAACACACACTGGTCGAAGACTTTCGACTTGAGACACTGCGGTATTTTGGACGAGAAGATGTTACGTAGCTTCCCGAACGCTGCCCATCCGAGTTGGATTCTACGATTGACCTCCTTCTCGAAGTTGGACCTACCTAGTTGGATGGTCTGTCCTAGGTAAATATAGTTCTCTACAACTTCGAGTGCAGAGTCACCAACTTTCAATTGAGTGGATGCAACATGGACGTTTGACATGATTTTCGTCTTATCCATGTTCATTTTCAGACCCACTTGTTGAGAGACTCTGCTGAGGTCATCGAGCATTGTACCGAGGTCTTCCATGGTCTCAGCCATGACTACGATATCATCGGCAAATCGAAGGTGAGTGATGTACTCGCCATTGACATTGATGCCAAAGCCTTTCCAGTCCAGAAGCTTGAAGACGTCTTCCAATGCAGCGGTGAACAGTTTCGGAGATATAACATCTCCCTGTCTCACGCCTCGCTGCAAGTGGATAGGTTTCGAGATCTGGTCCTGGAGTCGCACTGACATAGTGGCGTTTTCATACAAACACTTTATCACCTCGATATACCGGTAGTCAATTTGGCACCTTATGAGAGACCTCAGCACGGCCCATGTTTCGATAGAATCAAAGGCTTTCTCATAGTCCACAAACGCTAAGCACAGTGGCTTGTTATACTCTTCGGTCTTCTGTATAACTTGCCGCAGCGTATGTATGTGGTCTATGGTGCTAAAGCCTTTTCGGAAACCGGCTTGTTCGGGAGGCTGGAAGTCGTCAAACCTGCGCGCGAGACGGTTCGTAACGACCCTCGAAAACAACTTGTAAACATGGCTCAGCAGTGTGATGGGTCTATAATTCTTCAATAGGGTTTTGTCGCCCTTTTTGAAGAAGAGCACCACCACACTTCTGTGCCATGCTTGTGGCGTTTGACCATCTAGTATGACGGAGTTAAATAACTTCTGAAGGGCCCGTAGGATTGGTGTACCACCCGCCTTCAGAAGCTCTGCTGTAACTCCATCATCACCAGGCGCCTTGTTGTTCTTGAGTTGTTTGAGAGCCATTCTAATCTCGTACAGGCTGACGTCCGGGATGTCTTCGGTGTAATGTCGGGTTAGTCGTGCTCTGGGATCTGAGCCATGACTTTTGACAGGCTGTGGCTGTGTTGTCGTATATAACTGTCCGTAGAACTTCTCGATCTCTCCCAGCAACTCAGGTTTAGACGTGACGATTCTACCATCCTCAGTCTTCAGCTTCGTCAGTTGGCTCTGTCCAACAGACAGAGCTCTTGCGAACACTTTGGAGCCTTTGTTCCGCTCGATGGCCTCTTTAATACTAATTGTATTAAATTGGCGCGTGTCGCGAGTCAAAGACTTTGAGATCTGTCTGTTGAGCTGCCGATATCTGGTAGCATCATCTGAGGATGTCAGAACCATTTTCCGTCTATCTTCCATAAGTTGCAGGGTCAAGTCAGAGATCTTTTTAGTTCTGTTTGTACGACGGGCCTTGAAGACCTTAGACCCAGCCGTATGGACAGCTTCTACGAGCCTGTCATAGTATGAGTCCACTTCCTCGCAGTCTGCTAGGCATTCGAAACGGTTTTGCAGTTCGAGCTGAAATGGTTCGGGGTTTTGGACGTGGATAGGTAAGGGTCGGAGCGTAGACTTTATCAGTCGGGACCTCTGGAGTTTGACATTAAGGTTCAATGAGCCTCTGACCAGTCTGTGATCGCTCCCGGTTTTAACCGCATTGATCACGGAGACATCATTGAACATCTGTCGTCTCGTCGACAAGATAAAGTCTATCTCATTTTTAGTCTTACCATCGGGGCTCACCCAGGTCCATTTGCGGTTATCCGGCTTCTTGAAGAAGGAATTTATCATAAAGAGTCCCTCCTTCTCCATGAAGTCGGCCAACATTTGGCCCCGGGGGTTCCGGTCACCAGTTCCAAATTGCCCCACTCTCAGCTCATTACCGAATCGTTTGCCCAGCTTCGCGTTAAAGTCCCCCATGACCACAGTGAAATACGAGTTAGAGGTATGTATGGCTCTGGATATGTCCTCATACATAACCTCGACTTCATCGTCGGAGTGCGTCGAAGTGGGTGCGTATACCTGTATAACCTTCAACGAATACCGCTTGGTGATTCTGAGTATAAGGTACGCAACCCTCGTCGACACACTCTCGATTTTCACTAGGTTGTTCACGAGGGACTTGTGGACTATGAACCCGACACCACCTTGGGATATTTGGTCACCCTCCCGGTAATAGAGCAGGTTTCCGGATTTCAGTATTATCGAGTCCTCCCCCTCTCTTCGGACTTCAGATAATCCTACAATATCCCAATGTAACCTGCTCAAGTCTTCCTCCAGTTCGGTTATCTTCTCGTCGGACCGCAGTGTACGTGTGTTATATGTTGCCAGGGCCAGAGGTCGTCGGTGTTGGTAACGCGGAATCTGCCGGGGATTCTTAGCACCCCCTGCCCTGCCGTAACCACGGCTGTTACCACGGCTGGGAATAGCAGGGCTGCCGGGGACTGGGGGCCGCGGTTTGGTTGTGTCCATCATTTGAGGGGATTTGCCATAATCGCCACGCTTGGCAGACGGGTTGGCGATCGCAGTAAGGTGGACATTGTACTCAGGAGAACGCTGCTGCCCGTTCTCTGGTATATATTCCCTCGGGACGACTTTTATGGCCCTCCACGGGATGATAGGGGACAATATACTCTGGAGGAAAGAGTTCTCCGTCATCTATAGAACTATTTAGAAAAGTTTCAGTTAAAATTATAAGATCGCTAGATATTGATGTGGCATTGGTATGAAATGTAACAGTTTTTGTGCGCAAACCTCGCACATTCTGATAGTATACTTGATCTGGTCATGTTGCCTATAACGATACTATTATTAAGTGTTGATTTATTACCGTAATTCTATACATATGTATAGATTTACGGTAAAAAATCAACACTTAATAATAGTAAGTCTCTGGATCTCTGGTCATCATGTCAGGTTGCCTATAAAGTAATCGTTATAGGCAACATGACCAGATCAAATATCAAAATAAAATCGTAGGAAATTCAAAACTGTACATTGAATATTTTTCAAAAAGGATACTTGGGACGTCATCTACAATCGATATCGAAGCCAAAAATATAGTTTTTAGAATTTTTGTCAGTGTGTCTGTTTGTCTGTATGTATGTCGGGGCTAAACTTAAAAAGTACTACATGAATTTACTTTAAATTTTGCGTGAATATTACTAAGAGGTTGGGTCAACATATAGGCTACATATTATCACGCTATCGCCTACGGGGGATGAGCTGTGATAATTTATAAAATTTTACGTGGGTAAAACCGTGGGGCACAGCTAGTAGTAAATATTTCAATTAGTATGTTTAGTATCGCACGTTTGTTACTTTTACCTGTCTTTTGGGCGGCTTGAAACATGGGTACTTAGAATTGCGGGTAGTTGTAGGTAACTTCGGACGCAAACCAGTGGTAGTAGTTTGCTCATGTTGGTTGTGAGAGATAAGAGCGCGCGAGTTTTTTTTCTTATTGTAACGAAAATGCCCGTACTAGGAAATGTAATCCCTGTGTCGCGGGGTACTTTACAAACATATAATAGATGGACACAAAGTATGTCCAGACTCAGAACAACTATTTATGGGTCAAATAAATAGTTGTCCAGCGTAGGACTCGAACCCACGACACGAAGCGGCGAGGCGACTGTCTTAACCGCTGCGTCACACGTGCAGTCAAAAAGGAGTTGTATCTTGATGACTAAGATAGTTGTTTACGCATCGTGATTTGATTATATTGAAATACTAGCTGTGCCCCGCGGTTTTACCCGCGTAAAATTTTGTTAATTATCACAGTTCCTCCCCCGTAGGTGATAATATGTAGCCTATATGTTGACTCGACCTCTTAGTATTATTCATGCAAAATTTGAAGTAAATCCATGCAGTACTTTTTGAGTTTAGCTCGGACATACATACAGACAAACAGACAAAATTCTTAATACTATATTTTTGGTTTCGATATCGATTATAGATCACGCCCCAAGTATCCTTTTAAAAAAATATTCAATATACAGTTTTGACTTTCCTACGATTTTATTATATGTATAGATTAATTGGTTTTGTTAATTGAAACGCATGGACGCATATTGTTCAGAGTTACTTTCGCCTATAAGTTGTTTGTGTAATCGTTGAGTTTCGTGATGGTAAAATTTATGTGATGAACACTTGATGTGAAGAACTTTAAGGGCGGCTTGCACGAAATTTCGTTTAAATATATCTTAAACAAATTTAACTAAATACGTTTAAATCGATAAATGTGTTTAACATGATTACGTTTAATGACCTCTTGCACGAAGCCGTTTCGAAACGAATTGAACTAAATGAGTTTATCGTGTCGGTATAGCAGTTCCCCTACGATTCGTTATAAGTAAGTAACAAATGACACTATTTTTTAAACCAAAATTACTTTTTTCTGCGCGAAAGTGTGCGTAAATTGAATCCTCCATGTCATGGAAAAATAACCTTTCAAAATTAACGTCATTTTATGCTAAACGCATTTAGCGGCGCTAAATAGCCATTCATGGGTATTTAACTTTGACAGCTCTCTAAACGCGTTTAGCGACTTATTTAGCATAGTGCAAGGTGTTGCAATGACTTAAACGTAAATTTTAATTTAAATTGGATTTAAATATTATTTAGTGCTATGGTGCAAGCCGCCCTGAGTGTAATTTCTGGAAGTCTTTTATGAATTAACCATGAATAAGTACAGACGCCAGCACATCAAGCTACCCCAATCTGTCAAACTTCCATAATAGAAAGTGAACCCTATGCTTAAGTGATAAAGTTGAAAATCTATAAAAGAAATTTTACAGATTGGGGTAGCTGGATGTGCTGGCGTCTATACATACGCTTGCCTTTATACGTACGTTGGTTTTGAATATCAGTCATTGTCGAATATCTTAATCATATTTAAAATACAACTAAGACTTGATTAAACTTAGATTTACATCTCTAAAATATTCGTATACACCAAACGTATTGATATTATTTTGTAGTAAATCTAAAATATTGAAAACTTTCAAATCAATTACTTAGCAATATATCAAAAACTCTAGCAAAATTTTTATGAATGAATCAAATATAGCTGAAATATTTGGCAGCAATATTCAGTATCAACTGCAAAAAAAATCTGTTGAAGTATGAACTTCAGTTGCCATACATTTGAAATGTTTTAGAAAAGTCTGAATAGGAACACGGAGAATGAAAAACGTCAGGCCACAACTCACACTACTGTGTGTGTGTTATTTTTAAACGCTAACTACGTCATTCGGAGACGAATACAAAAATATGGAAACGAATGGAAATAGTTTATACCCTGAACTATACCATACATACCATAGCGTAAAAAAAATATGACGATTCCTCATAAATTTAAAATTTTTACGGAATAAATAATTTATGACTTTGACTTTGACTAAGGAAAAAAATGTTTTCGTGCGAGTATTGCTCGCTATTACAATAGATTTCCAAAAAAATATATATTAATTTTTTTAGAAGGTTCCTTACACATGCACAAATTCCAATTGAAATTTGTGCATGTGTAAGGGATAACGTAGAAACACACGCACACAAAAATTCAATTTAAGATTACAGTTAATTACATGTTCTTAAATGTATTGTTATTGATATATTTGGAGTGATGGAATTGATGTCTGATGAATGGTGTCTTTGTTCTTCAAGCTTCTTAAAATACCGCTGAGATAGCTTAACTAGTCATAGTAGTCTATTTAAACAGCTAGCACCAACAGCTTAGCTTACCCTCGTCTTAATATTTTTAATAATACTAGAGGTCGCACTTGTTCGAAATTCAACCATTAAGGTTCTATTATCAAAAACAATATAAATTAAAGATAAATATTAATCTGTTCTCAGTTTTGACCCCCAGTTCTTCATCTCTTCTCAGTTTGTCAAAAGCATGTGTGTATTTTATTAAATAAATTTATTTATTTACTAGCTGTGCCCGCGACTTCGTCCGCGTGTTAATTAGCTTATTTCGTTCTTTTTTTTATTAGTAAAATAAAAGACTTTTTCTAAAATAAAAGTAGCCTAAGTTACTCCTTATTACATCAGCTCCCTGCCAATAAAGTCCCGTCAAAATCGGTCCAGCCGTTTCAGAGATTAGCCGGAACAAACAGATAGACAGGCAGACAAAAATTGTAAAAAATGTTATTTTGGTGTATGTACCGTAAATATATTCATATTTATGTAGTAAAAACCGGTTATTTCAATATTACAAACAGACACTCCAATTTTATTTATTTGTATAGAAATAAAAGACTTTTTCTAAAATAAAAGTAGCCTAAGTTACTCCTTATTACATCAGCTCCCTGCCAATAAAGTCCCGTCAAAATCGGTCCAGCCGTTTCAGAGATTAGCCGGAACAAACAGACAGACAGACAGACAAAAATTGTAAAAAATGTTATTTTGGTGTATGTGCCGTAAATATATTCATATTTATGTAGTAAAAACCGGTTATTTCAATATTACAAACAGACACTCCAATTTTATTTATTTGTATAGATATAAATAATGCATATTATATAAAAATAAGAGCTTTCTGCACTTCTTCTTCATACCTATAAACATTAACTGTTCCTATTTGAAACCCCTCCATTCGCGTAATTTTTATAAAAAGAGGTCCAAGGTTTTGATTCACGTTTTAATATTATGACTAAAAAATTTGCATTGCAAATTTTGTCCTCAATAAGCAATGATGTCATCTCGCTGAAATCGAACGCAACTTAATTTTCAACTATTATAGGCTGTCAATGTCAATCAGACGGTCTTAGACGCAGCAAAGGATTCTATGTAAGAAGGAACCCCTAAAAATAACATTGAACTCACGTAATATTACTGCTTTTACGACGTTATACCTCCATCGTGATACTTTATAAGTCCTCCCTATTTTAACAAGATCAGCATGCATTATGGAAAATTCTCGAGAAAGTTCACCACCAAAATATGCAAGCACTCAGTACGTTTTACTTCAATCGAGATCAGCATTGAAATACCCCATACATATTCAGTGCGGGATCGCATCGCATTATGTACCAGATCCGATCGTCCCCAACTTTCAAAGGAATGGTTGATTACGGAGACGCAAGACCTCTGTCGTTACATATTTGATTGCTAACACCTTACGAGATCATCTGATTGAACTTGGGGATGTTTTTATGGATTTTGTGGCAATGTTTGTGCCTTTTTTGATAAATGTCTGAGTTTCAGTCTCTGTGAGATGAATAATAATAAGTTTATGATTTAACTTACATTCATGTTTTCATACAAGTAAGACTCTAATCATTTTATTTCCATGTTTTGTCAAATGCTGTCGCGACATTAGATCTGATAACTTTACACGTTTCTCTCAGGTAGCGCTAAGCGGTAACAACATTTAACAAAGCATTTCATAAAGCTGGGGTTGCACGTGTGGCGCAGCGGCTTAGACAGTCGCCTCGCCTCTTCGTGTCACGGGTTGGAGTCCCACGCAGGACAACGATTTGTGTGACCTATAAATAGTCGTTCTGAGTCAGGATGTAATTTGTGTCCGTCTATTATATGTTTGTAAAGTACCCAGCGACTCAGCGATAAGAATGATAGTGCAGGCTTTGTCTTTAAAAAAAAATGTGTTTTATTGCTATATGAGCATTTTGGCTAGGAAAAATATGTCTTCCTTTTAGAATACACTTCAGGTGTTATTTTGTTACTGTTTGAGAGAGTAAGACGTAGTAGTACTGAGTGAGAGTAAGATTGCCAGGGTTGATCAGAAAAGCTAAATTTTAAATTCCGTGGTCGTAAAAGTTATAAGCTAATGTAACCGCTTATTATCAGTTGAGTCGTACCTAAATCTAAATTACTACGAGTATATTGATTTAAAAAATTAAACACTAGTACAAATTTCATAATATACAATATTTTACGAATATAAAAACATATAGTACTATATTCTGGCAAATAAATAATTTGATTGATTGATAGAAAGAAAGAAGAAAGAAAGAAAATGTTTTATTTGAACACATATACACACAATGACACACATATTGAAATAAAGTTTGTACAAATCTGATTATATACAGGTATACAACCAATTTAACCCGGCGCCAATGACGCGAAAAAAGTTGCAAGAACGATGACGTCGGGTCATTTTGACCCGAAGTTTTATCAAGGATTTATAATAAAAATATGTACTTTTACTAAATTATAATGAATGCTTACTAAATAAGGATATTTTCTGCAAGAAAAGATATAAAAATAAAACTAATATATATAATAAATAAATTTTTATTTACATACTCAACGAGGCGTGCAAATTTCAGCTTTGAAAAGACAACAAAAGTAAATTATAGTTTTCTGTTAAGTAATTTTAATAATCATTGGAAACAAATATCTTATAATTCTAAAAAAGAGATCCAATAAGGTTACTTTTATAATTATAAATGCCAATCAGTCTTCTTTTTCATCATTTACTGACATCGAACTTCTACAATTATTGCAGTAGGTAATCAAACGATCTTATCTTATATAAATTTGAAATTCATGACAAGTATGACTTGTTTTTTTAGCTTTTATGAACGGACATATTTGGCATCACTTGCGAACGCCTGGAATCTTTTGAGGTGGTTCATCTGTGGTTTCACCCGTGAATTGTGCGATTCTTTTGCGCATGTTGGCGTGGTAAATTCACTCGACTTCGTCGCACTTGTAAATGTTCCTGCACCATGGCAAGTCCCAGATTTTTTTGGAAATGTCTTCTTTTAATGCATGTATGGACATTGTTAGCCAGATATATTATGATTGCATTTATACCCGATATATTCAGCATTTCAAAAAAAAGGCCATCGTTTTGTTTTTCTACTCACGATGTAAGACGCAGAAAGTTCGTCCACTATATCCACTCTGCTCTTGGTGTGATTGTAAAAGGTTACGATTTCAGGTTGCTTTTTGTCGCCTGTAGACATCAATCAAATATAGTTTTTGCACTTTTAGCACCGGATCTTACACCAAGTAAATCGGATATAATTTTTTCTGATCTGGTACGTACATTTGATCGCGCTGGTGCTTTTTGCCACTACGTTCCATCTTCTTCGTAATGTCAAAAGGTCGAGATTGCTTGATAAATCATTTGTTAGTGCCATTATCTTCTTAAAACTATTAAAAAACACCATAAATAAATATAAAAGCACTAAAATAGAAAAAAGTATGTCACGAAAACATAACGTTTACAATGACGCTGGGTCAAACTTACCCGATTGAACTTGGCGTACCTGTGGCTCGTTAAGCAGGCTGCGTCGCACTGAGTTAACCATCGGTACGGGTAGCGGGGAGGTAATACTCCAGCTACTCAAACGCTTAAATTACAAAACGCTGGTACACAAGAAATATGTCGATAAAAAATCGTCTCGGGTCAATATGACCCAGCGTCATTGGCGCCGGGTTAAACTGCAAATGAATGAAATAAAATAAAATAAACCAAATTTTGATTGCGTTCAAAATAACTGGATAGCATTTCGATTGAAATATGTAACAGCTATTTCATTAAAACGTTTCAAAAATACCGGTCTCGTTTAGTTAATACATTACATAATATATCTATGGTAAAAAAATATGTTGAATTCTTGTTGTTGACTTGTTCTCCCTAAACTACATGCAATGGTTAGAACTAATTTACTATCTGTCAGCACCACTTGATTTATGGTACAACAAGATTAATTAATTAAAACCAATATTAAACAAAGCCAAGTACTTAAGATAGTTTAATTCCAAAAGGGTCACGAGTTTGAGAACTTTTTAGTATCAACTTATTTTAACAGAAAAATAAGCTTGAGTTACTGTGTTATCATCCAAATATATACAGGCTTACAGGTTAAGTCGACCTAGATCCTTTAAGAGGTTGTAGTTTCTATAATTTCTGACTGATTTGTCTATAAAACACCATACCCCAAACTTAACTGTTTTCAAAATACTGGACTTTGAAGGTTTTTTGAGATAAAATCGGTTTTATGACTATTGGCCTATATTTTTTTGAGGGTTTTGCCTCTAACTGCGTGTGTTTGCAATTTTTGTGTAGTCGATAAGTTGTTTTATTATTCTCAACACTAAAATAGCAGTTCACTGAACTGACTGGGTCGTAGTAGACGATTGATAGTTATAAATTGAAATAAATTCGTCAAAAAATATTTTTTCTTTCTGAAATAATAAAAGAAAAGTCTATGACAGTTATGCTGCAGATGTGCTTAAAAATATCTACATTTCATCAGCTATCCAACAAGGTATAACAAGCTAGGTTATTATCAGAATTCTTAGTAAAAAACTTCGATGAAAGGCTCTCGGGTAGTAGTAAAGATAACAGTACTAATTTATCACGGGTCAGAAAACAAAATAAAACAATCCAAATAGGTACAAAATGACATCTATTACTGCTATTTTTACAGAAAGTCATGATTCATGTTCCACATGGCCGCCTCTGTTTCGCACACATATTCTCATTCTGTGTCTTAATCCACTCTTTACTACACCAGTTGTTAAACCCCTTCTTATTTCATTTGCCGCATCGATTATTCTCTGTCTCAAAACATCAACAGATGTGATTGGATTAGGTTCGTTGTACACCAAACTCTTCATGTGTCCCCACACATAAAAATCCATGGGGGTCAGGTCTGGACTTCTAGCTGGCCACGGTATGGGTCCACCTCTTCCGATCCACTTATTAGGATAATTAGTGTCTAGCCATTCTCTGACACTTCTCCTGTAGTGTGCAGGACAACCGTCATGTTGAAACCACATATCACGAATGAGATAGAGTGGTACGTCGTCTAGTAAGTCGGATAAATCTTCTCTTAAAAAGTTTTCATAATGTTCTCCATTTAAATTGTCGGGAAGAAAGTAAGGCCCAATCAAATGGTTTGATATGATTCCCATCCATACATTCAAACTGAATCGTCTTTGTGATGCCTTTGGCCACTTCTTATTGGGATTTCTTTGAACTTTTGGGGCCCAATAATGAACATTGTGGTAATTGGTTATGCCGTCTTTATCAAATTTGGACTCGTCTGTCCACAAGATCTTTTTAAAAAATGATGGATCTTCTAAATCTGCATTGAGCATGAATCTGCAGAAATCCAACCTCCTCACAGGATCTCCTTCTTCGATGGTGTGTACCGGCGTGTAATGATAAGGATAGAGGCCGGCAGTATTCACCGTAAACCATACTTTCCACTGCGAGAGTCCAAGTTCTCGGGCAACAATATTGGTCGAAGTAGTTGGATCCAATCTAAACCGTCGAACTATTTCATTGTCTTGCTCTTCATCATCATCATTGACACGTGGTCTACCCAAGTCTGTTCGTCGCCTCGAAACAGAGCCAGTCTCTCGAAGTCGTCGGTAAACTCCGTCAAAGACACTAACATCCGGTACTCGGCGGCCTGGGTAACGTGATATGTATTCATCACGAGCTGTGCGGATACACAATTGCAGTACCCATAACAAATCAAAATATCAGCATATTCCTCGTTCGTGTAGGTCGTCATCTTCAACAGTTCCAAATCAGAAGCACAAATCAATAGTCCAGTTTGCAAGCACAGTCACGATTTGAAAGAAACAGTCCAGAAATCCAAGCCAAGTCGAATGAAAAACCAAGAGCACTAAGAATCGCATCTACTACAGACGAATCGCGTAAGCAGACTAACCAAACAATAACAACAAAATGGCTGTGGTTTTTTTTTCTCGCTCACACCTAATTACATTGTATGATATCTCGCTTGCACGCACCGCAGTCCCATGAAGAACAATAGGCGCAACAAGTAACGCAAGGAAACACGTTATCTTTACTACTACTACTACCCGAGAGCCTTTCATCGAAGTTTTTTTCTAAGAATTATAATAATACCCTAGCTTGTTATACCTTGTTGGATAGCTGATGAAATGTAGATATTTTTAAGCACATCTGCAGCATAACTGTCATAGACTTTTTTTTTATTATTACAGAAAGAAAAATTATTTTTTACGAATTTATTTCAATTTATAACTATCAATCGTCTACTACGACCCAGTCAGTTCAGTGAACTGCTATTTTAGTGTTGAGAATAATAAAGCAACTTATCTACTACACAAAATCGGAAACACAAATAAATAAGAGGCAAAAAACCCAAAAAAATATAGGCCAATAGATGTAAAACCGTTTTTTTTTTCAAAAAAGCTTCAAAGTCCAATATCTTGAAAACGGTTAAGTTTGGGGTACGGTGTTTCATAGACAAATCAGTCGGGAATTATAGAAACTATCACCTCTTAAAGGATCTAGGTCGACTTAACCTGTAACCACAACTAGTAATTATATATAATTACTAGTTGTGCCCCGCGGTTTTACCCGCGTTAAACTTTAGCCTATGTTTTAATCCAGGGAGTCAGCTAACTCCATACCAAAATTTATTACAATCACTCCACCCGTTTAGACGTGGATAAGTAACAAACATACATACTCACACACTCAGAAACTTTCACCTTTATAATATTAGTGTGATTTTATTAATGTTTTTCTTTTGTATCGGGCAGTGGTTACCTCGGTGTCAGAATTGTTCAAGCCAGCCCACTAGGCATTATGCATTAGGTTTAACTATTCCTCTTTTTAAATTATGTTTAATTCTACGAACATTATAAATGCGAAAGATTGTGAGTGGATGAATGGATTTTAGTTACTCTTTAACGCAAAAACTACGGAACGGATTTTGAAGAGACTTTGTAATATTATAGCTTACATGTTATATAACCGAATAACACATCCTACTAATATTATAAATGCGAAAGTTTGTGATTAAAGATGTATGGATGAATGGATGTTAGTCACTGAAGGTGAAACCGCAGGGCAACTAGTAAATAATATACTATACATTGATGGAAGTATAGTAAACATTAGACGGGCCTGTTGGTGTGGTTGGCAAATCCTTGCTTTTCACGCCGGAGGTCGTGGGTTCGATTCCCACCCAGGACAGATATTTGTGTGCATGAACATGTCTGTATGTCCTGAGTCTGGGTGTAATTAGTATATGTAGTATATTAGTTATCTGGTGTCCATAGTACAAGCTCTGCTTAGTTTGGGATCAGATGGCCGTGTATAAATAAAGTCCCAGGACATTATTATTATTATTATTTATATGCGTTTAAAAAATGCCTTAAATATTTACTTAAAACATAATTATTTCTAATCGAGCAAAATATAATTTAACCCTTCAATTTACCGTGGCCAATTAACACGGAAATAATCAAGTCTCGATTGGATTAAAATTGTTATTTCATCGGAAAGCTTTGGTAAAATACTTCAAATTGCCGATACGATTCACGAGGTTGCAGATACCCAAATGATGTTTTAATTGCCAGTTTATTTGTAACTTCGTTGAATAAATTTCCAATTCTACCAAATTGTAGCTATTGACTGACGAAATAAACAAAAATGATAAATTTATTGGTCTAGCGGTGGCGTGTTCAATCATGGATCCCGGTTTCAAATCCCGGCTAGGCCGGAAAATGTTTCGGATTTTTCTGTAAAAAGAAACTTCTCAGTATCAGTCAGAATTATCCCCGTTCCTCGGGGAGCACGTAACGCCGTCGGTCCTGTTCTTCTTTTCGGTAGTGTCCCTAGTCATCCAATCGGCTCTCGACGGTGATGGAATAGAAAGTGCTCATGTGTTTTCGCACACACTTGAGCGATATAATATGCCTCTCCTCTATTGGGACTAGCTAGCGTGGTCCACATTCAATGACATACATATTTACTAGAAGGAAAGTATATGTTAAATTAGGTTTAGTCCAGTTAAAATAAACACATTTGTATTCATATGCAGTTCTCTATAAATAGATCACGTTAAAAAACATACATGTACAATAATCCCCGATATACTATTGTTTTAAAAGAGGCTTCATAAAAGTTAACCTAATGAAAGATAGTAACGGGTAACTCGCGTAATTAATTTTATGTTGGATTTGGCCAACCGTTTCAACTTCTTCTGGAAGTCATCTTCAGGGCGAATGCGACCCGCACGACGTCGCGTCGCAGTGCGAGACGGGACACGACGTCGTGCGTGTTTCGAATTAATTACGCGAGTTTACTGTCTTTCATTATGTTAGCATCTCACGTCAGTTTTAAACTAATAAAAATTAACCTGTTTAGATTATGTTAATAATACAATAATGTACTTCTAGTTGAATTTCGGCATGGCGTCTTAAAGGAAACTAGGCATCAGCGCGCGACATGTTAAATTGTATAAGTGCATGCGCAATGCGCAAATGCAAGTGAACTTTTCATTCCTTCACTCTCATGATGGGATCCCAAAGATATTGGTTATAATGTGAACCCAAAGACGCCCACTGCTAGACAAGGGCCATAGACTTCCACAATAGCTGCTCTTGCGCTACTCGCATCCAGATCTTCAGTCCGTCTTGTGTGGTCCTGCCCACGCTGCATTTTTCGGCTTTTGGTGGGCACTCAAGAACTTTTCTGCGGCCGACAGTTTCACAGTCTTCCACTTCAGTTTTGTGACTTTTGGGGCTGTGTTACTTTTATTACCTGCGGATTTTAGACATTGTTGATTCCAACTCGGAGGGAAACTCTTAGCATAGCCTTCGTTATTGCACTTTGAGTGACCTAAGCTCTACTTATGAGGCCATAGTGAGCAACCACGTGTCAGTTTCGTTACTGATCACTTGCAACACATACTGGTCATAGACTTTTAATTTACATAATATGGTATTTGGGTCGAAAAGATGTTACGTGGCTTCCGAAGCGCTGCCCAGCCGAATTATGAATATGGAACTCAGCTGGTACCTACGTCAAGTAATCAAATCTAAGTGTAGTATTTTGTATCCAAAAGTTACTGTAATTTGCGCTCAAAACCAACTTCAGCAGTTGGTCAAATTAATTTTTATGGCAGTTCTAATAAATGGGGCAAACAAAAGAATGTTATGGTACCCAAGAGACACATTTAGTAAATACCTATCGTAACGTATACATAATACCACTCTTTAATGTATCTTTACGTAGATACTGGGTGATATTAAAATAAAGTGTTTGAAAAAAGTTATTCTAATTATTGGACGGGCTGGTTTGCGTGGTCGGCTGTGCTTGTCTTTCACGCTGCAGATCGTGGATTCCATTCCCGGCCAGGACAGATATTTGTGTGCATGAACATACGTCAACAACATGGTAATTATCTATAAAAGTATTTACAAAAGTAAAGTCGTATTTGTAGTATATCTGTAATCTGGTTTTCATAGTACAAGCTCTGCTGAGTTTGGGATCACTCGTAAAAAAATATGTTTTAAAGGGGAAGTCCCCTCGTATGCATATATTTAATACTAGCTATGCCCCGCGGTTTTACCCGCGTTAAATTTATAAATTATCATAGCTCCTCCCCCGTAAGTGATAGCATGATAATATGTAGCCTATATGTTGAAGTAATTCCATGAAGTACTTTTTGAGCTTAGCCCGGACGTACATACAGACAAACAGACTCACAGACAAAAATTCTAAAATATAAATTTTTGGCTTCGATATCGATTATAGATCACGCCCCAAGTATCCTTTTTAAAAAATATTCAAAGTACAGTTTTGATTTTCCTACGATTTTATTATATGTATAGATGTCAATTGCTTGGTCCCATAAGATGATAGTTACTGTTAATTTATTTATAAAATAAAATTTTAAATCAACGTCGTAATTTAATAAATTATAAAATTAAAATATGTTATCTTAGTGGCTTCACTTTTACCCCACGCCAAGTTTTCGAGTTAGAACCCTGCACAGGACACCTTCAGTGTGGTCTGTCATTAGGTGAGTCATGTGTCACTTTCTATAAAAAAAACAATACAATTGAAAAAAATACGGATAGGATTTAGAAATTAAATCAATATTTAAATGTAAGTAAAGTAAGTTTAAGTAATACCGATTATGAAAGTTAACCACATACGACTAGACTGGCTTTTTAGTCTAGTTGTTAGTAACTAATACCCTAAGATAAGGTCCACCATTTTCTGACTACCAGGAATGATAGCTGTATGTGGCGTCCTATTTATGAAGCCGAAAACCGTCAACTTCTGGACAAAGTCCTTCTCCAAAGATCTCCACAGTTGTCGGTCTTCCGCCACCCGTTACCAACGTTTTACAGCGAGCCTCACAAGATGTTGGCCCACCTTGTAGGGGGCCTACCCACGGGGCATCTTCCAGTTCGTGAATCTATATACTGTAGAAGCGGAAACTACAGCAGTGGGGATTTTCTATAAAAAGGCGATGTCTCGCCGGCATCGCTCTCTTTTGCGTTCCACAGTTGTCGAGGCTGTTACTCTGTCCGATTGCGGATCGATTCGTATAGTCTTTGTTTATAATTGTTAGCCTAGTGTAGTGTGGGTGATTTTACTTCTTTTGTTCGTTTTCTTTGTTTGAATTAAAATTATTTGTCTGTTAATATTTTTGTGATTATTGTTGTCGTAAGTTGTATTAAAATTTGTTTTAAAAAAAGCTACTTCTGGTCTTATTCCTTAGATCAGAAGTGGGATTCTTCTTTCGCCCACTTAGTTATTTGTGTGTTTTGCAATTATCGGTGAGGTCAAATATTTTTGTTGTTGTTGTGCAGTTTTAATTGGTTTGCTTTTGTTGTTGTTTAGTGGTGTTATTTTCGTTATGTCGAATCGTGAGTCCTGAAATCCTGGGCACGGTAGTCGCCACAGTAAACATCGCGAGCAGACGAAAATTTCAGCGTACGGCTCGAAATTGGAGTGATTTTGAGTACCTCGTTTGTGTGTTTTACTTTTGTATAGTGTCGACAGTGTTCCTGTAAGCAAAATTTATTTGTATTTTGGTATCGGTTGCTTTTAAAAAAGTAAGTACCACGTGCTTGTTGTTTTGTTTTTGTGTGCGCCCTAAAGTATAAAACCGTTAGTTAATATCTAAATTGTGATTAGTTCAGTTTCACTGGTGACTAAAGTAAATAGAGCGCACACCACGCAATGATTCGCATAGTTGTCACGATGATAAGTGTGGAGATTATTGCCGTGATACACGAAGTAGATCTAGGCGTCGCGACAGACCGGATAGTTTTGAAAGTTCACGTAAACTTGTTCGTTCGCGGTCAGATTGTCGAAAACAGGACGATCCGTTTACGGTCCTTGAGCGGTAGCAGTTATAATAAGTGCGAACGTGATTGCAATGCCTTCTAAGGCACAAGAAAATCTACACCGCACGTTAGATTCTATCATGAGTAAGTTAGAAACGATCGAAAGTAATTTTAAAATCTACCACTATAAAATGAAAAATGAGGGTATTTTGGTTACTCAGGCAGTTGTTGACACGATTATGTCGATAGTTGAGTCGTGCTAGCCACTATTATGTCCATCTCTTCCGATATACAGTTATAGTGCGACGTGGTCGATCGCCCACAAATACTGAATTATTGTGACGACAAAGAATGTGTAAAAGACTTAGTCTTTACTGGATGTTATAACTGTAAAAAGAGTCTACCAAGTGAATACCTAAACGGAACGAATCTACCCCAGTGTAAATTTATTTTCGTAAATTTTTGTGTTGTGTGATTTACGTAAGTACAATTTTATTGTTTTGTTTGTGAGATACCGCGATGTATTTCACGTGGCTGATCAAGACTTTTCTTGAAAGGTGAATCCCATATCAGGGCGTGAAACCATTTACTTAGTTTGTCGCTCGGTAGTTTGCGATATTCCGGTGAAGCAGTGAAAGCCTCTTAGGCTAACCGATTCGTCATGTGAAAATAAAAGGTAGTTTGCGATGTTTGTTACGAATTACGAACTAAGCTCGATCAGTAGACGTCGTAGTGTTGATAGCTGTCGCCAGCGCCGCTCAGTATCGTGTGCATTGCATGATAGCCATGGTATATAGCTGTAGGTATTGACCACCGCTGAGGAATGTAACCTCAAACGGTTGACATCATGGTGTTGTATAAAATGTCATGCCGTTGTTTTGCGCCTAATGGTAATGAGAGGATTGAGTGAGGAGCTGAAAAGCCTATGCTACAAGGTATTGAGAAAGCTTACTAAGTAACACTTGATAGTCTTATCATTTTTTCAATTTAATACTCAATGAGTTATTTGCATTCTACAATGTAAATGAGTTGTTATTTAAAACCTAGTAGGTGTAATAACAGTGCACGTTCTCAAGCTACTTCTTAGCAGAGGAGTTATCAACATAAGTTTGAAGTCATCCTCTGAAGTTTGATTGCATGCGTGGCGTACTGGTTAAAACGTTGCCTTGTCACTCCCATGTCCCTGGTTCGATTCCCGCATGGGAAAAATATTTGTGTGAACCATGAGAAGATGTTCTGAGTGTGGATGTACTTTCTGTCGGACGACTATATGTTTCGTCATATGTAATGATGTTATGTAAAAGACTTGGTCATATTAAAGGACAAAGGTTACACCAAAGTGTGATCAGTCATGTTAGCAATCTCAAATCAAGTGAGTTATTGTCAGGTGTAGCCGAGTCCGAGAAAGGTGGTTTGGTACACATTTCTCCGCCACAAAAAGTCTGACGGAAATGACAAATTTTAGTCTCTGTCTCCATTATCTCATAGAAGTTATTTTGTATTGCTCTAAAATATACCGAGCGTTAATGTGATCTAATATGCGTGTTGCGCGTTAGTGCATTGTTTTCAGGATTTTGTTTTAGAAAGAGGATAATGATGTCACATGCTGATGATTTTGATGTTGTACCAAATAGGGTCCATCAGATTTCTAAACCTTGTAATTGGACACTAATAACCCAGGCAGCGAATGAAGTAATTCAATCGCCTCAGAATGGTAGTTTGGATGCAATTAGCTGCGTAAGACAATGATTTTTGTATTTATTCTATAATTCGGTAAGTTAAGAACCCAGATGGTTCTGATGTTACATGAAGGGACCTCTGTTGAGTTTTTCAGGTTTATACGTAGAAATACGTTTCGTATAATTGTTACATCTAATAACGCGTATAAGTAAAAAAAAAAAGCTTGTCGCCTTTATTTTGAATAAGGCTAATTAAAAGAGTTCACGTTTGGTGATGTTCTCTTTGTAATTAAATTCTCTTAGTCCACAGGATATGCGTGGATCCTAGAAGGTGTTAAGCAAACTATGGACGCAGACTGCGGCCAGTACATGGCTTGCGTGGCAAGGTTTGTCAAGCGAGTGGTGTTGGAGAGAAAAGGCGAGTGTGTCACTTGCTGTTTGGAGCAGGCTGTCGGCGTGACCCGGTGGCTAACTTCGGGGCTGGGGCCCTGAGGCGCCTGGTCTGGCGGGCGTGCGCCTGCGCGCGTGTCCGGCTGCTATGGGAGCTTAAACGCAGTTAAGTACATGATCCCGTGGCGTGGTGAGTGGACTCCCGATGTGTGTGGAGTCACTTTCCATGGTGTGTGACTTTAATTATTGGCACTTTGATATTTTGCTTAAACTAATTTTGTAAAGTTTTTGTGGACATGCTTGTGTGCCGAGCATTGTGTGTTGTTTTGAGAATTACAAATTGATGTAATGATTCTCTATTTGTGCAAAGTGTTTTTCGCAATGGGCAAACACATTAAGGGAAGTTCTATCTTGCGGTTGGGATAGTCTCTGTCTTGGAGGTCCTCGTACTCAGATATGCTATCCTGGCTGACGGATACACTTCAAGTAAGGTAAGGTTTCATGTTATTGGATGCTGTCTTGGAGTGCGCTCAGGCATGCGATCCTAGTATATGGGACATGCCTGGTGTGGTTTTGTGTCCCTTTCTTTATGCTCGGACGTGTGATCCTGGAGCTGTGTGTTACACGTAGGGTCATGCCACGGGTTGGCCGCTGACGAGACGTGGTGTGAGATATGTTTGTGTTAAATATTGACTGTGTTTTATTGATAATTTGGGTTGAAATACGCTTTTATCTGGAACTGATTAACACACGCAAAGTTATGTCTCACGTAAGTGCGCGTAGATCTCTAGCGAGTCGTGAGGGGGCACTCCCCCGACGGGAACTGCCCCGAGTGAACGTACAGATATCAGTTTATTTTATACTCTTGTGGTTAGGCTAAGTTAAGTGTGCTAAGCCTACATATGTGTCGAATTGTTGTTTGATTTTGGTGCGACACAAAGATAATGTTTTGAAGCTATCTCTTATCATTTATGGACATGTTTTTGTGCTGTAGTTTTGTGTCATTACAGAGTCTGACAATGACACCTTCCTTGGCCTTCAATGGCTCCTTCCTTGCGAGGATTCGCACGCAACGCACG
Organism: Pseudoips prasinana; assembly: GCA_951640165.1. Taxonomy (NCBI): domain Eukaryota; kingdom Metazoa; phylum Arthropoda; class Insecta; order Lepidoptera; family Nolidae; genus Pseudoips; species Pseudoips prasinana. The sequence continues at coordinate 38,201,351 of OX621243.1, read as the reverse complement.
CGCGCGCGCATTTCGTCGCTTTACGCAGTGAATTATTAAATTATTAAAAATAGGTACTTGCTGTCCAACAAAGTATCCGTTCTGAAGTGAATATAACTTACATTGTCAGCCTTTCTGTTGAACGCACTGTCGAGCTGTATTGTATAGAACTCGAGCAATTTTTGGTGATTTGTATTTATCGACCGCCTCTTAGCAATTTTGATTTGTTTTGTACTACAATGGAAGATGTCCTAGCCAAAATAAATAATACATCTAAGAGCATTATTGTTTGTGGGGATTTCAACATTAATATTTTGGAAAGCTCCCCAAGTACTTCAAAATTTTTAAGTCTTTTTAAATCGTTCAATTTAATAAACATTTTCTCAGAACCAACTAGAATTACTGAACACTCTGCTACTTGTATAGATAACATCTTTTGTAACTGTGATGCAGCCAGTAGTATTATCTTAAATGACCTTACGTCTGATCATTGTGGGCAGCTAGCGTGCTTTGAGAACTCTGAAAGTGGGCAACCCAGAAAAATTACAAGTAGACCTTTAACTGACAGTCGTATAGAACGTTTTAAAAATAACATAGAAATTAAAATGGATTCCTATTTATTTACATCTACGAATCCAAACCATGTATGGAGCCCTTTTTGACATAATAAATAAAGAATATCAGAATACGTTTAAAACAAAAATTAGTAATCGTAAAATAAATTGCAAATTTAATAAATGGGCTACACCGGGCATATACAAAAGTAGAGATACGCTGTACGAACTATATGGTATTAAAAAATATAACTTGGACCCTATGTTTGTTAACTATGTTAGAAACTACTCTAAACTATTTAAAAAAGTATGTGTGATGGCAAAAGCCATTTTTATTAGGAATAAGATTAAAAAGTCCGATAACAAAATAAAAACAACCTGGAATATAATAAATAGAGAAACAGGAAGAGCCACTAAACGTGAGAATGGATATAAAATACTAAAAGACAATACGTTAATTACGAAAGACCGGGATATAGCCGAAATATTTAATATTTTTTTTTTCGAAATACCACTAGCCACGACTAGCTCTTTAAAGTCATCTTTAGCTGATTCAAAACGTTTCCTTCTTAATAGCGTGCCGGAATGTAAGGTTACGTTTGAATTTGAACACATCACACCGATGGATATTATAAACACTGTTAAATCTATAAGTGCAAAGACTACTGGAGATTTTTGGGGAATTTCTATGAAAGTGTTAAAGAGTGTTATAGGTATTTTGGCTCCGTTCCTTGCAATTATCTTTAACTCGAGCATTGATACAGGTTCATTCCCGGACCTTATGAAATTAAGTAAGATCATTCCTTTATTCAAGTCGGGCAGTAAAAACGAACTCGGTAATTATAGACCTATTTCAATTTTGCCCGTATTTAGCAAAATATTTGAAAGAATTTTACTTAAGCAATTGATGAAACACTTTCATTTGAATAATTTGCTACACTGTGATCAGTACGGTTTTACTAAAGGTCGATCAACTACAGATGCTGGAGTCGCCTTAATGAAACACATTTACAGTGCTTGGGAGTCATCACAGAATGCCATTGGGGTGTTTTGCGACCTCTCCAAGGCGTTTGATTGCGTTCACCATGACACTTTGTTGGGTAAACTCCATCATTATGGCGTGCGTAATATGGCAATTGAAGTTCTTTCCTCTTATTTGGATCAACGAACTCAATGTGTAGACATCAATGGGAAAAAGTCATCAGCTCTACCTGTGCACATGGGCGTCCCACAAATTTTTAATGATCTACCATACTATATACAAGATAAATGTAACGTTGTATTATTTGCAGATGACACTTCACTGATTTTTAAAGTCAAACGAAATTTAAACCATTATGATCTAATTAATTCTACCTTGACTCTAACAAATGACTGGTTTACAGCTAATAACCTTGTATTAAACGCTAATAAAACGAAATGCATTCAGTTCATCATGCCTAATGTTAACAGTGTAGTACCAAAAGTGAGTATTAATGGTGATTTCTTAGATATGGTTAAATCGACAATTTTTCTGGGTTTTACGATTGATAACAAGTTGCAATGGGGTGATCATATTTCCTGTCTTGCGAACAAACTCAGCTCGGCCGCTTACGCAATCAGAAAAGTAAGACAATTTACTGATGTCGATACTGCTAGACTTATTTATTATAGTTATTTTCACAGCCTCATGTCCTACGGAATTTTATTATGGGGCAGGGCTGCAGACATTGAAACCATTTTTATCTTACAGAAGAGAGCCATTCGTGCCATATATCAACTAAGTGCTAGGGTTTCACTTAAAGAGTTCTTCAAGGACATAGATATACTGACTGTGGCATCACAGTATATTTACGCAAATCTAATATATGTACGTCAGAACTTACATCTATTTGAAAAAAGAAGTGACGTTCATAATCTAAACACTAGAAAACAAACATAAGTTGTGTTCTCAATACCATCGTCTTCATAAAGTACATCGATCTTTTGTTGGGCTAGGCCCTCAATTTTATAATAAAATACCAACGCATGTAATTTAAATGCCTCTAGACAAATTTAAGTTGGAGATAAAAAAATGTTTATTGAAAAAAGCATATTATACAATCAAAGAATGTATTGACGACAAAACCCCTTGGTAGCTTAGTTAGAGCTTGCAATGGACAGATAAATTACATTTACAAATATTTTTAATTTATAAAATTACTTTTATAGTTATTATATTTTTGTATTTATATAACCCATTTCTATTTTTTTCTATTGTTATCTTGACATGTTTGTAATTAAATTTGACGTGTAATTTAATTTTTAATTTTATTTGACATGTTTGTAATTTAATTTGGTATGTAGTTTAATTATATTGTATTTTTTTTTTCTATTGACGTGCATAAGTGTATGTAATGTACCTAAGTGCAATAAATATTTTTGACTTTGACTTTTTGACTTTGACTTTGACACAGAGGAGTCGAGATGCCTGATGAAGTTGACGAGCCACAACCCAGCACGTCCGCAACACGTGCTGCTGAAAGCTTGAGGATGTCGTTGCCAAGCCTGGAGACTGATCGCCGGAGTTGAAAGATGGAGCCCGTGGACGGCCTCCTGTCAGAAAGGGCCGTGTAGAAGCGGAAACCACAGCAGTGGGGATTTCTATAAAAAGGCGATGTCTCGCCGGCATCGCTCTCTTTTGCGTCCCACAGTTGTCGAGGCTGTTACTATGTCCGATTGCGGATCGATTCGTATAGTCTTTGTTTATAATTGTTAGCCTAGTGTAGTGTGGGTGATTTTACTTCTTTTGTTCGTTTTCTTTGTTTGAATTAAAATTATTTGTCTGTTAATATTTTTGTGATTATTGTTGTCGTAAGTTGTATTAAAATTTGTTTTAAAAAAAGCTACTTCTGGTCTTATTCCTTAGAATACATATATCTTAAATAAATAAAATAAAAAATTAAATAAATAATTAAAAATGGTTTTTATTCACGTAGACTTTAAAAAAGCGCTTGTAAATAGTCAGAACATGTTTGTGGTAATACAGTTATTATTTCTAGTTACTTATTATAGATATTTAGATACACGGAAAACATTTATAATTTTTTTTTTTTATAGTTGGGAAATAACTAGCTTGTATTTAGTTATTGTCAAGGAAATAATGTTTAATGAAATGAAATGAAAATGTTTATTTGCCAGAATATAGGTTACATAGTTGTTGGAAGCATTGGTATAGTTTCACTATGTAACTAACCATACTGGCTCGTCACGTTGAGATTATTCGCATATCCTTCGTCCAGCTAATCGTACTATAATTTAGCTGGCGTGTTGCAAAATATCTTTTAAATGAAACAAAATATAACAACTGATTTATAGTATTTTAATTCGTATTATGCCTGATTATCAAATTTAGACTAATCGATGCAAATATGTGTGGAACAAGCTTAACATTAGTTCAAATATCGTAATAATTTACGTATAGGGACATCACTAGATACTATAAAGATTAGTCCCTTCTCTTATCTTGAAATCGACCAATGGGAACAGTTATAGAATTACTGGGAAAAAATATTGTTTACAAAACAGCTACTTTTTATTCATATACAATAATGGATATGTGTAATATAATACTAACTGTCGTTTTGATAGAAGATTAACTATTTATTTTTATGTGATTATGCAGATTACATTTATTTAATTAATGAGACTGACAGGAAGTGTCGTTATTGACGACGCATTTTGGGAAGATGGAGAACTGACAGAGGAATGGCGGCGCTTCGCGCCAGACGCTCACGAAAAGAAAAAAGGTTTTTAGAAGTTTTGAGTGTGGTTTCAGGAGTCCTATAGAAGATTTAGAAGCGAGCGTCGTTCCTGGTGTAATTAAAGTGGAAGATCGGCTGTATATTGGTTGTATCATTTGTTTTAAAGGAGAGATAATGAAGGAAGCGTCATCTCATGTTCGTAAGCTTTGAACACAGGTAAGGCTTGGTTATTTTTATTTAAAGTATTACATTATTACGAATGCTCGGTAATTTTAGTTGAGTCTAGATGCTAGAACGATTTTATTTTCATACACGATTATGTTGGGATGCTCCCAAAGGTTGTATTACTTATGTATTTATAAGACAAATACTTTAAAACTAATTCTATGTTTAAACTAACTAGACGATAGAACCAGAATTGTATCTATTATTGAATGAAAGATATCAATGTTAGATAGTAATTAATATAATAACTTCTAATCAAAAGTACCTGAGTTATTAACTGGGTTAATAGTAGGTAATCCTTTATAACCATTTAATTAATGTATAGTCTTTGGATCAGAGGTTGATTTTGAATATGAGTACTATCAGTGGAAGAGAAAACTGATGTCTTGTGTGCTTAAGACCGGTCACTGACAGTCTTATTTAGTTCTCTATGGAAGATAGTAGAGGCTATTTTACAACAGCAAACATGATGTGCTTGTGTTTATGATTAACATAAAATATTAAGTTTCATAATGATGTTTTGGTACTTAAGGCCGGCCGCCAAGCAGTCTTAAAAGGGTCTATGGAAGATTTAGTAGAACCTTTACAAAAGTTCCAATGATGTTATTATGCAACATCGCTACATACCATGTTGAAGTTCAAGAGATCATTGATTTTTGACAAGAATCACAAATGTTTAATAACATACCATCAAAGTATTGATTATACTGATATTGACTCAGTTAATAGTCATATAAGTGGTTCCAATTAGAATCATATTCAGATTTTCTTACTGATATTGAATGCTTTCATATCAAGCGGTCATTACTTGGGTAATTAATACAAAGAACTAAATCTTCACAAGTGATACAAGATAGTATTACTTATACAATTGATGTTGAAGTTCAAGAATTGTTGAACCTTGACAGGAATGCGAAGTTCCTTGAGCAGATGACTCAAATAATAATAATACAATGATGAAGTATTATTATGGGTTGACTTTGTTAACAGTCAAACCAGTGGTTGCGATTAAAACCATTCTGAAATTAACTTGCTCATATTGAATAAGCTTTCTGAAGATATTACAACATTGGTGAATCCAAGAAGTTACTTATGACAAATTAATATATATATATATACTAGGAACTAGAGTCATATATATTTTTGTAATAAATAAAGGATAGGGTAGTCAAAAGAATAAGCCCTCTCATGTCTCTTGTTTTCAAAGGACATTGACTATGACTAACAACTCACACAGACATTTCTGTAACTGGTATAAAAGAGTATCCCTATTAAGGACATTTTCAGTCTAAAGGCGGAGGGAGCCCTGCCCAATTGGATGTCGAGGGCTACTGTATTCGCGGGGATGCTTTGAGCGAATACCATAGCCGCAAATAAAATAATATTGAATATTATGATATTCTAGTATAATCTACAAACAAGCTAGAATAATCTAGAAAAGATATAAAGTCAATCTCAACAATATTTTAAGGAAAACATATATACTATGGCTGAAGAAAATTAAACTATTATATTTCAAGATGTGTGAATTAAAACAAACAATTCATTTCGGAAACATACATATAATCTAATTAGACAATATCAACAAGACATTCATTCAATAGGACTACATAACATAACATAATATCTTCTTATGAAAATAAGTTATACTCTAATAAGAAGCCGTGTGAAAACTTTATGGTTATCAGAGAAATTATAGAATTAAAACAACATATTTATGGCTGTATATATTGATATAAAGTTCTAATAAGATTTTAGATAACATTATGGTAATTAATTTTGGGTAAACTAGGCTTCATTAGTTCTGTCACTCTTGTACAATTACATAAGTTTAAAAAGTTTATTTATGATTAGGATAAAGTTAATTTAGGATTGATTGGTTTGTTCAAAAAGTTCTTGGATTACTATATGCAACATAGGTCCCTACCATACTAGACGAATCACTGGCCAATTTAAATCAACTTGTTTCAATCAAATCCAGCAGGAAGATAAATTCATTAGAATATAGCTTTTTTTTAAGAGAGTTAAGTTAAGAACATTTAGGATCATATTAGTATCAAGGAGTATTCCTTATTAGACACATAAGAGTTAGGTTCAGTTAAATATTAAATTGTATGCCGTTAGTTAGGATGACCAGGTACAGCGATAGGGAACACTTCAAATAAAAGGGGAATTAGAACCTGGGGGTAGGGTGGGTAGGTAATTTCTAATCTTATTATTAACAATTACATTGAGTGACAATGATTGGTGACTTAGAAATGTCAAGAAATAAAATTATAACAAAAATTCTTATGAATAATTTAAAATGTCCATATAAAATAAGTAAGTATTCATAAAATGGTCAACATCAAAATAAACTAAAATAAATCACAATAAAATAAATTCAAAATTAAAATGTTCTAATTGACAGCATTATCTGGGTATGGCCGCACAAATATTTACCAATTCATTATCATCATGTCATAAAATTATAATATCCGTTATATTTACAAATTTTGATCTTTCAGAAAATCATTAACATTGTAATAACATTTCTCAATTAGAATTTTTTTAATGTATTCTTAAATCTAACCGTATCCAATTGCTTAATAGTATTCAGTATTTTATTATAAATTAATGGTGCTCTACAGATTACACTTTTATGCAGAAGTGTTGTTTTAGCAGGGTGAATACAGAGTCTATTGTTATTGCGGCGATTCCGCCTGACATGATCCGAAATCCGAGGAAATAAGTGAGGGCTATTTCTCACGAATAGAGCTATTTCTAATATATACAAAGACGGAAGTGTAAGTAATTTATGTTTCACAAACAGTGGCTTACAACTTTCAGTACATTGAATTCGGAACATGGCACGAATGCACCGTTTTTGCATTTTAAACACCATATCTTTGTTTTGTTTTTGTCGAGTTTGCCCAAAAAATTATGCCATATCGAAGAAGAGATTCAACGAGGCCATAATACGCAGATAATAGGGCATCGGTGTTAATAGTTAGGGCTAGTTTATATAGGGCATATGATAGAGAACTAACTTTTTTACATAAAATATTAATGTGTTCTTTCCAATCTAATTTGCTGTCTAAAACTAAGCCAAGAAAACGGGTAGTAGATACTTCTTCAATTGTATAATCATCATGAACCAGATTTATATTAAGTGAGTTTTGTGATCTTTGACCAAAATGCATAATCTTTGTTCTGTTTAAATTAATTTTTAAATTATTATTAATTAACCATGCTATAACAGATGTCAAACAATTGTTTATGTCAAATTTATTTTGATTAATGTTCTTGCATGAAATGGTAATAGTACTGTCATCAGCGAATAGAGTCATAGGTTGGGTCGTTGCCTTTGGCAAGTCGTTTATATATATATAATAAAGAGCAACGGTCCTAAAACGCTCCCTTGAGGAACACCATAAGATATAGTGCGCTTAGTAGATGTATCTATTTCTTCGGTTTTTGTTTTAACATTCACTTTAGTTATTTGTGTTATTTGGTGTCGGTTTGTCAAATACGATCGAATTAAATCCAAAATATTTTCTCTCACACCGTACGCCTCATGTTTATTAATTAATATGTTATGGTCAACACAATCGAACGCACAAGACATATCGCAATAGATAGCACTAACAGGAGACGTTTTGTCAACATGAGTAATTACATTTTGGTAGAATTCATAAATAGCCATGTTTATGGTTTTATTTTGTCGAAAGCCTTTCTGTTCGTTACATAAAATATTGTGCCTTTCAAAGTAATTATTAAGCTTTCCATAAAGATATTTTTCAAATATTTAAGAAAATATTGGTAATAAGGCTATAGGCCTATAATTCTCTATTAATTGTATATTCTCTTTTTTGAACAAAGGTTTTATAACTGTTAGTTTAAGATCTGTTGGATATATTCCTGCCGTTATACACAGATTAATGATATGACTTAGGTGGTGGCAGATGTCATAATTTACTACTTTAATTATTTTGGTAGAGATACCATCATAACCTACGCTATTAGTGTTCTTTAATTTCTTAATTATTATGTTTATTTGGTAAGGTGAACAAGGTCCAAGAAACATTGAAGTGATTTGGCGATTAATTAATGTTGTAGCGGTTTTTTCAGCATCTGAAATTTGGTTGACTTTATCAATGAAATAATTATTAAAGCTGTTTGCTATTTCCATGGGGTTCGTAATAAATTTATTATTGTTAATTTTCATGCAATCAATAGATTGTTTGGGTAGATTTTGCCTTGTTTTATTTATAATTCCCCATGCTGTTTGACACTTGTTTTTGGATGTTTTGATTTTATATTTGTTCTGTGCCCGTTTTGTTAACGTAATAATATTTTTTCAAAGTTTGTGGTATTTTTTGTATTTTGTTAAGTATTCGTTGGTAGGGCGCAATCTAGCTTGCCATAACAATTCTCTTTTCCTCTTACCACATATTTTTATTCCACGTGATATCCACTTTGGTTTATTATGTACTTTTATTGTACATTGTATTAGTGGAAAACAGAGATCATAAAAGAGTTTGAACTCAGCTATGAAATATTGGTAAGCTATATTTGGATTTTCGGTATTGTAGATATGGGAAAAAGATAGTGATCTTATGCACTCTTTAAATTTTTCAATATTTTCTGAGCTGTAATTCCGTTTTTTAATACGCCAGAAATTGAGTGTCGTATATTTTTTTGCAGGAAGTTTTATTAATTATTATAGTTGGAGCAGTATGATCTGATAGTCCCATTTCAATAATTGTGGCTTTTAGGTTTAATTATTGAAATTTATATTTTACTTCATATTGTCTGAATGGTTCTGTCTATATTACGAATTCAGTATTACTAAATAGTTACAAAATTCAGAAATGAAATAGTATGTTTCAAATTAACTATAACGTACGTTTCAAATGGAAGTAATAGGCACCCTAAACAATAGCTTACATTTAAATAGCAAACTATATTATACTTAATAGGCCAACAAATTAGTTATTTTGCAATGTTCATAGCCATTAGTTTCTCTATGTTAACCATAAACACGAATTTTCAATTTTAATTGTGCCAATAATTAATTACCTTTTATGTTCTAATACAAAATAATACTATGTTATGTGGCAAAATAATTCTATGTGTTATTTAAGAGAGGTAGGTAACAGCTTTGATTCGCTCAAAGAGCAGCCCGACTAGGGAAGTACCTCCACCTTACAGAAGACATTCCTTAATAATATCATTAATAACTTTTAATGTTGTGTTTCCGAGTGTGAGGAAGTTCGCCAGAGCTCATTGGGGTGGGGGGAAGGGTCAGCAACTCTTGTTTGCTGACTTTTAAAGGCCAGCAATGCACCCGCAACCACTCTGGTGTTGCGGGAGTCCATGGGCGGCGGTGATCACTTACTATCAGGTGACACTTGCCATCACTTACCATCACGTGATCGTTTGTCGCCCTCTGATATAAAAGAAGTGTTGCTTTAATAATGTAATGGATTATATGTACTAAAACTGGATACTTCCATGTCTTAAGTTGCCGTTTCCACAAAATAAGTAACCCTTTTATGGGGCAATGTATAACATTCTATAATAAACTTCCCGATGATATTAGAGAATTGTATTCGAATAAGTTTAAAGAAGTATTAAAGTCCAATTGTGTAGCACGGCATGAGTCGGACTCGCCCATGAAGGGTTCCGTAGCAGCAAGTATTTGAGTTGATTTAAAGGTAAATTGCGCTTTACGATTTATTACATATTAAAAAAAACTACTTCTAGATCTCGTTCAAACCAATTTTCGGTAGAAGTTTACATGATAATGTATATCATTGTTTTTTTAGTTTTATCATTCTCTTATTTTAGAAGTTACAGGGGGGGGGGGGGGCACTCATTTTACCACTTTGGAAGTGTCTCGCGCTCAATTTATTCCGTTTAGAAAAATAAGATATTAGAAACCTCATTATCATTTTTGAAAACCTATCCATAGATATTGCACATATATGGGTTTGCTGGAAAAATAAATGTGTTTCAGTTGTATGTATGGGAAAACTCAAAACCATTTTTTTTTTTGTGTAAAAATCTTAATACGGTTCACCGAATACATCTACTTACCAAGTTCCAACAGTACAGCTCTTATAGTTTCGGAAATAAATGACTGTGACTTACGGACGGACAGGCATGTTCATGCACACAAATATCATTATACAAATATATTTAAATTCAAGACTAGAATTTAGCTGTCAGATGGCATATTTGCGGCAAGGTCGTATAGACACATAATAAATAAATAATGTATTGATCAAAAATTAACAGTGTTATTCTACAGTAATTAATATTTTAGGTACTCAAATAAGACTCAAAATTACTAGCGTAACCATAGCAAAAAGTGCCTCGAGATAATCAAGAACAATAAATATATCATTAAAAATAACAAGATTTCTTAAACAAACGAAAATATAAGTTGGAGTTGTTTTGCAGCTTATCTGTAGGTACTTGTTTAGACCTGTACATAAGACAATCGCGGTAGTTATTATGCTTTAAAATAACAGTTATTTAAAAATGCTGTAATGGGTAAAAGTAATGGGTTAATAAAAATATATGCATTTAATTATTTTTTTTAAGTGCGACCGTCGCCATTCACATAAAGTCCGTCATAATAATAATATTCAATTCTTTCCTCAACATAGACAGTACCATTTGGACAAAATGTAGTTAGATAATATTCTAAACCTTTAACAATTAATGTTTAAAAACCTTAAATAACCAACGTGACAATAACTTCAAGAAATACCTAATTAACTAAAGCATTATGATCCTAAATTATATTATATTCTACCTACTTGATCAAATATAAGTCACGATTGAATAATCTACTTACACCTATAATTTATTTTCTCCATTTAATTCGTAATACTATTAATGTTCCGACTATTTACAAGCGCTTTAAAGTCTATGGGAATAATAACCATTTATATTTTATTTTTATTATTTTATTAACATTAGTTAAGTTATTAACATCCATAGTACATAAAGAACTGTAAAACAGGAATTAAAACATCGAATTTTAATGTTTTGGCTGCCATTTCGGCCTCTGAATCCTGGGTAATTGGCTTTTGCCAGAAGAACCCCAAAATTTTGACTGATCCAAGACCAACTCTCAGTTCAATTTGTTATATATGTTACACTTTATACGCGATATGAACTTGATTCTTTATTGTTAAATTGTATTTCTGTTTATTGGTTTCTGTGTGCAACAGAAACCAATAAACAGAAATACAATTTATGATAGAAAAACATGTACATAGGCGAGCTTAACTCAATAATGAGTTTTCTTACAGCAAACCAAACACAGAGGACAATTTGTTTCACAGGGTAGAACAGTGTACAACATTATCTACTTAAATTAAGTCTACCTACCTATATGTATGAATACCTACATACTATATTATATCAATACTACATAATAAACAATATACATGTATATATATACATATACATACATACTATACAAAATATTACGACAGGAATTGTAACTTTATTCTTCTTAAAAGAGAATTGATTATTATATTAATTTTTGCATATTCTAAGTTTTAATCATCCGCGCTATACGAATTAGACAAAAAAGAAGTACACCTAAGATTTGTACTCAAATCTCTACCAAACTTGGAAACCGTGTAAAAACTCTACATTGTTCATCGACCAGTCAGAGAGCGTAAATTAGGCTCCGATATCCATTTTCACTGAAGGTGCGTGATAAATCGCCGAGTTGGAACCCAGAGCCGCCATTTGCAAATTGTCGAAACGTGAACTGAAATAGCTAGGCCATATCGTATGTTTTATATTTTATTGAATGTTTTGGTAAAACTATATCACGTGATCAATGGTTTCTAGTTCGGATTCCCGACGTAATTTTCCGCATGACAAGGTCTGTTTGATGATGAAGGATTTTTGGGATTACATAATAAATGCTAAAGGTAGTCAAAAGCTTGAAAGAATCCAGTTTTTTAATACATCTATCTATCTCTCTCGTTTCTTTGAGTACTATGACCATCATGACAAGTTCGTTGACATTGCTGGTCAATATGTGTTTCCTGTTTCTTTCAATTACCCTCTTTTGAAAGTTCTCTCTTTTAAATTTATATGTTTATTTAAGTTTCTAGTTAGTTCAGATTAAAGTCCTCCACCTCAAATTCGAGCTTTTAATGTTGCTTTACCATCTGAATCCGAGTTTTATCCACGATAGTTCAAACATTTGAACGACACTGCCTCAATGGCCAATAGCGCATTCAAGGTTGCAGGTCTGGCTTCAATTTAATTTTCTGGCAATAATAATTACCCTGGACAAGTCCGGAGTCTGGAAGGTGAGCACGTAAAGCTACCCTGCGCCCCATCCTAGTCAAATGGTCATCGTTATAAAATTATGAAATTAAGTGAATAGAGAATACGCCTGTTCGAGCTTACATTACTGCATTATAATAATATATGAGTTCCATATTTGGTAGTAGAGTCTAGTTTCCGTTGAGAATGGCCGTCTTACCCGAAATTTAGCCAAGAGCTCTATTTATTATTAAAGCCTTTGGCTTGACAACCGATGTGACCCAGTTTGTAGTGATCATAAAGTTACAACACAGAGAATTATTTAATTCATCATCATCATTACAGCTAAATAAGTCCATTGCTGGACAAGCCTCCCTCAAGAATCGTCTTTGGGGGATATGCCATAATCGCCACGCTTGGCAGGCGGGTTGGCGATCGCAGTAAGATGGTCATAGTAATCAGAAGGAAGCTGCTGCCCATCCTCTGGTAGATATTCCCTCGGGTCGACTTCTACGCCCCCCACAGGATGAGATGGGGTGATGATATTCTGATTCAGATATTTGTCGCCGTCACCGTTAATTAATTCACATAATATAAGAATATTCCGAAATTAATTACATTTCGGTTGATAGCATGAAATTTATATAATTTTTATGCAACAAAATTTAAGAACACAGAAATAGAAAATAAAATTACTGTGGAATACCAAGTGTATGTAAATACCCAAGTGCTATAAAACTTTGACTTATCATTTTTATTTCCATAAAATAAAATAGTAACCGCGTACGTTATGACTGGCCCTTTACCCCAGCCCTTCTATTTCACATTTTTTTCCGGATCATCCCTGTGCGGTAAATTTTGACAGCGATAAAATGTAAATCGATTTACTCCGGCTCGACGAACCTTGAATTATATCGCGTTAATTGATATTCGAGCACTGAGGTGTACCCACCATAACGGCGTTATAGGTACGTTCCTTTTTAGGGTTCCGTAGCTAAATGGCAAAAAACGGAACCCCTAATAGATTCGTCATGTTTGTCTGTCTGTCCGTATGTCACAGCCATTGTTTTCCGAAACTATAAGAGCTGTACTGTTGAAACTTGGTAGATGTATTCTGTGAACCGCATTAAGATTTTAACACAAAAATAGAAAAATAATAATTATTTTGGGGGTTCCCCATACATAGAACTGAAACTCAACAAATTTTTTCATCGTACCCATACATGTGGGGTATTAATGGATAGGTCTTCAAAAATGATATTGAGTTTCCTAATATCATTTTTTTTCTAAACTGAATAGTTTGCGTGAGAGACACTTCCTAAGTGGAAAATGAGTGTCCCCCCCCCCCTGTAACTTCTAAAATAAGAGAATGATAAGACTAAAAAAAATATATGATGTACATTACCATGTAAACTAACAACGAAAATTGTTTTTGAACGAAATCTAGTAAGTAGTTTTTTTTAATGCGTCTTATATCGTAAACCGCAATTTACCTTTCATTTAATCAACTGAAATACTTCCTGCTGCGGAACTCTTCATAGGCGAGTCCGACTTGCACTTGGCCCGTTTTTAAATAACAAAATGAATGTTGACTTCAGCCTTATAGTCTAAACACAGTATAATAGTTTAAGAGATTGTCAATGCGACATATACCTATCTCTTTTTGACAGCATAAGGTTGACTAGTAAAGAATGAATGCACGTGTGGCGCAGCGGCTAAGACAGTGGCCGCTTCGTGTCCCAGGTTCGAATCCCGCGCCGGACCACAGTTTGTGGGTCTGGATGTAATTTGTGTCTGTCTAATTATATGTTTGTAAAGTACCCCGCGACACAGGGATTAGATTCACTAGTGCGGACGTTGTCTTGAAAAAAAAATGATATTGGCGTTAAGTCTGCCTTAAACATTCATATGCTAAAGATTTCTTCTTCTAAAGAGATTTTCCACATGTTACTGTAAACATATCAGTGAGCTATGTTTCAAGTGCAAATTCAAAAGATAACTATATACTGTATTCTCTGAAAGGCTGTCAGCGAGGGAACTCGTAAATTTGATCTACCGGTGGGTATCTCTTATAGCTTTTATGCATGTTCTATGACAGCTGAAGATGTTTTACAGGCGAGAGCTCGTGTGAGTTTTAGAGGCGCGAGTCCTCCGGGGTTCTTTTTTGTTAATACGATTAATTATTTATTGATGTTCTTTAAACAATTGTTATAATAATATGATATTGACGTTCACACTATTCTTTAAACAGCTCTTTCTTATTTTTTATTGCGGATCAAATGATTATAGTCTGTTCGACAATGAAACACTATTATCTTTTCTTCTACGTATGCCAAGTCTAGAACATTTCTATAAAGACACTTTTGTATTCCTGTAACCGTTGCGATCGTCTGAATTTTATATTCAAGAAAGAGCTTAAACTGTCGTATAGGTTCCTGCTTCCAACACAATAATAATCTTCACGTCCAGACGGAATTCCTTTAGGTATGCATTCCAATGCCATTTCCTACAGTGTAAATGGAATAGTGGTATGAACACAATATGGCTTACTTCGCACTTTATAAAACTATCGAAATAGTCTTAAAAGTACCTTAGATACTTTTTAAATGGTTGGCTTAACTATTCTCTTCGAATTCTTCATTCCATCGGTTTATAGAAATGGAGGAATAAGCTCTGTGTGATAGCTTATACTGCAATTATAGTCAGTAGTAGTCAATTATTCTCTTCTTTATTCTTCTTCTTTTTCACATGCACCCACACACTTTTACACTCCATCTCATACCCGCATCCTTGATACAAACACTCACTTGACACATAATTTAGTCATGACTTGTCTCTAGTTTTATTTCACTTGTATTCTACTAGCTGTGCGCCGCGGTTTTACTCGCGTTAAATTTTATAAATTAACACAACTCCTCCCGCGTAGGTGATAGCGTGATATATTGTTGCCTATATGTTGACCCGACCTCCTAGTAATATTCATGCAAAATTTGAAGTAAATCCATACAGTACTTTTTAGGTTTAGCCCGGACATACATACAGACAAACAGACAAAAATTCTAAAACTATATTTTTGGCTTCGATATCGATTGTAGATCACGCCCCAAGTATCCTTTAAAAAAAATATTCGATGTACAGTTTTGACTTTTCTACGATTTTATTATATGTATAGATAGATAATTTTACTACTGGCGTTCCTACAAGAGGAATCACTGACTCTGATAGCACAGTGAACCTCGTTTCAGAGTCAGGGGTCCATTAACTTTGTGTAAACCTTCCAGTCTAACATACCGATGATTTAGCTCTTCATTGTAAAGAACTTGTTGGGTTATGAATAAATGATTATTATTATTATTTGTAAAGTCAAAATAAAAAACGCTCGTACTTACGTGGTCAGAACATTTGTTGTTATTAATATCGTTATTGTATGTAATTCATTCTAGGTACATGATTCTGTTGAATTGTTTAGAATTCATCTTAAATTATTTGTAAGTAATACTTAATTAAATTAGTTAGCTTGTTTCAGTTTTTGACTAATTGTTATTCACTAGTTAAAATCGTTTCACTCAATAAATGTCGATATTTATAGTTTGTGATATATTTTACTAAGTCCAACCTGAAAAGTTATGTATCTTTTAGTTGGACGATAATTCCCATATCCTACTAATATTATAAATGCGTAAGTTTGTTAGTATGGATGGATGTGTGGCTGTTTGATACTCTTTCAAGCAAAAACTACCAAACGGATTTTGATTGCTTTTTTATTCACATATTATTTTAAGAATAGCAGGCTCCTATGCCTACTATTCTTCATATACTATACAAAACCCTCATAATATACACCACCTATACACCAGAGCTCTACGATTAAACATTCACAGCATACCTGCGTTATGCGCACAAATTGATTTGACGCATTCGATTATTAGTTACGCCTATGTTTGCAGTCTGATAGTAATGTTGGAATTATTGGCAGACAAGCTGTACCCCCAGTTCAATTGGCAATATAGTGCCTTATCAGTTTAATGTTCGTATAAAGTTTTATCCTCTATTTCCCTCCTAAAGGGATCTTTTTTAAATAGTACCTTAATCCATTCCTGGAGCGCATGCTAGATAAAATATTTGTTGGAATCTCTAATTTGAATGATAATAAAATGTTGTCCATGTTTTTGTTGCTAATGGAGACTTTTTTTAATTTTTTGAACAAGTTAAGTTTTTTTTAGTTCTGAATTTACAAAGATGCAAAAATACGAACAAAAACTTCTTCCAAATATTAGTTCAGATTCCAAACGTTAAAAAAATTTGCGGATATACTTTTTAGACAAAATGGCTAATATGAAGATTCTCTGTCCCGTTATCGTTAAACGAATAATATTATGGAGCTCCTTTACTCGTAGCTCCACTATAAGTTACGTCATATATATTTATATAGTACAGTCTATATATTGTATGTATATCTAACATGATTTTAATATGTAGGTAGCCAGTCAGTTTGAATTTGGTTTTTAAAGTTATTAATTCTTAATGGCCAGTATGATTATTTAAAACAAAAACAAATAGTCCAAACCCCTATTGCTGTTAATAATAATAATAAATATTTTATTTCAGACCGTGAGCCCATTAGGTTAGTATGTACAGACGCCAGCACATCAAGCTACCCCAACCTGTCAAATTTCCCCAATAGAAAGTGAAACTTGTGCTTATGTGATCAAGTTGAAAATCGATAAAAGAAATTTGACAGATAGGGGTAGGTAAATGTGCTGGCGTCTGTACAAATATAACTTAAAACTAGGATTAGTTATACTAACTACTACTAACTAACTAACAGCATTAAACTACAACAATCTACGCCAAAGTAGGGCTTAGTAGCGGTTTCGCCCTAATTTTGCTCACCCGGATCACCCGCTATTAAATTTGTCTCGGGCGAAACCGGCCCTAAAAAATATTCAATATCTAAAGTAGTTCATTCGCCCGCTTCAGGCGAACGAAATTAAGGCGAAACCGCTACTAAGCCCAAAGTAGTATGTAGACGTATCCGATGTGTAATATGGGACTGTCCCATCTATCATCTATAATGTTTTATAATGGTCATGTTGAAATTTGTCTACGGAAATGATATTAAGTGTCTTAAGCATGCCCAGTCCTTTTAATAGAAGCCATTGCTGGGAAAGTTGCTAGCATAATGAAATGATATTAAAATTAAAATTGTTGGAGTTGGATGGAATTGAGGGCATTAAAAGTTGAAAATCACCGCTCAAGTTTCGAACTTAATGTGTTTAATACGTTACGTGGCACTAATTCCAACAACTATAGTATATATTGGCGAATGGTGTCTGCCGTCTATTGGAAAAACTATTTTGTGCTCCATAAGGAAATCACGTAATATAAAAAACCGGCCAAGTGCGAGTCGGACTCGCGCACGAAGGGTTCCGTATCATCTATACATATAATAAAATCGTAGGAAAATCAAAACTGTACATTGAATATTTTTTTAAAGGATACTTGGAGCGTGATCTACAATCAATATCGAAGCACAATTATAGTTTTTAGAAATTTTGTCTGTGTGTCTGTTTGTCTGTATGTATGTCCGGGCTAAACTCAAAAAGTAGTGCATTGATTTACTTAAAATTTTGCATGAATATTACTAAGAGGTCGGGTCAACATATAGGCTACATATTATCACGCTCTCACCTACGGGGCAGGAGCTATGATAATTTATAGAAATTAACGCGGGTAAAACCGCGGGGCACAGCTAGTCATCTATAAAAACGAGCAAAACGTACACGTTTGTTGTATGGGAGCCCCCTTAAATATTTATTTTATTTTGTTTTTTAGTATTTGTTGTTATAGCCGCAACAGAAATACATTATCTGTGAAAATTTCAACTTTTCAACGAATTTCAACTGACGTTCATGAGATACAGCCTGGTGACAGACGGACAGACAGACAGCGAAGTCTTAGTAATGGACCCTATTACTAAGACTTCGCTGTCTGTTCTGGTGACAGACGGACAGACTGACAGCGAAGTCTTAATATTGGACCCTATTACTAAGACTTCGCTGTCTGTCTGTCCGTCTGTCACCAGGCTGTATCTCATGAACCGTGATGGTAAGACATTTGAAAGTTTTACCCTTTGGGTACGGAACCCTAAAAAGGGGAAGGAACGAATGTTATTATGTCTAATTCTGAAAGATTAATCGATTCAATAAATAAACGAAAGCTATTCTATTTTTCTTTCGAAATTAGTGTATAAAATTATCAACTGTAATTATTTCCGAGTTTATAAATCACCAATTTGAGAGATAAGGACATGGCGAGTGGTATTTTGAGACATTTTAGTTCATAATTAACTTAATTCAGTCCAAAGAAAATTAATAATATCATCAAATTTCATTTGCAAAAATAAAAGTAAAATATATTAAAAACTAGCTGTGCCCCGCGGTTTTACCCGCGTAAAACTTTATAAATTATCACAGCTCCTCCCCCGTAGGTGATAGCGTGATAATATGTGGCCTATATGTTGACCCGACCTCTTAGTAATCTTCATGCAAAATTTTAAGTAAATCCATGCAGTACTTTTTGAGTTTAGCCCGGACATACATACAGACAAACAGACACACAGACAAAAAATCTAAAAATTATATTTTTGGTTTCGATATCGATTGTAGATTACGCCCCAAGTATCCTTTTAAAAAAATATTCAATGTACAGTTTTGACTTTCCTACGATTTTATTATATGTATAGATTATCATAAATTGATCAGATAGCATTGTTTTAGTTGTCCCAAGAAATTATTTATTAGATATTATTTAATTATAACATCCAAACACGAGTCACTGAGATATTTTGATGTGACAGAGGAATGGAAGTAGCGAGTCTCACCATAAGCGCTGTGCATCGATGATGGCGGATCGGATGATGTGGGTGTGCAGTAGCCCCAGTGTCATTCTGGCCGCGTGTGCCAGCCGCTGGGACTCAGTACTGATGGCTCCCTGGATAGTCCTTCACTCGAGATCAGGCGCCTAACGTAATTGTATCTTTTACTAACACTAAGCTAAGAACATTGTTACTAACTAACTACTCGTGATTTGTATTTTTACTAACACTAGGTTAAGGACATTGTTATTATCAAATTTATGGACCAAGTGGAAAGTGGAAATTTCATCCTTATCACCTGGATGAATGGTCATCTACCACTGTGCGTTTCACAAGAAACTTTTTGCCGCGCACTACCGCTCTGTGGAATCAATTAGCTGCGGAGGTATTTCCGATCCGGTATGACATGGCAACCTTCAAGAAGTGAGCCTATTCTTGTCTTAAAGGCCGGCAACGCACTTGCAGCTTCTCAGGTGTTGCGAGTGTCTATGGGCGGCGGTGATCACTTACCGTCAGGTGCCCCACTTTCTCGTTTGCCATACTATTATATATAAAAAAACAAAGTCTGAAATAAATATATTTATTATTTTTATTATAAGGGTTACTTTTTACTATTTTCTTGCGAAAACCATTATACTACGTGCGAGCATAATAACACAAGCTGACGAAGCTCTTTTCTTTTATTTAAGACACAAGATTAAAAAGTAATTAAGTTCATATTATATTATATAATATATCTAGGGACAATGTCACACAGATCATCCTAGCCCCAAACTAAGCAAAGCTTGTACTATGGGTACCAGGCGACGATGTACCTACTTATATAGATAGATAAATACTTAAATACATAGAAAACATCCATGACTCAGAAACAAATATTTGCACTTACCGGGATTCGAACCCAGGACCACCAGCTTCGTTGGCAGGGGCACTACCAACTAGGCTACGGTGACCGTCAGCATTATCACCGGTATTAGAAGCATTCGCACTATCATTCCGAATCCCAACAGAACTAATTCTCAATATTGACTTTTTATCAAAACTTTCTATTAAACCTATTTTATTACACACTCTAGCATCATACGTTGAACAATTTGTTACTCCATAGTTGTATCGGTTCCTATTACGAAATGATTATAATATTAGTAGAAAAGACAGTTCTGTTGGGTGAATTTCGATCTAGCCTTAATGGAGATTAGCCATAAGCGCACTACTTATTATAGCGCACAAACATAGGCGAAAATGTAAGTGCACTTTATATTCCCACTGTTGTTCGATAGGACGTGCTAGCCGACACGACTAACAGCTTCATTTACTTTCCGAGACATTGAAGAGTCATCATGATGATCATTATGTCGTCCGAATTACGTCCACTGCTAGACAAAGGCCTCCGCAATAATAATTTGGAGAGATATGGTATAATTTCTACGGCAGACAGGTTGGCGATCGCAATATGATGGTTATGACAGAGAGACGTTGTTGCCGCTACGGTATCGAATACTTTACCTGTCCTTCGGAATACAAAATTATACATATATAAATAAACGTCGTAAGTAATAGATAAGTATAGAACATATTTAGCTTTATTTCGAACTAAATGTGTTTAAATATACACTTTTAAAGTTTTGCGTATCACAATAATACAGCATTGTTTACAGGTAACAGCGACCGAACTTTATTTTTATTTTCCCGATGTTTCAGCCAAGTTGCATTGATCGCAGTCAGGAGGTATAAATGTGTTTATGTTACCTGGTACTACTTCCAGAAACTATAATGAAATCCGTGACTATATTATGATTTGTACCAGTTATCGCGTAACACACAAAACAATTATAAGATGTTACTATGTTTATTTGTGAATTGTTAATGGATTCATAAAATAATTCGCACCTCTTTCTATTGATAAGATAAAACCAAGAGGATTTGTATTCTCGTGACATTTGACTCATAATGTAGCATAAAAATATCTGTATAGTTTCTCTTACTCACCTATTACTTACCCTCAATACCAGACCCCAGAAATAAAATAATATAAATGAGATATTCGTTAATACCAATCACAATACACGTCTACGTCCACATTGTTCTTTGGTTTCCCGCTCTCCATTACCCTGTAGACTGCTCAGGGGCTCCGATAAACTCCATAATGGCTCTATAATGTGGCAGTCTCGCGAGGATATCGATCCTAACGATAGTAAAGTGCTATTTTTGATCAAGAGTTAAGTTAAGAGTTCAGAGAACAGATATAGTTGAAGAGTAAAGTTGTTATTGTTATAGAAGCGAAACTGAAATTTGATTAGGCCTGGAAGTAACTAACTGCCTCTGAAAGCATTAAAATTGTGACAATGGTTCTTAATTTTTACGCACGTTTGGAAACAACTATAAACATCGATATTCATTGTTTAGGTAGTTAAGTATATCTATTACCGATTTCTCGAGATATCAACTCTTTTTTTTTAAGTATTGTAACGTCTATTATAATATTTCGTTACATAATAATTGGGTTAAGTCGGGGGTTTTGAGTTAATTTATTCTTTTTCGATGAGATTCTTACCGTCGTGGGTTATTTTCAAAATTTATAATTTTGCTTAAAATTATTGACTGGATATACATAGGTACTTTGAGTCCATCAATTATAAGTTCGTCAAGCCGGGATACAAAATTATAAAAAAATACGCTTTTAAATAGTCAAAATATATATGTTTGTTTAATACATAATTATTTGTAGTTACATATAGATATTTAGGAAAAAGGGCTATATGAAAACATTTAGAAATAACATTTAATTTATACTGATATTGCATGATTTAGTTATTTTGCGACCTTGTATTTAGGCACAGACACAGACATTTATTTCCAAAGTGCGGGCGTTGTCTTTTAAAAGCAAAATAAATCTTGTATTTAATTCTGTATAAAATGTCGTTAAAAGGAGTTATTTTAATATTCTGTTATTTATACAAACTGACAACGTAATCGTAAAACGCAAGTAATTCTTAAATACCGAGGCTATCGTGTCATAAATCAACTGTTGACAGGGTAAAGTTAAGTTACATTTAATAGGTATAATAGAGCTTAAACAAAAGTAAGGTTTTCATCTATGCTGGTTATTATTTTTAGAAGTGACAACTAGATTTTAAGTATTTTCCCATTCATTTTAGACGAAACCTGAACTCGAATACTAGCCGTTTTGTTTTTCGACTTTAATTGTTAGAAATCGTTGACAGCGTAAAGTTAAGTTACATTTAGTAAAATAACGCTTAAACAAAAGTAAGCGTTTCAGATATGCTGCTTATTACTTTTAGAGATGACTCATCATCATCATCATATCAGCCGAAAGACGTCCACTGCTGGACAAAGGCCTCCCCCAAAGATCTCCACAATTGCCGGTCTTGCGCCTTTCGCATCCAGCTGTTTCCAGCGACCCGCACAAGATCATCGGTCCATCTTGTAGGGGGCCTGCCCACGCTGCGTCTTCCGGTTCGTGGTCGCCACTCAACAACCTTTCTGCCCCAACGGCCATCGGTTCTACGAGCTATGTGCCCCGCCCACTGCCACTTCAGTTTTGCAATTCTTCGGGCTATGTCGGTGACTTTGGTTCGCCTACGGATTTCGACATTTCTGATACGATCCCGCAGGGAAACTCCGAGCATAGCCCTGTCCATTGCTCTTTGGGTGACCTTGAGCCTTCTAATAAGGCCCATAGTGAGCGACCACGTCTCTGTTCCGTAAGCCATCACTGGCAACACACACTAGAGATGACTACTAGATTCTAAATATTTTTACATTCTTTTTAGACGTAACTCGAAAACTAGCCATTTTGTTTTTCGACTTTATATGTCACAAATCGTTGACAGCGTAAAGTAAATTCAACTTAATTAAAATAGCGCTGGCGTAGGCTTGAAATAAAATAAAAGTAAATTTAAAAAAATTAAAGTTTTCACCTACGTTGATTATTATTATTTGAAAGGACCATTCGGTTCTTTCATTTGTTTCATTAATCCTGAATTCGATAATCAGTCCACCGGTTTTGAATTAACGTTTTGCAAAAAAAATAATTGCTGTGCCGCGTGGGACTTTACTAACATGAAATTAATACACAAAGAATATCATGGACAAATAATTGTCGTAGGGGAGCGACCCGATACTTGAAGACATCGACGAAGCAACGAGGCGAACTTATCTACTGTGCAATATGACCGGTCATATTATTATAGAAGGTCTAATATAATAATAGTTTATTTTGCATAAAATATTTAACACTTATTCAAACACAGTCATACCATTTGGCTTACATTTATTAAAAACAAGCATTAAAGTGTGTCGTAACTTGCTAAGTTATAAGAATAACTTGTATTAAAATATAAATATAAAGAAACGTAACTTAAGGAGCTTAATTTGCTTATACATATAAATAAATAGATATCTTGGGACTACTAATACTGATCTCTGATCCCAAACTAGGATAAGCCATCTGATTTAGTGCAACCAGACATCTGATAAACATGCTATATATTTCTATATTATTTAAATACATTCCTAAAATAACAAAATAATAGTGTGTGAACACGTCTATTTGTGCTGTGCCTGTGTTCATTACACATATTTGTACTGGGTGGGAATCGAACCCACGACCCCTGGATTTCCAATCAGTGCCATTATCGCTAGACCAACAGACCAACAGGCAAAAAGATTAACTTCCCATACAACAATAATGATCTGTCGGATACATTATTTATGAGGAGACACTAAAAATTTATATTTCGTATTTCAAGTCTCATGGACGCTTTAAGTTAAGTGCACGATTTATATGACACCTCCTCATACCCAGATGCTCTCACCTGACCGTGAGTGATTGGCGAGGTTTCGGTCGCGGTCAGTCCATAGATAACCACCTAAGTTAGTTAGAGGGCACCTTAAGCTGACGGTCCCGGTTGTAGCCATTAGGCAACAGTCGTTAAACCATGTCAGAGGCCTACTGGGCGGCTTGGACAACTCTGACACAAGGGTAACCACTGCCCATACGATAAGTACGTAAGTACCTTATATAACTTTTGATAGGTTCCAATTTACAATTAAAATATAGCGAAAACAATAGGGGAGGGCAATACAGAGCCCTCCTAGGGTAAGTGTCCCGACCATCAGGGACATGGTGCAAAAATGGAGCACTGGAGCAGCATATCCGCTTTCTCGGGGCTGCCCCCACCAGGGTCCAGTCCACGGCAGGTTAGGTTTAGTCAGTGCGAGTCCGACATATCCACCCGCAGACACTTTTTGCGGGTGGCATACATAAGCATTCCCCCTGCCCAAAAAAAACATAGCACGCTTCATATTATCAAATACGTACACTATTTCTGTTAAAACTTGTATAACCTTTCATAGATTCCAATTAAAATTTAAAATATACCGTAATCATTATGTACAAAAGAATATGCCTAAATAAACGTTTTGAATGCCTTCACAATAGGTCACAAATCTTTTCAAGCTTACGTCAGACCTTCCATTTATATAAATTATCTCTTTAAACTGCCCATGTGAATACCTGGACCATTTTCTTTTAACCCCAAAATTCTAGAACATTTTCAGGGCAAAATTTAGTTGTTACACAAAGGCACATATGTGGTTTAAATAACCTAATTCCCGTCCCTTTATGAATCAATTTGGTAGTCATTTAGTAATTACGAGTATATAGTTGAAATAAGACATAAATAGTAATAAAATTGCTTAGTAGTATAATTTGACGATTATAGTTAGTAAATGTAAAGTAGTCGAAATAAGTTCCTTACATTCCATTGTTGTCTGGAAGAAATTGCAGCTAGCGATAAGACCACGTACAATATTTCATATAATAACTGTTTAGTAATTAATTTGCAATTTATAGCGTACAGACGCCAGCAAATCCAGCTACCCCAATCTGTCAAATTTACTTTATATATTTTCAACCTTATCGCAAAAGCATAAGGTTCACTTTCTATTGGGCAAATTTGACAGATTGGGGTAGCTTGATGAGCTGGCGTCTGTACAATAGAGAGATATTTAATATAATAATAATATAGTATGTAATAATATATGGGAAATTATTATGGTGCTGGCGAATGAAAGTGCAGATGATTACATTGGAATTATTTCACTTAAATCACCTAGGTGATTTAAGTAGGTATACTAAACGGTGGACTTAAATTAACCGATTTACGTGAATATATTAAGTTTATTTTACTAGTTAAAATTTACTAATTCTTTACTTTATACAAAACGAACTACTGAAAATATTCCAAGAAGGTATTTTACCATTTTGAATATATTCATAACTAGCTGTGCTCCGCGTATTACCCGCGTTAAACTTTATAAATTATATATATTATACATATTTATTGGCCGAATGATAATAATAATAAGTAAAAAAATATCTTGGGACAATTGCTAAAAAACTACCATCTGATCCCAAACTAGACAGAGCATATACTATGGCATCCAGACAACTGATTCACATACGTATATATTTCTAAATACATAAGTAAGTAATTTTAAGTATGTGCATCAGATGTCTGGTGGTCATAAAACAGGCTCTGCCTAGTTTGTGATCAGATGGCAGTGTGGTAGTTGACCCAAAATATTTATGTATTTAAATATTCTAACGGGACACTGCTAAAAGTTTGACTTTAAACAATAATAATATATAGGGACAATGTCACACAGATCTTCCTAGCCCCAAACTAAGCAAAGCTTGTACTATGGGTACCAGGCGACGATATACATACTTATATAGATAGATAAATACTTAAATACATAGAAAACATCCATGACTCAGAAACAAATATTCGTGCTCATAACATTATTTGCACTTCATCATTACAGCTAAATAAGTCCACTGCTGGACAAGCCTCCCTCAAGAATCGTCTTGGGGGGATATGCCATAATCGCCACGCTTGGCAGACGGGTTGGCGATCGCAGTAAGATGGTCAGAGTAATCAGAAGGAAGCTGCTGCCCATCCTCTGGTAGATATTCCCTCGGGTCGACTTCTACGCCCCCCACGGGATGAGATGGGGTGATGATATTCTGATTCCGATATTTGTCGCCGTCACCACACAGTACTTTTTTTTTGCACTTACCGGGATTCGATCCCAGGACCACCAGCTTCGTAGGTAGGAGCACTACCAACTAGGCTACGGTGACCGTCAAAATGAACAGTAAGTGCTAACATTTATACTTTACTTAAGACTTTGTCTAAATTCAGTTGCTGCTGTTGAGCACATAAAGTGCTTTTAGCTAGATTAAAAGACAAGGAAGCTTTTCCTCTAAAATTACTTAGTTGATTTCAAGGAATCACAGTCCAGGAAAATTAGTCATGTCGGTTTTGTATTATAGAACTATATCTATTTCAATCTAAAACAAACAAATATATATTTGTTAATGTTTGTTAATCAATACTAAACTAAATCTTTTATTATTTTAAACCATAATTTAAAAAAATACAAAATCTTATTATATCTAATGATTGGCATAGATAACATTGCATGTTGCATTACTTAAAACTTAACCTTACTTTAAATGTTATTTTCTTGATGATGATGATCCTTGATGCTAGTTTAATATTTCTTAAGTGGACTAGAAGTGATCCCGAGTATTTTTTTATGATATGTGAGTCTAAAAACGACACTCTTCAGATATTAATAACGCTGGAAGTACTGTTAAATTTAATTAATCCATACTTAATTTAGAATTATAAATAATTAAGAGAGTTTTATCTGACATCTGACATAAGATAATAAAATCGTAGGAAAGTCATAACTGTACATTGAATATTTTTTTAAATAATACTTGGGGCGTGATCTGCAATCGATTTCGAAGTCAAAAATGTTGTTTTTAGAATTTTTGTCTGTTTGTTTGTATGTATGTCCGGGCTAAACTCAAAAAGTACTGCGTGGATTTACTTCTAATTTTGCATGAATATTACTAAGAGGTCGGGTCAACATATAGGCTACATATTATCACGCTATCACCTACGGGGGAGGAGCTGTGATAATTTATAAAATATACGCGGGTAAAACCGCGGGGCACAGCTAGTCTGACATAAGACTCTATTCTATTGTACCATCTTACTTACCTACCGTGTGGGCAATAGTTATCCTAGTGTCAAAGTTCTTCTAGCCGCCCATTAGGCCTCTCACATGGCTTAACGACTGTTACTTTTTGGCTACAGCCGGGACCGACAGCTTAACGTGCCCTCCGAAGCTAGAGACGCTCAGAAATTTAACCACTTTGGTGGTCACTCATCTATGAACTGACCGCGAGCCTAGTTGCTTGACCTCACCAATCACTTAGGGGGTGTTCACTGACAGCAGACATTTTATTCGCAATACTTTTTGAGTTATTGTTTTGCTGAAAGAAGTTGTTAATGATTCGTGCACTGCAATGTTTAAAGAATTGCATTGAATTTAGCCTGTGTTATCTTGATAAGCAGTCCTGGTTTTGTTGCTAAATAACTAAGTAAAATACTTCCATGTGTCCAAAATGAAGACACATTTGTTCGGAAGTCCGTATCGCACTTGCCTTGTTTTCATTTTTTTATTCGCTTTTCCTTCGATTAATCTTATTGCTTGCCGAATAAGTTATAGTAATTTTTATAATAACTAACATGAATCCTACTAATCTATTTATTCTGTGACATCATTATTTTATTGTCTGAATATTTAGGTGGAATGTGGTTTGCGGTTTAACATCAATAGTCGACAACCACAAATATTACCTTAATATCATATTATTAACCAGAGCTTGCTGTTTGTGACAATGTAAAAAATTATAACGTAATTTAATTAACGAAGTGATATCGTATCTTTGCCATCGGCTTTGTGGTTCGATCTGTGTTAATAAATTTAATAGGAGCAAAATATCTCAGAAGTTTTATAGTTATTTTAATTTTATTTCCGCTTTGGGTAAACTAATTTTTATTGTGCTTTAATATTAATGAATTCGACGATTAAAAACCGTTACAGTGCGACTCTGTTTATTCACCAAAAAAAAAGAAAGAAATAAATTTTTTCTTGACTAACACGGATACGAACCGAAAGACGCACCGTGGTCAGGCCCCCTACAAGGTAGACTGATGATCTATTGAGGCTTGCTGGAAGCCGCTAGATGCGGATGACGCACGACCGGCAATTGTGGAGATCTTTGGGGAACGGTGATGATCAGCAGTGGACATGTCTCTCGGCTCATATGGTGATAAAAAGGGATACCAAAGATATAAAATATATTAATGTGTAAGTAATATGAATTGTATTAATTTTATTGTTTTTCCAGATTTATTTCGAACTAGCAGTGCCAGTGATTCTATTTATATAGAATTAACTTGACAATAACTTAATACAAGCTAGCTAAATAAATTGTATATCTAGTAAAAATATTGGACTTAAACTAGATAATTAAACATAATCTCTTGACAATAACTTGATACGAGCTAGCTAAATATCATTTCTGTAATAAAATAAATTTTATAAATGTTTTCATACAAGATGTACCTAAATATAGACACTAGAAATAATATCTAATGTATACAACTATATTACTACAAACATGTTCTGACTATTTCCAAGCGCTTTTTTAAAGTCTACGTGAATAAAAACCTTTTTTATTTATTTATGTATAAATGTTTTAACATTCCGTGTACCTAAATATCTGTAATAAGTAACTAGAAATAATAACTGTATTACTACAAACATGTTCTGACTATTTACAAGCGCTTTTTTAAAGTCTACGTGAATAAAAACTTTTTTTATTTTTTTTTAAAGAAAATAGATTACTCTCGAGTATAACTATTAAAAAATATATACACATATTTCATATATTGCATATATGTAGCCATATAGACACGACTGATCTGCTGAGTTACGCGAACTATCTGTAAATAAATAAATAAAATAAATAAATAAAAAAGGTTTTTATTCACGTAGACTTTAAAAAAGCGCTTGTAAATAGTCAGAACATGTTTGTAGTAATACAGTTATTATTTCTAGTTACATATTACATATATTTAGGTACACGGAATGTTAAAACATTTATACAACTATTTTATAATGGTAGTGACATTTAGCTAGCTTGTATTAAGTTATTGTCAAGAATATTATGTTTAGTTGAAGTTTATAATATTATGTATTGAAATTTATATTTTACTACATATTGTCTGAATGGTTCTGTCTATATTAAGGTATGAATTCAGTATTATTATTATAACGGACCATGTGTTTAAAACGACGGTCGCACTTTAATGCTACCACCGGATCCAATGCGACCCAACTGAGAAGACCCAGCGAAACAAACTCAGCAGGTTCATCTACTACCGGTTTCAACACGGCCCAGTTGAGACGGTCCGGCGAAACATACTCAAGCGGGCATGAACACGGGATTTGGTCCACTTAAAGTAATTATTTAGTAGGCAAACACAATATCTGCTCGATCGGTTGTCTGAATGTATATTAATTTAGATTATATTTAGGAAACAAAAGAAAAACATCGAAATACTAACATTATTCATTTTGAGACAGAGTTAATAAATTTAAAATTTAGTATATATTAGCAATCATATTACAGATAGTCACAGATAGTTCACACAACTCAACAAATTAGTCATCTCTATATGGCTACAAGATCTCCAGCGTGCAATGTGCAGGTAGGTGGTGAGCGCCAGGCGTCTTTGTGATCGATGTACTCTTTAGTGGTATAATAACCCCTAGCCATAAGTACACGTTTAATATGTGTCTTGAAACTTGTGTCAGGTAGATCAGTAATATGAGTAGGAAGCTTGTTATAAAACCTAATACAATTTCCTAAAAATGATTAAAAATTTATTTGTTTTGCTGACTTTAAAGCCTGGTATTGCAAGTTTGTCTTTATTCCTAGTATTAATGTTATGCAGTTCACTTTTTTTTCTATAGTTATTAATATTTTTTCTTACATACAATATATTCTGATATATATACTCAGATGGCACCGTTAGTATATTTACTTCTTTAAACAAAGTTCGCAAAGATTCGCGACTACCTAACCCATAAATGGCTCTGACTGCTCTTTTTTGTAAAATGAAAATAGTACTTATGTCAGCTGCTGAACCCCACAGCAGAATGCCATAGGACATAATACTATGGAAGTACGCGAAATATACCAATCTGGCAGTTTGTTCATCTGACAATTGTCGTATTTTCCAAACGGCATAGGAAGCCGAACTCAATTTAGCTGCTAGCTTTTCAATCTGAGGAGCCCATTGCAATTTTGCGTCTAGTGTCAATCCCAGAAATACGGTCGACGGAACTAAATCTAAAATTTCCTCATTTAATGCAACTGTTGGTATAACCTGTCTCACATTTGGTAATGAGAATTTGATACATTTTGTTTTCCCTGCATTTAATGAGAGGTCAGTTCGTCACTAATACTTAATGTTACTGTTTGATTTCTTAATCTACTTTTACCAGTTTCAGTATTAATTATTTGCCACGCTGATTTTATTTTGTTATCAGATTTTTTAATTTTGTCTCTAATGTATAAAGCTTTGGCTTGTATGCAAACCCTTTTTAAAAATGTTTGAATAGTTTCTAACATAATTAATAAAATTGACTTCGGGTGTATAGGACTTTATGTCATACAACTCATATAAAAAATCTCTACTCAGTCTAATACCTTGAGTTGCCCAAGAACTAAATTTAATCTTATTACTATCCATCTCAATGTTTATTATTTTACAAGCTTTATTAAATTCTCTGGAAATACATTGGAATAATGTTGTGTACATATCATTAGGTTTACTCGAGTTTGGCAATAGATGGCACAAACTTTTCCCAGGTTGTTACTGAACTGTCCCAAATTTGATTTTGTGAGAGGCCTAAAAGATATTTTTTGTTTATTTATAGTTATCTCATTAATTATTTTTATTATTTGGCATTTATGGTCAGAGCGAACACCAGTTACCAGACACTTCTCAGTGACTTCAAAGTTGGTAATTATGTTATCAATGCAGGTTGCAGTCGTGGGTGTGACTCGTGTGGGCTCAGTGAATAAGCATTTCAGGTTAAAGGACCGAAATGCGGATAAAAATATGCTTATTTCAGGTGAATCTGCTAAAATATTTATATTAAAATCACCACATACCAGGACTTTTTTATTACTTTTAATTTTCCTAAGGATATCTTCGATTATGGATGTGAAGAGCTTTAGGTCAGATGCTGGTGGTCGATACACACATATTATACAATACAATTGGGTTTCAACACATGCTACCTCACACACACGCTCAATAGAAAGTTGGCATATATCTTTACGTACTTTAAATTTAATGTGGTCTCGAAGCAGTATCAATACTCCCCCACCGTCTGCCGAGATTCTATTATAAAACCTGGCCACCCTATAGCCACAGACACTAAAAGCCATCTTGTGGGCCTTCAACCATGTCTCCGTAAAACAAAGGACATCTATTTTAAACTTCTGACTAAATAGTTCTATATCTAAAATTTTGCCAGAGAAGCGGTTAATATTTTGATGTGATAGAATTAAAAACTTATCACACTTCTCTGTTGTCGCACCATTACTGATTACATATACTGATTGCTACCATATACTTAATTTAAAATTATTGACTCTGTCTCAAAATGAATAATGTTATTGTTTCGAAGTTTTTCTTTTGTATACCTAAATATAATCTAAAATAATAAGCATTCAGACAACCGATCGAGCATATATTGTGTTTGCCTACTAAATAATTACTCTAATTGGACCAAATCCCGTGTTCATGCCCGCTTGAGTATGTTTCGCCGGACCGTCTCAACTGGATCGTGTTGAAACCGGTAGTAGATGAACCCACTGAGTTTGTTTCGCTGGGTCTTCTCAGTTGGGGCGCACTGGATCCGTTGGTAGCATTAAAGCACGACCGTCGTTATAAACACAAGGCCCGTCATAATAATAATACCTTAATATAGACATTACCATTGACAATATGTAGTAAAAATATTAGACTTAAACTAGATAATTAAACATAATATCTTGACAATAACTTGATACGAGCTAGCTAAATATCATTGCTATAATAAAATAAATTTCGTAAATGTTTTAATACAATCAATACAATGTGTACCTAAATATATATGTTACTAGAAATAATAATGTATACAACTATATTACTACAAACATGTTCTGACTATTTACAAACGCTTTTTTAAAGTCTACGCGAATAAAAACCTTTTTTATTTTATTTATTTTATTTTCATAGTTACGTAAAATTCTCAAGTATTAATAGAATTGATGTGTACGTCATATTTATCGGCCGAATAATAAAAACAATTAGTAAAAAAATCATTATCATCATCATCATCATATCAGCCGAAAGACGTCCACAGCTGGACAAAGGCCTCCCCCAAAGATCTCCACAATTTCCGGTCTTGCGCTATTCGCATCCAGCAGTTTCCAGTGACCCGCACAAGATCATCGGTCCATCTTGTAGGAGACCTGCCCACGCTGCGTCTTCCGGTTCGTGGTCGCCACTCGAGAACCTTTCTGCCCCAGCGGCCGTCGGCTCTACGAGCTATGTACCCTGCCCACTGCCACTTGAACTTGGCCATTCTTACGGCTATGTCGGTTACTTTGGTTCGCCTGCGGATCTCATCATTTCTGATTCGATCTCGCAGGGAAACTCCATGCATAGCCCTTTCCATTGCATTGTAAGTAATATGAATTGTATTAATTATTATTTTTCCAGATATATTTCGAACTAGCAGTGCCCGTGATTCTATTTATATAGAATTAAAGAAAATAGATTCCCCCTGCAAATAACATATTAAAAATCATATAACATATTTAATAGTTACGTAAAATTCTCAAGTATTAATAGAATTGATGTTTACGTCATATTTATCGGACGAATGATAATAATAATAGGTAAAAAAATAGGGATAATTACTAAAACACTACCATCTGATTCCAAACTAGACAGAGCATATACTATGGCAACCAGGCAACAGATACACATACGTATATATTTATAATACATAAATAACACCTAGATACAGAACATGCACTCGTGCTCATCAATCAAAGATTTGTTGGTTTGGTTCGAACTCACGATCTCTGACTTAGCAGACAGGGTGCCTAACCACTACATCAACAGGCCGTAAACGTTTAAATAAAATAAATTAAATTAAATTAAAAAAGGTTTTTATTCACGTTGACTTTAAAAAAGCGCTTGTAAATAGTCAGAACATGTTTGTAGTAATATAGTTGTATACATTATTATTTCTAGTTACATAGATATTTAGGTACACATTGTATGAAAACATTTATAAAATTTATTTTGTTATAGCAATGATATTTAGCTAGCTCGTTTCAAGTTATTGTCAAGAGATTATGTTTAATTATCTAGTTTAAGTCTAATATTTTTACTACATATTGTCAATGGTTTTGTCTATATTAAGTTATTATTATTAGGACGGACCTTGTGTCAATAACGACGGTCGCGCTTTAATGCTACCACCGGATCCAATGCGCCCCAACTGAGAAGACCCATTTATATCAACAATCTAATTGATGTGGATTTTAGTTAGTAGTGTTGTAGCTCGTTCAACTCAAAAAGTGAGGCTTTTTGAGTTGAACGAGCTACAACACTACTAACCAAAATCCACATCAATTAGAATTAGATTGTTATACGCGATTTTGATGGGCATTTGGCGGTATTTTCAATATTAATCCATGTTAGACTTATTTCGGTCTACCTTCCTGCAAAATTGTCCTCAGACACTTTTGAGGAAAACATATTAACAATCACATCATTTGCTCCTTTCCTCTCCAGGACAAAACGGAAAATCGTAACTTGACTGAAAAAAATATTTTTTTCAAACAATTTCCTCTTAATATCCAAATAAGGTTAATTTTGGGACACTTGTTTGTTGTAAGGAACTTGTTCATTATTTTATTCAACTTGAATAAATTTATATTTTCACTCCATAAATTTCGGAAAGAAAAACAAACGAAGATTGATAAATGTTTTTCCTAGTTTCTTCTACTAAAACGCTTACATTTACTTTATTTAAGAGATAAAAATGGTGCCACTTAAAATGTTGACTATTGCTATGTTTTACTCGTCGATTCTAGGGTAAGCATATTCAATCGCAAATAATGAGGTCCGGGGCAGGCGTGAAAATGATTCGCGGATGTTTCTGTAAAGAAAAAAATCTCAGTATCTCAAGTCTGGGAGTTGGCGTTATTACACCCCCGTACTTTGGAGAGCACGTCGGTCCTATACCTGACCTCATTCCAGTCATGTTGCTACGCATAATTCATGTATGATGGGCTGGTTAGCGTGAATGGTAGATGCTTGAATTTCACGCACCTGGTCGTGGTTTCTTTTCCCACCCTGGTCAGATATTTGTGTGCATGAACATGTCAGCTTGTCCTGAGCCTGGGTGTAATCTATACATATAATAAAATCGTAGGAAAGTCAAAACTGTACATTGAATATTTTTTTAAAAGGATACCTTGGGCGTGATCTACAATAGATATCGAAGCCAAAAATATAGTATTTCGAATTTTTGTCTGTTTGTCTGTATGTATGGCCGGGCTAAACTCAAAATGTACTGCATGGATTTACTTCAAATTTTGCATGAATATTACTAAGAGGTCGGGTCAACATATAGGCTACATATTATCACGCTATCACCTACGGAGGAGGAGCTGTGATAATTATAAAGTTTAACGCGGGTAAAACCGCGGGGCACAGCTAGTTATCTATATAAGTATGTATTTACTAAAGAAAAGTAGTATATCAGTTATCTGGTTTCCATAGTACAAGCTCTGCTTGATTTGGGATCAGGTGGTCGTGTGTAAATAATGTCCCAAGATATTAATATCCCAGGATAAAATCGTGAAGTCTAAATCATTACAAACATCGACCCCCACGTAACATTAAACAGATTACACCAGTAAGTTCTTGACTTCTGGAACCAGTGAACATTATTATCACATTTCGTTTCGCATAAGATATAGTAAAATAACACAGTGCACTAATTCAAATAACTGAAGAACTTCTTCCCTTCTTTCTACTTGTACAACATTCTGATTTGAAGAAGAAGAAGAAACAAATATTTATTGAGCACACATAGGCAATAAAGATACAAAAAGACACAATCAGAGTAACAATGGCGACATACAATATTAATACCGTACAAAATACTCTATTATCGTTACTAAAACAGATTTAGTGCGCTCAAATGGCTAGCAGCTCAACATGATGTTACAACCACAATATGGCTGTAACGCTAACGTACGAATACGTAACGCTGATTTTCAGCTACCTGCCATAAAAGTGCTACACAAATTACATACATAAGACATAAGAAAATAAGTTTCTTAAAAATTATATATAGAACAAAATAAAAGAATACGGTTTAAAAATAAGAAAGAAAAAAATCTAAATAAAAGATAATTAAAATAAAATCAACATAAAATAAAATCATACTGCTCCGATTCGCTGTCATTCGGATTTGCTAACATTATCATAGAATAATAATAAATGTACCATTCTAATTTCGTATATTTTCTGTTTATGCTCCGCTCTGCGCAAATATCTAAAGGTGACATGTTTAACTAACCATAAGGACGCACTCGTAGTAACAATCACATTGGGTACATCTGTGTTCGCAGCATTTTCCTTATCGCTTGTTATCCAATATTTTCCTTGTCCTCATACCATTAATTAACCTTCAGTGTCAACTAGAGTATTCACCTGGGATTATCCAAATTCAGATCTTCCCGCATATTTCCGGGACTGATTTCAGGTGTTTAATATTTTTTCTTTTATTTATTTTTAGGGTTCCGTACCAAAGGGTAAAACGGGAGCCTATTACTAAGACTTCGCTGTCTGTCTATCCGTCTGTCACCAGGCTGTATCTCATGAACCGTGATAGTTAGACAGTTGAAATTTTCACAGTATTTCTGTTGCAGCTATAACAACAAATACTAAAAAAATATTAAAGGGGGCTCCCATACATTTACATATTAAATTATATATTATTATAGAATTATTATAAAATTATACATTTTTATAGAAAATGGTACGGAACCCTTCGTGCTCAAGTCCGACTCGCACTTGGCCGTTTTTTTCTTGAGACGACTGAGATTGTCATGTCAATCATTAAGAGGAAATTACATTTATTTTCCTGAATCAAAATCAAAGTGGGTTTTACCGACTGCTGCCTTATTGAAATGTTGTTTAAAGCCCCATTCGTAACTTAATCATGAAAGTGCTATAAAAAGGTACACTCCTGATTTGGACTCATTACTTATAACTTTTATACTTAAAAGCTTGTTTTTGACTTTTATTCTCAAAAACTTGATAAACAGCTTCGCGAGCGCCATAATTTGACAAGAAATATATGTTTATGCAGATGGTATTTCCTCAAAATATTGAAATTTGCTGGGGCAGAAAGGTTTTCAAGTGGCGACCACGAAACGGAATACGCAGCGTAGGCTGGCCCCCTACAAGGTGGACCGACGATCTTGCAAGGGTCGCAGGAAACCGCTGGATACAGGAAGCACCGACCGGCCGTTGTGGAGATCGTTGAGGGAGACCTTTGTCCAGCTGTGGACGTCTTCGGCTGATGTGATGATGGTAATGAACATTCTGAAAAGTGGAGTAACTTCGTCAGTCAGGCAATCTCCCAATGGACTTCCTCCCTTCAGGTTTCAGTCTACGTCATAAATAAAATAAGAAAAAGAGAAATATCCGGGACAGAATTTTCTCAGTCCCGGGTTCGTTTGAATGGGAACTGTACTGGCAATTCTACGCCCTGATGACCGCTCTATTGTTATCCTTCGTAAGAGTACTTACGTAAAACTTCGGAAAAGCTTGTATTGTTCGTAAACAGTGTAGGCACAAAACAGATGGTTCCAAATGAATAGTACCTGCGTGCGAGGGAGTAACAATGTCACTCCGCCTGATATAATCATTGTTCTGTGACCGCAGGCTATATGAGGTTACGTAACGGATATTAAATATACTGGAAATGTCACTAAACTGCCTCTGAGTAAATATATTTTGTGGTACCATAGAGAAAGACTCCCTTCTGTTTAAAGTTAGATAAATGCAGTATCTGTTTTGTGCGACGCACTAATGTTTATGCAAAAGCAAATGATTAAATATCTAGGACCTGTCACGTAGCACTATCTAGTCCAAACTAAGCAAAGCTTGTACTAGGGTTACTGGACACAGATAAAATACTTATTTTAAATTTAATAGTCATATATTATCATCATCATCATGACAGCTAAAGTACATCCACTGCTGGACAAAAGCCTCCCCAAAGAATGGGAGATATGCCATAATCTACACGCTTGGCCGACGGGTTGGCGATCGCAGTTTGATGGTAATAGTTCACAGAAAAACGCTACTCCCCGTTCTCTGGTAGGTATTGCCTCGGTCAATTTCTACGCCCCCCCATGGGATGTGATGGGGTGATGATATTCTATGCCGTCACCACATAGCAATCATATATTAAATGTATGTAAAACAATGTTGAGGGTAGCCAGAGTCAGCTGGGGCCTCCATACAGAGGTGATAAGAGTAACCTATAACGCAGCTGTAGAACCAGTTAGTACTTACGTGGCAAGCATCTGGGCACTGGCAGTGGAAAAGCTGGGAGTCAAAAAGAAATTGAATTCAATCCAGCGGGGATTTGCTCAAAAGATTTGTAAAGCATATCACACTGTCTCCCTGTATGCAGCCTTGCTTATGTCCGGAATATTTAAGAATA
Source organism: Pseudoips prasinana (assembly GCA_951640165.1). Taxonomy (NCBI): domain Eukaryota; kingdom Metazoa; phylum Arthropoda; class Insecta; order Lepidoptera; family Nolidae; genus Pseudoips; species Pseudoips prasinana. The sequence continues at coordinate 38,162,928 of OX621243.1, read as the reverse complement.
AAACAGCCGTCCTTTACGAGTATAAAAGAGGGTTATCCTGACCTGAAATGGCGGATAGGGAGATAGAGCAAAGAGCTAAGTTAACATTGACAATGACAATGACCACCCGGCAACGTATATGAATTTGGAGTTCTTGGCCTTGTAAGACCTGGAGGACTTAGATACAAATAGCATTTTACAGTTAAAGTATTATCATCTTGTCAGCCTATTGAGCCATATATCTGAGAATGTGTTGAGAGTAATGCATCAAAATATTGCAGGGGTACTTAATAAACAAGATGAATTGTACTGCAGTGCCCTGAAATTGCTGCATAAAGTAGATATATTGTGTCTTACTGAAACATTTCTATTGGAAGGAACTGAGAGGAATTTGCGACTGAAAGGTTTTCTAAATGCATCATTGTACTCTAGAAAAAAAACAAAAAGAGGCGGAGTTGCAATTCTAATTAGAAATGACTTAGAATACAAAAGTTTACAATATATTAAAAACATAAATGAAATATGTGTTTTTGAATGTTGTGGGATAGAGCTTGTAAAATACAATGTATTACTCATATGTTTATATAGAACACCATCGTCTAGTACTGCAATATTCCTTAATAAGTTGGAAACTCTACTAGAAACGCTATGTCGTAACTCACGCAAGAAAATTATAATATGTGGCGACATAAACATAGACCTTCTGAAAACTTCAAAGGAGTCAACAGATTACAGAAGATTATTACAGAATTACAACATTGCACCAGTGATTACTACACCAACGCGGATTACGAGCACGTCGAGCACTTGCATTGACCATATTTTAACGAATATCGTGGGAGGAACTGCTGACATCCATGATCTTGGGCTCTCTGATCACACCGCCCAAACCTACTACTGGCCAGTCAAGCAACCCAGACCTCCGACATTAAAATGGTGGTACGAATTTAAGCGCGACTATAGCGATGAGAATATCATGAAATTCAGAGAATGCCTGACAAATCTGTCTTTCCATAATGTTTTTAGTAGCAATTCCACTAACGATGCATTTTTAGAATTTCATGAATTATTTGTATTGTTTTATGATTTGTGTTCTCCCCAAATACGTGTCAGAGTAACGAACAAAGATAGACGTAAGTTGAAATGGCTAACTAAAGGTTTAAAAATATGTTGTAAAATTAAGCGAGATATGTACTATAGAAATAGGACAAAAACTGATAATGAATTGAATACACGCAAATATAAAGTCTATTGTCAGATACTAAAGAAATGTTTTGTCACTTCCAAAAGAAATAATTACACAAAATACATAAATCGCTCTAATAATAAATGTAAGGCATCGTGGAATATCATTAAAAACCATACAACATCCGAGGTGAACACAAATTCTATTGCAAAAATAACTAACGATAATAATGTTTTGACTAATCCGGAGCAAATAGCAGATTGTTTTAATAATTTTTTCATTGACATAATTAATAATAATCAAAATTTTAATAACCTTGGACATTCAAATTTTAATGACATTCACACATATGTTGAACCTAGTCAAAATAGTATGTTTGTGTATCCAGTTAGCACTAATGAAGTAATTAAAATTGTAAAATCTCTCAAAAATTCTAAAGCAGTTGGTTATGATGGAGTATGTACTGATATGTTGAAAAAGAGTATTGATCTGATTGTCTTTCCACTCACACATATAATCAATTTGTCATTGGAACAGGGTGTATTTCCAGAAGCATTGAAATTGTCTATTGTTAAACCGCTTTTCAAAAAGGAGACAAAACACTAATGGTTAATTATAGGCCGGTGACGTTGATCTCCATATTGTCAAAGGTTTTTGAAAAGGTATTCTACACTAGGTTAATTCATTATTGTGAAAAAAATAATATCATCCAAGACGAGCAAAATGGATTCCGCAAAAATCACAAGGAGGTGCCCTTGGCAGCTTTTCAACTTATAAAGACCATAACTGATTGTATAGAGGAAAGCATACCAGTTTCAGTTATTTTCATGGATATGAGTAGGGCTTTCGATTTTGTATGTCATAAACGCTTGCTCGACAAACTTTTTGCTTACGGAATCCGGGGATTAGCACATAACTGGTTAGAATCATATTTAGAAAAAAGGCGACAATGCGTTAGAGTTTCTAAATATAATGAACGTTCTAAAGTACTGGAATCTTCACTATCAAATTACCTAGAAAACAAACATGGTGTACCCCAGGGTAGTATACTGGGTCCACTTTTATTTCTACTGTACATCAACGACCTGCTCAGTGCTTTAAATCATAAATGCGTGTTATTTGCTGATGACACCTCGATTGTGGTAAAGGGTACTAACAGACGAGACTATGAATCCGATATAAATAAGGCCCTTGCCACAGCTATCGAATGGCTCTCAGTGAATAAGCTGAGGGTTAATATACAAAAAACTCATTTCATGCAATTTCATACCTACAAATCAAAACCTCTAAAGCTAAATATTTCATACGATGGGGTGACAGTGTCAGAAACAGGGATTTATAAGTTTCTCGGCATCACAATCGATCGTTTTTGTAATTGGAAAAGTCACATAGCAGATATCTGTTCAAGATTAAATTGTTTTGTATATCCGTTGAGACGAATAAGTCAAGTGGTTTCTAAAGAAGCCGCAATGACGGCATATTATGGGTATGTTGGTTCCATACTACGTTATGGTATTATCATTTGGGGCAGAAGTGTAGACATAGACGATGTGTTTATAATGCAAAAAAAATGCCTAAGAGCCATATTTGGGCTGCAACAAATAGATTCTTGCCGGCCATTCTACAGGCAATATAAAATTTTAACTGTTCCATGCTTGTATATTTTGGATGCATGTATATTTGTATTTAAGCATAAGAACCTATTTCAGGAAGCCTCTAGTTCTTATAGTAGACGGGCGCGTCATCAGCATAAATTATGTAGACCTTTTACTAAGCTGACTTTGACATGTAATAATAGTTATATAATGTGTATTAAAATATTCAATAAGATTCCTAATAATTTTAAATCAATGACATTTCCTAAATTTAAAAAAGAGTTAACGCGGTGGCTTGCTGAAAAATGTTTTTATATCATTCATGATTTCTTTGAATTTAAATTATAAATTGACATTAATATTGTTAGATTGTGCTTTTGAAAAATAGTAATGTATTTAGCTTCATAAAATATTTGTACGCTCGTAAGAGCAAAACATAGTGGGCCATGATTAATTTATAACACCTTTAATGTACCTGTGTTTGTTGTCAAATAAATATTATTCTTATTGATGGGAAATTCCTCCCCAAAATATTTCCACAATGGAGTTCTATTCCATAATTTTGAGCGATATACCATAATCGCCACGCTTGGTCTGGTTGGCGATCGCAGTATGGTAGTCATAGTATATAGCGAGCCGCAATTCCCCGTTCTCTGGGAGATATAACCTCGGGTCGACTTCTACGCCTTCCACGGGATCAAATGAGGTGGCGACATTGTCCAGATTACCCGACAAAGCTTTGCTATAGTGACTCCAGGTCTGCATTGGAGATGCTTGCAAATAATGGTTCCTCTGGCAGTAGAGGCCCGCAGCAATCTGAGAATGGCCCTTACCCAAAGAAAAACTGTTTCTTTGCTTTGGATAAAACACAGCAACTTTACCTAAAAAAGGCGCCCGAATATTATAATTCCCCCATTTCTTTCGCTAAGGGACAAATCCGGAAGGTGTCCACGAGTGAGAGGAAGATAGAAGTCAGGAGAAACTGCTTACGATTTGTTCTTCCCTAATTCGTTTGAGGCTCAAAATTATTGATAATAAAAAATACGCTATTGGACTGTTATTAGACATGACCAAAGCGTATGATAAAGTACAATTCGATATACTATTGAATAAACTTTACAACATAGGTATCCGAGGAAAAAGTCATGACTGGTTTACATCTTATTTAAAAAACAGAGAACAAGTCGTAGAAATAGAACACTACAATACACAAACACAACACATTGAACTAATTAGATCACAAAACATACCTGTAAACGCCTCCATACTACAGGGAAGTGTCATAGGATGCCTATTGTTCTTAGTCTACATAAATGATCTCCCTAACCACATAAATGAAACGTGCGTATTGTTTGCCGACGACGTCTCTATTTTAACATCATGTAAATATAACCAAAACCTGAACCAAACAATAACATCTATACTTGATACCACAACATGCTGGATGAACGAACATAACCTTGAAATTAACTTTAGTAAGACAAGAATAGTCACTTTCCACCCGCGACAAAATCCCCAATAAATATAAATTTTAAATACAAAGGATCCAAGTTAGAAATAGTTAATAAATTCACCCTTTTAGGCCTAGACGTAGATACACACATAGACTGGAAACCACACATACAGAAAGTAAAAACAAAGCTATCTAAATTTGCATATGCCCTCACAGAAATAAAGAAAACTACAGATCTCAAAACAGCAATAGTAACATACTATGCGTACGCGTTCGCTTGGCTTAAATACGGAATAATATTTATTATAGTAGCATATAGCTCGTAAACCCACGGCCGATGGGGCAGAAAGGTTCTCGAGAGGCGACCACGAACCGGAAGACGCAGCGTGGGCAGGCCGACAAGGTGGACCGACGATCTTGTGCGGGTCGCGGGAAGCCGCTGGATGCGGGCAGCGCAGGACCGGCTATTGTGGAGATCCTTGGGGGGAGGCCTTTGTCTAGCAGTGGACGTCTTTTGGCAGATATTTAGTAACAGTTACATATACTGCTAGTGTTCATGATATGACAGATGTCAAAACAATGGCCAACTGCAAGTCTGGCTCGATCTCAAATATTTGCGTACAATCTATACTACGATTCAAAGAATTCGAACGCACTGTGACGGATTAGTTATGTTTTTTTGTTGGTACCTTGAAATCTTAAACTACCGATACACAGAGTAGGGAGCGCGTCACGATCCAGGCAGTGTATTAAGTGACCATTATGTATAAGATTCTATTGCAAACTTCCCAGCGACATTAGAGAATTGTCTACGAATAAGTTTATAATAATTATTAAAGCCAAATTGTGTGTATTACAAAATTTCTGATTATTTAAGCGACAAATGTGCTTGGGATTTTGTTGTTCTGAGTCAACACACATGATTATAATTAATCTTAAGTACATTTTATTTAAAAAAAGGATTCCTACTGAGTTTTCTGGCAGGGTTTTTCAGAAGTTGCCACGTCATACACTGCACGGTAGGGTAAAAAAAATACGATTCCAGATTTTTTTTACGGAATAAATGATTTTTGACTTTGATTTTGATTAGCCGGATATAGATGCGGTGTGCCTCATATGCGCTTATCTCAAAGATCCGATACATTTAACATTTCTTCTATATATTATACCTATAGTGAGGTTGACGCTACATCTTCTTATTATATTCGTAAATGGGGTCTTTTATTTTCGCAAATGACTGCTACGTTAGAGGTCGTCAATTTGACACATACCCGGGAAAAATAATTTTGTGGTGAGCACGATTATTTGTTCTGTGGCTGAGTGTAATTGATGTATAATATGTATGTATTTAGAAATATATACGTATTATTACGTATGTTTATCTGTTGTCTTGTTACCATAGTACAAGCTCTGCCTAGTTTGGGATCAGATGGCAGTGTGTTAGTTCATCATCATCATATCAGCCGAAAGACGTCCACTGCTGGACAAAGGCCTCCCCCAAAGATCTCCACAATTGCCGGTCTTGCGCTATCCGCATCCAGCGATTTCCAGCAACCCGCACAAGATCATCGGTCCATCTTGTAGGAGGCCTGCCCACGCTGCGTCTTCCGGTTCGTGGTCGCCACTCGAGAACCTTTCTGCCCCAGCGGCCGTAAGCTCTACGAGCTATGTGCCCTGCCCACTGCCACTTCAGCTTGGCAATTTTTACGGCTATGTCGGTTACTTTGGTTCGCCTGCGGATCTCAACATTTCTGATTCGATCTCGCAGGGAAACTCCAAGCAATAGCCCTTTCCATTGCTCTTGAGCCGCCTGATAAGGCTTATAGTGAGCGACCGCGCCTCTGTTCCGTAAGTCATCACTGGCAACACACACTGGTCGAAGACTTTCGACTTGAGACACTGCGGTATTTGGGACTTACAAGTTAGTTGTAGCATGATATTATGATTATGTTATTATTATTTAAATTATGACGTAAAACGGTAACATTATTGCGATTGTTATTTAGTCACCAAATTTATTCATTTTGTGGGTGCCGCTAATTATTCCTTGGTATTCTTGTTAATTCAGAGTATTTTTAGCAGCTTACTGGTAATCTTCGATTGTAGATCCTAACTTTGACATGGCTAAAAACGACAAAATTATGCATTTGAACCGGACTTTTGGTTAATAATGATAATTTAGTTGAGTTTAGCTGCACCCGGCACCAATTTTTTTAATTAATAATTAGCCTACGTTATGTATAAAATAACGAAGTGCTATGTGATTTTCAGTTAAGATTAACGATTCTTAAACATTATGAGGCGGCAAAAAAAGGAAAATTAAATAATTGACGCATAATTAACATTTTATATCAAAGAAATATGAATTTATTGTGTTTTCTCTTCAGCGATTCTTATTTTTGTTCTTCTGTTTGAGACTCTTTCCAGTCATTGAAAGTCCTAGTGTCACTGCGTGCAGCGTTGAACTATTGCGCTCATCGCTCCAATCGAATTTCTTCAAGTGTGATAATTATGATTTCCTTTACAGAAGTGACTCTTACTTCATTCTGCAGTAGAAAATATTGTCTAAAGACGGTGTTACGTTTATGTATCCATTGTTCACATCGACTGAGCAAGGTTAGTGGCTAGGTAGACTACGCGAAGCATACTTCTTTCTACCGATTAAAGATCTAATGTTTCTATCGATAAAGTATTTTGTCGGAAGAGTGTATCCAATTCTTGCTCAATTAAGACTTCTCTCTCTCTCTCTCTCTCTGATCTCTAGATACGACATGACTTAGTGGTGTTTCGTTTGCGTCGTTGCAGAATCTGGAGCTACCAAAGTAAATTTATATGATGTCGAAGTACGTATATTTAGATTATACTACAACGTACATATTGTTTGTAGTATAATCTAAATATATGGACATTGTAGTAGTTATAATCAAGCGTATTGGGAATCGGTAAATGTTACCCTACGAGTATATTCGTACGTATTATAATATATAAGTATGTATATCGTCGCCTGGTACCCATAGTACAAGCTTTGCTTAGTTTGGGGCTAGGATGATCTGTGTGACGTTGTCCCGAAATATATTATATTATATTCCAAGCTGTAAGCTAAGTTGGCATACTTGTTAACATGTCCTGCGTGCCCTAATGCCTGAACGTTACAAGAACTAATAAACGCTACTGACAACACTCAACTCGAAGCTGAATTCTGGGCTGACTTAATTTAGATTGCCATCGACACGCTAAGAATAAGAAACTTAAGTTAAGTAAGGATGTCGCACATAGGGGCAGAACGTATGAATCGCTGGCAAAAAGTCCCGAGCGCAAAGTATTTTCTATTGCTGTGGTTTATGGCTCAAAAAGAGCAGGGAGAACCAGCAGTCCGATAGCCGGTTTTTTTTTCGCGATCTCACACAATAAATTTTGAGAAATGTCAGTCGAAACTTACGCCTCTCGCAGACAGTACGATTTTGGCAATTTTTTTATGTACTTCAATGTTAAGTTTGGGTAATTATTTATAAAAAATATACCATGGAAGCCTCGGTATCTGGTAAATAATATAATTATGTTTTTAAACAATGTATTTTAAACATATTTATTAGTTGGTTATTACATATACACATACAGATTTTTAATATGTTTTAGTAGTGGAGGTCTTTGTCCAGCAGTGGACTTCTTTTTTTGGCTGATATGATGCTGATGATGATAATGTAGTTGGCTAGTCTTCGTTAAGATAGGCCAATGTAACTCAAATTTGGGGAAAAACATTAAAATACACTAATTATTTTAAAAGAATGCAAATAATACTAGTTAGTGTATAAGCATTAAAGCCTCACCAAAGTTGTACTAATTAGTCAGTTTTAATTACAAAGTACGAGGTGAACTTACACAATAGCTTTTGTTTACCGCGAATGAACTTGCTTACCGAATGAACTTTGCACGTATGTTTACGAGCACTGGTTATTATACTAATTTAATTTTATGCTACCAAATTATTTTACAGAGAATAGAGTCCTGTTTATATTCATTTTTTCATTACCCTTATGGTACGATAAAAAAATACATTACCGGTTGTGGAGAACCCAGTTATAAACTAAGTTAAATAACAAACTAGTTGCAGCAAAATTATCCCCGCGTAAAGTACTGAGGTTATATTTTAACCAGCACATTACTCGACTGCTGTGTGGTGACGGCATAGAATCATCGCCCCATCTCATCCCGTGGGCGGCGTAGAAATCGACCGATAGGTAATACCGTCCAGAGAAAGGGCAGCAGCGTTTTTCTGTGAACTATGACCATCAAACTGCGATCATCACCCCAGACGGATTGATTGTCCAATTGTGAGCCACTGGAACAGTGTTGGAACAGCAACAACAGCCACTGGAATCGCGAAAGTTTAAACTTTCGCGATTTGTACATATTTTTATGTGGACACGGGTGTCAATCGCGATAGCAATATAAGGCAAATCATTACCTTTAGGTTACTCGACTTTTCGGCATGGATTGCATCAGCCGTGGTCACGGGTCGACTATAAATAATTGTTCTGAGTCTGTAAGTATGTACTTTGTGTCAGTCAATTATATGTTTGTAAATTACCCCGCGAGACGGGGATTAATTTCTCCAACGCGAGTTTTGTCTTTTTTAACAAATATATATGGATGTATGTGTATCGAATAGAGGGGGTATAACATTTTTGGTTTACGTGACGATTACCACAGTCTACACGTACCGTGCTATGGAATACTTGATCCCTTTTATTTCACAAGGATCGATAGAATAGAGCAGTGGTAAGAGCCTGGTTGCATTACATAACACTGGCTCTACCTAGTTTAAGATCAGATGGCACTGTGTTAGGTGTGGCAAGATATCTATTTACTTAATTTATTTATTTTGACGGTCTCGGTAGCCTAGTTGGTAGTGCTCCTGCCTACGAAGCTGGTGGTTCTGGGTTCGAATCCCGGTGAGTGCAAATATTTGTGTGATGAGCACAAATATTTGTTTCTGAGTCATGGATGTTTTCTATGTATTTATATTATATTATCTATATAAGTATGTATATCGTCGCCTGGTACCCATAGTACAAGCTTTGCTTAGTTTGGGGCTAGGATGATCTATGTGTCACAGTCCCTAGAGTCCCGAGATAGATTCTTCATCTCTAATCACAAGAAATTATAATTAAATAGTTGCTGTTATCAAAAACCACAGACCTTAACGTACGGACTGACGGCGAGTAGGAAGAGTTGTTGGCGTGGTTGGCAAATGCTTGTTTTTCACGCCGAAGGTCGTGGTTTCGATTCCCACCCAGCATAGATATTTGTGTGAATGAACATGTCTGTTTATCCTGAGTCTGTGTGAAATATTATCTATATAAGTATTTATTTACAAAGAAAAATAGTAGTATATCAGTTGTCTGGTTTCCATAGTACAAGGTCTGCTTAGTTTGGGATCAGATGGCCGGGTGAAAAAAAAGTCCCAGGATATTATTATCATTGGTATTCATATTGGTACAAGATTATACACATATTAAAAAATTCGGTCAACGTATTATGAACAAATCGGCAACTACTATCGACGGTTTAGTCCGAGCGGAAATGGTTGGGAAAACCAATTTATTTTCACCAGTCGCTATTCTTCATGTTACAAGACGAATCCGTGATCACCACTATTAAATGGTGCGAGCGAAACAGGGAGAGGTAACTTTACTGTGTGAGTGAGAGAGTAAAATCCATTACCGCATATAAGTGCCGCACTAGCAGTCCAAATCCTGAATCCCGGAGCCAATCTAAGAGAAAACAGTGTCATCGTTCACGTAAGGTCCTAGATGGAAGATATCGTTGGATTACTGAATAAGAAATTAGGGTTCATACTGTAATCAGATAACGTAAGTTGAAGGAAAATGGAACACTATTTTGGTTCAGATTATAACAATAGTGTTCTGTTTAAATAAGGCTAAAATAATGTTCAACCTACATCAGAATTACATGAATTCAATTAAAAAAAAAATGTAATATACAAACATAACACTTCAATTTAATTAATTTAATTTAATTTTTAATTGAATTGACTGCACGTGTGGCGCAGCGGCTAAGTCAGTTGCCTCGCCGCTTCGTGTCGCGGGTTCGAGGCCCGCGCCAGACAACTATTTGTGTGACCCATAAATAGTTGTTCCGAGTCTGGATGTATTTTCGGTCACCGTAGCCTAGTTGGTAGTGCTCCTGCCTTCGAAGCTGGTGGTCCTGGGTTCGAATCCCGGTAAGTGCAAATATTTGTGTGATGAGCACGAATATTTGTTTCTGAGTCATGGATGTTTTCTATGTATTTAAGTATTTATATATCTATCTAAGTATGTATATCGTCGCCTGGTACCCATAGTACAAGCTTTGCTTAGTTTGGGGCTAGGATGATCTGTGTGACATTGTCCCTATATATTATTATATTATTATTATTATTATTTTGTGTTCGTCTGTTATATGTTTGCAAAGTACCCCGCGACACAGGGATTAGATTCCATAGTGCGGGCTTTTAACAAAAAAAAAATATAAATAATGATTTTTATTTGTTAATCATTACAATTTTACTTTTATTCATTTATTTATTTTTAAGTTTTATTTACATACATACATAGACTCACGCCCGTTTCCCAGAGAGGAACAGGCGTGAGGCGTGTTAAGTTTTATTTGCAGTACTAATATAGTTATACTAATATAGTTAACAAACACGATTATGTAATAATAATGTGGAGTCATTCGTCAACTCGGACGCGAAAATCTCGGCCGCGCGGCCGAGTCGGGAAGATTTAATTATACCTATTATTTTATTATGCATCTCGGCCGTAGGCATAATTACTACGCGGGCGAGTCAATACAACTCATTTTTGTGAATTTGTTTATTCGTCATCTCGGCCGAATACAAGAAGTACATTCTCGTAGAAAATATTTTAAACAAACAATTAATTTTTTAGCCGGAATAAGTTAAACGCTGATTGAGTAAAGTGTTAAGTAAGTTTTTCTTCAAATGTACTGCAATAAAATGCTAACGCTCTGAGTGTGTAATACAGCATATCGATGTAAAACTTCAAACCAATGTCAAACAGACATGGTTACAGTAATTAACCTATCAAGATCATGCGTCAAATTTAGGCCTAACTAAATTTAAATTAGCCAGAAAACATATAAAACTTTTTTTATATACTGTGGACACGGGTCTCATCGCGATAAAAATATTTAGGTAAATCATTACCTTGGTTACCCGACGTTTCGGCATGGATTGCACCAGCCGTGGTCACGACCCGTGTACAAATCGCGAAAGTTTAAAAACATTAATATAAAACGTTGCTCTGTTTTGGCGCATCTACCTAAAGAAGATGTAAATTGGTTGGTTGAATATAATGTCACAATGTCGAAGAACGCCAAATATAGTCCCATTTAATGATTATTTGGTAAAATCGTGGTTAAGTGATGAATCTTTTTTTTTAATTAATGGAACTGCTACAGTAAACAACATCGTACAACCAATATGATAGAAAGTTGGCATTCTACTATTAACAAAAAAATACCAGCCAAACCCAAAAGAATAGCACAATTTTTAACAATAATACAAAAAGAAGATGATTATTTTAATGTATTATACCAAAAAAGGTCTAACATAACAAAAAAACTTAAAGAAACCCAAGAAATTGATGAAAATATATATACTACCATTAATGAATATAAATAAGGGCAAATTAATATAGATCTCTGTATCGAACGACTTGTTTTATAATTTTGTTATTCATCTATTGCATAATTATGACGATAATACTAGTCAGTTGATTGTAGTGATTTTTCAAAAAGTAAGTTTTAATTAATCTGTGATGTTTAAAATGATCTGTGATTTTTTAAGTCATTTATTTGATAGTATAAATATTAGTGTGTAAGTTAAATGATTATTGTGATATTAAAAACATTAGTGTGTACGTCAAATATGTACTTTACCGATTGTTGAATTATAATAGACTAAACTTATTTTTTTATACATCTATGTTGATTTTTAAATATATAGGTACATGTTTTTATATTGTTAATGTTGTTTTATCTTTCTTATAGAAAAATACATTTAAAATCGAACCACTTTTGTACTTGACGGTACAATAATGCTTTTTATTTTCATTGACGGCCGAGTTGACGAATACAATATACGAAAAAATTACTTCGGCAACTCGACCGCTCGGCGCGGCCGAGACGCATAATAAAAGAATAGTTAATATTTTATTTTCCCAACTCGGCCGCGCGGGCGAGTTTCTCGCGTCCGAGTTGACGAATAAGTCATAATGTGTAGTCATAATGGCACAAATCCACTTAAAATGCAGTCAGTGCTGTATCATTGTATAGATAATCTTCAACATACCAATGTATTGCTGTGTAATCCTAAGTATAATAGATTCTTAAGTGAGGAAAAGCTATGTAATTTATATTATCATATCTGTAGCCAGTTTAATCACAGCACTCTTATAAACATGGATACCTCAATACCTAATTATAATTTTATTAGAATTTTATCAGGTTATTTACTTAAACATGTGCTGCATTTAAAATATAAATGTGAACATCAGCAGTATATTAAAGCTCAAATCATTTCCTCAAAAATAAACAGTCGAAATTTAGAAACAAATAGTACTCAAACATCTCCTAATATTAATTATGTATCAAGATCAACTCAAACAATACCGGAAGACGATGAACAGTTTTTTCGAGTCAACCAGTAAATTTACAATTTTTTATCAGAATGTTCAAGGTATGAGGTCCAAACTAAGTGAAATAGAAGTCGTATTGCAATAAAAAAATATTGATGTCTTTTGTGCTACTGAAACTTTCTTTCAAGGAATAATTAATGCGGATATATTGCAATTAGCAGGGTACAAGACTGCCAACTCCTATTCACGAAAAAACAAACGTCGCGGTGGAGTCTGTATATATTTGAAAAGTTCTATGAACTACAAGAAAATTGATTGGATTTTTGATATCTGTGTTGAGCTACATTTTGAATGCAAACATTTGGATTATTATATGTGTGTATAGAACTCCCAACTCAAAAATTAATATTTTTATAGAAAAACTAGAATTTTTATTATATAAAGTCACTGTTAATCGTAGAACCGTTCGAAAGAAGGTATTCATCTTGGGTGATTTTAATGTTAATACACTGATCGATGATAGCAAAAGTAAGCAATTTAAAAATACCCTTAAAATGTTTAATCTCACTATTACACTGAGGGATCCAACTAGAATTACGCCTCATTCAGCAACATGTATTGATATTATATATTTCTCAAGTTTCGTTCCAAGAAGTCTATGATTCAAATGACCCAAACACAGCTTACCAGATATTCCTAGATTTACTTCAATTAATATTTAATTTGTGTATACCTTTTAAAAGGGTCAAAATACATTACAAGAGAATAAATACTTGGAGAACCAAAGGTATTAACAAATCGTGTGAAAATAAACGTAGAATGTTCTTGCTACATAAAGATCGTCATAATAGCAATCACAAAGTATACCTATACTAAGTATTGCAAAATATTAAAACGGGTAATAAGGCAGTCAAAAAGGAATACAAATATAAGTTACTTACGACAAAGTACAAATTTAACAAAAGCCACATGGAAGTTAATTAAAAAAGAAACACAGCCTAAGAATGACTTGAAACCACAAATTGACCGTATTGTACTCAATAATAATGTAATAACTCTTCCTCATGACATTGTAAATTCTTTTAACAACTTCTATATTAATCAATATAATTCGCCCTTAGTTATAAATAATTGCAAAAAAAGGTCCGAGAAACAACTCAAACGTATGTTCCTATTCCTTGCAGATAGAAACGAGATTGTTAATGTCATTAACTCTTTAAAAAATAAAAGTAGTTGTGGTTATGACGGTATACCAACAAGCTAAGTGAAGTCCAGCAACAGATATATTGCAGACCCCCTTGTACATATCGTGAATCTTATGTTTGAAACAGGTAATTTTCCTGATGATTTAAAAAAGCTCTGATTAAACCATTATATAAGAAAGGATCTAAACACGACATTAACAACTACAGACCGATTGCTTTACTCCCTAGCTTCTCAAAAATATTTGAAACGGTCATTCTTAACAGATTAATACATTTTTGGACGCTAACAATATCTTAAATAATAACCAGTTTGGATTTAGAAAAAATAAAACTACTTCATTGGCAATTTTTAAACTATTCAAAAGCATTTGGGAATATATGAATAACAAAGACCAATGTGTTGGACTTTTTTTAGATATGTCAAAGGCTTTTGACTGCGTAAAATATGACATTCTTTTCAATTTACTTGATGACATTGGTGTGAGAGGCGTCGCTCTAAAATTAATAAAATCGTACTTGAGCAACAGAACCCAGGCTACTGTTATGGAGTTTTACAATAAAAATACTAAAACTTTAGATACAGTACAGTCAAACTTTGAAAACACTATCTTGGGTGTTCCTCAGGGTAGCATCCTGGGACCGTTGCTATTTTTAATTTATATTAACAACCTCCCAAATATAATTAACCATCTTTACGTTATGTATGCTGATGATGCCACCATTTTTATACCCAAAGAAAAACTTACAGATACTGAATTTAAAGAAGAAATAAACGCTACTCTGAAAACTGTTACGGACTGGCTGCAATCTATAAATTTAAAAGTAAACCTCGCAAAAACAAAAATTATACAATTTAGAAATTATAAAAATAAACTTTTAGCTTTGAATGCATCAAATACTAACACGAGAATTGAAAAAAAGTAGATCGTATTAACTTTCTTGGTGTTACAATAGATCAGCATCTCCACTGGAAATATCATATAGACAAAGTAAACAAAAAAATTGCCAGCTATTGCTATGTGCTCTCGATCTTGGTAGAAACCACCTCTATATTTACTGCTAAATCAGCATATTTTGGCTACATTTACCCTCTATTAACCTACGGTGTAATATACTGGGGGAATTCCACAGACATAAAATCTACGTTTATACTACAAAAAAAATGTCTAAGAATTATTTATAGTATGTATACAACTGACTCGCTTAGAACCATATTCAGGGATAAGGGTTTTCTGACACTTACTGGTATCTATATTCTGGAAATTTGTATTTTTGTAAAACACAACATGGAATATTTTGTGCTCAAATCTGCCACCAGATCTAATTTACGGACTAGATATAAGTATAACTTACAGTTGCCACCATCCATTAATAATACAATTTTTTACAAGAGTGCATTTGTTAGTGCAATACGCATACATAATCATCTACCTGTTAATGTCAAGGAATTGGAAGGCAAAAAATTCAAAAACGTTTTGAAAAAGTGGCTTATTTCCAATGTGTTCTACGATCTCAAAGAGTATTTTGCCAAAAAGTAGTCTTTCTTTCTATAAATTGATATAAATAATTCCACAAATATGTTTATATTATAATAATAAGAGTTATTATGTTTAATTATAAGCCTTATTGTTGCACGCCCGATACGGGTAGCTGTTGATACTATAAATTGTATATCATCTACAACCATGTACACAGTTTTAGCAATAATGAAATCTTTATCTTTAAGATATTGTTTTCTTAATTTCGTTTCACTTTGTATATTTCATCTACCTACTAATGTTATTTTGGCGCAAATAATTTCGTCCTAATATTGCATATTAGCTATTAAAATAATGTTAAGGGTCAAATATTACCGCATCCGTAGACTTTTGTTAAAGTGATTCTGACACGTGATGTCAGGGTACTGATATACGGTAGTTAAATGAGGTAGAGTAGGTACCTATAGCTTTCATTCGCTTATTTTCACTTATTTATTCATGTTATCTTACAAGCTAACAGATGTAACATCCAAAACACTTACAAGATTGAATTCGTTACAATTGTATTACACATATTTTTATAAAATAAGAATAAGAATAATGTCAAAGCCAATAAGAATAATAAGTAATAGTAACAATAATAACAATAAAACTACTCGGAGTTTACTATAGTCCTTCACTCCGTGTCAATTATTTTTCTTCCTTTGGTAATCTCTTGCAAAGGTTTATCCATTCTTACAGTCATTCTATAGTCATGGGTGATTTCAATACTTGCATTCTTAAACAAGACTACCGCTCTTCTGCGCTTCTTTCTTTGGTAGAATCCAATAACCTTTCTCTTCTCCCTCTTAGTGCTACACATAACTCTCCAAACTGTTCTCCATCGCTACTTGATCTTGTTCTTGTTTCTTCTACTGATCATGTTGCTAAGTACGGTCAGTGCTCGGCTGATGCCTTTTCATACCACGAGCTTCTCTATCTTTTATATAAAGTTCGCCCACCTAAGGCCAAACCCAAAGTTATAAATATCGCTAACCTGCGTGAAGACGCGAAAAATATTGATTGGACGCCGCTCTTTGCATCAAATTCAATTGATGAAAAAGTAAATTTTTTCAACTCCTCGATAATCGATTTGTACGATAAACATGCTCCTTTACGAGCTATAAAATTAAAACATCAACCTGCTCCTTGGCTCACTGAAGGAATTAAATCTTTACAAAATCGCAAAGCAGCCGCCAAAAGCAAATTCAAGATACGAAATAATGAGCATAATTGGAATAAATATGTTTTGATAAGGAATCACTGCAATAAGGTGTGTAGGAATGCACAACGCCAACATTTTCATAGCTCCATAGAAAATGGAGATCCAGTTAAAGAATGGAAATTTCTTAACCAAATGGGGGTTGGAAAATCACGTCAAGACGCAATTCCTAAAGATTTAGACATCAACTCGATTAAACAACATTTCTCTACGTCGTCTCAATTTGATAAGACAATTAAAGCACATACTCTGAATTATCTCTCTTCGTTTCCTTCGCCTCAATTTCCAACTTTTATTTTTCATCAATTTTCCGATTGTGATGTTAAAAAGAGCATAACATCCATCACCTCCAATGCTATTGGGTGTGACTATGTCAGCCGTAACATGATCGTCCCTATCTTTGATGAAATCCTTCCAGTAATTTCCCATATCCTTAACTTCTCCATAACTTGTGGTGTTTTTCCATCTTCTTGGAAAGACGCACAAGTTATTCCATTGCCAAAGAAGCCTAATCCTACAGCTTTCTCTGAGTATCGACCTATTTCCATTTTACCTTTCCTTTCTAAAGTCCTTGAACGTCTTATCCATCATCAGCTCAGCTCTTTCTTCTGTAAACATAACCTTCTTAATCCCTTTCAATCCGGTTTTCGCCCTGGTCACAGTACCACTACGGCTCTCCTCCAAATTACGGATGACATTAGGTTTGGTATGGAGGCAGGTAATCTGACGGCTCTGGCACTGCTAGATTTTAGCAATGCTTTTAATACTGTTGATTATGATATTTTGCTGGCCATATTACGCTCTATTAACATATCTCCAACGGCTATTGATTGGATTCGTAGTTACCTGTTTGGTCGCCGACAACGGGTTCGCATTGAAGATACTTACTCTTCTTGGTGTAACTCTAGTGCTGGTGTGCCATAGGGTGGCGTGCTTTCTCCTCTACTCTTCGCCATATTTATTAATACTATCTCTGATCAATTACTTTCCTCTTACCACCTTTATTCAGATGATCTCCAAATATATACTCAGGCACCAGTCGAGAAGCTATCTGAAGCTATAGATATTATTAATAAAGATTTAGGTCGGATAGCTTGTTGGAGCAAAAAATACGGGCTAATGGTAAACCCTATTAAAACCCAAGTAATTGTTGTGGGCAGTTCAAGAAAATTATCAACGATAAATTGGTCACAAATTCCAAAGGCTATGTTTGATGGTACTACCATACCTTTTAGTGATCAAGTTAAGAACCTGGGCATCTACATAGATTCAACTTTATCCTGGACTCCTCAACTCAAAGAAACTAGCAGGAAACTGTTTGCGTCTTCTGGGGCCCTAAGACGTCTTCGTAACTTTCTGCCGATTGCCACCAAAACTACACTTGCCCAATCTCTTCTCCTTCCAATCGTCCTTCCGTATTTCGAGTACTTTCATAGCATTATGTCGTATGGCATTCTGCTGTGGGGTTCGGCGGCTGACATAGGTACTATTTTTGTATTGCAGAAAAGAGCAGTCAGAGCCATTTATGGTTTAGGCAGTCGCGATTCTTTGCGAAATTTGTTTAAAGAAATAAATATACTTACTGTGCCATCGGAATATATATATCAGAATATAATGTTTGTTAGAAAAAATATTCATAATTATAAAAAGAAAAGTAAACTGCATAATATAAATACTAGGAATAAAAACAAACTAGCCATGCCAGGCTTTAGAGTAAGCAAAACTAATAAATCATTTTTAGGAAATTGTATTAGGTTTTATAACAAGCTTCCTGCTCAAATTACTGATCTGCCTGACGCAAGTTTTAAAACACATATTAAACGTATACTTATGGCTAGGGGTTATTACACCACTAAAGAGTACATCGATGACAAAGACGTCTGGCTCTCACTTCCTACCTGCACATTGCTCGCTGGAGATCTTGTAGCCATATAGACATGACTGATCTGCTGTGTTACGTGAACTATCTGTAAATGATTGCTATCATATACTTAATTTAAAATTATTGACTCTGTCTCAAAATGAATAATGTTATTGTTTCGAAGTTTTTCTTTTGTATACCTAAATATAATCTAAAATAATAAGCATTCAGACAACCGATCGAGCATATATTGTGTTTGCCTACTAAATAATTACTCTAATTGGACCAAATCCCGTGTTCATGCCCGCTTGAGTATGTTTCGCCGGACCGTCTCAACTGGGTCGTGTTGAAACCGGTAGTAGATGAACCCACTGAGTTTGTTTCGCTGGGTCTTCTCAGTTGGGGCGCATTGGATCCGGTGGTAGCATTAAAGCGCGACCGTCGTTATTAACACAAGGTCCGTCATAATAATAATACCTTTAATATAGACAGACCCATTGACAATATGTAGTAAAAATATTAGACTTAAACTAGATAATTAAACATAATCTCTTGACAATAACTTGATATGAGCTAGCTAAATATCATTAATGTAATAAAATAAATTTTATAAATGTTTTCATACAAGATGTACCTAAATATCTATGTTACTAGAAATAATATCTAATGTATACAACTATATTACTACAAACATGTTCTGACTATTTACAGGCGCTTTTTTAGAGTCTACGTGAATAAAAACCTTTTTTATTCTATTTTATTTTTATTTAAAAAAATCCTTGACTATGCTGATGCCAGTTACCTCGATATCACGGAGGACCAACTAGATAAACTTGAGCAGCTCCAGAATTTTTGTATACGTTTCATATTTGGATTACGGAAATATGATCATGTCTCTGAATTTCGTACTAAACTCAAGTGGCTTCCTATACGCCTTCGCCGGAATACACACATTCTTTCTCTTCTGTATAATATTTTATTCAATCCTAATACACCAAATTACCTTAAGGATCGCTTCCAGCTCTTAAAGGAGACGCATGCACGAAGTTTGAGATCATCAGAAAACTTACGCCTTAAAATACCAATGCATTCCACTACATTTTATGATAAATCCTTTACCGTGCAAGCTGCTCGTCTGTGGAATGCATTGCCTGTGTCGGTAACACGAGCCCAGTCACTTCCTGTGTTTAAAAAACTCTTAAAAGAACATTATCTGACAACACTCTGAATGCCATTTTGTGTATTTATGTAAGTTTGTATTCATATTGTAGTATTACGATACCCCATGCTTAAAGAATAAGGAAATATCTATCAATATGGTAGGTACTGGCAAGTACATAAGCATTATATAGGGCCTCAAGTAAATGAATGCACTCCAAGATTCTCACAATAGTCAGCCATAGGACGTAGACAAAAAAAGAGTAATATTTATCGTTTTGGGATTTGTTAACAATTTTAACACTTGGGAAGGGGCTATAAAACTTGGGACGGTTAAGTTACACAAAAAAATCATAGAAATGTTAGAAATGTGTTTCGCACTTAAAACATGTGTTAGGTTCGAGGTTGAACAATATTTATCGGGTCCTTTCTAGGAAAAGACAATGGTAAAGAAATCTGTTTGGACGCCGAATACGCGGGGTAGTGGGGGACGGGGAAAGAAATACCACGTTTCTAGTTATGATAGCTTTGAACTTATGTTCATTCTTCATTTGACGCGCGGTTACAATCGGGATTGTAACTCTCTAACATATCCTAATTTTAAAGCGTTAAAGTCAGTGTGTATTAGTGTTAGAGTCAGTGTTTGCTTATAAAATACTATAACTAAATTAATTAAATTCAGTGAATGCAGCCGGTTTCCTGAAATTGAAAGCTAAGTACATTAGGCAAAACTTTGTTTACTATTTCATATTTTATTTCCATTAAATACTAAGTTCTATATTTATATATTACTGGATAAAACGCTGTTTACTATTTCATATTTCATTTCACTTAACACTAAGTACTAAACTCTAAGTACTAAATACTAAGTACTAAATACTAAGTACCTATTTGTAACTTTGGCAAAAGACAGTTATTAACTTAACAATTATTTCAACTGTTATTGCACTAAATATTACTTGTTAGAGGTTAATTTATTACACTGGCATTGTTGTTGTTGCACAGACAAATAGCTATCCATAATAATCAAATGATTATTAATTTATTGTGTTTGAGATAGGTTCTCTGTCACACTTTGAGTTATATCCGATCATTATTTCTAATTTTCATGGCTAGGACTGACGATTAAGAATCTAGACATTACAATGTTTACCCGACTGTGAGAACCTAAGGTGAAGGTTAACTAGATCAATTGGTTCAAATCCAATTAAATAATTATCTAAATGGTTCACCCGTTATTTATTAATGGAGATTTTTATATACGCGTTGCAACGATATTCAAGATATAAGGATAATTGGTTCAAATCCAATTAAATAATTACCTAAATTGTTTATCCGTTATTTATTAATGGATGTTTTCAAGATATAGAAATAACTGGTACAAATCCTGAAGATACTTGTCTAAGTGGTTCAGTTATTATTAATTATTAAGGAGATAACTATGTACACAACGACGACGACGATATATAATGATGGTTGACTTTTACTTTTGACGACATTTACATGACCATATACACATAAGTAGAGTGTTGACAGTTAGTAAATATTTAAAATAAAGTAGAATGAATAGATATACAATTTTATGTACGAGGAGATGTGATTTTGGAATACCTATAATGGGACGCAATCTGCGTAAGTGTGCGTAATCTTTATCTATTTCCTGATGAACTCGATACAATGAGAGCGGCTTTTACAGCACACACACACACACATAAAAGTAATGAGACATCTATCTCGGATGGTTCGGATCAAGATGATCGAACACGCCAATTGAATCAAGCTACCATTATATACTGTAGTGTCGACAGCGTGTAATCCCTGTATGTGTAGACTGTCTAAACAAGCGGGCATGCGTTAAGTCATGTGTGGGAGATATCTGTCTGCCCAACGCGGGTCACGTTCAAGTGAATAAAGGGCAAAGATCCCTTCGCAGACAGACTCTCTCATCCAACGTGGGACGTGCTAGAAGCAAGCCTACCGTTACAGCATTTTGAGCTCACGTCTGTGATCGACACATATTATAAATCTCCGAAACATACCCTATACTCAAACTATTATGGCTATAGATTACTTAGATCTAGCAACTATCCGAGTATTCTCATATTCACACAAACACACAAGCACGCATGCACGCATGCTACAACTTAAGTTGTCGAGAATGTTAGATTTAAGCTACCGAAACATTTCTCTCAGATAACGTGAATAATTGCGCAACCTCAAAATAATTGCCATTAGCGAAAAATTAACAAAATCTCATATAACTGAATTACTGAGTTAATTCACAATCACATGAGTGGGATTTTACAATCAACAGTATCTGAATATACATATATATATAAATCAACTATTTCTGACACACTCTTGATGACACATGACCTTGACAATGACCCTGAGACTATGAAATAAATAAAATAACTGATATTAATAATTCTAGGAAATCATGGTTAACTCATCATAACTCATGAGACTAATTGCATTGATAATATTTCTTTACAAATTATTACGAGCTATGTTAAGATTAAGTAGACAGTAGTTTTGCATTTTCCGCTTCATCCTACAGGACTCGTGTGAAAACCATTTTCCGGCATATACACGCGGTAGCTGAAACCCGGGGTAAGTTGTAGAAAATAGCCCATATATTATTTTATTTTCACGAATCATTACTGAAACTTGGAACCATATACTGTGTTTAACAACAATTCCAACTAGGATGTTTATTTACAGCACTTTTCTTTTAAAACGGCATTAATTAAATTTATAAAAACTAAGGTATGAATATAGGATGTATTAGAATATTATGCTAATTTAATCTAGACGATCACGCGCCCTATAAAACTCAATATAGACGATCACGCCCAACTAAAACTCAACTAAAAATTATTAATTAAATAAAATCTCACACTAGTATATCAGCAGAGGTTAGGTAAGAGTACAGACTTCACGACAGTCATCCGACAGGGGGGGGGGGTTATTACATCTGATGACCGTGACCGAGGATCTCGTTTGTAAAAGGCATTGAAATAATTCAATGACGCGAGATAAAAGAACTTAGTTAGATCTTGAAATCAGTACGAAAGTAACTTTATTTTATAATATTCATATTTCTATATAGAGTAATCAAAAAAAAAAAAACACAACGTAGGTAATACTCGTAATTATTATACATCACAATATTTGTACACAACGTAGGTAATACTCGTAATAATTACATATCATAATAATTTTACACAACGTAGGTAATACTCATAATAATTATACATGATTATATTCATTCAATTTTCTGGATTCAGTTAGATAAAATTTAAACACAACGTAAGTGGTTAAACAGAGGATAATGGTTCTGTGTTTTCGGAATGGAAATTGGGCTCTTTTCTGCAACTATTTCTGAGAATGCGTCATATGTCATAATTCGATTTATCTCTATTATAATATCCTCCCGACCGAATTTTGGCCACATATTATGGTGTACAAGTGTGTACGCAAACACAGGGGCACTTTCTGTTCCATCACTCTCATGATCCGATGGGACGACTATCGACACGACCGGAAAGAGGTCAGGTATAGGACAGACGGCTTAACGGGCTCTCTGAGGTACGGGGGTGTAATACCGCCAATGTCCAGACCTCGGGCTGGCACTGAGAAATTTTACGGAAAAATCCCATCTTTATTATATTACTGATTTAGTTGATTTGTTAAAACTGATGTAAGGCATTGATATAAAATTTTATATTGTAATCTATTTAGAGTGTATGCGTCCGTAGCGGTCAACAAAGAAGTTATCAAACAATGGGGATAATAACTTAAACTTATTACTAAGTCCTACTTTAATAGATAGTAGGTACAATAAATAAACCAATTAGTTTGATAAAAACGCAGGGTTAGTTCATTAGTATATATGGTTGGCGTGGTTGATAAATGATTGGTTTTCATTCCACAGGTCGAGGGTTCGATTCCCACATAGGACAGGTATTTGTGTGTATGAAATGTTTGTTTGGCACGGGTTAGTTTATTAGTATATAAGCAATTGACGGGCTGGTATGCATGGTTGATAAATGCTTGCTTTCACGCCGCAGGTTGTGGGTTCGATTCCCACCCAGGACATGAACTTGTGTGTATGAAATGTTTCTTTGTCCTGAGTCAGGGTATGATTATCTACATATATAATTATGAGATCTTTGGGGGAGGCCTTTGTCCAGCAGTGGACATCTTTCGGTTGATATGATGATGATGATGAATTAGGTGCTTACAAAATAGAAGTATATGTAGTATATCAGGGATCTGGTATTCATAATATAAGCTATGCTTAGTTTGGGATCATATGGCCTCGTGTGAATAATGTATATAATTATTTTTTTAATGAGGTAACAAAGGTTGGAAAGTCGATAAATGATTGAAAGGATTAATGATAGTCTGGGAGGGGAGATCAGTCTACAACAAATAAATTCAATTAATCAAGTAGACCAAAGCATGGTAGATTTAAATTAAGTTAATGAGAAAGTTATGTGGCGCAGTAGTTAAGACAGTCGCCTCGAAGCTTGGTGTCCCGGGTTCGATTCCCGCGCCGGAGAACTATTTGTGTGTTCCATAAATAGGTTTCTGAGTCTAGATGCAATGTGTGTCTGACAACTATATGTTTGTAAATTATTTCGCGACACAGGAACTAGCTTCCCTAGTGTGGGCCTTGTTTTTTTTTAATAATATAAAAAATTGTACTACTGGTGTTGTCAAGCGATATAATCGCTTTTGCCTAGAATAAATATTAATATTACAGGATGGATTGACAAAATAATACCCTATTAAATTACGTCCTAAATAAGTACAGTTTGTCTGCAAACAAAACTTTAAAACGTTTCGTTTGTGACAAAGGGAGGGGGATGTAGTATTACGATACCCCATGCTTAAAGAATAAGGAAATATCTATCAATATGGTAGGTACTGGCAAGTACATAAGCATTATATAGGGCCTCAAGTAAATGAATGCACTCCAAGATTCTCACAATAGTCAGCCATAGGACGTAGACAAAAAAAGAGTAATATTTATCGTTTTGGGATTTGTTAACAATTTTAACACTTGGGAAGGGGCTATAAAACTTGGGACGGTTAAGTTACACAAAAAAATCATAGAAATGTTAGAAATGTGTTTCGCACTTAAAACATGTGTTAGGTTCGAGGTTGAACAATATTTATCGGGTCCTTTCTAGGAAAAGACAATGGTAAAGAAATCTGTTTGGACGCCGAATACGCGGGGTAGTGGGGGACGGGGAAAGAAATACCACGTTTCTAGTTATGATAGCTTTGAACTTATGTTCATTCTTCATTTGACGCGCGGTTACAATCGGGATTGTAACTCTCTAACATATCCTAATTTTAAAGCGTTAAAGTCAGTGTGTATTAGTGTTAGAGTCAGTGTTTGCTTGTAAAATACTATAACTAAATTAATTAAATTCAGTGAATGCAGCCGGTTTCCTGAAATTGAAAGCTAAGTACATTAGGCAAAACTTTGTTTACTATTTCATATTTTATTTCCATTAAATACTAAGTTCTATATTTATATATTACTGGATAAAACGCTGTTTACTATTTCATATTTCATTTCACTTAACACTAAGTACTAAACTCTAAGTACTAAATACTAAGTACTAAATACTAAGTACCTATTTGTAACTTTGGCAAAAGACAGTTATTAACTTAACAATTATTTCAACTGTTATTGCACTAAATATTACTTGTTAGAGGTTAATTTATTACACTGGCATTGTTGTTGTTGCACAGACAAATAGCTATCCATAATAATCAAATGATTATTAATTTATTGTGTTTGAGATAGGTTCTCTGTCACACTTTGAGTTATATCCGATCATTATTTCTAATTTTCATGGCTAGGACTGACGATTAAGAATCTAGACATTACAATGTTTACCCGACTGTGAGAACCTAAGGTGAAGGTTAACTAGATCAATTGGTTCAAATCCAATTAAATAATTATCTAAATGGTTCACCCGTTATTTATTAATGGAGATTTTTATATACGCGTTGCAACGATATTCAAGATATAAGGATAATTGGTTCAAATCCAATTAAATAATTACCTAAATTGTTTATCCGTTATTTATTAATGGATGTTTTCAAGATATAGAAATAACTGGTACAAATCCTGAAGATACTTGTCTAAGTGGTTCAGTTATTATTAATTATTAAGGAGATAACTATGTACACAATGACGACGACGATATATAATGATGGTTGACTTTTACTTTTGACGACATTTACATGACCATATACACATAAGTAGAGTGTTGACAGTTAGTAAATATTTAAAATAAAGTAGAATGAATAGATATACAATTTTATGTACGAGGAGATGTGATTTTGGAATACCTATAATGGGACGCAATCTGCGTAAGTGTGCGTAATCTTTATCTATTTCCTGATGAACTCGATACAATGAGAGCGGCTTTTACAGCACACACACACACACATAAAAGTAATGAGACATCTATCTCGGATGGTTCGGATCAAGATGATCGAACACGCCAATTGAATCAAGCTACCATTATATACTGTAGTGTCGACAGCGTGTAATCCCTGTATGTGTAGACTGTCTAAACAAGCGGGCATGCGTTAAGTCATGTGTGGGAGATATCTGTCTGCCCAACGCGGGTCACGTTCAAGTGAATAAAGGGCAAAGATCCCTTCGCAGACAGACTCTCTCATCCAACGTGGGACGTGCTAGAAGCAAGCCTACCGTTACAGCATTTTGAGCTCACGTCTGTGATCGACACATATTATAAATCTCCGAAACATACCCTATACTCAAACTATTATGGCTATAGATTACTTAGATCTAGCAACTATCCGAGTATTCTCATATTCACACAAACACACAAGCACGCATGCACGCATGCTACAACTTAAGTTGTCGAGAATGTTAGATTTAAGCTACCGAAACATTTCTCTCAGATAACGTGAATAATTGCGCAACCTCAAAGTAATTGCCATTAGCGAAAAATTAACAAAATCTCATATAACTGAATTACTGAGTTAATTCACAATCACATGAGTGGGATTTTACAATCAACAGTATCTGAATATACATATATATATAAATCAACTATTTCTGACACACTCTTGATGACACATGACCTTGACAATGACCCTGAGACTATGAAATAAATAAAATAACTGATATTAATAATTCTAGGAAATCATGGTTAACTCATCATAACTCATGAGACTAATTGCATTGATAATATTTCTTTACAAATTATTACGAGCTATGTTAAGATTAAGTAGACAGTAGTTTTGCATTTTCCGCTTCATCCTACAGGACTCGTGTGAAAACCATTTTCCGGCATATACACGCGGTAGCTGAAACCCGGGGTAAGTTGTAGAAAATAGCCCATATATTATTTTATTTTCACGAATCATTACTGAAACTTGGAACCATATACTGTGTTTAACAACAATTCCAACTAGGATGTTTATTTACAGCACTTTTCTTTTAAAACGGCATTAATTAAATTTATAAAAACTAAGGTATGAATATAGGATGTATTAGAATATTATGCTAATTTAATCTAGACGATCACGCGCCCTATAAAACTCAATATAGACGATCACGCCCAACTAAAACTCAACTAAAAATTATTAATTAAATAAAATCTCACACTAGTATATCAGCAGAGGTTAGGTAAGAGTACAGACTTCACGACAGTCTTCCGACAGGGGGGGGGTGGGTTATTACAATATGTATATATACACATATATATAATTATATATATTTATATTTATTTATTTATATATATATTTATTTATTTATTTATATTATTTTATTGACTCCGTAATATTCAAATAAATTTTCTGCTATTGAATGTACCTTCGGTATATTCATTCATCTTTTGCTCTGTACACCACCTACTACCCCCGTCTTTCTATTCACTAACAGTTCTGGTCCATTCATCGGTTGCCTGGAAGAGATCGCTTTTAGCGATAAGGCCACCACTTGTACTATTTCCATTTTAATGTAATTTTTTTACTCTAAGTTTATGTCTTTGGTGTGCAATAAAGAGTTATCTATCTATCTAATAAAAATGAATTAATTTTTAACTGTCCTATAATATTTTATTTAAAATTATGTGGAATTTATTATATAAATGACCCAATCCATCGGCAAATAAGTCCAGTTCGGGATGCTGAGCAATTATGTCCCCAACAGTGCGGACTGCGCGGTTTGTGGGCGCGTGCCGCCCGCGCTCGGTGTTTAACAACAGCTCGACTGAGATGGCTGGTACAGTCCAGCGAATAGCATTATTATGTTAATATTGTGGCCCTGGGTGTAAGTAAGTTCGTCAGAACTTATGGGAGAGCTGAAGGGTTACCAACACGTGAGTGACAGATGTCATAGATGGGGTATCGATGATGTTCTCTGCTAAACTCCGCCGTCAGGTTCGTTCCACCGGCGGCATTTTTACTCTACCCGCCTCATCGCTCGTGGCAGGTAGTCATTCTCGGTCCACCCGCGTCATTCTCTCTCCGCCCGGCGCATTCGAGCTTCATCGGCGTTGCTCACTACAGGCACACACATTCTGTATGCACCGCTGTTGTGTGTAATCAAAATCAAATCAAATCATTTATTATTTCATTGCATTTGGGTATTACAAGTTCACAGATAATAAAATAAATTTCACCAAAAGCTGCCTAAGAAGGCGTTTGAAACATACAATAGTAACTTAATAAAATAAACTTCTATAGAATATAATCAAAACAATATTTTTTTTTATCCTTGCTTAAGAATTACATTTATATGTCAATGTGTTTTTGTTTTCCAAATGTCAATAAAAATTTGCAAAAGAGAAAATGTGTAATCTAGAACATTATGTTCACGTGTTGTGTATCATCAGCCGGTCGGTTCGTAATAGTGTGTGTAGTGTACAAGACAATCTCAGTACTTACAACACATATGAGGTGAGGCCGAGGTGGATACCTCAAGCTCATCTCATCAAGCTTATCGCAGTTATTGCATATATGATATACATAAATAAAATATCTTCAAATATATTCTTTTAACTTTATATTCTTAACATATAACGTATTATATAACAGATACTAAAAGAGATTTCTAGATTAGTATCACCTTTGTACATTGTTGTTTCTAGTATTATTCTTATCTTTATTAAATTTATTCTGTAAATACAGGAATTTGAACTGAATTAACCAAAATTAACTGACCCAACATTATTATTTTAAATATCCCCAAAATTAAGCAAATGTCACCTCGGATAGCACCCAAAATAATCACAGTAAATAGAGTATAACTCAGTAAGGAAACTAGGCTATTTATGCTTTAAGATATTGCAACTTATTAAGTACCTTTCTATGTTATAATTTCATCTTATCTTTGAGCAAGATTGTTGTAGAGAAGCCAGCACATCAAGGTACCCCAATCTGTCAAATTTCCCCAATTGAAAGTGAACCTTATACTTATGTGATAAAGTTGAAAATCAATAATAGAAATTTGACAGATTGGTGTAGCTAGCTGGATGTGCTGGCGTCTGTATATCACATATTTATATTTTTTTGCATTTGATTGTATTTCCTTATCAATGGAAATAAAAAGAACAGCGGTATTTAATATTTGAGATGGGTATTTTTAAATGTTCATTATTCTGTTATTGTTAATGTTTATTAAGTTAATATATTAATTATTTATTTATTTAAAGGTACACTAACAGCTTCTGTATACAACATATCAAATTACGATTGGTACCAAGTTATGGTCTTATACAGTTGCCAATAACAGGTAAACCAACACTCACAAATAGAAATGATAACCTAAGCTAACAACAAAGTGTTATAAAATTAAAGTGATGATAAACTATATAAATAAAAATAAATAGTTATTTAACTTAACTAAACCAAATTATACTTACACTTAAAATAATAAATATATAAAAAGACATCAGTTAACACAAAGTGTAGTATATGAGATATACCTATGTACTACCATAATATATAATTCGTTTGTATGAGGCACTTTGAAATATGGTTTTTAAAGATATTCATGGAGTCATGATATATGTTATTAGACAGATTGTATAATTTCTCAATTTTAAACAACTTCTCACGATGCATCTTAACCCTTGATTGGCGATTTTTTTGATAATTTATTTATTCCTATCTAATGTTTTAGATTAGTTTCCTTTCTGGTTGAAAATGTTCTATGACATAACAGTTATTTTATTACGCAGACTGTCTCAGAGGGACAGAACGGTTACGTCACAAAGATGGCATCTACATAGTTCTGGGTTCCGACTCGCTTTGAGTGTCTTCGTAGCTATGTTTAGCATGTTGGAATTTGGTTATTTATTTTGTGATTTTTCATCATAATACCTGATTTAAATGTTTGTGTTAAATATTTTTCAAGATTTTGGGTCAAATTTAACACAAAAGTTTTTAAACATATACTGAAATCAAAACGAAGTGCACGTTGAACTCGTGAACTGAGGATAACGTAGGTTAAAAGTTATGTATTACACACAAAATTAAAAAAAACTGCGCAAACGAACCCGCGACACGAAGCTTGTCTTAGCCGCTGCGCCACACGTGCAGTCAAATTTGTAAAGAAAATTTGCAAACGGACTGCACTGCAGACTGCAAATTTCGCCACAAGTTTGCAAATCTAATCTCTCTACATGCGTGACCTTACATTCCACTAAAAACGTGGGATAGTTTATTCTATAAATACAAATGTTCCATTTCATTAACCAGCACATAATCCTATAACCTTATAGTACATACGCAAAAATAGCAAATCTTAGTGTTGGTCCCAAAGGTGCTTCCATTAAACATGTACACCCGAGTACTTATTTTATATCGTTAACAATTTTTAAGGAAAACGGAACCCCTAAAAGGGACTTCAAAATGAATTAATTTACATTTGTAGGAAGCATACCTACTTGCTTTGCTACCAATCTCATTAGAATCTTATGGAGTCTATTGTACAATGATATGCTGATTAAAAAGCCAGTTCAAAAGCCCCTACAGATTATTATGTAATTTGTTATTTTGAAATTTAAGCCACCATGACCTATACTATAATATCCTTTGTAAACTTTATTTTTAATATCCATGTAGATTTTTTAACGTTAATTTTAAGCCAGCAAGTGGCCGGTGCGGACATCATCGACGAACTTGATGGCAGAAATAAATGAGAGGGTCGCTGAAAGCCGCTGGATGCGGGTCGAGCAAGATCAACAATGGACGTGCATGATGATGATGATGCGTCTGTGATTAGGTCATAGAGTTGTGTACTAAAGCTAAAGTTAGTACAAAATTTAGTAGATTTGGGGCAAATTGACTGCGGCAGAAGGATTGACAAATACGCGCGTGAACACGTCAATAACGGTTCAGTTTTTGATTCATACGTACAGAAAACTAAATATGTCTACTACCTAATAGTCAACAGTGTATGTCTCGGTGGTATTAGCGTCTTAAACTATCCCTAGTTGGGCAAAAAAAGAGTTTTTTTTTTTACTTTTACGTGGTCTTGTAGGCAGTGCTTATAGTGCCAGAGTTGTTCAAACCTGTTGCTCTAATAGCATAATATATATATAATATAATAACAGGGCTTAGCAATTATATTATTGTCAAAAGACTAAAATCAGGACCAACCGCTTAGCGTGCCCTCCGAAGTACACAAATTAAACTTTTAGGTGGTCAGCTAAGCAAGATTGATAGCGCGCTTGGCTTAACCCCGTGTATCACTTACGCAGCAGTAACAGCAACGAAAGCGTATAAAAGCTAAGCGTATAAAGTGTGCTATTGTAAAAAAAAACACATTAACTCTGGTCGCTATATCTGAAATGCGACAAACTTCTCGGTGGACTTTGAGTATAATTAGTACAATGAGTTTTACTATCATTAATAGCAGGTTTAAAAGTTCAAAATAAATACAAAAGCAATATTAATAATATTATTTTATTTTCATGTAATAAAAAAATACTGTCTAGTGCTCACGTAATTAATAGGCGTTCCCTGTATTAACCCAATACTTATCCCAAAAAGGAAATTTCAAAGGGTCATTTTGTTCGTTCAAAACGCGAACTCCATTCATCGATTGTTTAAATCACGCGGTTACTTAGCGCGCTGAATAGGCGCGATCGGTTCATGGGCCAGAGTGGCAGAGTGGACCACACGAGTGCCCATCGCGGAGAGTGGTTTCTGGTTTGAGGACATGTGTGGAATATACGGAACGGGGCTAGTGATTACGAACGTTGTGATTTTTTATCATGTTCCTGTAGAAGAATGTGCTCACCTACCTGATTTTTATATTAGCTGTTTCGATTATTTTAAGGTTATCGTTACATATTTCTTTACACATATATTTTCAGGACCAATTATTTTTTAATATCTGTATAATAATGGACATCATCATCATCATATCAGCCGAATGACGTCCACAATTGCCGGTCTTGCGCTATTCGCATCCAGCGGTTCCCAGTGACCCGCATAAGAATATCAGTCCATCTTGTATGGGGCCTGCCTACACTGCTAATTATGGTATTACCAATTAATTGGTACTTATTTCCGCTGATATATAATATGACAAGGAGGCCGGATCATTGTTTGTCACATGCTTTATCGTTGGTTTCTAACATCGATGGTTGTAGGTCCATTGTGACAGTAAAACTCGAGGATAGGTTTATTGTTATATCACGAACAAACTAGGCCACGTACACAGTAAGACGGCTCAAACAAGAATGATTGTTATTGACAGCCGAATAATGTCAACTGCTGGACAAAGCCCTCCCCAAAAAAAATCTACTTGGCAGACGGTTGGGCGATCGCAGTATGGTGGTCAGAGTACGACGCTGCTGTCCGTTCTCTAGGAGATATTACCTCGTGTCGACTTGTCCTCCCCCTATGTGATTAAATAAGGTGGTGATATTCTTTGCCATCAGCTACACAGTATATGATAGAGTTTTTACCATTGCATCTCTCTCTAATTTAAGTGTTGTGCACTTGTCATAAACCTGCCCCTTTCTGGGTAAGATATCGGCCATTAAATGACATACTGCAAGACTTATTCCAGTATGACTTAGGGTGTATAGACTGGGACTCCATAGGCAAGCTAGGAGATGTCAATTGCATGGTTGAGACTCTAAACAACTACATTACAACTTTATTTGATCTACATGCTCCAGTTAAAAGAATTTTGATTAAAGAAGTATCTTATCCCTGGATCACCACCACTATTAAAGATATGATGCAAATAAGGGACAAACAGCACACTAAGTCTAGGCGGACCAAATCAGACATTCATTTAGAATTCTATAAGAAACTTAAATATGAAGTAAGGGCAGCCATAGACAGAGAAAAGACTGCTTACTTTAAGACTCATATTAACAGCAAAATAAAACAACCTAAAATATTATGGAAGTCCATTAAGAAAAATTTAACAAAGCACAAAACCCAAAGCCAAGATTTACCACAGCACTGCAACAATCCTGAACTTTTAAACATTCACTTTTTAAATATACCTAGTAGTGATGAAGTAACTATATCCCATCTTACACAGTTTGAATTCAACAGGTTTGGTTGTGGTAGTTTTCAAATTCAGTTAGTCAATGAGGAGCAGGTATCAAAGATTATCCATAACCTTAGGTCTAATGCCATGGGAATAGATGACATATCACTAGACATGTTAACACTGACACTGCCACAAACACTGACAACCCTCACGAGAATCATAAACAGGTCAGTGTCAACATCAACTTTCCCCGACATATGGAAGACTGCTATTGTAAGACCAATACCTAAAAAAGATAGTCCCAATGATATTAAGGATCTTCGCCCAATTAGCTTATTGCCATGTATATCCAAAATTTTGGAGAGGGTGGTATGTGACCAATTAAGCAAATATGTAGAACAATTTGGTATTTTACCTTCCAGGCAATCTAGCTTCCGTAAAGGCCACAGCACTACTACAGCTTTAATTGATGTAGTGGATAATATACTCCAGGCCAGGGACCAGGGCATGGGAACGATATTAACTTTACTAGACTTCTCTCGTGCATTCGACTGTATAAATATTTCCCTTCTATTGTCCAAACTGACATACTATGGGTGGAGACAGTTAAGTGGTTTCATAGTTACCTTACAAAAAGATACCAATTAGTACGGATTAGTGGTGACAAAAATAATCATGAAGCTTCATCCTCGCTTCGTCAAGTAAACAGGGGCGTACCACAAGGCTCAATACTTGGGCCTCTGCTGTTCTTGATTTACAGTGCAGACATTGTCCATTCCATAACTTATTGCAAATTCCATCAATATGCAGATGATCTGCAACTGTATCTCTCATGCCATCCCAAAGACTGTCTTGACTCTGTAACAAAAATAAATTATGATTTAAGTAAAGTATCTAAGTGGGCATGTGAAAATTCACTAGTCCTAAACCCATCAAAATCAAAGTTTATGGTTATGGGGTCGAAAAACACCATAAGTCAAATGGAGCAGTATCGCCCTACTATTAAAATTGATGGAGACTCTATAGAGCAGGTATATGAGGCTCGCAACCTGGGTGTTATTTTCGATCCACTATTACAGTTTGAAAAGCATGTAGCAAGTGCAGTTCAAAATTGCTTTTATCGCCTCAAACTATTGTATCGAATAAGACCTTACATAAACACCGATATACGCATATTACTATGTGAGTCACTTATCCTCTCTCGCCTAAATTATGCAGACACTGTGTAAGGAGCCTGTCTACTGGCTAGAACACAACGGCTAGTCCAGCGGATACAAAATGCCTGTGCCCGTTTCTGTTTTAATGTACCACCACGAACACATGTAACATCGTACATAAATAGTGGCAACATGTTAAAAATGTCAGCTCGTAGACTACTCCACTTGGCAACTCTTGTATTTGGTGTGATTGCCAACAAAAGGCCTGAGTATCTGTACAAGAAATTAACTTGGTCAACAGATGTCAATAGTTATAAAACCAGGTCTTCAGCTCACCTGATCCTAATTCCGAGACATAGGACTGCAGCTTTTCGTGGATCTTTTAAATATGCCGCCGCAAAGGTCTGGTGCAATATACCTCCTCCGTTGAAGTGCCTGCGAACAGTATATACATTTAATGCCAATTATAAAAATGAATTGTTGACGCGACAAAAACTCAGTTCAAATACTATTTAATACTTTTTCAAGGCTGAACTTACCCATCTCTTTGCACACTTTTGTGGGAAGGAGTACCGCAAGACACACTATTAATGAGCTCAACACAACAATGCCCAGACGCTCATGCAGTGAAGAACTCCGTTACAATAGCATCACCATTACTCGATCAATATTGTTTTCATACATATTTCACTTTTATATCGAAAATTCACAATTACCACTTTTACTTATACATCAAACATATTTACGCTATAAACTTAGTATTAAGAAGCATAATAATTTACTGTTCATATTAGATTTTTCAAGTAATTCAATTTCCGCGTCCCTTTTTTCTTGACATCTGTCTGACAGTCAATCCAAGAGCATATAATTGACCGACTCAGCTAAAAAATATGGATTAAATAAATGTAATGTCATTTTTTATTGGTGCACTTATGTATTGTTATGGACGAATTATGAGCAGAATGTCGACATTATAACAATTATTTTATATACTGTCTGTGTTATGCATCTCCAAATTGGTGTTAATTTATTAATATTTATTTATTAAGTTCGTTCTTGCATACATTTATTGTTTAAATTAGCTATAAGTTATATTTTGGTGTCCAGGTACTGTAAAATTCTAACTGCGACCTGTACACTAATTGTTCGTGAGTTATTTTACGTGGTTCCATCATAAAACCAGCGCTGCAACTGTTAATGTTGCAGCTAGTGCTGAGATGGGACCAATTCGGACTCACACAGATAAGAATTAAGGACTTCTGTTTGTATACATTTATATATATTGTTATTATTATCTGTGTCAGTTTACTGAATAAATGGATTTTCTTTCTTTCTTCTTTCTTTCTTGTCGGTGTAGCAGTTTCCGGCCTTTTTTATCGTAAGCCTTCTCATTGACTTCCTTGTAAGCCTCCAATTTCACAACTTGCATAATCAGCAATTAACCGTTACGCTTACTACTCAATTTGAACGCCGTATGTTTCCGACTAATGCGCCTCTTTCGTACAATCCGTACTTGGGTCACGTGCGTTCGCGGGGAGTATAGAAAATCCTTTTTATCCGTATACCGTATACGTTTAAGTTATACCGCGGTTTATTTGATGCGGCGGGTTATGTTACCACTGTTACCGTGTAATTGGTTGGCTATATACTTTCAGAGGTATAAGTATGTAAGTGTGAAACTTAGGATCTAATGGATTTTGGGACTAAATTTAGTGTAATGAGAAGGAATCTACTTATCCTATGGGCAATGGTTACCGAGTTGTTCAAGCCACCCATCGGGCCTCTGACATGGCTTAATGACTGTTACCTAATGGCCACAACCGGGACCGACACCTTAACGTGCCCTTCGAAGCACGGAGTCGCTCAGATATAAAAATAATAATAGTACCCAATTTAGGGGTCACCCATCTATGGCTGACTGCGAGCCATATTGCTTAACCTTGCCAATCACTTACGGATAGGTGAAAGCATCTGGCTATGAGCGCCATCTGTCTATTTTCTTTGTTATGAATTGTATACATATTTATTAAAAATTTACAGTTTACGTATTTCTATTTTTTTTAATGTAATTCATGGTCACTAAGGATTGCCAGACTCAACACACAGTTGCTCTATGCAGGAATCAAACCCAAAACACGGAGCGCTGTCAATGGTGTCAATCACTGGGTGTCACGTGTAGTATAGATAATACAGTGTTACTTCCGGATAAGAAGGTCTATACCCTACTACATATGTATATACCTCGGCATATACATATGACACGATCTTTGCATTGTGTACCTATAGTGTAGCTTTTTTTTATTTTAGATACTAAATTACAATATTTTAGTACTAACAGATACATATTTGCTGTGTGACGGGAAAGAATATCACTACCCTATCTTATCCCTTGAGGGGCATAGTTGTCCTCGCGAGGGAATATCTCCCAGAGAACGGGCAGCAGCATCGCTTTGTGTACTATGACCATCATACTGTGATCGCCAACCTGTCTGCCAAGCGTGGTGATTATGGCATATCCTTCTAAATGATGAACACAATTCCATTTTGGAAATTACCTTTGTCCAGCTGTGGAGGTCATGCGGTTGACATGATGATACATTAAAAGCATGTGTTAAATATTTCCCGCAGACATTAACACATTTTGTTATTTATTTATTTCGATGAAGCCTACATTCGCACTAGTAAAGTAAAAACTTGTATGACAGGAACTTTAAAAACATGAAACTAAAAAGATTAACAAAGATGACACCAAGACTCATAAGTGATAACAATCGGTTAAAGGCGATGGGCCTTTATGTTGCATTTGTAATCGAAATTAATTTGACGTTGTAATTCTGATAATTGATTTAATTCTAAATAGGTATAAATTAATTAATTAACATCATCTTATTGTATTATAATCCTGTATCTTTTCCATGAATTAATTATTACTCTCGCACCTCTAAAACGGAACCCTATCTCTTTCTATCTTCACTAAGTGACATGCCAACTTCCGTTCGCCTCGCCCGATCACACTTTTTAAGTACATCCAGACTCAGAACAACCAATTTATGGGTTACACAAATAGCTGTCCTGCACGGGAGTCGAACCCGGGACACGATGTGGCGAGGCGACTGTTTTAGCCGCTGCGCCACACGTGCAGCCAAATAAAATAAATAGACAAATAAATACAATAACTGTCGTGTACGGGGATAGAACCCAAAAAACGAGGGAGTGGCGAGGCGATTAATTTATATCAGTGCAATTACATCATTTTCTTTCTAAATGATGTCGACTGAAACATCAATCTGTACAAAAAAGAACCCTCTGAACCGTCTATCACTCTATGTGCCCACTATAGGTACAAAACTACACTATGGCCTAATTTTCTGGTTCGACCGCTTCTTAATCTTAGCTATCGAATGAAAGGTTGCACCGGATCAAAGGGCAGCATCAAAGGATTGCGATAATTAAACAGCCTGTAATTAATGGACCGTATCATCTTGTTACGGCTTAGGCTGGTTGGAAAATTGCGATTTTAAACGGATAGAATTGCGGCGGAACTTTTGATTATACTTGATTCGCGACTCATATAAAAATCATTTATATAATCCATTTTTTGTGACTAACCTGAAGTAAGTAATGAAACCAGTTATGTGTTTTAATGTAACTTATATTAAATTTTGAGTAACATTTGAAGTACTCTTATTTGTAGGTATCCTCATTTTCTGTTTTTGTTTTATTTTGATAAATATGACGAGAAACTAATCTTGTTGTTTTTGGGGTTTTGTTGTTATATTGACTAATAGAAAGTTTACAAACATATAAATAAATAATAGATAAATATCTTGGGACCACTAACAAACTGCCATCTGATTTGTAACGGGTGGGAATCGAACACGTACATGGCGGTTATTCGGATACTCCTCATCAGGGACGTTACGGAGTTTCGACTCCGTTAAGTTGGAACTTCCGGTTATTATTACAACTTCGGTTCCGACACTTTTGAATCGGAGGTCGAAGCATAGAATAGCGGCGGCCGGCGCGCGGCGGCCAGCGTTGACTGTTGAATGAACAGGTCGCGCGGGGAATCCCCCTGACTCCTGCTACGTGTACTCTATTGTCAATAATTTTTTCTCTTGTTGTTAGTTTGTTACGCATATAAGAAGAAGAAATAGATTGAACGGAGACAAAGCTTCAAAGCCTTTGTTCAAATTTTAGAAACAAAAAATTGGATTGGATAATGTTTTATTTGTCCTTAAATAACAAATCTCCCCTGCCACCACTTCTTACCCTTACCCCCACTATTACCCAAAATGAAATGAAATACAGGATTTGATTTGATTTGATTTGACCTTGCTTCCGCCTCCAGTTCCGACTCCGATAAAATTACCTCCGTTACATTCCTGCTCCTCATCATAAAGTAGGTATATAAATTTTGCGTTTGAAGGTCAACACCTCGGCCGCCCTGTATAAAAAATAATTAGTAAGTGTTATTTGCTCTAGGTTTTAGAATAGAACACTAAAACACACTATCTCTTAAAATACTCAGACAGAATTTACAATTTACTGAAAATTCAAGTAGCCGCTTGGAAAGGAATGTATGTAGGTAGCTTTAGCAAATTTGACCAGAGCGTACTTCGGACACAGTTTACCTAAAATTGAATTAATTTTGTCTTTCAGTTTGTTGATTGGAAGAAGTAGCTTTTGATGTTTGGTGGGATATTAGGTTAATTATAGTAGGCAGGAAGTCAAGGATATCTACAGATTATGTTTTATAATTAAAAACATATTGAGTACTAAAATATTACAATTTTACATGGCACCGTGGTGGTGGTGGTGGACGGTCACCGTAGCTTAGTTGGTAGTGATCCTGCCTACGAAGCTGCCACCAGCTTCGTAGGCAGGATTCTTTCCTGGGTTCGAATCCCGGTAAGTGCAAATATTTGTGTGATGAGCACGAATATTTGTTTCTGAGTCATGGATGTTTTCTATGTATATAAGTATTTATCTATCTATATAAGTACGTATATCGTCGCCTGGTACCCATAGTACAAGCTTTGCTTAGTTTGGGGCTAGGGTGATCTGTGTGACATTGTCCTCAGATATTATTATTATTATTATTACATGGTAAGGGCGAGTAAAACATTCTACACGGTGTGTCAAGAAATCGATGTTAAATCACTTTGTGTCGCTACATTATACATACATACACTCACGCCTGTTTCCCAGAGGAGTAGGCAGAGACAACGGATTTCCATTTGTCATGATCTTTGCATACTTCTTTTGCCTCGATTACTGTCATTATATTCTTCATACATGCTCCCGGTTTAGGGTACTTCTGACCTTCCTTTTCTTGGGAACATCTCCAATTTGGTCAGAGAATGTACATTATAATAATATTTCAGGAATATATTCACACACGGCCATCTAATCCCAAAAAAGCAGAGCTTTATAGTATGGAAACCAGATAACTGATATACAACATATAATTATACTTTCCTTTAAATAGATAATTACACCCAGAGTAACATAGTCTTGAGCAGCTACGGAAAATCCCACTAAAATTTGTTTAAATAAAAATAAAATAATAAATAAAATAAAAAAGGTTTATATTCACGTAGACTTTAAAAAAGCGCTTGTAAATAGTCAGAACATGTTTGTAGTAATACAGTTATTATTTCTAGTTGCATATTACAGATATTTAGGTACACGGAATGTTAAATCATTTATACATTTTATTTTATAATAGTAGTGATATTTAGCTAGCTTATCATAGATATCATTAGAATATAAATATCTTTCGAAAAAATTTAATTCCGATTCCGTATTTAATTGTATTTAATGCAGTTACATATACAGCCTCAAGTGTTACGCCCTTATTCTGATTTTAAATATGTTTTTTTTTATATTTTGTTTTTTTTAATAATATGGATTAACTTGTTTTTTCTTTTTTTAAGGTATTATCTGAACTTACCATTAGCTCATTTCTGAATATTTAAGTAAACCTTGTATACAAGTTGCATAGAATTTGAGTATACGTTTAATATTTATTCGTAGAAACCTTTTCCTTGGGAAATGATAGAATATTTTTGTTGTTTTTATTTGTTTATATTATATATTTGTGTTGATCGATCCTTTTCCCCATTTTTTTGTTTATTGTGCTTTTTGATATCAGCATGACAGAGCAACTTGTGTCCCCACTCCCCCTCACGTTTGGCCAAGTTACAAAAAATATATCTTTTCGATAGCAAGCTCCCATTATATGACTGGCCAAATGACGTAGACTCAAGTATTACGCTATCGTAGCATTGATAGAATATGATTTGATGTTTTATTTACTAACCACTGTACTTTGACAATTTAATACATTGGATTGCAAGTTCTTAATCCATTCACCCTATTCTTAAAAATCTGAAACTCGTATATTACGTTGCAGGAAATATCAACTGAAAAAAAATCATTTGCTTTATATTAACTAGTGTGTTTGCTTTATAATAAAACAATTATATTTATTCAACACTTGGCTATTAACATACACTTGTAGATACAGACGCCAGGACATTCAGCTACCCCAATCTGTCAAATTTCTTTTGTAGATTTTCAACTTTATCGCAAAAACATAAGATTAATTTTCAATTCGAGAAATTTCACAGATGGAGGTAGGTGAATGTGCTGGTGTCTATACTTGTCAAGCTCACAACGCAATACATAATATGTATAGTCTAATACAATATTAAAGTAACAAAATTTTAACAAGTCCGTTGTATGACATTTTTTTTATTGAAATTAAAATTAAATAAATAATAAGTTACTATTTTATAAATAAAGCACTATTTATGACATTAAAATAAAAAAAAAATTAAGGCACTGTGCAGTTGGCTAGCGCAGAAGGCACTTAACCAGTAGTTTTACATTAAAGGCTGTAATTATTATGATCAAAATACGTTATATAAATACCTGTACCTACAATAAATTTCTATTATAAAGTGATATATATATATATATATATATATATATATATATATATATATAGATTACTTGTTCTGTGTATGGGTGCAATTTATCTATCATATGTACGTATTTAGAAGTATATAAGTATGTTTATCAATTGTCTGGTTGCCATATGCCTATATATATATATATATATATATATATATATATATATATATATATATATATATATATATATATATATATATATATATATATATATATATATATATATATATATATATATAAATTAGTTAATCTATCATGGGTCATCTGCCTCTAAATATAACTTGTTTCTACACTGTGACATTGATTGCGCGGCGCATGTGGTACATAACTGATCAAAAGGGCGAGTGCAGGCCTTTGAAATCCTACCTGTGTATTCTTTTATGTTATTCAGTCAAATCTATTCATTTGGAGCGTATAACAAGCTCCAAGTGAGTAGTTTGAATGATTGAATGTAGCAACTCGCAGAAGGAGAGATTCATTTCCGCTTTGAACGATTCCGTTGCTCGTAGAGCGAAATTACAAAGAATGAACTTGGCTGGCGCATCTAATGAGGTGCGTAGGATTTTACTTGAATCTGAAGCGAAATTATAGAGAATGAAACTTGATATCTCTAATCTGGCTAGCGCATGCCAAATTTTCTCATTATTCAGCTCATATTCTAATTCTCAAGAACACTTGAACCAAAACATATTCCCTTTACTGAGTACTAAGGAGTAAAAGTTTCACCAGTTCCTCTTCAAATGTGTTACCTTTTCATTTTGGTTAGATCCCCGCCCATGACAAATCTTATGTGATGAGCAAGATTACTTGTTCTGTGTATGGGTGCAATTTATCTATCATATGTACGTATTTAGAAGTATATAAGTATGTTTATCAATTGTCTGGTTGCCATATGCCACAGGCTCTGTCTAGTTTGGGATCAGATGGCAGTGTGTTATTTGTGCCAAGATATTTCATATTATTATTTATCACTTTAACTTGCATTCAGTGTAATTTAAAGTACGAGACAGCGTAGTCGTTTGACCGTTGGCATTTAAATTCAAGTGCGTATACGCACTTGAATTTAGTGATATATCACTACACGCGTATATGGATTAAAACTATGTACAAAATGAAACTATCATTATACACTTAAAATCAAAATACTGAATTACAAATAAAAGTATAACTTACAGATAAAA
The DNA here is from genome assembly GCA_951640165.1 of Pseudoips prasinana. Classification (NCBI taxonomy): domain Eukaryota; kingdom Metazoa; phylum Arthropoda; class Insecta; order Lepidoptera; family Nolidae; genus Pseudoips; species Pseudoips prasinana. The sequence continues at coordinate 38,120,242 of OX621243.1, read as the reverse complement.
AACCGCTTTCATGTCGCCATCTGCGGGTAAGGTGCCCAAAAAGCTAGCGACGTTACCTCTTTGGATGGAAAGGTTGCGTTGCCTGATGTATGTGTCAGCTCCTCTGATCACCAGAGGATTCTACAAGTCATCCAGACAACTCCTTGACTAAGGACCACGCTTCTGGGTCTCAAGGACCCATTGTTTAGATCCCGAACAGAATAAACATATAGCCCTCACCTATGGCTGTATACTTACTCCGTTTGAAGATTTCAGCAGCCTCCGCTACAGCACCGCCTGATTGCGAACTTACAAATTAATTATTTCTGACTTAAAACGGTGAAAGAAACATCGAGAGGAAATCTGCATGCCTGAGAGTTCTCCAAAATGTTCTTGATAGCATGTGAAGTCTGCCAACCCGCACTAATTGTTAAACGAGGCCCTTGCCCTGGATTGACACAGTAATGGGCCTTTTTTTTAGTAAAGCAAGGGGAATGCCTACGCATGCCACCCCCAAAAAGTGTCTGCGGGTGAGTATGTTGGACTCGCACCGACTAATCCTAACCTGCCGTGGACGTCTCTTGGCTCCTGATCGGGGGAGCCCCGGAAACAGGGGTACGCTAATGGATTGCATTTATACTGTTTTTGTTAAAGATCTGAGTGTGGTTAAGATCACCAAACTTCATCTGAGAGAGGAGACATGTAAACAACGCATAAGTGATGGCATGTGTATTGCACGTGTCATAGACTACTGTAGCTTGTTAAAATCAGGTTAGCCAAATGCTCGCTTGACATAAATAAATGGGGTTAGCTTAAAACATATCGTGGTGCATAATTACATCCTGATTACCTAGTTTTCAAACACCGACGTTTGCCAAACCGCCACTCGTGCAGTTAGGTAATGAATTCTCCTAAACTAACTTTCAAACTTCAAACACTTAAACTAGACGTATACAACGTGTGATGCCATAGTTAGTCATATTAATTAAGGAATGTGTAATCTAGTATTGACTTGAGCTATATCTATAAGTCAGTTTGTAAAATTAAATGCATAATATATGTGTGTTAACGGATGATACAATAAAGTTAAGTAAAGTTTGGGAAGCTGCTTTTTGATGTAAAACTACTTTACGCACGTTTGACTTGCGGAGTAAGATGTTGAATGCGTGACAAAAGCGTTACGAAAAGTGTGATCTGACGAGGCGAACGGACGTTGAGACGAAGATATACATAGGTTAGTGAAGATAGAAAGAGAGTAACGTTTCGTATCTTACTGAAGCGGCAAGAGATACAAGTGCGAGCACACATTTTACTTCCGTCGTATAGTCTGAAGCACACTTTGTTTCTCTTTATGTTACAGCAGAGGTCAATCATCGCGTTTTTTCGCTCTTTGACCAACTCTTCCAAAGAAGTCAGACTAGTCTCTAGACAAAGAATGGTAAATGTATACCATAGAAGTATATGGTTTAAGAATTATTCAAAATAGTATAATTTTAAAGTGTAACCACTTTGCAATTGTACCTACTTGTATTACATAGTTGCTGTAAGAAAAGATAAGATATTTTATTTCGCAAATATGGGTACAATACATGGTGTTATACAGTTGTATACTGTTCAGCCATATTGTACCATAAGGCATGCGAAAGGTGCAAGACCAATAACAAACGTCTAAAAACAAAGAGGAACAACTTTACACATTCAATATAGGTACATATATCACGTAATTACATTACAAAAATAAATAAACAACCATAATCAAAAAAATGCATTATTGTGTTCTGAAAAGTATTCAGAGATATTGTAATAAGCTTTTTTTACTAAGAAGTTACTTAATTTTTTCTTAAATAAAGGCATACCTTTGTTTAAGAAAAAATTAAGTAACTTACGCCAATACTCAGATTACATACAGCGTACTGTATGTAATCTGAGTATTGGCGTACCAGAGTCTTGGCCATGCAAACTTCGATACGATGCCGTTAAACGTCTTCATTGCGTTATTTCATTTTAGCATCGTATCACGTTTATAAATTCAAGTCCAAATAATGACGCGGCGGCTAAGCGGCTATTGCATATCTTGTAGTTCGTGAGTTACAATTCCTCCAGCACTGAAACTTAGGTAACTCATTTCAAAGATACCTGATAAATTGGTTACAGTGGTTCTAGGTCTAAGTAAAGTTGTCAGAGTTCAACAGGGAGGCCGAAAGCTCGGCAAAGGAAGCAGAATTAAGAGAGCGCCATATGCATCAAAAAAGTTTAATACTACTGCACCCACTTGACAATAGCTGTCTGATGGGACACATACCGTAAGTATAAAAAAAAACTTGAGAGGTGTCAAGGGACACCCGGATGGAACGAAGTTTTTTTTTATTATTTATTATGTACAAAAAACAACCTGTATACACTCAACAAAAATAATCGTCGCGACACCACACTGTTCAATGCGAAATAGAAATGAAAATATCTGGCTTGCTTTCTATTAGAGAGAGAGACAGACAGAGAAACATGCGCACGCCGCACAGCTGTAAAAAGTGTCGTGACAACTTTTCGTAAGATTTTTTCAGTTTAGCCCCCTTTCACAACGCGCGATTAGGAACTTCGTTCCAATAATTTGTTACTTGAATATAAGTAAGCTTAATTTTTTTTCTACCATGTATTTGGGTTGGCAAGCCATATAAAATATGATATCAATGAAAAATATATGACTTGTTTCCAAATTGTCCTCGTAAAAATAATTTGAATATCTATGTTACTAGAAATAATAATGTATACAACTATAATACTACAAACATGTTCTGACTATTTACAAGCGCTTTTTTGAAGTCTACGTGAATAAAAACCTTTTTTATTTTATTTTTATTTTATTATTATTGGCGGGCATGTCATTGTCTCGATACCATCAGAATCATTATTTTTATTTTTTGGTAACTCGGTGCCTTAAAATAGGCACCACTTTTACCTTTTATGTTACACGTAGTATACGACCCTCCAATTTAATGTTATATGTACGCTGTCCCACTGCCCACGGCCCACTTGTGGTCTAATATAAACTAGAACTGTGTTAAAGGGCTACTCAAGTTTGGCTATTGTACTAACATGTTCAAGGGTTCAGTTCTCAATTTCGTAGGGCTGCTTCAGAGTTTAAGATTCAGTGGTTTTATGTTTGGTTAGGACTCATTGGTACTACATTGTTTTAGTTATAAAATATTTCTAAACTTTTATTAAAACTTTAGTGAGGAGCTTACATAGAAAAGTCAAAAAAAGACAAAATAAATATCATTGAAGCTACTGAGAAACACTGCCATAAAACTCAGTAGGAATCCTTTTAAAGAAATAAATATAATACTTAAGATTAATTACAATCATGTGTGTTGACTCAGAACAACTCAATCCCAAGCACTATTGTCACTTAAATAATCTGAAATTTTGTAATATGCCCTGATATTTTTTGGCTCTTTTTTCAATTTGGCTTTTTAATATTTCTTTTAAACTTATTCGTAGACAATTCTCTAATATAATTGGGAAGTTTGTTACAGAATCTTATACATTTCCCCATAAAAGAGTTACTTATTTTAGTAAAAACTGTATAGGTAATTAATTTTATGTTGGACTCGGCACTCACCCACGTCAGTCTGTGTGTGTGTGTGTGTTGCATTCAAAATGATCTCCTGAAGATTGGAAATTAATTGCGTGAGCTACCTATCACAGTTTTAGCTAAATATTTACGTAAGCATTGACTGGGTATAAATTAATAGCCACGTAATTTGTTATTGAAGCCATTTTCCAATACCTAATATTTAATTACCTACTTGATAAATCTATACATATAATAAAATAGTAGGAAAGTCAAAACTGTACATTGAATATTTTTTAAAAAGGATAATTGGGGCGTAATCTACATTCGACATCGAAGCCAAAAATATAATTTTTAGAATTTTTGTCTGTTTATCTGTTTGTCTGTATGTATGTCCGGGCTAAACTCAAAAATTAATGCATGGATTTACTTCAAATTTTGCATGAATATTACAAAGAGGTTGGGTCAACATATAGGCTACATATTATCACGCTATCACCTATGGGGGAGGAGCTGTGATAATTTATATGGTTTAACGCGGGTAAAACCGCGGGGCACAGCTAGTATAAAATAAAAATACGGTTTCTTGGTCATGAAAGCTATCACGAAACCTGTCTGAAACAGTGTATTAAACTATCGAAAAATTGATTATAATTATAACGGTAGTTACAGTGCGGTGTTTATTTAGTCTTACCAACCACAGATGATCACTATCATTGTGGAAGAACTTGCTCCTATCTTAACCCATATCATTAACCTTTCCTTGGAGTCAAGTTCTTTCCCGTCTGCTTGGAAAAAAGCTCATGTACTACCGCTTCCTAAAACCACAAATCCTTCTTCCTTCTCTCACTACCGTCCAATTTCAATTCTTCCTTTCCTGTCTAAAATCCTAGAGAGCATTGTGCATAAGCAACTGTCTCATTACCTCTGTACTCACAACCTTTTAAGTCCTTTCCAGTCCGGTTTTCGTCCTGGCCACAGCACTGTCACTGCACTTGTGAAAATCACAGACGATATTCGCTTGGCTATGGAACAGAAGCTACTCACCGTCTTAGTACTACTGGATTTTAGCAGTGCTTTTAATTCAGTGGACTTTGACATCCTACTTGGTATCCTTTCCTCCCTGAATGTCTCGGCTCCTGTAATTGCGTGGTTCGACTCATATCTTCGAGGGCGCTCACAGTCTGTACACGCTGAAGAGTCTTTCTCTCAGTGGTGTGATCTTACTGCGGGTGTGCCTCAAGGTGGCGTACTATCTCCTCTTCTATTCTCCGTTTTTATAAACGCAATCACTAAAATCTTAACTTCTAACTATCATCTCTATGCAGACGACTTGCAGTTATATAGGCACTTCAAGGGCATTGAAACTACGGAGGCTATTTCTGCCATCAATAATGATCTTGAAAACATTAGCAAGTGGGCGAAATCTTTCGGCCTCCTGGTCAATCCCTCTAAATCACAAGCTCTCATTATTGGTGGCAGATACCTGCTTAACTCCATCAATTCTTTAAGCATTCCTCCTGTTCTTTTTGATGACGTTCCTATACCATATACGAATCTTGTCAAGAATTTAGGTATCTTAATAGACTGTAACCTTTCGTGGAACAATCACGTTGCAGAAGTAAGCAGGAGAGTATACTGTTCGTTTCAATCCATCAAACGTCTCCAAAAACTCTTACCGTTTCAGACTAAAGTCACTCTCGCTCAATCGCTTTTACTCCCTCTTCTTGACTATGCTGATGTCTGTTTCCTTGATGCAACAGAAGAACTTCTAGATAAGCTCGAACGCCTGCAGAACCTATGCATCCGCTTCATTTTCGGCCTACGGAAGTACGACCACGTGTCGGAGTTCCGGTTGCAATTGAAATGGCTGCCTATTCGGCAGCGTCGGGACTGTCATATTCTTTATCTACTTTATTCCATTCTTCATAACCCTGTTGCTCCCATCTATCTCCGTGAACGCTTTGAGTACCTGGTGCCCAGTGGCAAACCTTGTCGCACAGCTACATCTCTTCTTCTTAGGACTCCTTCCCATACTTCCAGCCGCTATGATGGTTCATTTTCTGTACGCGCAGTACGCCTTTGGAATTCCTTACCACATTCCATACGTGATAGCTCGTCATTGAGTATTTTTAAGAGCAGAACTAAGAATCACTTCTTATCTCTGTAACTTACGTATATATAAGGTATGTAGGTTTATGTAGTTTATTAAATAGATATATATTTTTATAAGGTATCGTATGTAATTATTAGTGTGTATTTTATCAATATATTTACCCGACAAGGTACATAATTATAATAGTTTGTTGTACACTGCCAATACCCATAATTTTGAAAATCTCTCTTTCCTGATGGTTTGCTGGAAGAAAATTCAATAATGAATTAAGCTCGCCTATGTACATGCCTTTTCTTTTTGTAACTTCTAACTTATGTATTTATTTTCTGTGTACAATAAAGAATAAGAAGAATAAGAACATAAATTCTGTAGAAGATAAAACAAGTATACCTGGCCTGTGTGAATGGGACAACCGGAAGGGTAAGACCTCGTCGAACATTCACTGACCAAATCGAAGACGTTCTCAAGAAAGGACAGGTCAAAAGTTCCCTACACCGGCGAGCATGTATGAGGAATATAATGACAGTAATCGAGACAAAAGAGGTGTGCCAAGATCGTGACAAATGGAAATCCGTTGTCTCTGCCTACCCCTCTGGGAAACAGGCGTGAGTCTATGTATGTATGTATAAATTCTGTCTCTGATAAGTTATTGTAATAAGAAGGTAGTACTATCACTTCATTCATAGCCATAGCTTAAGCAGTAATTATAAATTTTGTCTAAAACATGTAAACATGGAGTGGGATATCATAGAAAATTGAATCGTGGGGTCTTGAAATTCATATACCTTATTGTTTTGTAAATTATAAGATATATGGATATCAGGACCCATTGCAGTCCATACAACGTTTGCTTATTGGATCATCATATTTCCCATTTTAAATCAAAACCATTTGTAACTTTCTTAACAAACGGTTTTAACAAAATTTCGAAGATTGTTTAGAAACCACGGAGGAATGGTTTAACATATATATAAAAACAAAAAAGAAATGTGGGGCAGTCTTGGGGACAATACACATCTAGAAGCGACTATGAAGCGAGTTTCAATGGTTTTAGTTCTCTCAAAAAGTACACATATAATACACAGTATAGATATATCTAATGGAAATTTTCACTTCAAAAACAAAAAAAATCACACCGTTAAATTTATAACCCTTATTTCATTTAGAGAAGTTTTTTATTTAGGTAGCTTTTTGTCCATAGATATATAAGCTCTATGAATAAAAATACTATAAACTTACAAACTAAACTAAACTAAAAAGCATTTGAGCTGCTTCTGAAGTATGTTCAGCAAGTATACAGCGACAAATTCCAACATCAAGTTTATTGAAGTTAAATTTGCGCATAAATAACTTCGTTCTTCGTTTCGTACCCATTTCATTAGTAAATGTTGCACATCCTCAATTATCTCAGGTACTTCTCAATTAGGAAAATCAACATTTTTCATTAAATAAGCAAATTAGAGAAGGGTTAAAAATAACTTGTATGCCGAATCATCAAGTATTACTTTTCGTTGTCTAACGAAAAGTTTTTAGATCACCTAACAATATCAGATATTTAGATCACCAAAAACCTTACACTTATCACCTAGAAACCTCATAATTACTTAAATCATATAAGTATTTTAAAACGTAGTTTAAGCTAGACACAATCACAAAGAAAAAATTATTTAAGAAAAAAATTGATTAATTTAAAAAAAACTTTAAAACTAACATGGTTTCTAGGAAATATCCCGCCGCACTTTCGTCATATATATCCGCTTATTTTTGTTCCAATTCCGGCAAATACATATCCAAAGTCTGTGCGCTTTCTTAATATTAAAATATCTAAAATTTAAACAATTTCAGCAGCAGCTCCACTGAAATCTATTACTTAAATCAAATCGAGGATCTTTTAAAACATTCATGGCATACCAAATACTCGGAATCAGAATCAGAACGATATACGGGACGTGAATATAGTTTCTTATATATTAATTTTTGATATTGTTACGACTGGTTAAAAAATGTCAGTAAACGAAGCGAAAGAGGTGTGCAAGGATCGTGACAAATGGAAGTCCGTTGTCCATTCCTACCTCTCTGGGAGATAGGCGTGATTCTATGTATGTATGTATGGTTAAAAAAAATCTATTAACTCTGCATTTATGAAACGTAACCTTTAACTCAGCCCGCTGCTGTATTTTTACCATCCCATATTACACCCAAGGGGTGTAATACTTCCGGATGATAGCGAAAATATCGTAAAACTATAAAATAAATAAATAAATATCCTCGGACATTATTTAGACACGGCCATCTGATCCTAAACTAAGCAGAGCTTGTACTATGGAAACCAGATAACTGATATACTACATATACTACTTTTCTTTTGTAAATACATTCTTATATAAAATAAAATAAAAATAAAAAAGGTTTTTATTCACGTAGACTTCAAAAAAGCGCTTGTAAATAGTCAGAACATGTTTGTAGTATTATAGTTGTATACATTATTATTTCTAGTAACATAGATATTAGGTACACATGTATTGATAGTATTAAAACATTAATAAAATTTATTTTATAACAGCAATGATATTTAGCTAGCTCGAATCAAGTTATTGTCAAGAGATTATGTTTAAGTTTAATTATCTAGTTTAAGTCTAATTATCTAGTTTAAGTCTAATATTTGTGATACATATTGGCAATGGTTCTGTCTATATTAAGGTGATATTATTATGACGGACCTTGTGTTAATAACGACGGTCGCGCTTTAATGCTACCACCGGATCCAATGCGCCCCAACTGAGAAGACCCAGCGAAACAAACTCAGCGGGTGTCTCTACTACCGGTTTCAACACGGCCCAGTTGAGACGCTCCGGCGAAACATACTCAATGGGGCATATACACGAGATTTGGTCCACTTACTGTAATTATTTAGCAGGCAAACACAATATATGCTCGATCGGTTGTCTGTTTATTTATTTATTTTAGGTTTAATTTATTAGAAAGAGAAAATAAAAACGTCAAAATAAAAGTAACATTAATCATTTTGAGACACAACCAACAGTTCTGAAATTCGTAGAATATTTAAATAATAGATAGTTTTATTACAGATAGTTCATGCAACATAAAAGATTACTCATGTCTATATGGCTATAAGATCTCCAGCGGACTATGTGCAGGTAGATGCCGACCGCCAAATGTCTTTATCGTCAATGTAATCCTTAGTAGTGTAGTAACCCTTAGCCATAAGTTCATGTTTAATGTGTGACTTAAACTTATTATCAGGTAGTTTAGTTATATGAATAGGGAGCTTGTTATAAAACCTAGTACAATTTCCCATGAATGATTTTTTTGTTTTGCTAACTCTATAGGCTGGTATAGCTAGTTTGTCCTTATTTCTTGTATTGACATTGTGCAAGTCACTCCGTTTTTTATATTTATCTAAATTTTTCCGCACAAACATTATATTCTGATATATGTATTCAGATGGAACAGTAAGTATATTTACCTCTTTAAAAACGCTTCGTAGAGACTCGCGACTGCCTAGATTATAAATAGCTCGGACTGCTCTTTTTTGTAATACGAAAATAGCACTTATGTCAGCTGCTGAGCCCCACAGCAGAATACCATAGGACATAATGGTATGGAAATAAGCAAAATATACTAGTCTAGCAGTTGGTTCGTCTGACAATTGTCTGATTTTCCAAACTGCATATGAAGCTGAACTTAATTTGGCAGATAATTTTTCAATATGAGGACCCCATTGTAATTTTGAGTCCAGTGTTATTCCCAAAAATACGGTCGAAGGAACTAAATCTAAAACTTCCTCGTTAAGTGCAACCGTTGGTTTAATATGAGTCACATTCGGCAATGAGAATTTGATGCATTTGGTCTTTCCTGCATTCAAAAGAAGATTATTTGCCGAAAACCAATTTGATATGAGGCTGAGAGTTTTATTAGGTTCTATAAGATCCTTATCTTTCCTACTCACTTTAAATATGAGTGACGTATCATCAGCAAATAGAATGATGTCTGATACTTTCTCTACTAGATATGGGAGATCATTTATATAAACTAGAAATAAAAATGGACCCAAAATCGATCCTTGGGGCACCCCCATTTTGACAGAATGTCGTGTTGAATTTACCCCGTCTATTGAAACCAGTTGTTCTCGACCTGATAAATAGGACATTACAAGATCAAGAGATGTGCCAGAAATTCCATAGTATTTTAGTTTCACAATGAGCGTATGGTGGTCTACGCAATCGAAAGCCTTAGAGAGATCGCAGAAAACTCCCAGCGCATCCTGCGACCCCTCCCAAGCCTCCAATATAGACTTCATTAGTGTACACCCCGCATCCTGAGTAGAACGGCCCTTTGTAAACCCAAACTGCTTGTCATGCAATATCCCATTCATGTTAAAGTGCGACAACATCTGGCTGAGCATGAGCTTTTCAAATATTTTACTTAACGCTGGCAGTATAGAGATGGGTCGATAATTTGTGGCATTATTTGAACAACCTGATTTGAAAACAGGTACTACCTTACTGATTTTCATAAGGTCTGGAAAGACGCCATCACTTACACAGCTATTGAAGATGTTTGCAAGGATGGAAGCAATGTTTTGTATAACTGATTCAATTGCCATTACAGACAGTCCCCATAAATCCTCTGTGCCCTTTTTTTTAATGCTCTTAAAAGCTTTTAGAATATCAGCATTTGTAACAAATCGAAAACTGAATTTGGGCACCATTGGTTTAATAGATTGTTTTAAAAAGATTTCTGCCACATCCGGTGACGACGGAAGGCACTTAGTAGTAACTAGAGGCATATTTGTAAAAAACTCGGCAAAAATGTTGGCAACGGTAAGTTTGTCTGAAACAAGTTCGTCATTAATATTTAGTTCCACTGTTTGGTCTCTCAATCTTCTTTTACCCGTTTCAGTATTTATTATTTGCCAAGCTGATTTTATCTTATTATCGGAGTTTTTTATTTTTCCGCTTATATACAAACATTTAGCTTGGATGCAAACTTTTTTGAAAATTTTTGAATAGTTACAAACATAATTTTTAAAATTGACATCAGATGTATAGGATCTTCTGTCATACAACTCATATAGGACATCTCTACTCCGTCTAATGCCTTGAGTTGCCCAATTAGTAAATTTTATCTTTTTATTGTCAACTTTAAGGTTTTTTATTTCACAAACTTTATTAAATTCGTTACAAATGCAATTAAATAATATACTGTACATGTCGTTAGGGTTATTTGAGTTAGATGAAAGATGGCCAAAACTAGTCTCTAGGTTGGAATTAAACTTCCCTAAGTTAGATTTTGTGAGTGGCCTACAAGTGATTATTTGCCTTTCTACAGTTATCACATTACTTAGTCTGATCATCTGGCATTTATGATCAGAACGAACACCGCTTACTAAACACTTCTCAGCGACTTCAAAATTTGTAATAATGTTATCGATGCAGGTAGCTGATGTTGGTGTGACTCTTGTGGGCTCAGAGAATACACATTGAAGATTAAAAGACCGAAATAGAGACAAAAACATATTCAATTCAGGTGAAACTGTTAAAATATTTATATTGAAATCACCGCATACAACAATTTTTTTACTACTTTTGAATTTCTTAAGAATATCCTCAATTGTGGATGCAAAGAGCTTTAAGTCAGATGATGGTGGTCGATAAACACATAATATGTAATAGAATTGTGTTTCAACACAAGCTACCTCACACACACGCTCAATAGACATTTGAGAGATATCTTTCCATTCTTTAAATTGAATTTGGTTCCGTAGAAGTATCAGTACACCCCCACCATCTGCAGAAGTCCGATTATAAAAACTGGCAACCCTATAGCCACTAACATTAAAAGCCATTTTGTGTGCCCTCAACCAAGTTTCGGTAAAACACAGAATATCTATATGAAATTTTTGACTAAAAAGTTCTACATCTAGTATTTTGCCAGAGAAGCGGTTAATATTTTGATGAGATAAAATTAAAAATTGATCACACTTCTCTGTTGTCTTACTTAATTGTTTAAATTACTAACTAAACTAATCTTAGTAACATTACTAAGCGATGATAAAAATAGTGACTTCGTCATACTACTTATGACTGAGTTAATAATTGAAGATACTAATGTAGAAAATAAATGTAAAAACTTTCTTGAGACATGTAATGTACTCATGGTCAACCTATTACTATCTATAAATTTATTTGTATCAAAAAACATAAATTTGTCATTGTAATGACTGACTAGAAACTGTAGATGCATATTAAGTTTATGAATATAATTATTTATTCTGTCAGGCATGTTGGCCAAATATGGGAAGGCACACAATATTATTTTTTACAATTTAACTCCAACATCTTATTAAAACTATCTGTAATATCTTTTTTTTTCAAGTTCTTACAATTTCCTACCAACAAAGTAATACATGAATTTTCACTGTGTTTATTCTTAGTTAATTTGTCTACAATATCTGAGAAATGTACTCCTGGCAAGCAGTAGTTAATAAAGGGACTACTTATCTTATTAATAAGCAAGGTACCAAGGCCCTTGCCTATATTGTCAGAATACAATATAGAGCTATGTTTATTGTCACCTTGTGTACATACTGGTGACCCTGACTTTAGTTGTGTGCATGACTCCAATATTGTACTGCTGCTGTTTATTAATTCTATTGCATTTTCAGCTACCAACTTTTTATAACACTTTTTGGTTGGCATTTGCATTTCATTTTTAAATGTCTTATAATTTATATATGTTAATGCTAGGGACTCTTCAAGTGTTTTAATCTCAGATAGCAAATACTGAGTGTCCTTTTCGTATATAATTTTACTGTCCTCTAACTTAATTTGAAAGTTTTCTATTTTATCTAATAAAGTTTTACGCTCTTTTGTTAATTGGAGAATGTATTTTTGCAGCTTTTCACTACTTAAGAATCTAATGTTAGGCTGGCAGTCTACAGAGTCATCCCCAGTCAAGTCAATTGTCAAAGTTGTCTTAACTGGGAGATGCTCCGGACCACAACTGGCTAACTCATCATGTAAGCTCTGATTTATTGGAGTCATTGCACATTTCTTATTTTTACTACAATTTAAGAATTTATTTTTATAGTTAATTAATTCCATTTCAAGCTCCCTAATTTTACATAGTGCTTGTTCATACAACATTCTACATTCATCAAAAGACTCTGTCTCCGCATGTAATCTGTCTCGCTCTTCATTGGTAGATTCGAGTTGTTGGTTGAGATTCACTAGTTCTCTTTTCAATGCCGTGTTACTCTCAATAACTCTTTTAATCTCGACCTCATTATCCTCACGTTCTTGTTCAAGTTTTTGACACAGGTCTTTGTATGTTTGTAAGTCCTTGAGAGCAGACCTTAACTTGTGTTCGGCTACCTGAGTTGCAGCCATGCTACGAGTCTGCATGTTGTGAGGTGTATGAGGTTGGGCTGAAAATAAAGATAGTGTGAACAGAAAACTTGGAGAGAAATAAATAGGAAAGTTAGAATATATGAGTTGAGACTTCAGTCGAGTACTTTGAATATAAGAAAAGAGAATATAAAAAGATATGAAATAACAGAAGGACACTAAATTAACTTTATTTTAAAGCAATACGTATATATTTATGTTTAGGAGGTATTTAAATTATTTGACACCTGAGAGTTGATAAATTGAGAGCTAGGGTCTATGCACGTTAACTTAATTGGGAGAGTATATCAGTGTTGTTATTGTGTTATTTGTAGTATTTGCTGTCTGTAACCAATAATATTGTCGTCGTATATGCTTCCACTCAGTGCGTCAAGCAAATCGAGACAGAATATGGCTAATAGGTATGATAGTGGACGTGACTCAAACTAATGAGCCGAGTAAATTTTGGTTAGATATTATGTGTAAATTATTTGATAATTAGACTAATATACTCGCCGGGATTGTACACAAAACTTCATAGTAAACTCGAATAAAGTTCGTTGAACGGGGCGTTGACAGCTGATCGGAGACAGGTCCGCTAATCGAGTTATCTCAGGGTTTATTTCCTCACAATACATCCACAATCACGTATTAATCGTGCTAAATTGATTTACTGCTATAATACTTATTATTTTATTATGTTAACCACGGATTTATAATTAATTACAATTTTATTTCCACTAGTACGATTTTAGACAACCGATCGGCAGTCAGACAACCGATCGGCAGATAAATTACACCCAGACTCTGGACAAACAGACATGTTCATGCACACAAATATCTGTCCTGGGTGGGAATAGAACCCATCCAGGACAGATATTTGTCCCACCGCACAAGATCATCGGTCCATCTTGTAGGGGGCCTGCCCAAGTTTTCTTACTTTTCTATTATTATTTTAGTTTATAACATTTAGGTATTTTATATTTATTTTATTCCATAAGCAACAAAGAGTAAGGCTAAGGATCATTTTCCATTAATTGTTGCCATTTTAATTTAAAATTCATGCAATTACTGGATCAAATAACATTTGACAAAAGGTTCCTCGAATTTCCCAAACCTTAGACGCAGCCCTGTAATACAAATCTTTCCTAATGCCATTCCCTTCAAAATGTGTTTAAAACTCAAAGGTAAGGAAATTCGGCAACTTAGCGATGATCCGAGAAACGTCGGCCGTAACACTGTTAGGGTATTCAAGTATTACTGTTACCTAAAACATTTTGTTTTTCGTGTTAGAAATTACAAGTTAAGGCGACGCATTAATAAACAAGAGCGAGCGGACGGAGAGGAAGTGAGTGACGCTAGATTACTTACTAATTACTAATTAACATATATACTTACTAATTAACATATATACTTACTAATTAACATATATAATAAAAAAGACGGTCACCATAGCCTAGTTGGTAGTGCTCCGGCCTACGAAGCTGGTGGTCCTGGGTTCGAATTCCGGTAAGTGCAAATATTTGTGTGATGAACACGAATATTTGTTTCGGAGTCATGGATGTTTTCTATGTATATAAGTATTTATCTATCTATATAAGTATGTATATCGTCGCCTGGTACCCATAGTACAAGCTTTGCTTAGTTTGGGGCTAGGATGATCTGTGTGACATCGTCCCCAGATATTATTATTATTATAATTCACGTTTGTGTTCATGGGTTGTCGTGTCAAATTAGTTACACTGTCTCGTTAGTCTAGCGGTAGCTTATTCAGCCGCAAATAATGAGGTCTTGGGTTCAAATCCTGGGACGGACCAAAAAGTGATCATACCCTGTAGTACTTGCTAGTGGTAGAGGGCCGCTGAATTCAAAATACATAATTTTACAAAGAAGGTGACTCTTTGTAAAATTCTGTATTTTGAATTCTGCGGCCCCCTTAGCTACGGCCTCAGGTATTTTTAGACTACTGGTTGGAGCCTTATGCGTTTGCCAACTGTTCTGTATGTTCAATTTTCAATATACTACTGAATTAAACATAGTAGCCAAGATACTTGTTATTTATTTAAGGGTTGCTCAACATTGTATGTGATAAAACAGACCGCACGGTTGGACTTGTTCAAAATATAGTTATTTTTATTGTTAACGACTTACCAACGTAAAAATGCATTATCATGTCAGCCAAAGTACGTCCACAGCTGGACAAAAGCCTCCCCAAAGAATGGGGATATGCCACAATCGCCACGCTTGGCAGACGGGTTGGTGATCGCAGTTTGATGGTCATAGTTTACAGAAAATATATAATAGTAAAAAAAAAAAATAAAAAACAAGCTTTATTTAAAATTTAACTAAAAAATAGAAAATAAATCTATATAAATTTAAATTGAAAATAGTGTATAAACAATATATTTCATTTTAAAAAAAGCATGGGGTGCATGGTGTCCATAGTTATAATTATTTTTCTGACAGAAATGAGTAGAATAATTATTATTTTAATAATATGTTAAAAAGCAGCTACGCTTTTTATACAATTAAATATAGATTTTATTACACTATTTTTAATTTAAATTTATTTTCAATATTTTAGTAGAATTTTATATAAAGCGTGTTTTTAGTTATTTTAAACTATTATTTATTTTTAATTTTTTGTTAAATTTTCTAGAAAAGCGTTATTTTTCGTTTTTTAAAACTATTAATTACTTTAAAACCAATTCCCGCTTTATCGACTATAGTTAAAAGTTATATAAATTGGCATAAATCTTATTTTGCAAATTGAATAATATTATCAAATTAGTGTATTGTCATCGGTAAATTTACAAAGTTTGAATGAAATCTGAGCGTTTAAAGATAGTCAAAATAGCGCCTCAAGGAGTCAGTTAAAAGCATACAGATATACAAACATATAAGTGAAGCTAATATTAAGCGTGTAAAAAACGCTGCTGTCCGTTCTCTGGTAGGTATTCCCTCGGACGATTTCTACGCCCACCGCGGGATGAGATGGGGTAATGATCTATCTATGCCGTCACCACACAGCAAATATGCAAATTATTAAATACACTGAGTATGTTTCGCCGGACCGTCTCAACTGGGCCGTGTTGAAACCGGTAGTAGATGAACCTGCTGAGTTTGTTTCGCTGGGTCTTCTCAGTTGGGCGCATTGGATCCGGTGGTAGCATTAAAGCGCGACCGTCGTTTTAAACACAAGGTCCGTTATAATAATAATACTGAATTCATTACTTAATATAGACAGAAACATTCAGACAATATGTAGTAAAATATAAATTTCAATCATTAAACCTAAACATAATCTCCTTGACAATAACTTCATACAAGCTAGCTAAATATCACTACTATTATAAAATAAATTGTATAAATGTTTTAACATTCCGTGTACCTAAATATCTGTAATATGCAACTAGAAATAATAACTGTATTACTACAAACATGTTCTGACTATTTACAAGCGCTTTTTTAAAGTCTACGTGAATAAAAACCTTTTTTATTTTATTTTATTTTATTTTACACTGTAATGATAACCTTAGCAAGTACAAATGTAATAATGTCTGTAAATCAATTTAATTATTAACATTTATGAAATTACGTAGAGCAACCATAATTCAAATTGTGTACATGTCAGTGCGGTTTTAATGCAATTCTGATAATTTCTAGTACACTAAATTATTGCCAATCTCGTTAGTTGAACCGCACGATAACTAAAGCATTGGAAACAGATGTAATAAGAACATAATTACCGGTTGTGGCTTAAATATGTACTGATATTCGTAACTAACTTTGGCAAAATGACAAAATTTGGCAAAACAATTTGTTTTTAGGACTCTTGAAAACGGTAAAAAAAAAACACGTTTGTAATCTGGAAGCCCCTTAAATATTTTATTTTTATTTTTATTTATTTATTTATTTATTTAGGACAACTTACAAAACATACACTAATACATTGAATACATACATGTTATAAAATTACGTGCTAAATGTTGCTTTACTTACAAGTCGCCACGGCATGGTAAAGGACAGTTCTTTTTTAATTACTTACTAAACTTATTTTATTTACTATAACTACTTATATTACTACAAATCCAAAGAGTACTAAAACCTAATTTATTATAACTAACTAGGAAACTAACTAGGCATGCATAACACAAACACATAAACATGTTCGAGACCACTTCACCATATTGATATATTTTAGATATATATATATATATATATATATATTATGAAACATTTAAAGATGCCATTATGTTGCTTTTAAATTTTGGAAGGCTGTTTGAGTAAATATCCAAACCGATTTCAAGATTTTTCGTTAGTTTATTGTACTGACTTAATAATCTGTTATATTCATTTTATTCCGATTTTAGTAGTTTATGTTATAACATAAATACTAAAATCACACTATAGTGGCAACAAAAACACATCATCTTTAAAATTCAAACTGTCTAGCTATCACGGTTCATGAGATATAGCCTAGAGACAGTCAGGCGGATAGCAGAGTCTTAGTAACAAGGTCCTGTTATTACCTTTTGGGTAAGAAACCCTAAAAATAAACAAATACTACTCAAAAACTCACTCAAACTAAAGCATTGGAAACAGATGTAATAAGAACATGAATACCAGTTGTGGCTTAAATATATACTGATATTCGTAACCAACGTATTTGTTACTATTATTGTATTGATCTAAGTCAGATTTGAAGGAAATAATAATAATAATAATGTCCTCCTAGCCAAATTTCGGTCTCATTGGAGATTAGCCATTTGTGCGGGACATATTATAGTGCACATGTGTGTGCGCATACACAGGAGCACTTTCTATTCTATCACTCTATGGTCCGATGGGACGCCTAGCGACACAACCGGAAAGAGGTCAGGTACAGGACCGTCGGCTTTACGTGCTCTTTGAGGCAAAGGGGTTTAATACCTCCAACTCCCATACTTCGGGCTGATGCTGAGAAATTTTTCTTTTTTATAGAAAAGTCTCAAAATCACTTTTGGCCCGACCTGGGTTTTAAACGCAGGACCTCGTTCTCTGCGAGTGAATTCACGCTACCGCTAGACCAATGAGGCAGGAAATAAATAGGTAAACAGAACATGTACAAATAATATACTTAAGTAGAAGAAGTACACTTTATTTCAAATATAAGTAAAACAAAACAATTGATACAAACAAAGACATTAGCTTATTTTAATGCAATTGGTGACCTTATCGTTAAAAGCGGTATCTTCCAAACAACCGTTGGATTAATTAATCTTATGTTAACATTAATCTTTGAAATACATCCCGTACAGATGGCTAACCTACATTGAGGCTTGCCACCATGCATGTTCTTTATAAAAAATAGAATTCATTCATTACAAAAATAACATTATATTTTAGTCGTGACTCTTTTTATACTAAAGTAAAAATCTAAAAGATGTGCAGACGCCAGCACATTCAGCTACCCCGATCTGTCAAATTTATTTTAAAGTTTTTCAACTTTATCACATAAGCATAAGGTTCACTTTCAATTGGGGAAATTTGAAAAATTGGGGTAGCTTGATGTGCTAGTGTCTGTACATTAAGTAATGTTCTACAAAATTAAATATTACTATTTGAGTTATCACTCTAAATGAATTCATAATGTTAATACTCAGTGGTAGCGAAATTTAAAATAATGAAGATAACAATGATTTCACTAAATTTGAAGCTAAGCTAAACTGACGTAGTAGTTCGTGTCTTGCATTATACATATTAATAGGTCTTTACCTATGAAATTGCCGTTTTGTATGAAAAAATTTAAACGAATTTTTTTCATGAATTTTTTTATTTGTATTAATCGAAGTAATCACCCATGCAATCAATGCATCTTTGCCATCGCAGTGGCAGTTTATTGATGCCCTTCTTAAAGAAATCAGCTGGACGGGAGGCAACAAATTCTTCAAAGGCATTTTGTACTGCCTCTCGGGTATTGAATTTTTTTCCCGCCAAGAAGTTATCCAAATTCTGGAAAAAGTAGTAGTCTGTAGGCGCAAGGTCTGGTGAGTAGGGCGGATGACGGAGAGCTTCCAACCCCAGTTCTTGCAACTTGGAGACCGTCTGCTGTGCAGTATGAGGTCGCGCGTTGTCGTGCAGGAGCAGCGGAGACGAGCGATTGACCAATGCTGGTTGGAGATTCGCCAGCTTCTCCATCATTGTGCTCAGTTCTTCACAGTACACATCTGCAGTAATGCTCACCCCGTTTGGTAAGAAGCTGTGATGAATCACACCGGCGCTAGACCACCAAACAGTGACCATCACTTTTCTAGGGGTAAGTTTTCGTTTAGGGCATTGTTTAGGTGCTGAACCAGGATCCAACCAACTTGCTGAGCGCTTGCGGTTATCAAACAGAATCCATTTTTCATCGCAGGTAACAATGCGGTTCAAAATTCCTTCATTTGTGTGTCTGTTGAGCAGTGCAAGGCACGTCTCGACGCGTACTTCGCGCTGGCGATCATTGAGTTCGTGGGGCACCCATTTGTCAAGCTTTTTTACCTTGCCAATTTGACGCAAATGGACCAATATTGTTTTGACGCTAACGTCGAAAGCTGCTGCTAATTCAGCCGTAGATTGTGTATCATCAGCTTCCACAACCGCCTTTAATTCGTCATTGTCGACCAAAGTCTTCGGACGACCGCGAGGTTCATTTTTCAGGTCGAAATTTCCAGAACGGAAGCGAGCAAACCAATAACAGGTGGTGCGTTGGTTTGTAGTGTTAGCTCCGTAAACGTCGTTGATGTTACGTGCCGCTTGTGCCGCGTTGCTGCCACGACGGTACTCATATTCCATAATTACTCGAATTTTTAACGTATCCTTGATGACGAAAAAGATTGAAATGCGATGAAAATGTAACACTAATCAATAAAGAAATGACTACTTTTGGAAAAAAGAATCCATGTTTTTAAAATAAAATTAATTTGAAATTAGAATTCTTAGCCAAACAAAAATTATTTTGATTTGAAATGGCCAGTACTGCAGAACGGCAATTTCATAGGTAAAGACCTAATATTACAATAATTAGGCAATGTATAACAAAACTAGTGTCAGTTAGTTCAAAAACTTAGTATAGTTATAAAACTATATGGTAATCTTTATTTAATTGTTTTTTTATTCACGTAAACTTTAAAAAACCGGCCAAGTGCGAGTCGGACATGAAGGGTTCCGTAGCAGCAAGTATTTCAGTTGATTAAATGAAAGCGAATTGCGGTTTATAACGTATTAAAAAAGAACTCAATGCTAGATCTCGTTCAAACCAATTTTCGTTGTTAGTTTCTATGGTAATCTACATCATACATTTTTTTTAGTTTTATCATTCTCTTATTTTAGAAGTTACAGGGGGGGACACTCATTTTACCACTTTGTAAGTGTCTCTCGCGCAAACTATTCAGTTTAGCCAAAAATGATATTAGGAACTTCAATATGGTTTTTGAAGACCTATCCATAGACACCCCACATAAATGAGTACGACCAAAAAATTTTTTTTGAGTTTCAGTTCTATGTATGGGGCAACCCCCAAAATTATTGTTCTTTTTCTATTTTTGTGTCAAAATCTTATTGCGGTTCACAGAGTACACCTACTTACCAAGTTTCAGCAGCACAGCTCTTATAGTTTCGGAAAAAAAGTGGCTGTGACATACGGATGGACACATAGACAGACTGACAGACAGACAGACGTGACGAATCTATAAGGGTTCCGTTTTTTGCCATTTGGCTACGGAACCCTAAAAAGCGCTTGTAAATATGTTTGTAGTTAAGTATACATAATATTTCTAGTTACATATTATAGATAGTTAGGTACACAGATTGTAAAAACGTTTATAAAATTTGTTTATAATAGTAATGATATTTAGCTAGCTTTTTTTTGTCCCTCCCTCTTACCCACCACTGCAACTCCTGTAAGCCAGGATCAACAGTGGCACACAATGAAATGACACTGAGCGGTGAGGCTAAGCCATGTCTCGGGGGGAATCGCTTTAACTGTCTTGGATCCCGCTACGAATTTAAACAGAAAGAAAAAAAAAGGAGGAGTTAGAAAATGAATAGTTCCACTTCCCTCCAAAGCAAAGCGGGAGACAGAATGATGTAAAGAGGCTATAGCCTCATAAAACGAGAGAATTGCAACTAAAGAAGCCAGCTGCAAAAGCAACGAGGATCAATTTAAGGGTCCTAAGTGAGCTGTTGTGTGTTATATTGAATTCCAATATGTAGGTATAGTAAAAGCGCTTAAATGCACGGAAGTTGTTCCTTGTTGCTACAAGATCCGTATAATAAACTACTCCAGATATACATAATATCACGCTGCTTTTGCCAGAGATCACACTCCCAAAGGTTGTGGTGAGCAGTTTTGTTGTATTTAGCTAGCTTGTATTAAGTTATTGTCAAACTCAATGGAGAATAGCCACCTGCGTGACATATTATAGAGAACGAGTGTGTGCGTAAACACACTTGCTATTCCCTCACTCTCATAATGAGATGGGACAGCTATGTATAGCAAAATCCCATATCACCTTTTTTAAGTGGGACACTCTGAATTTGAACACAGGATCTCATTCTTTACGGTTCTAACTTCATCTTCGGACAACTTACACTCTGCCATCGCAAATCAAACTTGGAAGAGCCCGTTCTATGGCAAAAAGACAACTCAGGAACGTGTGGCGCAGTAAGCCAGTCGCCTCGCCGCTTCGTGTCACTGTTCGAGTCCTGCGCCGGATAGCTATTTGTGTGACCATAAATAGTTGTTCTGAGTCTAGATGTGATTTGTGTCCGTCTATTATATGTTTGTAAAATTACCCCGTGACATAGGGATTAGATTTCCTAGTGCGGGCGTTGTCTATCTTTAAAAGCAATTTGTTAATACATACATATTATAGATAAATCACCCCAGAAACAGTAGAAATATTCGTGCTCTTCACACAGAGATTTGTCCTCGTTTGGGATGAAACCCATGACCTCTAGCTTAGCACTCAGGGTCACTATCAGATTAATAGTTTTTTAAGAGTATATTCGACACATATTTATCTAAAGTATTCAGTTAATTTTGTTACACGCTTTAAATTAGTATTGAAAAAACCATTTTTGAGGTTGACTCTTATTAAAAACTACATGCAATTTGTCCCATGACCCATTAATGTAAATAAACAAGAGGTGCGGTAACTTAGCGGTAAGCACGTATACTTAACTTACTCAACTCCTTAAAATGCGTCTGGCCTACTTTCAGTAATATCTAGAATAATAATTCAGTTCACTCGAAGTATTTTACGTCCACATATTTTAGCATAATGACGTTGTATGAAGAGTCAAATATTTTTTGCATATATTGCTAAATTATGTTCAAACAATGTTCCAGAACTTTCTGGTACTATTGTAGAATCTTCACCCGTTATACTTATAACGGGTGAAGATTGAGATCCTTAAGAGCAGATTTTTTTTAGATCATTATTTATTTATTCTTCATTGCACACAGAAATACATATTTATATAACAGATTAAAAAATATATCACGTACACAGCCGAGCTTAACTCAACTATGAGTTCTCTTCCAGCAAACCTTTGTCAGAATGAGAGCTTATATTATATGTAATGGGTTATAAATAGTGCACAACAATGTAACTAACGACGTTTTTTTTACAAAGATGGCGTTTGTAGCAGTTGCTCTCCCGATCCACAAGTGATCGGTGACCACATAATCCACAAGTCACCGATTACAGGCAAGCCACTAGTCTTAACATGGAGTTTAATTGCATTTCCGTGCTTCAAACGACACGTTAAATTGTCGGTATCGATAGTAGTCATTTTACAACAGTCATCAAGCTATGTCAGAGGCCTACTGGGCGCCTTGATCAACTCTGACTTTGAGGTAATAACTGCCCATACAACAAAGTAAACTGAAAAACAAATATTTAAACCAGGGCAATGAATAAATCCAGCTATTTGAATTAAATGTAAGTAAGCTTTTAAAACTGTACAGTGTGAGTTGGTAATGAAACCTGCAAACTAAACTGAACTGAATTTGAATCAACAAAGTTAGTCAACGTTCGTGAACTCAAGTAGCTTTAATTCCGCACAGCGTACCATCTACTAAATAAACATAAGTCATGTTTAAAAAACACACGAGATTTGCTTGACTCTTTGTAAACCAAATCTCGTATTTAATATAGTCTGTATTCATAAAACAGATTTCCGTTTGAATATATTGAAATGCGGTTCGATTTCTGGAGCTATTGAGTTGTATTTGTTCATTTTTAGGGTGCTGTACCCAAAGGGTAGTAACGGGACCTTATTATTAAGACTGCGCTGTCCTTCTGTCCGTCTGTGTGTCACCAGGCTGTATCTCATGAACCGTAATAGCTAGACAGCCGGAATGATTTCACAGAAGATGTGTTATTGTTGCCGCTATAAGAACAAATATTAAAAACAGAATATAATGAATATTTAAAGTGCTCCCATACAACCAACGTGTTTTCACCTCGATATTGGTCTCAAAACAAGTTGTTTTGGCAAATAATATTACGGAATCTTTCATGCGCGGGTTCTTCTCGCACTTGGTGGCTTTTTTATTATATATATCTGTGAAAGAGCCATTTATTTACAAATAAATAAATAAAAAGTAAACAACAAATAAATAAGACATTGCCAATCCAGAACTATAAAAATCGCCCTGTGGTTCCCGGTCCAGAAATAATAACAGGACCACCCGATACCACATCCCGTGGGTGTTGTAAACGGCGACTTACTACCACCTAAGTGCAGTCGGCAACTCGTATGCCAGGCTCTATACTCTCGGAGAACTTTAACTGGTAGCGGGTAAGTTTCTAATTGATTGATTTTGATTCTTATTAAAAACCAAGAGAGTTGTAAACATGGTGGCAACATATTGCCACCTAGTTATCGGGTTGAATATTGACATATTATCACTATAAATTTTAGGTAATAGTGATTAAAAACATAATCAAAAGCGTGACTTTATCGTGGTTTCTGACTTTGATAATTGTGTGGCAACTTAATTTTTTTTATTCGAAAATTCTTCTATGTTAATGTTGTACAAATTCATTGTAGTAAGGTTACTACAATGAATTTGTACAACATTAACATAGAAGAATTTTCGAATAAAAAAAATTAAGTTGCCACACAATTATCAAAGTCAGAAACCACGATAAAGTCACGTGACAGACATTCACATAACAAACCAAAGATAATATCCTTCTTTCTGTCAGTCGGTAAAATTTTGATTAGGTTGATCCCAATTCTTACCAACTCCACTTGTATTGACCAGGTATTCTTTCTTTCTTTATAATGAAATTTATTCAGCACTTGGGTATTTACATATACTTGTACTTGTCAAGCTCACAATGCAATACATAAACACAGCTTAAAACAGTAATTAAAGCAACCAAATATTATGAATTAGTTCGTCCGTGTGGTCTGTTTCGTCACATATATTTTTATTAAATCTAGACATCTATACATCTATACAAATAAATAAAATTGGAGTGTCTGTTTGTAATATTGAAATAGCCGGTTTTCACTACATAAATATGAATATATATAGGGTACATAAACCAAAATAACATTTTTTTTAATTTTTGTCTGTCTGTCTGTCTGTTTGTTCCGGCTAATCTCTGAAATGGCTGGACCGATTTTGACGGGACTTTTATTGGCAGGTAGCTGATATAATAAGGAGTAACTTAGGCTACTTTTATTTTAGAAAAAGTCATTTATTTTACTAAAAAACGAATTAAACTAATTAACACGCGGACGAAGTCGCGGGCACAGCTAGTCCTTAAATAAATAATAAATTGCTAAAAGTTAAGTTACTAAGCTATAATTTTGATATGTATAATGGAGACAAATGATTTAATTTGAAAATTTGGTTCGATCTCGGAGGAACTCTTGGAGTATAGACCTGTCCAATTGAGAGACCTTAAGCCATCTCTTCAAATCCTGTTCCTCAACCACTTCCGCCTGTAGCATTAAGCATCCTAGTTACACATATTCTGGTCTTGACTTGTTTATTTATAACAGTAGGACAGTACGCGAGGAAGTAAGACTAAGGATTAGAAGCTTTGGTTCGGTATATAGATTACGCCATTTCCTGTAAGACACTAGGCTTAATAGAATTAGGTTAGTGCGGACGCTGGGACGATAGGTAAGACTAAACTCTCGTACATCAAATTAAAATGAAGCCAGATTGAAAGCAACCACGCGGGACATATTACAGGGCTCAAGTGTGTGCGCAAACAAAAGGGCACTTTCTATTCCTTAAAGAAAAATAGAAAGTCCCCTCATCTATCATCTATCTAGCGATATGAACAGAAAGAGGTCAGGTATGGAGACCGACGCCGACGTGTATACGTGTTGTTCGAGGCAATAGAGGCACAGGGGTGTAAAAGCCAACTCCCAGAATTCGACCTGTTATTGAGAAATTTTCTTGACAGAAAAAACCTTTAATCACTTTTGGATCCGACCCGGCACTTAGACCCAGGACCTGATTAGCTGCAGTTGAAGACACTACCACTAAAAGTAGGAAATCTTTAGAAAATTTCTTTTATTTACAAATTTATATGTTTTTGATTATTGTCCTTACCTGCCGTGGGGCTTTGCTTGTCTCAGAATTGGACTCTTAAACATTATCATTACCAGCCTGATATCGTCCACTACTGGACAAAAGCCTCCTCCAAAGGTTTCTATAACTTTGTCATGAGGAGGGATTTGCCGCGATTGGCATGCGAATTGTCAACCGCAGTTTCTTTTTCTTTCTTTTTACTGCACGAACTAATTCCCATCTGGCGGGACGTATGCTTATTGGTTTATCATACAAATACTATAAATGCGAAAAATAACGAGTAGGGATGTAAGAATTCACGTAAAAAAGTACCCAACGGATTCGATGAAACTATGTAGTAATATAGCTTATATATCCGAATAACACATAGGCTATAATCAATAAAGTTTAACGCAGGTACAACCTCGGGGCACACCTAGTTAGTGATATATAAAGTTTATCTTATCGTATCTGCAGTGGTTATCCTAGTGTTGAGTTATTCAAGCCGCCCAGTAGGCCTCTGACGTGGCTTACCGACTTTTTTAACGGCTACAACCGGGACCGCCAGCTTAAGTTGCCCTCAGAAATTAAACCATTTTGGGGACCACCCATGTACTGACTGACAGCGTGCCTAGGTGCATTACCTCACCAATCTCTTACAGACAGTTGAGAGCAACTGGCTGCGATAAGAAAGTGTTATTAGTAAACTGAAACATGGACTGCGTCTGTGTACAACGATACCTCTCACCCCAAGTGCTTATTGTATTGTATTACCTCGTTGGTGTAGCGGTAGCGTCTTCAACTGCAGATAATGAAGTCCTAGAAGTATATAATGTAGTATGTAGGTTAATATATAATATATATGTAATTTATCTTATATGACGTAGAAAACTCTCTGTTTTTGTAATGATATCAGTGCGTATCATTTCTATACTTATGTACACTGACAACTACCCTATCTCTGTTACTCCATACTCCAATCCCTGCCTAGGTTGCCTGGAAGAGATCACATTTAGTGATAAGGCCGCCAATTGTACCAGTTTTTAAATGTATGTTATTGTATTCTTTTATCCTGTAATGTTTTGGTGTACAATAAAGAGTTATCTTATCTTATCTTATCTTATCCTGAGTCCGATTCCCGGGTCCGGCCAAACCAGTGAATTTGGAATTTATCAGTAGTAGTCCGAATTCTGGAAGTTGATTTTTTACACCCCTGTGCCTCGAAGAACACCTAAACACGTCTCCATACCTGACCTCTTTCTATTCATATCGTTAGTCGTCCCATCGTATCGTGAGAGTAATGGAAATTCCATTACTCTCACGATCCGATAAGGGCACTTTCTATTCCATTATCGATAACATTTCCTGCGCAGTTGGCTAGTCTTTATTGAGACTGGCCGCCGTGTCCAAAATTCGGCCAGAAGGACATTCTTGTTTGCCTTGGCTGAATTCTACTGCAAATTCTGTTATCAAATACATAATTCTCTTTCAAAATGTAGCATTATGAGATAATCGGAGCCGCAATAATCTACTAGCAGCCAGCTCTAAATTCCATGCGAAATACTAATCAGAGTAATGGAATTACTGCACAAAATAATTAGGCTATCCGAATGTAATTCCCACTTGGTTTAGGTATGATTCAAAAGATTCAATGAGTGGATTGGTTAATACATATGTACGATGTGCATATACGTTTATAGGTTTAATAATCTTTATAATCTTTTTAATAATCTTAATTATGCTACAAGTCAGTCCCAGTTTATGACAATTAAACCAATAATACCTGTACTACAATATAATATGTATAATAATACCTCCCTTATATGTTTAAAATGACAAAATATAATGTAAAAATATTGCTGTGCCCTAGCAGGGTTTATGTTTGGTACTGTACCTACTCTATTGTTAAGAACTATGTAAACCCATCAATGCAATAAATAAATTGAAATGTTTACGGATGTTGTTGATGATGCTCAAAGACTTATCTTTTTTATTGTCCTCAACGTACATTATTATGGTTCACAGAATTAGTTGTCATGTACGGGAATCGAAACCGGGTCACGGGGTGGCCAGGTGACTGTCTTAACCGTTGCGTCACACGTGCAGTCGAGTCGTTGAAAATTTATATACATCTTAAGAAATAGTTAATGTCCAACCCAAGTCTTAGAAATGTTTTATGAATACACATGATAACAAAATATTGACATATTTTATTCACACCATCCAATTTCATGCAAATTAGTTTGCTGTATAAAATCTAAATTTCATATTCCTCTAGCTGTACCCCGCGGTTTTACCATGTTAAACTTTATAAACTGTAGCCTATGTGTCATTCAGATTATAGCTATATTACTACAAAGTTTCATCAAAATCCGTTAAGTAATTTTTGCGTGAAGAAGTAACAAACACACATACTCACAAAATTTTGCCTTTATAGTATTAGTGTGATTTCTACGTGCAAACTTTCACTTCCAAATTGTAACTCGTTATGAACATAGACACATTCATATTACTAGTTATGAAATGAAAATTACCATTGTATGGCAATAGAATTAAGGTTCGCTTGTGTTTTGTTATTTTTGGGTCTGTAATGGTATTATTGCCCTTGTATTATTGCGTTAATGTTATAAGTAGTGTTGTAACTGCTGCCGCGGTTGGGAATCCAATACTGTAACAATGAAATAGAGAACAGATAAGATAAGAGATATAAGGAATGATAGTGAAAAATAGAATACTGTTTATTGTACACACTCAAACAGGAAAAATACATGGACACAAATAATACAATCTTGTACAATGGGCAGTCTATTATCGTCGCAAAGGCTTCAGAGTCGGAATAGCTTTGCCAAATGCACCACTCCGTTAACTACAAATCCCTCAACAGCGAGATGCAGCATCTTGCGTGCACAGAAATCATTGTCACGCCTTCCGAAAGCCTCCCGCCTGGACATCAATTACCGTGGCTGATCTGGAAGTCCCCAAATAGACTCCGGACTCAGGTGGGCCGAAGCAAAGAAACATATTTAGGTGGGGACTGTCGGGCAACCCCAGAATGGACTGTATTTGTGGAGCATCGGTCCAACCCATGGCCCATCTAACAGCGTGCCCAGCCTGCACTGCCACATGTTCATGGCAGGATCTTAGAAATGCCACAAGCAGGGCAATCAGTTGAGTTTACCATTGAAACGCTAAGAAGAAGAATCGAAGCGATCTCATAACTTTAAGCGATTTTTTCCAGACACATTAAGATTAGACATTAGCAGTAAGTATTCTGAAAAGTAGATGTGCCACAAATGAAGAAGTGGAGAAAAAAGTTTATCATAATGTAAAGCGGCATACGAAATACATGGTTTATCTACATGATTAAGATAAACACAGATAAATTAATAAACATTGTTATGTTTATTAATTTATTTGTGTTTATGTTATTATATAATACAAACATACAGTAAATACAAAACATTGTATAGCTGTTTTGTATTTATGGTGGACAAATCGTATTATAAATAAATATTGGGCATTTTCAGTACTGTCCAATTGGTCAATTTGCTTGACCGGCGTCAGGTGATACAAAACTAACATGACGCTTTTTTCCCTTATTTATACGTGAAATGAATACTTTGATAGATTGTAATCTTTCCTGCGATTCTTCAAGAGGCCATATTATTATCTGTTTTCTCCAATGACACGGTCAAAGAATATAAATAGGTTTATCTCGATTTATCGGATAAAGGGAGCCCTTATGATGCGACTCAGTCCACCTGCTCTTTCAAGCAGCCTCCAGTTTAGAATAGCTTAGTTTTAGACGTTATTTTCACTTGCTTAATGATATGAAGAAAAGTAGAATTTTAAACGTGTTTAAATCCCAAAGTTCTAGGTGAATCAAATGTACGAAAGATATTGTTATTTAGAAGGACTTCATTTCCTCCTTCGGATTTTGTTCATAAGATAACGCCCACACTATGTAAATTCATCCCTGTGTACTTTACAAACACATAATTGACGTACAAAAAGTATCAAAGGTCTTCTTAGTTGGGGCGCATTGGATCCGGTGGTAGCATTAAAGCGCGACCGTCGTTTTAAACACATGGTCCGTTACAATAATAATACTGAATTCACACTTTAATATAGACATAACCATTCAGACAATATGTAGTAAAATATAAATTTCAATAATTAAACCTCAACATAATCTCCTTGACAATAACTTAATACAAGCTAGCTAAATATCACTACTATTATAAAATAAATTGTATAAATGTTTTAACATTCTGTGTACCTAAATATCCGTAATAAGTAACTAGAAATAATAACTGTATTACTAAAAACATGTTCTGACTATTTACAAGCGCTTTTTTAAAGTCTACGTGAATAAAAACCTTTTTTATTTTATTTTGAATTTAGACTCAGGACAACTATTTATGGGTCACACAAATAGTTGTCCTGCGCGGGAATCTAACCCGAGACACGGAGTGGCGAGGCGACAGTCTTAACCTCTGCGCCACACGTTATTGTAATATCATGTGTTGATCCAAACTTGGATTTAATCAATCTCACTATACCAACATTAAATATATTATCTACTTTTTTTTCGAAATCCGTCATTCTAATTACCTGATCTTTCTTCTTTCTTTATCGTATAGGCAGTGGTTACCCTGGTGATAGATGTGTTCAAGCCATACATAGGCGTCTGACTTAACGACTATTGTCTAATGACTACAACCCGGAGAGATAGCTTAACGTGTCCTCTGAAGCACGGAGACGCTCAGAAATTAAACCACTTTGGTAGTCACTCATGTATTGACTGGATCGGTGAGAGCATCTAGCTAATTACCTGATATAATTGATTGATGTATCAAACTAGATAATTAAACATAATCCCTTGACAATAACTTGATACAAGTTAGTTAAATATCATTGCTATAATAAAATAAATTTTATAAATGAATTCATACAATGTGTACCTAAATATCTATGTTACTAGAAATAATAATGTATACAACTATATTACTACAAACATGTTCTGACTATTTACAAGCGCTTTTTTAAAGTCTACGTGAATAAAATTTTTTTTTTTTTTTTACATCAATCAATTCTAGCATTACTGAAAATATAGAACAGTGTATCGAAATAGCATAGTTTATCTGAAACTATTAATAACCTTCGAAAACAAACTTAGTTGTGCATTTTGGTTGTAGTGTTAATAATTTGTTATGTAATTAATTAATCCAAATAAAATATTATGATTAAACTGAGGCCAGCAGCTAACATAGTATACAATTATAACGGGTAACTCACGTAATTAATTTAATGTTGGATTCAGCCAACAGTTAAGACGACATTTAATTAATTACATTAATTACCCGCTACTATTTTTCACCAAATAAAATATTTTAAATAAGCTAAAGGATGTCGCAGACTTTAGGCTTGCGTGACGTACTAGCAATTAGCGGTTAAATGTTTTTGTGTGTCCCAAACTTTAGATTTTTAAATTTTACATAAGACTATAATAATTGCTCCTATTTAAAATAAAGCCTTTTAAAATTTAAACTTCAATACCTGACAAAAACTTTTAAGTGCTTTATGTATTTGAGATACATTATTATATTCGATATAGTGTAAATGTTACTTAACGTAAAATTTACTTAAATATTGCAAGTTAACATTATAAAGTTGACGAGAGTAAATTTTTGTAACTTATTAATTATGTCGACGTTTAGCTTGAGTTAGAAAAAGAGGCGAATCATCGCTAGGAGGACACCCGCATTAATTTTGTATACTCTTTGTAATTACTTCTTTTTCGTAACGAAGTCAATCAACCTTATTTTGGTAATCTCAATGATATTTTGTTCAAGATACGTTACGTTCATAGTAACAGACATTTAAAAATAGTCCCACTGGTATATACATACCTATGTACAGTGCACACATGTAGACAAGATGCACTAATGAATAGTACAAAAGATAGGATAAATATGTAAATAAAAGAGATAGCTATCATTGAAATAATTGCGCTTGTAATGTTTAATCCAGGCATAGATTATAAGACAAAACGTCTCTCCTTAATATAAGGAGAGACGTTTCGTCTTTTTGTTATTTTTATTTATTTGATTATTTTTATTAATTTTTTATTTAATTTTGAGTCATCACGAAGCGCGCGCTAGTAACATATCTGTATCTTTTTAAATATAATATCATTGAAATTGAATAATATTATAGAAATCCGTTTATTATTGCCTCACGCTGTCAATATATTTATTTTTATTCCTTAGGCAAAAAGAGCTACAATTAACTTAAGATCAAAGTTATGATAAAATTAGTCTTTATATAATTAAATAATAATTTTGATATATATGTATGTATCCGTGGTAGTCAAATAAAACCCTGTGTCGCGGGGGACTTAGCAATCACAATTCAGGGACACCCAGATTCATAACTACTATATTTATGTCAAACAAATGCTTGTCCTATAGAAGTATCAGTTCCGGTTTAGTGACATCCCTATTCAGAACTGGGGTATTAATTGATATTATGTTATACAAGTTTGGGGTTTTCATTAAGGTTATTCGCTAGATGTTTTGCGTGGAAGGTTTAGGCAATTGCGAAATTTGGTTACGTTGTGGTTGGAAAGTTAAGAGAGTATTATTAAAGCTAAAAATATTATTATTAAATGGAATCCGTTGTCTCTGCGTACCGCTCCGGGAAACAGGCGTGAGTCTATGTATGTATGAATGTATAAATATAGTATGATATGATGATATTAAAGAGATAGCCTTGAGGAATCAGCTTTATTTAAATGATATGACCTGCTGATGTCTATGGCCAAAATAATCTATTATGGTGGAGTTTCCAACATCAAATCAACCAAACTACGTCCACTGCTGGACAAAGGCCTCCTAAGATCTCCACGATGGCCGTTTTAGTGCTGCCCGCCTCCAGCGGCTTCCCGTGACCATTACAAGATCGTCGGTTCACCTTATAAGAGGCCTACCCACGCAGCGTCTTCCGGTTAGTGGTCGCCATACGAGAATTTTCTATTCATTTTATTTCGCTTTGGTTAGCAAATAGATTTCTCTAAATTTTACGATTTAAATGATTTATGTAGAAAATGAGCTTCCAACTCTACAAGCGCTGTATTAGTCTCAAGGTTAAATGGTATTGTGTTATCCATTTTATGTTCTCAATAAAATGGTAGTCGTATTTTGAACTGATTTTAAAACATGAAATCGATTTAACATATATTTTTTTGTAGTATTTATATTATTACTCATATTGTATTATTGTTACTCTTTCTTTCCTGATTGTTTTAACTTACTTGTTTACTTTTAATGTAAATTTTTTTTACTGTAAATTTGACGGGCCTGTTGGCGTGGTTGGCAAACGCTTGCTTTTTACGCCGGAGGTCGTGGGCTCGATTCCCACCCGGGACAAATATTTGTGTGCATGAATGTTCATGCACACAAATCTGTTTGTCCTGAGTCTGGGTCTAATTATCTATACTAGTATGTATTTACAAAAGAAAAGTAGTATATGTAGTAATCAGTTATCTGGTTTCCATAGTACAAGCTCTGCTTAGTCAGGGATCAGATGGCCGTGTGTAAATAATATCCCATAATATTATTATTATAATTATTACTTTCTTTACGTTACAAAGTTCGTTCGTATTACGTTTAAAGTTACAAATCGCAAAAGTTTAATAACATCTATATCTGCTTTATTAAATAGTAGTCTTCTTTCGAACTAATTTAAGAGCACCCATATACGTAAGAAAACGTCATTTTTACTTATTTCTATTGAAGGTAAAACTCAGGAGTTTAAATTACTTCAGTCTTACGGCATAAAAAATCTCTCAGAGATAATCTTCAGTAGATCCAACTAACGTCTAGTCTCAGTTCAGTTTCCCCCACTTATCTGTGCCAGATCAAAGTTATACCAGTTGAGTACTTTCCCTTATCAGGTCAAAGAGATTAGTACTTCCCGTACCTTTTTTGATCAAAGATAAACATTTGATGAAAGCACGCTTCGTCTAAGTAGGTATATGTTAAGTAGAAGCTTTATTAAAAATACAGACTTAATATTTATTGAAAATATAAGAAAATAAAATAATATTACCAAGAATCACAGAGAAAAACCACCCAAGTGTGAGACATGACGTGTTCCGTTCCATCAGAAAAAAAACGTCGAAAAACTCAAGTTCGTAATTCTTTTCTTTTTTCATTTATTGTAACTTATTAATGTATAATTATTATTTTAATCCGATGCATTAATTATTTATTTAAATATATTATTTCTTGGCATAGTAGTCTTAGAAATACACACGCCGGGAAAATGCCTGCCTATTACGGTTTATGAAATAGAGCACGCTGACAGATGGACGACGATACGGAGCAATAATTATAGTATTAGAACAAATAACTATCATCGGAAGTCCGAAAATTTTTCTCATACCATCTTAAGCTATAATTTTTGAAGTTATACTTCTTTTGGCGCGATGGAGAAAAATGATGAGAGTGAATTTTTACGATGCGCGCGCACACCGACACCAAAAAATTTAACAGCATGAAGTTAGTTCTAGGTGGTATGAAAGTGAATTTTTACGATGCGCGTGCATCGTAAAAATAACAGCATGAAGTTAGTTCTAGGTGGTATGAAAATTGATAACTATGTTCAAGTTGTATATTAAGAAGTATAACTTCTAACGCGTGTACATAAGTACACACAAGATTTTTTTTTTACTTAGGAAACCTTACAGCTAAAATAGAAATGACACACAGAATAGAAGATGAAGGCTAATTAAAAGTTTTCACAGATATACACAGGTTTAGGAAGAAAAGGTAAACAAATAAACATGGAAAATAAAGAATAACATAATAAAATAGAATAAGTAAAATAAAAGTAACATAAATCTAATTTATTATATTAATAATAATTAATATAATAAGAAGAATATAATAATAAATAGTACGGCTTATAATGCGCTGAAAAATTATCATTATTCATAAAAAATATTACAACTATAGATTACAAAACATAATGATTTAAATTCATAATATCATAAATCATGCACGTTGTTTTTTACTACTATTTGTTTTCATATTATTGTTTTTACTAATAATCGAAATTCATAATCATTCGAATACATAACAATGATAATCGTAAACGTGTTTTATCCTGATATTTGTTTTCATAAATTTATTAACCATAAGTGTTTTCATTATATTCATACATTTGTTTTATACTAAATAAAAGGTACAATAAAAGTAGCATAAATAAAATAGAAGGTGAAGTTAAAAATGCGACTCTAGTGAAAATCTAATTGGTACCAGAAACGATATGCTACCAGACAAGTAGGTTAGGTTAGGTTAGAACGGTGACCACAACAGCCAGAAACTAATCTTTGTTAGAAAATAGACAGTATTTTATATATTTATTAATTAAAGCAATATGATAATAGAATGTTATAAAGAAAAAAGTTCTGAATAAAAAATATATGATTTCACACTTTTCTTGGTAGTAACGGTTATGAGTTCGGATGATATTAATTAAAACGTATGAAAAATAAAATTATGAAGAGTGATGATTATGAACACAAAGCGGTAGTAAGATAAAAATATGATTAATAATTTTATGTGAGCCAATATGGACCCATTATTACTTTATGTTAATGTACAAGTAGTACAAAAGTCACAACTTTTCAAACAACTTTAAAATGAATTGTATAAATTTAAGTGCGGGTGGGAATCGAACTCACGACCACGGGATATCCGGCCTCATATGCGTTAACCGCTCCGCCACCGCACCGTGGTTCTGGGATTCGAATTTATACATTCAATTCGATATTTCTTAACGCATTTAAGACGCTTACTAGAGTAACGTTACATAGAGTAGGTACACACTAAATTTTATGCTAACGTCGCTAAACAAGGCCCCTCCCCTCCGGAGCTAAGCGGGAAACACAATGCTATGGTGCTGGCGAGGCAAATGCTTGCTTTTTACGACGGAGCTCGTGGGTACGATTCCCACCCAGGACAAATATTTGTGTGCATGAACATGTCTGTTTCTTCTAAGTTTGGGTGTATCTACTTTATAAAAATAAGTCGGGTTTTCCTTCCTGACGCTATAACTCCAGAACGCACGAACCGATTTCCACGGTTTTGCATTCGTTGGAAAGGTCTCGGGCTCCGTGAGGTTTATAGAAAAGAAAATTTATAAAATTTAACGCGGGTAACACCGCGGGGCACAGCTAGTCTCCTATATAAAAATAAGTCGGGTTTTCCTTCCTGACGCTATAACTCCAGAACGCACGAACCGGTTTCCACGGTTTTGCATTCGTTGGAAAGGTCTCGGGCTCCGTGAGGTTTATAGCAAAGAAAATTTATAAAATTTAACGCGGGTAACACCGCGGGGCACAGCTAGTTATCTATATAAATATGTATTTACAAAAAAAGTAGTATACATGTAGTATATCAGCTATCTGATTTCCATAGTACAAGTTCTGCTTAGTTTGGGATTAGATGGCCGTGTGTAAATAATGTCCCAGGATATTATTATTATTATATTAATACATTATTATTATATAACGAAAGCGTCGTAACTAGAGAAGCCTATCAAGTCAACCTATAAATTAATTACAGAAGTATAATCGATCCAGCATGACATGACAACCTTCAAGAAGCGAGCCTATTACGTTCTCGAAGGCCGGCAAAGTACTTGCAGGTCCTCTGGTGTTGCAGGTGTCCATCGGAGGCGATGATAACTTATTATCAGATGACCCGCTTACGCATTTGCGTTCTTATTATATTATGTTTAATGCCTATTTGGTTTAGCGGTAGCGTGTTCACCCGCTGAGAACGAGGAAACAAATCCCGGGTCGGGAGAAAAAGTGATTTTGGGGCATTTCTGTAAAAAAAATTTTGATGTTTGGCAGTAAGTTATATATATAAATAAGGTAATACGTTGCCTTGGAGAGCACGTAAAGCCGCCGTTCTTGTACTTGACCTCTATCCGGTCGTGTCGCTAGGCGTCCCATCGGATCATGAGAGTTATGGAATAGAAAGTGCTCCTGTGTTTGCGCACACACTTGTGCACTATATTATGTCCCGCGCAGGGGGCTAATCTCTATTGAGACTGGCCTCCGTGGCCGAAATTCGCTGGGAGGACATTATTATATTTAAAAAATGTGAGTTTTTTTACGTCTATCGTATGTGGTTGTCAGCACACATATCTTTGTTTTTTACAAGTCATAAATCGAGAACAACCAAGGTTTCGGGCTATTAGAATTTCGGGGGTATCACTAATAAGATACTGCCGTATCTCTCCGTATTAATGAATATTTCGCCTTTCAAGCCACAGGTCGTGGGTTCGATTTCCATTCAGGACAGATATTTGTATGCATGAACATGCCCGTTTAAGAAGTTTTACTATGGAAACCACATAACTGATATAAGATAAGATAACTCTTTATTGTACACCAAAACATTACAGAATATAAGAATACAATAGCACACATTTAACCCGGCGCCAATGACGCGAAAAAAGTTGCAAGAACGATGACGTCGGGTCATTTTGACCCGAAGTTTTATCAAGGATTTATAATAAAATATATACTTTTACTAAATTGTTATGAATGCTTGCTAAATAAGGATATTTTCTGCATAAAAAGATATAAAAATAAAACTAATATATATAGTAAATAAATTTTTATTAACATACTCAACGAGGCGTGCAAAATCAGCTTTGAAAAGACAACAAACGTAACTTATAGTTTTCTGTTAAGTAATTTTAATAATTATTGGAAACAAATATCTTATAATACTAAAAAAAGATCCAATTAAGTTACTTTTATAATTATAAATTCTTCTTTTTCATCATTTACTGACATCGAACTTCTACAATTATTGCAGTAGGTAATCAAATGATCTGGGCATATATAAATTTGAAATTCATGACAAGTATGACTTGTTTTCTGAGCTTTTATGAACGGACATATTTGGCATCTTTTGTGAACGCCTGGAATCTTTTGAGGTGGTTCATCTGTGGTTTCACCCGTCAATTGTGCGATTCTTTTGCGCATGTTGGCGTGGTAAATTCACTCGACTTCGTCGCACTTGTAAATGTTCCTGCACCATGGCAAGTCCCAGCTTTTTTAGGAAATGTCTTCTTTTCGTGCGTGTATTATCATTGTTAGCCAGATATATTAGGATTGTATTTATACCTGATATATTCAGCATTGCAAAAAAAGGCCATCGTTTTGTGTTTCTACTCACGTTGTAAGACGCAGAGAGTTCGTCCACTATACCCACTCCGCTCTTGGTGTGATTGTAAAAGGTTACGGTTTCAGGTTGCCTTTTGTCACCTGTAGACATCAATCAAATATAGTTTTTTTCACTTTGAGCACCGGATCTTACACCAAGTAAATCGGATATAATATTTTCTGGTCTGGTACGTACATTTGATCGCGATGGTGCTTTTTGCCACTACGTTCCATCTTCTTCGTAATGTCAAAAGGTCGAGATTGCTTGATGAATCATTTGTTAGTGCTATTATCTTCTAAAACCTATTAAAGAATACCATAAATAAATATAAAATCACTAAAGAAAAAAAAGTATGTCACGAAAATATTACGTTTACAATGACGCTGGGTCAAACTTACCCGATTGAACTTGGCGCACCTGTGGCTCGTTAAGCAGGCTGCGTCGCACTGAGTCAACCATCGGTACGGATAGCGGGGAGGTAATACTCCAGCTACTCAAACGCTTAAATCACATAACGCTGGTAAACAAGAAATATGTCCATAAAAAATCGTCTCGGGTCAATATGACCCAGCGTCATTGGCGCCGGGTTAAAAATGGTACAATTGGCGGCCTTATCACTAAATGTGATCTCTTCCAGGCAACCTAGGCAGGGATTGGAGTATGGAGTAACCGAGATAGGGTAGTTGTCAGTGCACATGAGTATAGAAATGATACGCACTGGTATCATTACAAAAAATGTCAAAAGTCATTTAAGATAAATTACATATATATTATATATTAACCTACATACTATATTATATATACTTATATTTCATAAATAAATACATACATAAAATTCTTATCATAAAACAAAACTAAAGTAGGAACCGTTGCTGAAGTTCATAAACTCGTCGAAAGTAAATTATTTCGTACCTTTCTGCAGGGACAGGTGATCTTTCACTAGACTCTGAAAGTTGCGTAGAGATTGAGCTTGGCGTACTGACAATGGCAATTCATTCCACAAGCGAGCTCCTTGCACAGCAAACGATTTGTCCAGAAAGATTGTGGAATGTGCTGGCATTGTCAATTTTAAATTATTCGATGATCTCAGAAGCTTCGAATGTGATTTATAAAGGAATGAAAAGCGTGCTTTGAGGTAAGAGGGCGTTGAAGGAGTAAACAAAACATTGTATAGAAGTGACAGAATATGGGCATTTCGGCGAAAGCGAATGGGTAGCCACTTGAGCTTGTTACGAAATTCAGTGATATGATCATATTTGCGAAGACCGAATATGAATCTTATGCATACGTTCTGGAGACGCTCAAGTTTATCAAGTTGGGCTTCTGTAAGATCAAGATAGCTGACATCTGCGTAATCTAGTATTGGGAGAAGAAGGGATTGAGCAAGCGCAATTTTGGTGCTAGTTGGTAGGAAGTTGCGAAGTCTTCTCAAGGATCCAATTGATGCAAAAAATTTCCGACTGACGTTTTGTAGTTGAGGGCCCCAGGAAAGGCAGCTGTCAAAGAATATGCCTAGGTTTTTAACTTCACGACTTATTTGTAAAACATTGCCTCCAAAACGAAGTTGTGGTAGTTGTGACAAAGATGCCTT
This sequence comes from Pseudoips prasinana, assembly GCA_951640165.1. Taxonomy (NCBI): domain Eukaryota; kingdom Metazoa; phylum Arthropoda; class Insecta; order Lepidoptera; family Nolidae; genus Pseudoips; species Pseudoips prasinana. The sequence goes on along the minus strand of OX621243.1, from coordinate 38,080,754 downwards.
AGCCAACATCCTTGAGCTACCAACAACAATCACTTGAGTCTTCTGTGGGTTAACGTGTAGTCCGTGAGCACGACTCCACTCACTGATGATATCTAAATCGGTATTCAAATTATTCACAGCTTCTGCCAATTTATTTAACGGGGCCTGATTATAAATCTGAAGATCGTCTGCATAAAGGTAAAAGGATATATTACATTTACTACTTTTATTTTGGAAATACATAGTTATATAGATAATTAATCCAAACTCAGGACTTCGGATTAATTATCTATATAAGTATGTATTTCCAAAATTAAAGATAGTAAATGTAATATATCAGTTATCTAGTTTCCATAATACAACTTCTTACTGCTTAGTTTGGGATCAGATGGCCGTATGTTAATACAAGAGCACGGCGTGGGTAGTTGTTAATAAGCTTATTGATTTATAATACTCAAATAGTCTATTTTGTAGAGTGGGTGTAGTTTAGTGATTAATTTTGTATGTACCAAACTTTATTAGGTCAGTACCCGTGGTAATAGTTTTCCAATAAGTACCTACTAACAACATAAGTTTATTAAGACATGAATACACATGTGGCGCAGCGGTTAAGACAGCCACTTAGCTACTTGTGTCCCGGGTTCGATTCCCACACTGGAAAAAAAAATTGTGCGACCCATAAACAGTTGTTGTGAGTCTAGATGTATGTTGTATCCATCAATATATGTTTGTAAACTGCCAGGATAAATTTTCTAGTGCGGACGTAGTCTAAAAAAATGTATTCATATTAATAAATTTGTAAGGAATAAAAAGAAAGCAAAAGCTTTTTTTGCGAGGTATTATGTTATTTTGTTCTATGAGAACTGGACTGGGGAAGTACTTCCAGTTTACAGAGTATACTCGTAGTAATATCATTATTATGGCCAGGTTGCTTTAATCATTGGGGAAGGAGAAACGTGTGTGAGTTTCACAAGTACAAGTGTATGTTGATACCCAAGAGCTGAATAATTTTTTGGAGGCCCACTGTCCAGCAGTGGACGTCTTTCAGCTGATATGATGATTATGCTTAAATTTGTTTCATTATCTACGCCGTCATTCAATTTGTAGTGCCTTCTGGCCCAGTACAAATGAAGTCTAGGCAAAGTACGTCCATTGCTGGGCAAAAGCCTCCCAAAAGAATGGGAGACGGGTTGGCGATCGCAGTTTGATGGTTCACAGAAAAACGCTGCTGCCCGTTCTCTGGTAGATATTCCCTCGGTCGATTTCTACGTTTCCCACGTGATGAGATGGGTGATGATATTCTAAGCCGTCACCAATATTATGATATTTATAATATTCATGAAATGCGAAATAAATAATTTATCACCTCCCATATTCTTGTATACATCAAAGGATGAAAGAGAGGAATCAAAATTTGTAAATTATAACGAGAATTATATTTTATTTCATAACATTATTATCATATATGTTCTTATATTTTATTTCAAATTACGCCACAAAGTCAAAACCTGAGAAATGCGAATCGCTTTTCGTTGGAACCCATGAAGAAATAAAAGTTACGTTGCTCATACATAAAAAAATCCTATCAAATCAATGTTTTTAGTATTCTTTAATTCATACTGGTATAAAGAATTTGTAAGTATTTTTAATATGTTACAAACGAAACATACAGTAGCTAGGTACAGTTATTATTATTGTTGTTTGGGGCTTGATGCGTTGATGGCATCTTGCTACCTCGACCATTACTGATCTATTGTAGCAGGATCAGTTAGTTGTAAGTTACAGTTATGTTATGACAAAAATAGCATCCTTCCGTCTTCGTCTTAAGGGAGATATGATGACGATGATGATTTATGGAGGGCTTCCATTGTTTCAGCGGGAGCGAAAGAAAAAACTAAACAATAAGCTAGACTAAAAACTAACTACCACCCCGACCAAAGATGATGATGAAAATACTAAATTAGCGAATATCAATTGATTGACCTCTATAAATTATTATTTTTATCGTTTTAAATATGTTATAACTAAAGAGTACAGTAATCTTAGCTTCATTTCCGGTATTAAATAATGATAGATAGATGAACCCACTGAGATTGTTTCGCTGGTCGTCTTCTCAGTTGGGGTGCATTGGATCCGGTGGTAGCATTAAAGCGCGACCGTCGTTATTAACACAAGGTCCGCCATAATAATAATACCTTAATATAGACAGAACCATTCAGACAATATGTAGTAAAAATATAGCAATAACTATAAATTTTGATAATTTAACTTAAACATGATCTTAATCTTTGACAATAACTTAATACAAGCTAACTAATTATCATTGCTATTATAAAATAAATTTTATAAATGTTTTCATACAATCCGTGTACCTAAATATCTATGTAACTAGAAATTAAAATGTATACAACTATATTACTACAAACATGTTCTGACTATTTACAAGCGCTTTTTTAAAATCTACGTGAATAAAAACCTTTTTTATTTTATTTTATAAAATGCTTAAGGCATTTGATTACAATGGCAAATCAGCTTAATTACCCCCAGTAATTTATCTATAATGTGTATGTATTTAGAAATATATAAGTATGTTTATCGGTTGTCTGGTTGCCATAGTACAGGTTCTGTCTAGTTTGAGACCAGATGGCAGTGTGTTCGTTTCAAATCTTCTTTAATGAACAAAATATACTGGGTGCAAACTTGCGATCCTCCTCACCACTAATACTTTGAAAATATCTTCTTTAAAAATGATTTACGGGAAGTTAACGCTCGATCTTCTTGGCACAGTACCTCACCAACAAGGACCTGAAGTAATCTTTCTTTATTAAAACCGGCCAAGTGCAAGTCGGACTTGCACATGAAGGGTTCCGGGTAGCAGCAAGTATTTCAGTTGATTAAATGGAAGGAAAATTGCGGTTTACGATTTATGACGTATTAAAAAAAACTAGTTACTAGATCTCGTTCAAAGTTAGTTTTCATGGCAATGTCCATCATATATTTTTTTTTGTGTTATCATTCTCTTATTTTGAAGTTACAGGGGGGGGGGGGGGGGGGCACTCATTTTACCACTTTGGAAGTGTCTCTCGCGCAAACTATTCAGTTCAGAAAAAAATGATATTAGGAACCTCAATATCATTTTTGAAGACCTATCTATAGATACCCCACATGTATGGGTTCGATGAAAATTTTTTTTTGAGTTTCAGGTCTATGTATGGGGAATCCCCAAATTATTATTCTTTTTCTATTTTTGTATGAAAATCTTAATGCGGTTCACAGAATACATCTACTAACCAAGTTTCAACAGTACAGCTCTTATAGTTTCGGAAAAAAGTGGCTGTGAAATACGGACGGACAGACAGACAGACATGACGAATCTATAAGGGTTCCGTTTTTGCCCATTTGACTACGGAACCCTAAAAACACATCTGTCCCACCATGTGTCTTTAATGAGCCACATTAATATAAAGGCCGGACCAAATAACTTAACACAAAGTACAACAATCATTATCGCATAAATTCAAATCGGACGCACAAACGTACTAAAACATAAAACATTACACCCTGACTTCGCGTAACGACTCTGCTATTAAAATTATGGTCATTTAATAATCTTGATTGTTTGACTAATGAAGCCTGTGTTTTAGGAACAAATGTACATTGTTTTATTCTACAATATAAATTACTATGTACGTCGCCGCTTTTAAAACCGCTGTACAGCAGTGCCACATATGGTATACTGTACGCTTAGCAGCGATTCCGGCGAAAAATACATCTGTTCTACAAATACAAATTTATTGAATAAACTGCTTGTTTTGTAGCAGATGTGCTTATGGCTTACTTCGTATATATTCGTAATAATTAATTAAATAATAATTGCCCTCAGTGTCCGTGTAAAAGTTTAGTTTTAGTATATTTTTGATCTGTAGACATTAATATATTTTTATGATATGAGTAAAAAGGTTTGATAGAATAAGAAACACCAAAATTAGGAAAAAGACTCAGATACAGGACGTAGCCCTAAAAAAATGCTAAAATGGCTAAAATAGAAGTGGTTGGGACACATGGTCAGAGGAAAGGACAAATGGAGTTAAATAATTACAGATTGGTATCCAAGGAAAGGTAAAAGGAAAAGAGATAAACGACAAAAAATATGGAACGATGACATCAGGCAGGTTGCAGGCATAACATGGAGTAGAGTAGGCAGAGAGAGATCAGAATGCAGTAAGTTGGAGGAATCCTTTGCCAACTGGCAAACAGACTTACAGAAAGTGAAGAAGCACCAAATACGCGAAAATTTTTAATTGTTTAAAATACTTATGTAACAAGTAGTTTAACGCAATTAATTGTATATCTGTTATCCGAATAAGAGGCTTTATTATGATTATATATTTTTATAATTATTTTATGACATGTTAAAAATCTACTACTATTTCACTTTTATAAAATACATTATATAAAAATTAAATTAAAACTAAGTACACAAAAATTTAAATAATTATTTTCATTTACGCATTGAAAGTTCTTTAAAACGTGTAATATTATTTTTGTAACTAAGATATATTATTATATTAAGATATGTTTATAAACTGAAATAGACGTATTTAACAGCAACATAATTTATATGTCGAACTGAAATACAGCACACGGAGCACGCGATCCAAGTTTAGATATTGTAGCTTTTTATGGTTGAAGGTAACTAATAAATGACTACACTCTTAACCAGAGAAAGATTCTTAAATATATTATATCTCATATAATCGTTTTTCGGCGCTTTGAGCAGCCAACAGAATTTAAGTTTTTCTACGTCTAAACCATTCAACCGTTTTTCAACCAGAATTGGTCACCATTTTAACTTAACCTAACCATTCTTTTTATTATCATAGGGCGACTAACGAGCAAGTGGGCCCTGATAGTAAGTAATCAACGCTGCCCATATACACTCGCAACACCAGAGGAGCCGCAGGTGCGTTACCGGCCTTTAAGAGTCAGCAAACAAGTTTTGCTGACCCTTCCCCCGATGAGCTCTGGCGACTTGACACACACGCAGCAACAAAACATTAAAATTATTAATGTTATTATTACTGAATGTCTACTGTAACGGTGAAACTGTGGTTTTTTTGTCGCCGAATCTTCGCAGTTGAAACACTTATAAACAATAATTCTGTAGGCGGTTCATTCGGCAGGGAAACGTTTTGGAAGATAGGTTTAGGGCCCAGGACTATAAAATTTATGTAAATCATAGCGTCCTGGGCCAAGTAAGTAAAAGTTTTCAGCTCTTTTGGGGATAAACAGTAACTATGTGGTAGATATATAGAATACACATAACACCGCAAACGCAAATATTACCTTGCTTTCTGATAAATATTATGACTCTAGTTCAAATGAAAAAGCCTATAGGTTATATTGTGTAAGTTTGCGAGAATTTTAATAGTTAACAGAAATATTTGTAGTTATAAAATTGTAATATTAATTGTATTATCTATACTACAGTTTTATAAGGTTGAAAATAATAAATACATGCTTGAAAAAAAAATACACCACGTTGTTTATGACATCACACATTTTTCGAAGGCTTCATTGTGCACAGACGTAAAAACACGTGATAACATTGCAATCTATCTCATTCTCTCTCAGGCCAAATCATATTTATGAATATGTTTGCCTCTTTTTACTATCGCTTATTCGATTCATTTTCAAATCACAATGATGCTAAAGATGTTTTAATTCAAAATAAAATAATATATTCATATACAACATCTATTACCGCTCTTACAACAAATAAATATAAAACATCGTTACTAATTAAAAACAATAAATTGCTATCTTACTTACTTATCGGTTTTTTTTATAACCAGGAAGGAAATTAACGCATTTATTAACTCCTTATAATTACTATTAAGTCGATGAAGACAGAAAACATAAATTGTTGCCCATGAAACACATATGATATAATTTTAAATGTTTCATGAAAATCTGTAAAAGTTAGTTTTTTATTTTTGTTGTTTATGCAATTTCTAGGCAATCAACGGAATATAATTCTACTAACGTACACAACCACATGAATATATTAATGAGTTAAAATAATTACTCTTTATTGCACACCAATTACCAAAAAATATAGGAAGATTTCAAGTAAGTTTTACAACAGACGGGCTTATGGCAGTCAGTGATATCTTCCAGACCTTTGGATGGAAAAGAAGCAGGAATAAAGAAAACAACAAGATAAGGGTAGTGCAAGGTGATGTTTCTTAAGACTTAAGTGGTATACCGCCACTTACCTAAACGCAAGCCAACTAGTACAAGCCTATTGTAGGGACCGAAATATTATCTTCATAATTTATATACCTTCGTATTAATGTTTACCTGAGTTTATTAAAGGGCGAGGGTATTAATATGGCTCGTTGTTACACCGAGAAGAATTATTTGAACTGAATAAACGAATACTACACTTATAGTGCCACAGTGGTTCAAGCCGCCCAGTTAACGACTGTTGTCTAATGACTCCCCCCGATGCACGTGGAGAAGCACGTCAGAAATTAAACCCACCTGTCAAAATTTTAAACGTTTACAAAAAACACTCGACAATACTAGACATTTAAAACTTAAATCCTTGTACTTAAATATCTATATGTACCTTAAAATAATTATGTTTACTTAACTATATTACTACAAACATGTTCTGACTATTTACAAACGCTTTTTTAAAGTCTATATGAATAAAACCCTTTTTAGGGTTCCGTAGCCAAATGGCAAAACGGAACCCTTATAGATTCGTCATGTCTGTCTGTCTGTCCGTCCGTCCGTAAGTCACAGCCACTTTTTTCCGAAACTATAAGAGCTGTACTATTGAAACTTGGTAAGTAGATGTATTCTGTGAACCGCATTAAGATTTTCATACAAATATAGAAAATGAACAATAATTTTGGGGGTTCCCCATACATAGAACTGAAACTTAAAGATCGTACCCATACATGTGGGGTATCTATGGATCAGTCTTCCAAAATGATATTGAGGTTTCTAATATCATTTTCTTCTAAACTGGATAGTTTGCGCGAAATACACCTCCAAAGTGGTAAACTGAGTGTCCCCCCCCCCCTGTAACTTCTAAAATAAGAGAATGATAAAACACAAAAAAATATGATGTACATTACCATGCAAACTAACAAAGAAAATTAGTTTAAACGAGATCTACTAAGTAGTTTTTTTTAAACACGTCATAAATCGTAAACCGCAATTTATTTAATAAATTTTTAATATTATTTTTTTTAAACTACGACTTCATAAACGTGGATATTTATTTTTGTGTTGGTCTATCTACGAACTCCTAGGTCTATGTGTCTCCCTGTATATATGTAGTGTTTTTGGTTATTAAGTTGTATGAGATAGATCCTACTAATAATTATAAATGCGAAAGTTTGTAAGTATGGATGGGTATTTGTTACGTAAAAACTACTGAATGGATTTTAATGAAAGTTTACAATAATATAGCTTGTTCATTAGAATAACATATAAGCTACAATTTATAAAGCTATTGTGTGAATTGTCCAAAATATGACGATAAGTGTCAAGTAAGTTTGAAAAATCTACCATCTGCGAGCTATTCCGGTGTGCACTGCCAAAACCACTAGAGGTACACATCCTTCTAATATTATAAATGCGAAAGTTCGTGAATATGTATGGATGTATGTTTATTACTCTTTTACGCATAAACTACTTAAACGCGGGTGAAACCGCGGGGCATAGCTAGTATATTATAAATAGGTTGGGACAACTAACAAAAGGCCATCTGATCCCAAACTAGGCAGAGCCTGTACTATGGAAACCATTATATATTTCAAAATACATACAAATTACTCTTAAAATGACTAATCTCTGTGAGATGAATCATATTCATCACACTAAGATTGGTCCTGGGGCTCTACCGGCTAATACGCCGAACATCGTTTTCGTGAATGGCGTTCAAATAAATTAAGGTTAAAAATGACTTAGTCAATCGTTCAATCGGATTCCATGACCACATGTGACGTCATAAATGGTCCGGAATTAATTGTCAACGTTGAATCAGATTTAACGATTGATTAAGTCATTTTAAACCTTTATTTATATGAACGCTATTTAAGAAATCGATGATCGGTGACTTAGCCGGTAAAGCCCCTGGGTGGGGATCGAACCTACGTCATTTGGCTTAGCAGCACTATCCACTAGACCAACACTTATATATACACTTATTTAAAAACAAAGTCTAAAGTTAAACCGCAGTTGATCCTTGGTTTAGTCGAAAATCATCCAATGAGATTGCTTGATCCATAGTTCAACTGCAGTTTAATTTTAGACTTCGTTTTTAAATAAGGGTGTTAATTTTTACGAAACTACTACACAATTTACCACAACTTTAAATACAACTGGTGTTAAGTTTTAAATTTCTTTGTAATTCAAAGTTAAATAGGTCTCAATTTTGTTGATTGAAATTTCTGTTACGTTCAGCGTTCACTTTTACCGTTCTGCTTTTCACTAATTACTATAACTGCCGCACAATAATACTCTAATCACAAACCAGTGCATTTCACACGACATATCAGTTTTGTATTAAATCAGGTGAAACATCGAGAAATAGACCGGTAATTATTATTAATTTTCCTGAATTTTGGCATTAACTAGTGGGCAAAATTCAATTTTCTCGAATGGTAAATGACAAATGGTTATTCAGGTATGAACGTACGCAGAGTTTCAATGTTTGCCGTTACAGGGATGCTGTTAAACACATAGTACTCCTAGACAATTGGAACAGAAATGCCATGAGTTTGACTCAAATCTAGATTAAACATAAGAGTGTTATTATAATTCTGATAGTTTCCTCGCTTAACTTACGTTGGCCTATCTCAAGGAGTGTGTTAGCACAAAAACAGGAGCTATTTTTATTACTTAGACCTATGGGTCTAAGTAATAAAAATAGCTCCCGGAGTTATTTTCTTGTCTGATCCCAATAACTTTTTCGCGGGTAATGGATAAAAAAGGCTTATTTCTAAGTGTTTTATTCTATGTAATTACAAATATTGTGTTGTTTTTTTTTAACACATTAGATCACTTAACCATTATGTATACGTTTCATTTTTAATCTACGAAAGTACGACCATGTCTCAGAATTCCGCAACAATCTCAAGTGGCTCCCAATCCGCCTTCGCAGGAATACTCGAATATTATGTCTCCTCTTCAATATCCTAAATAATCCCGCATATCCCTCTTACCTACAGGAGCGTTTTTCCTTTAAACATTCTTCCAACGCCCAATGTAGGTCACACCTAAAAAGCATTTTAAAATTCCCATCCCATAAAACTGATTTCTTCTCCAACTCCTTCACTGTTCAGGCGGTTAGGCTGTGGAACTCTCTTCCGCCTAACATTCGAAACTGTAATACAATCTCCACATTTAAAAAAAAGTTAAAAGAACACTACCTCTCATCTTTGCCTTAGATATATGTATTTTATGTAGTTTATTATTTAAAATTATGTATGTATTTATGTATAATGTGTATTTTTATCGTATGTATGTATATCATCCTACACACTCATATCTTCCTCTCTTCCAAAATCTCCTCTTGCAGGTCTACTGGAAGAGATTTCTTTAGAAATAAGTAGAACCTTTGTACAATGTCTTTTCTTGTTTATTCTTTCTTTCTTTCATACTTGTAGTGTGTACATAAATTGGAAATAAATAAATAAATAAATCGCAAACCGTCGCCTTCGTAAATGGTCCAATGCGCCATTATGTTCTCCTAGATAATCCTCTTCTTCAAATCAATTAGAAAATCAAATCAATCAATTTTTCAAATCAAATAATTAATTATTAAATACTACTTAATATATATCGCCATGTAGCCCAAACTAAGCAAAGCTTGATTTTTATTTACTATATATATCCAAACTATGTAAAACACCCAAACCAAGACAAATAAACCTGTTTTTGAACACAAATATTTGTCTACTGCGAGGATAGAACTCGCAAAGTTTCCTATATTTTATATACCAACGTGAACACTTTTACGTGTAATTAATAATACGAATAAATTTTGCCATAAATATTTCCAATTAGTTGCATAAGATTTTAAGTGTGTGTCAATCATTGCTGGTATTTTCATTCTAAAATATATTTTAAAATATATTATTATTTATTAAGGAGAAATATAATAGGTTTAAAACCTTTTGTGTGCTTTAAAAGTCTTTGTAATAATATTTCTTGAGCCTTTGAAATGACATCTAACTTTAATACTGTTATCACGTCTACCAATTGATCTTTGACCAAAACACAGCATGTTTGCGTCGCATTACAGAGAGATCTAGCTCTGCTACCGGTTGTGAGCAATTTGATAACTGTGTAACTTGCTCTCTGTAGTTCGACTCTAATTGGGTTATTTGATAAATACTGTTGTGTTTAGTATTTATGCCTAAACAGTTATTATTGACGCCTGTTGGCGTAGTTGGCAAGTGCTTGCTTTTCACACCGGAGCGGAGGTCGTGGGTTCGATTCCCACCCAGGACAGATATTTGTATGCATGAATGAACATGTCTCTTTGTCCTGAGTCTGGGTGTAAATCTATATATATAAAAGAAAGTCGTGTTAGTTACACCACTTATAGCTCAAGAACGGGTGGGGCAATTTAAATGATTTTTGTGTTTTTGGATATATCTTGGTCAGGAATAGGATATAGGATAATAAGTAATAAAATATAGTAATATTATTATTAAAAACAACATTCAAATACATAGAAAGTAATTGCATTGAAATGAAATAAAAACTTTTCACACCGGAGGTCGTGGGTTCGATTCCCTCCCTGGACAGATATTTGTGTGCATGAACATGTCTGTCTGTCCTGAGTCTGGGTGTAATTATCTATATGCGTATGTATTTACAAAAGAAAAGTAGTATAATATGTAGTTGTAATACCCAACTGCTGGTTGTCTTCAATTCTTTAATTTTAATAAAGTAGCACTAAATTGAAAATAATAGCTTATAATCTTGTTATTTATTGAATGATTTAAAAAATATGTGATAAGACAGACCGCACGGACGGACTAATATATTGTTTTTTGTTACTTTTTTACTGTTTATTGTGCATTGTGAGCATCGTGAGCTTGACAAGTACAAGTGTATGTGAATACCCAAGTGCTGAATAAATTTCATTATTATTTCATTACTAACTGTGCCCCGCGGTTTTACCCGCGTAAAACTTTATAAATTATCACAGCTCCTCCACCGTAGGTGATAGCAACATATGTAGCCTATATGTTGACCCAACCACATAGTAATATTCATACAAAATTTGAATTGGTGTAGGTTTGTGGCAATTTGTGTGATAAGCACGATTATTTGTTTTATGTATGGGCGTAAGTTATCTGTAATATGAATGTATTTAGAAATATGAATTGTTTATTAGTGGCCTGGTTACCGTAGCACAGAGTCTGCCTAATTTAGGATCAAATGGCAATGTGTTAGTTGTCCCAAGATATTTATTAATTTATATTTATAAATACATGGACGACCGGCATTGTGGTTAATTTCTGAGCATCTGGAACGACTATAAACTAAACGGACAACTTTACGTACCCTCCGAAGGGTACGTAAAGTTGTCCGTTTCGTTTATAGTCGTTTAATAAGAGTCGTTGAGCCATGTCAGAGGCTTACTAGTCTACTTCAGTTACAATAGGTAACCACGGCATTACGATAAAGTAAAGTAAACGAATGTTACTGTACGGTGTGAGTATAAAACGATAGAACGCGGCACAGTCACGTAACGGGTTGAATGTGGTCTGAGAGACCGCGTAACGAGGGATATTATCACATAGCGGCGCGTGACGACCGCGACTCTACCTTTATTAACTTCATTTTTCTTTCTCTACTTCATAATTTATAGGGAATAGTGACTTTGGGTATGGACGGAATTTAAGTTTTATTCTGTTTTTAAATACAATTGGTCATACATTAGGCCCACTTGATCATGAGCAGTTACCGTTACCATAGGAGTCTAGTTGGTAGTGCTCCTGCCTACGAAGCTGGTGGTCCTGGGTTCGAATCCCGGTAAGTGCAAATATTTGTGTGATGAGCACGAATATTTGTTTCTGAGTCATGGATGTTTTCTATGTATTTAAGTATTTATCTATCTATATAAGTATGTATATCGTCGCCTGGTACCCACAGTACAAGCTTTGCTTAGTTTGGGGCTAGGATGATCTGGGTGACATTGTACCCTACATATTATTATATTATTATTATATCACCAATTTATATCACCAATAGGAAACATTAAACACACATAGCATACACTAACGATATCATCAACGACCCTACCTTTTCTTTGAAGGATTTAAATGGATCTCTGTTTACAAGTATACTTTGTTTTATTTACTTTTAGTTGACGTAATTTATACTGATTTTATTCCAAATGTTTTGATCGGATTGACCACAGCATTCTAAAATCAAAGCTTTTGCGCTTTGATATCAGCGGTGACTTATTGAGATGGTTTTCTTCGCATCTAGAAAACAGGTCACAAGCAGTTGTAGTAAACAATTATGTTTCTAGCTGGGTTCCCGTTCCCAGTGGGGTACCTCAAGGATCCTTGTTGGGTCCGTTGCTATTTATCATCTATGTGAACGACATTGAGTTCATTTTCAAAACTTACATTGAACTTGACATTAAAATATATTCTTCTATTTCGTGTGTTGGAGATATGGATGCTCTTCAATCAGATCTGTCGCGTCTGGATGAATACTGTGTACTTAATAAACTTGATCTTAATCCCCATAAATGCTCTGTAGTCTCATACAGTAGCAAACGCTTCACACTTCCAACATCCTATAAGCTTAAAGGCCAGTTGATTCCAAGACTCGATGTTGTGAGAGATCTGGGTATCTATCATGATTCCAAACTTCTATTTGATGTTCACATAGATGAGATAGTTGCTGAGGCATCCAAGGCGCTTGGTTTTATTATGAGGGTTTCGAAGGGCTTTAAAAAAGCTAAAACCTTAAAAATACTTCTCTGCACATATGTAAGAAGTCACCTTGAATATGGTTCACAAGTCTGGAACCCATGCTATAACAAATACTTAGACCGTGTCAAACAAATTCAAAAACGCTTTATAAAATTTTTATGCTATCGATTACACATTCCTTACCATTCGGAAAATTATTTTGATATTTGTAAAAAGTTTCACTTACTACCACTCGCAAATCGTCGCCAATTGGCAGACTGTACATTTTTATTAAAGATAATCTCAAACGAAATTGATTGCCTAGATATTTTAGAAAAGCTTCACTTTAATGTTCCCTATAGATACATTCGTTATAATCCACCTCTCTCAGTATCTCTTTCCTACTCGAATTACAGGCAAAATTTATATCTTATACGAGCAAGCAAGGATCTTAACAAACTATGCAAAGATTTATTACTTGACCCATTCATCACAAAAAGCAGTACGGCAAGGAATATTTTTAACTTAAATCATTTTTCTGTAATTTAGTATTTAAATTTGGAATATTTTATTTAGTTAGTTGTAATTCTTTAGTTATGTATTGATTATCACTTAGGCACTGATATGTCTGTTTCAATTCGTGAAAACCTATTATTGGCTCACTGTTGCTTAGTTTATACTTAATGTTATGTTTTTCAAAATTCAAAAATTCAAAATTATTTATTAGTCATTGGGTTATACAGTGATAGCCACACTAGGCGATGCCTGTATCGAGGCTATCGATGTAATAAGGTTATCAGATAGGACTTAAATACATTTTTACAATAACTTAGATAATAGGTCTTTACCTATGAAATTGCCGTTTTGTATGAAAAAATTTAAACGAATTTTTTTCATGAATTTTTTTATTTGTATTAATCGAAGTAATCACCCATGCAATCAATGCACCTTTGCCATCGCAGTGGCAGTTTATTGATGCCCTTCTTAAAGAAATCAGCTGGACGGGAGGCAACAAATTCTTCAAAGGCATTTTGTACTGCCTCTCGGGTATTGAATTTTTTTCCCGCCAAGAAGTTATCCAAATTCTGGAAAAAGTAGTAGTCTGTAGGCGCAAGGTCTGGTGAGTAGGGCGGATGACGGAGAGCTTCCAACCCCAGTTCTTGCAACTTGGAGACCGTCTGCTGTGCAGTATGAGGTCGCGCGTTGTCGTGCAGGAGCAGCGGAGACGAGCGATTGACCAATGCTGGTTGGAGATGCGCCAGCTTCTCCATCATTGTGCTCAGTTCTTCACAGTACACATCTGCAGTAATGCTCACCCCGTTTGGTAAGAAGCTGTGATGAATCACACCGGCGCTAGACCACCAAACAGTGACCATCACTTTTCTAGGGGTAAGTTTTCGTTTAGGGCATTGTTTAGGTGCTGAACCAGGATCCAACCAACTTGCTGAGCGCTTGCGGTTATCAAACAGAATCCATTTTTCATCGCAGGTAACAATGCGGTTCAAAATTCCTTCATTTGTGTGTCTGTTGAGCAGTGCAAGGCACGTCTCGACGCGTACTTCGCGCTGGCGATCATTGAGTTCGTGGGGCACCCATTTGTCAAGCTTTTTTACCTTGCCAATTTGACGCAAATGGACCAATATTGTTTTGACGCTAACGTCGAAAGCTGCTGCTAATTCAGCCGTGGATTGTGTATCATCAGCTTCCACAACCGCCTTTAATTCGTCATTGTCGACCAAAGTCTTCGGACGACCGCGAGGTTCATTTTTCAGGTCGAAATTTCCAGAACGGAAGCGAGCAAACCAATAACAGGTGGTGCGATGGTTTGTAGTGTTAGCTCCGTAAACGTCGTTGATGTTGCGTGCCGCTTGTGCCGCGTTGCTGCCACGACGGTACTCATATTCCATAATTACTCGAATTTTTAACGTATCCATGATGACGAAAAAGATTGAAATGCGATGAAAATGTAACACTAATCAATAAAGAAATGACTACTTTTGGAAAAAAGAATCCATGTTTTTAAAATAAAATTAATTTGAAATTAGAATTCTTAGCCAAACAAAAATTATTTTGAATTGAAATGGCCAGTACTGCAGAACGGCAATTTCATAGGTAAAGACCTAATATACTATAACTTAAAAATTATTTTTAAAATTAATATCATATGTCACATTCTATTAAAATTTTGGTCTCGATCAATCTACCAAATTATCTTAGAGAATTGTAAAACTAGTGGAATTAAAATTAAAATTTGTTGATTACAATTAATAATTATACCTATCATAAGAAGGGGGTAAGATGTGAGTTGGTGGTAAGGTGTGAGTTGGTGGTCGGTGAGTGTATGTGTGTGAGTATTTGTGTGACGGAGTGGGTGTGCGACTGTATGTATTATAACTGTTGGTTTTCCTATCTAAATAAATAAATTACATTTGAAATGATGGTATAGATAGAGATATATAAGCTCAAAAATATGACGGCTCGTGATTAAAACAGTATACGATTACAAGGTGAATTTGATTTAAAAAATGCAGTATTATTTAAGAATTTTTAGGTCAAGGTTCTGTCATTAAACAGTACGTTACTAATATTTTATCACTACGCTCCAAAGTGACGGGCCGGTTGGCGTGGTTGGTAAATGCTTGTCTCTCATGCTGCAGGTCGTGGGTTCGATTCCCACCCGCGACAGATATTTGTTGGATAGGACATATACATAGACAATCTGCAAAACACCTTGGGAATCTTTTATGAGGCGCAGGGGTTAATGTAAATAATTTTAGGACATTATTCACACATGGCCATCTGCCTAGACTAAGCACAGCTTGACCTATATATATTATATGTATATACTACATATACTACTTTTCTTTTGTAAATACATACTTGTATAGATAATTACACCCAGACTCAGGACAAACAGACATGTCCATGCACATAATTATCAAATAATCGTGCTCATCAGACAAATATTTGTCCTCCGTGGAGATCAAACCCACGACCTCTAGCTTAGCAGTCGGGGTAATCAACTACTAGACCAATCAAATAAAGAAAGAAAGAAAAATATCCCTAATATCTCTGAAGTACGTGGCTGTTTATGTGAATATTATAGAGAACTACCCGCGTTAAACTAGGGACAATGTAATAATATCTAGGGACAATGTCACACAGATCATCCTAGCCCTAAACTAAGCAAAGCTTGTACTATGGGTACCAGGCGACGATATACATACTTATATAGATAGGTAAATACTTATATACATAGAAAACATCCATGACTCGGAAACAAATATTCATGCTTATCACACAAATATTTGCACTTACCGGGATT
This sequence comes from Pseudoips prasinana, assembly GCA_951640165.1. Lineage (NCBI taxonomy): Eukaryota > Metazoa > Arthropoda > Insecta > Lepidoptera > Nolidae > Pseudoips > Pseudoips prasinana. Next base: position 38,064,485 of record OX621243.1, on the reverse strand, counting down.
CGAACCCAAGACCACCAGCTTCGTAGGCAGGAGCACTACCAACTAGGCTACGGTGACTGTCATATAATCCAGAGTGCCAGTATATCCATACCAAATTTTATTAAAATCATTTCAGCCGCGGCCGTTTACACGTGAAGAAGAAACAAACATACACACTCACAAACTTTCGTCTTTATAATATTAGTGTGATATTAACTATACTTCTATGCAGCAAAATATTTTGATATCATCAATAAACCTCCGCAACAAACGTATGTGGCTCGTCGCTTTTGCGAGTATCAGATTAACTAAATAAATTGTATGTGTTACAGATGATGTTTTCCTAAAATCATTTAAGGACAATTTTCAGCCCATTATTTGTGTTTTAAAATATATCCTTCTAAAATGAAGGAACAAAGGATAGTCAAATCTGACTGTTTTATTTTGGGATATCTCAAAAACCTAAACAAAAAAATCGTTACTTGTTTTTGAAATAAAACTTCTTTACAAACGCTTGATTTAAGGAGTTATTTGGTGAATGTGTGCCGAGAGTATTACGTAAGGCGAACGGAAGTTCAGAGGGAGATAAGAGTTAGTAGAGATACAAAAAGAGGTTATTACGTTTCGTATATTACTATAGGGGTAATAGAGAGAGATGCGAGCACACATTCAGCTCTTTAACAATAACTTAATACAAGGTAGCTAAATATCATTACTATTATGAATCAGTTTTTAAAATGTTTTAACAATAATAATAAAAATGTTTCACCTAAATATCTATATGTAACTAGACATAATTATGTGTTCTTAATTATATAACTACAAACATGTTCTGACTAATTCAAGCGCTTTTTTAAATTATACGTGTTTTTTTTTTTTTTTTTTAAGTACATTTTCTTTCTGCCTTTCTCTCATAGCCAGGAATTTATATTTCGTATATCTAGTTTTTACTTCAGTCGTGTGGTCTTAAATACTCGTTTGTTTTTAATTAGTTATATTTTTAATAGTATAATATATATATATATATCTATAGCGTGATAGTCATAGTACTAAGAGAGATGCCGCTGCTTGTCAAGTGTACAACGACCAAAAATACGCCTTTTTTTCCGTTATCTCTATCGAAATTCATGTGAGAGCAAAACAGAAAATATTATTACAGAAATGGTTGGAATTTCGGCTTTGCTTAACTCAATAACGATAAAAATAATAATCGATTATTCAGCCATATATAAATATATAAAAGACAACGATGGACAAAAACTTACTATGATTATAAAACATGCCTATGACTGTAAAAGTAGCAGAATTGCGTGGCGTTTGGCTCTCAAACTAGGTAAAACCTGTATTTCAGACATCAGGAGAAAAAAATATTTCCGTCCGTTTACCTTTAGGTTAGTCATGTCGTCATACACAATATTTCAAAAACCATTCAACCCGGCCTCTGAAGCCGACGTGTATGCAACAGGGCGGCTTTCTCCTACAACGTCTTCCTCCCTCCCACGTACGTTGTGGTTGTGGAACTAACTCCCTGTTACGGTTTTCCCAAGAATCTACAGCATGGGGCCCTTCAAAAAGCGAGTTATAAGGTTTCTTAAGGGCCAGCAACGCGCTAATGATGCCCCTGGTGTTGCAAGCGTTCATAGGCTACAGTGAATACTTACCATCAGGTGGTCCGTATGCTTGTTTTGCTAACTAAGTCATATAATAAAAAAACGTCACGCGATCCTGCGACCTTTCTAAGATCGTCACTCCATCCTATAGAGGGCCTGCCCACGCTGTGTTTTGCGGTTCGTGGGCGCCACTCGAGAACCTCGTTGCAAATACAAGTACATAATATGCAATAAAATAAACAGTTGTTGTCGCTTTGTACTATTTCTTAAGGTGTACAATAAAGAGTTTATCTATCTATCTAAAATAAACAGCTTTCCTTGTGGTAAGTGTTTAATGTAGTCTACTTCCAACATCAAATCCGAATACCAAATTTGCTTAAATCGTTTCACATCAATTTCGAAGGGTTTGGAAGCATATCACATTGCGCGGTTCAATCTATGAAATACACTTTTTAAGTACATTTTTTAGATTTCATAACACTCCTCATGTATTGGACCACAACTGTTATTCTATTAAGACAAAGTATTATTTGAGATGATGTTAGTTTAAATTCTGTCTACAACCTAATTAATCTGTCAGTTAATTAGATTGTAGACTGAATTTTAAGTAACAGCATAATAAATTTTACTAAGAAAATGTTATTATTTTAATAAGCTATCTCCTATAACTAATTTATAAGAAAATTGGCTTCCAGTAAAAGTAATTTATGATAAGTAGTACAATTTCACAAGTTATGTCAAATTCGTGGAAACAAATGAGTTTTATATCACAATTCTTCCACGCGTGTACACAGAACCAGACCACAAAAAATAAGGATGATATTTATATAGCCTTATAGTATCTTTCATGAACTCTACAAAATTTTAATGTTTGAGCTAGTCCATCTTTGTTCTGTAACGTAAATAACAACTTAACTAAACCTTAATAGTCTGTTATTTTCGGTATCAAATACATAACAATGATTAGAGCACATATGATAGATGTATATCTATCATATCTAATCTTTGTTACGTATCGGACTGATATACCGTTAGAAATACTTCTAGCGATATATCAGTCCCTTATTGGAAACAAATGCCAAAAGATCTACTGATTTCCATTGTAACAATATTTTGAAATGTCCGTTGTACTATCCGCATGATCGTACCTCCTGTTAATCAGTAGCAAAATCTCGAACAGGCACCGAGCAATATATGAGATCCTCAACCCTCAAAGTCGAGGATCCCATATAATCGGGTAAACATATGGACTGCCTCGTAGCTTGCAAATAATTTAATTTAAAAGTTGAATTAACTATATTTCACATTGGGCTCGGCGATTCCATCAGGCCAGCTTACAACCATGAAATTTGTTAAGCGTTGAATGATAAACAATAGGTTTAGGCTTTCAACTGAAAATCAGGGTCTAATTAACAGCCTGTTCTTTAAGGTGATTGATTAAGGTACCTTGTAGTGAAACCATTAAATAATCTAGGACATTATTCACAGACGGCCATCTCATCCCAAACTAAGCAAAGTTTTTACTCTGAAAACCAGATAACTCATATACTGCTTTTCTTTGTAAATACATGCTTATATAGATAACTAGCTATGCCCCATGGTTTTACCGGCGTTAAACTTTATAAATATTTATATGTTAATCCTATAATAGCCTATGCGTTAATCCAGAGTGTCAGCTAACTCCATACCAAATTTTATTAAAATCTCTCCAGCCGTTTAGCCGTGAAGAAGTAACAAACATACACACTTACACATTCACAAACTTTCACCTTTATAATATTAGTGTGATTACACCCAGACTCAGGAAAACCAGACATGTTCATGCACCAAAATATCTGTCCTGGATGGGAATCAAACCCACGACCTGCGGCGTGAAAGGCAAGTATAGTTGGTCCACGCCAATCGGCTCACCATTTATTCTTACTTAGCCCCAATAATAATAAGTAATTTACAAAAAAATACAAGTCAAAGATTGACTCTCTACGTAATTTGTATAAATCCATTTCAAACTGTTTTAACAGTAAATATCATATCCCGCATCCCGCAACTACTTCCTCCCAACAATCCTTAAAGTCGTCCATTCAACATCAACTCACAACAAGTTACCAACGTTAGCTGATACGTCTGCCGTCGGAATCGCAAGCAGGCAACAACTGGAGCACGTATTATTTGAGAGTTTGTCGCTTCCAAAACTTCGTTGTCGCCGCGACAAAGACGCCCAACAGAATTACGTGTTACGAGCGACGAATAATAACGGGATTCACGCGTGATCGCAGTTTGGTGATAGTGAGATATCGTCGTTTGCCGTTCAATATCCACCACGTTAAATAAAAATAGACAAACTTAAATATTGTATACTTTTTAATTATATGCTCATGTAAAGTGTAAATCGAAACTCATAGCTAAATTGTTGTTCTTCGGTTAGAGGATCAGCATTGCCATCCAGTGTGGCGTGTGGTTCTGGGCACATTACCCATCTACGATGCGGAGGGGTGCTTGAACGCCTATTAGAGTCAATAAGGTATCTGTCTTAGATCTATATATTATTTTTGTTAATATAGTAATTCAGTTTTTATTTTTATTAGTTGGTTAGATACCTGGAGGAGTAAAAGAAGAATCAATATAGGTCGGACCCCAGAAAAAGCAGAGTTGTTAATTTTTTGGGTATAGGGATGATTTGGGCCTCTATCCACAAGGATGGATATGTACAACTGGAGACAGAGTGATAAAAATATGGTGGGGAATGGGTAGGATTTCATCTAGGATAGGAATGATAGTTATTAGAGTTTATTACTTGCAAACACTGTCCGAGGGAAGAACACTCATCATATACATAAAACACTATCCATAAGACAATTGTAACGAAATTGTAAATGTGAAATAACGGAAACGCATGTAACTAAAGAAAGCAAGGGACAGTTTTGAGTATATTGACGTATTAATGTGACTTATTATTGTTGAGAGTTGTTTTTATAGATCTATACATATCTAGAGACTATTTATACAGATTATTCATAAAACATAACCACATAAAAGAAAATCATGCGCAGAAATGAAATCAATGTTAGTTCTCAATTAATTTACCAAAGCTTTTGAAATGTGGAAGAAGGCGTATATCGTTTAATGCATAAGTAGGTTAGTGCAAAGTAAGTTTGTAACGCTTTCACTCGTAAACTATCAAACCAATCATCTTGAAATTTGGCACACGGGTAACCAGGGGTATAGAAAAGTCATTAAAGAACCTTTCACCCAAACAGTCCCAGCCCCTATATATAGAATGATAACGCGAACGAACCCACAAGCAGAAAGCTAGAAACCTTTAAATTAATAAAACACGTTAACGCTAACCTTCTTTTCCCTTTTTATAATAGGTAAAATACAGGTAGAACCTTGGTACCTGGGGCCTAAATTGAGTTTGGTTTTATCCAAAATCTATTAGCCAACTCGGGCGTGTGGACCGGTTGAACCGAAATGCCGTCTGATTTAATCTCAGATGTAGTAATTGGAACTTGATATTAAAATGGTTAAGAATTAAGTAGTCTTAAAAAGACTTAGACAGCCAGGCTACATTAAAAGCCCTGATGTCACACAAAATCGAATCGAAACTAACCCAGAACTGTATCACGGCTCTGAACAAACTTGCCACTAAAAATAAAGTAAAACTCGTATGGGTACCAGGCCATACGGGAATAGAAGGCAACGAAAAAGCAGATGCACTGGCTAGGAAGGGATCTGAAAGTCAGTTCTGTGGACCAGAACCGTGCGTAGGGATTCCTCCAAACGTAATAGGAGCATTCCTCAAAAATGAATCCACAATTAAACACAACCAAATGTGGACCAAAACCAAGGAACTAAAACACTCCAAACAACTCATGAAAGGAGTAGACAAGAGCTGGTCCAAGAAGCTTTGGAAATACAACAGAAACCAGCTACGACTAATAGTAGCAGTATTCACGGGCCACTACGGCACCAACTACCACCTACACAAACTGGGACTGTCAAATAGCCCGATCTGCAGGACCTGTGGGGAAGAAAATGAAACAATGCTGCATATAATATGCAAATGCGATGCATTGGCAAGACACAGAATGGCAATCCTGGGGCTTGCATATCCAGAACCAGGTGACTACAAGGATCTACCTCTAAGGAGCGTACTGGATTACGTGCAGACTTCATTCAGGGCTCTAGGGATAGAATAAAACTATTGGGGATTAGTACAAAAGATCCTGAAGGGTCGAAGTGCTGTACAGTAGTACACCCCAAACAAGATAAGATAAGATAAAGTCTTAAAAATAATTGAGTTGAGGACTACTATAGGCATCCTAAATCTCTATACTGCCATTCAGTAAATTGGAGATAGCCATCTTTTCGGGACAAGTCCCTCCCTCTTATCCACCACTGAAACTTCTGTAAGCCAGGATCAACAGTGGCACAAAATGAAATAACACCAAGCGGCGAGGCTCATGCATGTCCCGGGGAATCGCTTTAACTGTCTTGGATCCCGCAACGAATTTAATCAAAAAGAAACAAAGTGGAGTTCGAAAATGAATAGTTCCACGTCCCTCCAGAGCAAACTGATGATATAACGAGACAGAATGATATAATATAGGCTATAGTTTCACAAAACGAGAGAATTCCAACTAGAGAAGCCAGCTGCTAAAGTACCGAGGAACAATTTAAGGGTCCTAAGTGAACTGTTATATTTGATTCCAATATTAGGTATGGCAAAAGCGCTTAACATAATCCAGATAACACCATTTATGCTCAAAATATGCTCGGAGTTTCCCTGCGAGATCAATTCAGAAATGTTGAAACCCGCGGTAGGCGAACTAAAGAAACCGACATAGCTCGAAGAATTGCCAAGCTGAGGTGGCAGTGGGGCTTCTACGAGGTTTTTGAGTGACGACCACGTACCTAAAACGTAGCGTGAGCAAGCCTTCTATAAGATGGACCGAAGATCTTGTGAGGGTTACTGGAATCCGCTGGATGCAGAAAGCGGAAGACCGGCAATTTTGGAGATCAGCCAGGTTGAACCCGCGGTCAGTGATTGCCAAAGCAGTTTAGTTTCTGAGCGTCTCCGTGCTTCGGAAGGTACATGAACCAGTCAGTCTCGGTTTAAATGTCGATAAGCCATCTCAAAAGCCTACTGGGTGCCTTGAAAAACTTTGATACTATGGTGACCACTGTACGGGCAGTGGCCGTTTGCCAAGCCAACTTGGTTACATATAATAGAACTTTTATTACTTAATCGCATAAAATACTAATTGTTAATTCCGATAGTTCATTTAATCAAAGTATTTGGTAATTTATCGGTCCGCAGCAGATATAATTATTAAGAGGTTTAATCAATCAGGTTTTTGGTTAACGAAGGATGCATGCTCGTAAATTTTACTTTTGAGGAGAACACCAACAATTACGCAGAGTTTTTTTTTTTTTTTCTTACACAGATCACACAGATTATCCTAGCCCCAAACTAAGCAAAGCTTGTACTATGGGTACCAGGCGACGACATACATACTTATATAGATAGATAAATACTTATATACATAGAAAACATCCATGACTCAGAAACAAATATTCGTGCTCATCACACAAATATTTGCACTTACCGGGATTCGAACCCAGGACCGCCAGCTTCGTAGGCAGGAGCACTACCAACTAGGCTACGGTGACCGTCAACACCATAAGCAACAACTTTTGTTCTACGAGTTTGGACATAAGTCAATACAGGAAAAAAAATGATTTTAATAGGTTAGGTTGTACTGTCGTTGAATTTATAGCCTATGTTGCATTTATAAACGAAAGGACGACGCGCGAACGACGCTAAACTCGCGCGTGTGCGATGCTCGTAGAGTTATTTAAACATTCAAGCGGGAAATTAAAATAAATTTTTAATATATTAAACCTAAAATAAATACTTAATCAGACAACCGATCGAGCATATATTGTGTTTGCCTGCTAAATAATTTCAGTAAGTGGACCAAATCTCGTGTATATGCCCCATTGAGTATGTTTCGCCGGAGCGTCACAACTGGGCCGTGTTGAAACCGGTAGTAGAGACACCCGCTGAGTTTGTTTCGCTGGGTCTTCTCAGTTGGGGCGCATTGGATCCAGTGGTAGCATTAAAGCGCGACCGTCGTTATTAACACAAGGTCCGCCATAATAATAACATTTAATTCGTACCTTAATATAGACAGAACCATTCGACAATATGTAGTAAAAACATATCTAAAATTTAAAATTTTGATAATTAAACCTACACATGATCCTTGACAATAACTTAATTTAAATTAGTTAAATACCGTTACTGTTATAAAAGAAATCTTATTGTAAATTATTTCCTACAATCCGTGTTCCTAAATATCTATATGTACCTAGAAATAATTATAAATTAATTATATTATATTACTACGGATATGTTCTGACTATTTACAAGCGCTTTTTGAAAGTTTATGTGAATAAAAAACCTTTTTATTTTTATTTATTATTTTATTTTAAATAATCAAATGTTGTAGAACAAAAGTTGTTGCTAAGGGTGTTACCTATCTAGTACGTAGTGATTCGCGAGGTTACGAAAATAGGCTCGCGGTCAGTCCATGGAATAATACCGAAAATAGCGTTGCAATTAGAGAGTATATCCAGCAGGAAGTTGAGTAGACTGTCCTGTAGATCGGGTTGTTCAGCAGACTTAATATTTTAGGTATTTTAATTATGTGTGTTTATATTCCGCGCTGCTACAGGTAGCTTAGGCGACGACAATGTGTATAGTTAATTTTGTCTTGTGGCAGATGTTTTTAGGGCTATATTTAAAGGAATCACTACAAATGGTTCTGGTCTACAAAGCGGAGTTTTGAAACGCTTGCTGGCCAGTATAAGTAAGTTCTTTTTTCAAACGTATCTTCAGAGTGTGTTCTCACCTGACTGAACCTGAACTGAATAAAACCGTAAAACACGGCATGCAAACTAGTGATGAATAAAATCGTGCAACATTCCCAAACTTGATATTGCCATATCAGACGAGACGGTATACAAATCGTTAAATAATTGGCTGTCACCCACAGTTCGATCGGTAACGAATCGAAGTTAGTTGTATGAAATATGTGAAAATAAAATGTTGGGACCGAACAAATTGCATGGCTGACTGGCGTTATAAAACGATAAATAGTCACCCAGAGGGAAACCGTAATAGTCCAAACTTCAATATCATCGAAACGCATCTTCTCTTATATGGCATTAAGTAAAATTAAAACGAGAAGAGTCTATACAAGAAGAGCCTATTGGCGTGGTTGGCAAATGCTTGCTTTTCACGCTGGAGGTCATGAGTTCGATACCCACCCAGCACATATATTTTTGTGCATGAACATGTCTGTTTGTCCTGAGTCTGGGTGTAATTATCTATATAAGTATATATTTACAAAAGAAAAGTAGTATAATGTAGTATATCAGTTATCTGGTTTCCATAGTACAAGCTCCGCTTAGTTTGTGATCAGATGGCTGTTTGTGAATAATGCCCCAAGATATTACTATTATTATATGCGTACGTATACACGAACTTACAACACTCCAGTTATAGTCGTCGCTACATCAGTAGATCCATTTTCATGACAAATCTCGACCTTACCGTCTACATTATAAAGACGCTGTCAAGGTGTCAAAGTGTATCTACTGTGACTTGGGCTGCACTAGTACGCCAAAATGTCAATCGTAATTAGAAAGGCACGGTCGACATTTTAGACTTTAATATTAAAAAATAATTTAAGATCGCGTTGCCCCCTTAACACGTGATCGTTAATCCCGTGCAAGTGATCTGACCCCCATTCCGAATTCCATCTTTTTACTTCAACGGCCGCCTGAGCTGTGGCCCGAACCCTATAAGGGTGCCCTCAGGTATTAGTCGCTTAAATTAAGCTACTGGTTGAGAGCCTTTTGCGCTAGCCAACTGATCGTTGTTTTCAATTCTTTAATTTAAATATACAATTGCTAAATATAACAATAATAGCTTCATAACTTGCTACTTATTATTTATTTCAGGATATTAAAAATATATGTGACGAAACAGACCGCACAGACGGACTAATTCAAAATATTTTTTTGCTTTAATTACTGTTTTTAAACTGTGTTTATGTAATACATTGTGAGCTTGACAAGTACAAGTATATGTAAATACCCAAGTGCTGAATAAATTGCATTATTTCATTTATTTGTAGATATTTCGCCGTTCGTCGTTTAACATTATTAGACATAATTAGTAGTAAGCGAATTTCTGTGAAGTTAATTACACCGCTCATTCGAGTATATATATGTATGTATGAGTGGAATGCATTTGAGACTTTGTTCGATACTTTTATTCTGTAGATATTTAGGAAGGTGTTGGCGTTCAGGATCTATAAATCTTGGAAGTGACATGTAAGCATTATTTATTTGTGTTACATGTGATCTCTAATGGAGCATGGATTGATTTGGAAAAGACTAATGACGCTTGCTCCAAGGTAAAGGATTTCGGTGCCTTTCTTCAGTAAACAGGTATCCATATTAATATTGTAAATGAAAAATACTTTAAAACTTTCTGTCTATTGATATGTCTGTGAAAATTTGTCAATGGCCTTCCCCAGGGCTCCATCTACCTTCTTGCCAAGTTTGAAAACTTTACAACGAGGTAGATTGAACCCTGGGGACGGGCAAAGACTACTTTTACAGACACATCGATTAAAAGGCAAGCAATGTAGTCTACGTAAGGGAAATTGTGGGCTCAAAGCTACTAAAATAAAACACACACTTTTTAACCCGTTACATAATAATCCTTAAGATCATCAGAAAATTTTAAACTACATATCCCAGAGCATAAATCTGTTTTTATGGGAAACTCTTAGTGTACAGGCAGATTGACTATGGATTGCCTTGCCTATCATAATTAGACGTGCCCAGACAATAACGAGTATTCTATTCTAAAATAATAATGGTGATCTTGGTTTAAAACTTTAAAACATACTTTACATCTGTTTGTCAGTCTGTGACATTGTAGCTTCTATGTGCAGACGCCAGCACATCCGATCTGTCAAATTTCTTTTATAGATTTTCAACTATATCACAAAAGCATAAGGTTCACTTTCAATTGGGGAAATTTGACAGATTGGGGTGGCTTGATGTGCTGGCGTCTGTACCTAAACAATTTTTACACGTCAAAGCTAATTTAATCGCTATTCAATTTTAAGTTAAGTGAATAATGTTTAGACGCTGATAATAATACCTAAAACTATGATTAATACAGTAATAACTTGAAAGCGGATTAATAAACCTAATTATATACTCATTTAAATTTATCTCTCCAATTTAATAGCTTTTTCATTGTTAGTGGATCGTTTTGCGGTCCTCCCTATTTTCGGCGAGATCTTGAACTTCTTGATAAAACCCTTCTACTATATATGTATTTTACGTGATCCATGTAAGGATAAATACCATGTAAATCTCTTATTACTAAAGTATTAGTGTGGTATATGGTATAAAATATTTTTGTATAAAGGTGTATATACCACAAATTAATAATAATAATATAAGATAATAATATATAGGGACAATGTCACACAGATCATCCTAGCCCCAAACTAAGTAAAGCTTGTACTATGGGTACCAGGCGACGATATACATACTTATATAGATAAATAAACACTTAAATACATAGAAAACATCCATGACTGAGAAACAAATATTCGTGCTCATCACACAAATATTTGCACTTACCGGGATTTGAACTCAGGACCACCATCTTCGTAGGCAGGAGCACTACCAACTAGGCTACGGTGACCGTCAAATTGGACATAGAATATTTATGAAATTAGTTGCAACGTGTTGAATTGTAATTGTTACTGTGTGGCTAACGGCAAAGAATCACCAAAGAATCATCAAATTTTGTGGAAGGCGTAGAAGTCATCTCGAGGAAAGATCTTTCAGAGAACGGGATGCAACATCTCTCTGTGTACTATGACAATCATAAAACACATTTTCTCTCTCAATGTTAATATATATTTATTTATTGTATTGGTTATATGTTTAGAACTGTTTATGTATTTATATATGTATTTATTTAAGTATTTGTATGTAAGTTTATTTATGTTCTTCTGACTAATGAGTTTTTGAAGTTATACTTCTTTTGGCGCGATGGAGAAAAATGATGAGAGTGAATTTTTACGATGCGCGCGCACACCGACACCAAAAAATTTAACAGCATGAAGTTAGTTCTAGGTGGTATGAAAATGTACGAGAGTGAATTTTTACGATGCGCGCGCACGATGCGCGCGCATCGTAAAAATTACAGCATGACGTTAGTTCTAGGTGGTATGAAAATTGATAACTATGTTCAAGTTGTATATTAAGAAGTATAACTTCTAACGCGTGTACATAAGTACACACAAGTTTTTTATTTAATATATAGACTAACCTACACACAATTCCTCTTTCACACTATATCTCCTCTCGCGGGCCTGTTGGAAGAGATTTCATTAGAAATAAGCAGTGCCTTTGTACTCTTTCATTTTGTATACTTGCTTTTATTTACTTTTTATTATGTGTACATAAAAAAAAAAAAAAATGACCGCCAACCCATCTACCTAGCTTGGCGTTTATGGCAAATCACTTCGAATTATGGACACTACTCCTCTGTGGAAATCCTTTGGAGACACCTTTGTTCAGCAGTGGAAGTCATTTAGCTGACATGATGATGATGAAATTGTAGCTAATGAGGTCCTGAGTTTTAATCACGGGCGGGTAGAGAAATTGTTATAACATTAAAAAATAAAATATAAAAATAAAAAAGGTTTTTATTCACGTAGACTTTAAAAAAGCGCTTGTAAATATTCAGAACATGTTTGTAGTAATACAGTTATTATTTCTAGTTACTTATTACAGATATTTAGGAACACGGAATGTTAAAACATTTATACAATTTATTTTATAATGGTAGTGATATTTAGCTAGCTTCTATTAAGTATTGTCAAGGAGATTATGTTGAGGTTTAATTATTAATTTTTGATTATTTGTTTTGAGAGAAAATTTCTCACTACGTTCTCGGTGACGTTAAGCAGTCGGTCCCGGGAACAACGTTGAACTTACTTGACCTGACTGGCTAAGTCGTCGCATCGGATCAAAACTGCAGCTAAATAAAAAAATAATAAAAACTGCAGTGATGTTTTCGTACACAATGATGCATTATAATATGGCTTTCGCAGATGACTATTGCTGATAAAAGTGCAGCGTAGCTGACAGCAACGAATATAACTACCCCATCTCTTCTCATGAAGGGCGTAGACGACATCCCGATAATATTTACAAGAGAACGGGCAGCAGCGTCTCTCTGAGTTCTTATTCACATTCATATTCATATCCTTTATTTGCAGTAAAGTTGGTACATTTAATTGGTCTTATAACTAATTACAGGTCCTTACAACTTCAGTCAATTTATTGACATGCAAATATTAACATTATTATAAATATATTGTTATTAAATTATCACTTACACCATGATATTGCAATTGCAAACCCAAGCTACCAAGCTTATGACATATCGCTCCGAATGATAGACATATATCCAACGCTTTCGTTGACTTCATACAGTTTTAAAATAATAAAAAAAAAGTTGGTTTTATTTATCTCCACAAATTACATAAGATTTAGTATCTAAGTTGACAATTAGTACATTTTGAACATTTGTCATTTGTGGGAGATATGGAGTCTAAACTAAGCCTTGGCCTGTATTTTAGACCTCCAGGCCCCCCAATACCGGAAGTGACGGTATGATTTTGCCAACATTGCATGTTTTGGTTTATGCGTTGATCGTTATGCACCTATGCGTAGGAATGATGTGTGTGTGTGCGTGTGTGTGTGTGCGTGCGTTGGCGTGATGATGACAAGGCTCTGTTAAAACTAGTCGCTATGACTAAAATGCGATCAGGAATTTTCTGAAATTTATATAAGTAGATTCTGCAAACACAGTCAGCTAACAATTTCATTTCATTTGCCCTCATTGCCTTGCGTAGGTCAAATCAGACTAAAACGAACGACGTCATTTAGATCCTTATCCTATGAAATAACGTTGTTTCTGACCGGCTTAAGCCAATTCCAAGTCGACAAAGTAAGTTTTCATTCTACTGATTTGGGAAGGAAAAATTGGTTCCATATGTTTGTTCCATCGCGTACATAAATCTTTTATTTCATGTTTTACTGGTTCACATTTCCGAAGTAAAGTTTAGACACTCGAAATACGGAAAATGATTAATTTCTTTGTAATGAAAAAGACAAATGCATTTTTGCCGTGTTCATTTCTTCCAAGTGAAAAAGAATATGATGGTATAACATAAATCGTAGTAGACTGTAGAAAGTTAAGGAATGCAATCTACGCATTCACAGTTTACGAAATGACGGGCCTGTTGGCGTGGTTGGCAAATGCTTGCTTTTCACGGCGGACGTCTTGGGCTCGATTCCCACCCAGGACAGATATTTGTGTGCATGAACATGTCTGTTTGTCCTGTCTGGGAGTAATTATCTATATAAGTATGTATTTACAAAAGTAAAGTAGTATATGTAATATATCAGTTATCTGGTCTCCATCGTACAAGCTTTGCTTAGTTTGGGATCAGATGGCCGTGTGTGAATAATGTCCCAGGATATATTATTATCATTATACTATATAATTAAAACAAAAATATCATTTCTTTTGATTTCCTTTATCTAAACTGCCACATCCATTTCGATGTATATTAGCAAGGATTGTTACTGTCAAGTGCATGAAATGGGAAACTGACCGCTACCATCGTCCAGCAACGATTGAGATCACACAACTCTTTTTATTGTTCATCCAGTTACTTTATCTATACTGTGTATAATAAAATTGTAGGAAAGTCAAAACTGTACTTTGAATATTTTTCTAAAAGGATACTTGGGGCGTGATCTACAATCGATATCGAAGTCAAAAATATAGTTTTTAGAATTTTCGTCTGTTTGTCTGTATGTATGTCCGGGCTAAACTCAAAAATTACTGCATGGATTTACTTAAAATTTTGCATGAATATGACTAAGAGGTCGGGTCAGCATATAGTTATCACGCTATCACCTACGGGGGAGGAGCTGTGATAATTTATAAAGATTAACGCGGGAAAAACCGCGGGGTGCAGCTAGTATATAATATTCCATTGATTGCTTCGTTTGTGTAAAGATAGCATGTTCAACTACAAGTCCTGGGTTCAAAGTATTGATGGGGTTTTTCTGCTAATACCCAGAAATAATAGCCCTGAAACCGATCTACTTAGATTGAGCCGAGGTCATCTTGGAGTTGCAATTTATCATAGTGTATAAGTAGTATTTTACTAATCAAGCCATTTCATTTGATACCCAGGGTTGTATAAAAATACGTTATCCGCCATTTAGTGGCGGCGGCCATCTTTAACCGATTTTCATCAAACATAACTACTACTTACTTACTACTACTAAAAAAACAAAATAAAAATCGGCTCATCCGTTTGAGAGCTACGGTGCCACAAACAGACACACAGACATGGACGTCAAACTTATAACATCCCTCTTTTAGCGTCGGGGCTTAAAAGCCAATGAATTATGAACAGTTTCTATGACTGATTAAGGATTAAAATATAAATGGACCCAACACAATCCATGATGTAACATTTGTGCTTCCGAGGGTAGTATTAATGTGGTGGTCGGATCCAAGTTCAGTCAGTGACTGTGACCTACATTTGAGCTTCCTACTATATACTGTATTACCACAATAACTGATAATATTTTAAATTGTCTATTATAGATAATTTCTAATTGACCACGTAGACTAGACATCAATTATCTTGATAGCGCTTGTCATAATTTGACTACGATACGATACTTTTATCATTGGAAGACGGTATTAATATGCTGTGGGGTGACAGCATAGAAAATCATCAATATCTCATCCCGTGGGAGGCGAAGAAATCGTCCGAGGGAATACCTAACAGAAAACAAGCAGCAGCGTTTTTCTGTATAACTATCCTTTTTCTGTATAACTTTTTTTGTTTTTATACACAATTTTTTTATATAGTTTTAGGAGAGTATTTATACGACCAAAGATTTTTTTAATAAAAGCTCCTGTAGATTTGGTACACGCTGATGTTGCATGCTGTTGTTGATGTTTTTCGTACAATTTCTATGATTTTTCTAGAATTATTAATTTTATGGTATTTAAATAATTTAGATTTGTAATTGTAATGGATATGTGGAATGGAATTCTAATAAACTTCACGGTAATTTAATGTTTTAAACATAACTTTGCATACCCCCATAGAGGGTGAAATATGTCATGTACCTACTTACTACTGTATAACACCTTATGCCTACCGTATTTCATGCAAATAAATGATATTATTATTATTATTATAATAGCCAGCCAACCGAGCAACTGGGTCATCTGATGCACCACCAGGCGGGAAGCAAGTACTTTGAGAAAGGAATACGCTCGTTACTTGTAAGTTGACATGTCATACCGTATCAGAAATACCTCCGCAGTTAATTGATTTCACAGAGTGGTAGTCCAAGGTAAAAAGTTTCTTGTGAAATGCTCGGTGGTAGATGGCCATTCATACAGGTGATATAGTGGAATTTCCACTTCTGGCGAGAGAGTGTGGGGCAGAACGCAGCTTGAGGTATGAGTTCTAGCAATTCCCTCAAAACACTGCGTGATAAAGCGACTTCTCTCCGCAGGGCAAAAGTATCAAGCCACACAGTGGGACCGCCGTCGCTAACAACGAGTCGAGCTACGCGACGTTTAATACGATGAAAATGAAGAAGAAGTCGATACTGTGTACCCTGTCCCTGAAGTGGCAGCAGTATTCCATATATTTGCAGAACTATGTAATTAGTCTATAACATTATTATGTCTTTGCTAATAATTATACGAAGTTTTAACGGCATAACTTACAGTAATATACGAAACGTAACTCTCTCTCTCTTTCTATGTTCACTTACTTATATCTCCCTCTCAACTTCCGTTCACCCCGATCACTCTTTTCGTAACGCTCTCGTCAAGCATTCGCCAGCTTAAGCATAAGTCATGCGTGCGTAAATAAGTTTTTATTAGCTTTGTATAAGCTACTTACTTAAACTAGAATCAACAGTGTATTTAAATGTTTTAAAATAACCAAGTCTAAAATGCCGAGGCAAAAATTATATTTACCTAAAAACCGAAACGTGACCGCTCCCACATTTTAATTCTTCTACAAATATGGCCAGTTAATAGTGTTACTTTCATACTTCATATAATTGTCGTAGAGTTTTATTATAGGGCGTTAGTTTTTGGACGTGGTAATTGCCAGCGGTATTCTAAAGGTATTTTCTGGGATCAAATTATTAGATTGCAAGTGAAGTACGAGATTTGACTGGTCTGTTGGCAGTGGTTAGTGACTCTGATTGCTAAGGCAAAGGTCGTGAGTTCCATAGCCACCCAGGACAGATATCTGTGTGCTGAGCACGATTATTAGTTCTGTGTGCGGGTATAATTTATAGAATAGAATAGTCTTTATTGTACACACAAGCAGGATAAATAGATAGGACAAAAAAAATACAATTTAGTACAATGGGCGGTCTTATCGCAATAAGCGATTTCTTCCAGACAACCTTTGGATGGATAGGACCTGTAATTGTTTAAAAAGTGGGTGTGCAACAAATGAAGTAGTGGATAAATATATTTAAAAAAATGTGTATAATAGTGTAAATGGGCATACCAAATACATGTTATATATGTCTACATATATGATTAATCAATTATATGTGCGTTTTTAGAAATATATAACTATGTTTATCAGTTGTCTGGCGGTCATAGTGCAGGCTCTGCCGAGTTTGGTAGATGGAAGTATGTTAGTAGTCCCAAGATATTGATTTATTATTTTATTACTTTTCAGCACTGTCCAGTGTATGGACAGGAAGGAAAGGAAACTCAATCAAAAGTAGAATATTTGGTTAACTCATAATATAACACGTACGGCTGGCGTGTTTGGTAAATGCTTGCCTTTCACGGCGCAGATCTACGCCATCAACTACACAGCATACATAAAAACACACTTGTATTTGTTACTATTGGCGAGCTTAAGTAATCTATCCGTCGCTGCTATGGTCTATACATATTTGACGGTCACCGTAGCCTATTTGGTAGTGCTCCTGCCTACGAAGCTGGTGGTTCTGGGTTCGAATCCCGGTAAGTGCAAATATTTGTTTGATGAGCACGAATATTTGTTTCTGAGTCATGGATGTTTTCTATGTATTTAAGTATTTATCTATCTATATAAGTATGTATATCGTCGCCTGGTACCTATAGTACAAGCTTTGCTTAGTTTGGGGCTAGGAAGATCTGTGTGACACTGTCCCTAGAATATATTATTATTATTTTCTTTTTTTTTTCTCAGCTTTTGCTGGCATTTCTTAACATTTACGGGCAAGCGCCAAGTAAATGACGAGGAGTTAGCTAGTCATATTTCCGTCAGTTGCATTATTGTCGTCGTCTAGTTGGAGGAATTATTATTATTATTCCAACTTATTTATTTTTATATTTAATACATATTTATTCTTATAAAATCGATATATAAAACAATAATACACAAATAAATACGTAAAAAACAGAACTCCCTCAGCGGCGGGGTTATACGCCCTAGGCCGCCGGTGGTCAGGGCGACAGAGTGAGGTACCTCCTCACGATGCGTGCCGTTCCCATAATTGCCGCCTTCTGTATCCGGCCCTTGACCCAGTGATCTAGTGAGAGCCTCTTAAGAAGTTGGTCGAGGTTATGAGACCGTTAACGGAAACGACTATTGGGACAATTATTGTTGAGATCACATCCCACATGGCGGTAACCTCGTAAGCTAAATCTAAATACTTTGACAACTTGTCATTCTTGGTTTTTACGAAGTTATCCTCAAAAAGGACAGTGATATCAACAATAAATGCCCGATGCTCCAACCGGTCTACCAAAACGATATCAGGCTTATTGGCAATAATAGTCCTGTCCGTAATGATAGAGCGGTCCCAGTAGAGCTTGGCACAACCGTTTTCTAGAACTGGTTCCGGTACATACTTTTAATACGGCACTTTGGAGTCTACAAGACCACATCAAAGAGCAGGCTGCTGGTGGATAATCCTGGCAACTTGGTTATGCCTGTGCAAGTAATCGCCGTTGGCAAGATAGGAACAACCGGAAACAATGTGTCTGATAGACTCTTCGGGACACGCCCGACAAATGTCGATGGTACCGTCCTTGAAGATGTGCTTCCGATAGTTCCTCGTCTTGACAACTTCATCAGCAATTGCACAGGCAAAACCTTCAGTTTCCCCAAATAGGTCACCAAAACGTAGCCAGGCCACAGACGCTTTTAGGTCCACATGAGCACCATGTAGGGCCTGGTGGAACCTACCATGAAGCACCTTGCTCTTCCATACGTCAATTCGATCCCGAGTGCTAAGTACGACGGGCTTTCTCCAGTCTTCTTTAGCCAAGGAGAGGGGCGTGAGTCCGTTGTCAACGGCGGCGAGACGTCTCGATGCATCCCACACTCAACACCAAGGAAATATTCCCTGAGATTGCATACCTCACGGTTGTGTAGGTTCTTGGCATTGAGGAAGCCTCGACCCCCACACTTCCACTTATTATTATTATTATAGAAGTTGATAATCAATAGGTATGATACGAAAGCCAGTCAGCTCAATTAGTCGTGACATACTGTGCGCACGAATAGTATTACCCACAAATACCTCGTAATTAATAGGTTACTTTGATTTATATTTAAGCTACGTTTTCAGTTGAAGACTTGGTAACTTATATTTACACCTATAGGTGAATTACCAAGTCTTTGCTGCCTGTAGGTATTTCATATTCTAAAATATTCAGCAATTTTCACTTTGTTATTTTTTTATATTCAAGAGTTTTATGGTCACTATCCGACTGCACGTGTGGCGCAGTGGTTAAGACAGTTGTCTCACCACTTAGTGAAATGAAATGAAACTTGGGTATTAACATACACTTGTGCTTGTCAAGTTCACAATGCAGTACATAAACATAGTCGAATACGGTATAAAAATTACAAAAAATTAATTAGTCCGTCCGTGCGGTCTGTTTTATCAGATATATTTTCTTAAATCCTAAAATAAATAACAAGTTACAAATCTATTATTTTGAAATTTAGTTGTACTATATTAAAATTAAAGAATTGAAGGCAATGAGCATTTGGCTAGCGCAGAAGGCTCTTAACCAGTAGCTTAAATTAAACGACTAATACCTGAGGCCACAGCTCAGGGGGCCGCTGAAGCAAAAGGACAGAATTCTAAGAGAGGGTGTGATCAGTTGCACGGGATCACCGATGACGCGTTAAGGGGCCAAAGCGATCCTCGCCGCTGACGAACCTACTCTAGCTAACCTGCGACTTTCTCTAGCTACCTAGGTGGACGACCCGGAGAATAAAAGCCACAAAAAAACTTTTTTCGTCTTCAATGTCTCGGTTTCGATTTCCGCACATTGCAACTATATGTAACCCATAAATAGGTGTTCTGAGTCTGGATGTATTTTGTGTCCGTCACTTTTAATTAGGGTAGTGCGTGAGTTATCGTTAAAAAAATTTAAATATCGTAAACTATAACTTTTTATTGGATATTTCTCTAGTTCAATTAGATATTTGTTTGCAATTAATACCAGTTTGGGACAAAATAAAAAAAATCTTAAATATTTCAGGTACCTAATGATTCCCAGTTTCAGGCGTTCCGATCGTGTCCGCTAACGCATCATGAGATTAAAGCATAGAGAGCGCATCTGACTTTCCGCACTCACTATATGTCCCGCGCAGATGGTTAATCTCTACTGAGCAGGGCCACCATAACTGTAATTCAGCCACGAAGACTTAATAATAATGAGAGCCATTGGTTGTATAGGCCTTTTTTGCATAACAAGCGAGAACAAATCAAATTAACATTAATTTTGTTAGCAAGGTTTATTTTTTCACCAAAACGTATTTGGTTGTTTACAAGATTTATATTCATTTGCTTGCTCCCCACTCTTAAATTGGACTCCCAAAGGGTTTTTGGTGGGCAAATAAAGTGCTGTACATACCAGGGGCGCATAGGTCAGCGGATATTAAAAAAAGTACATTTGTGTTCTTTTTTTTAATTACAATGTCCTTTTATTTTAATTTGGTTGTCATGATTGACTTCTACAACTTACGTAATTACCCTGCAGATGGGAATAGAGTCACCATCATCATCGTAGCCATATACTCTCACCGGTCATAGCCACATACTCTCACCGGTCTTAAAGTGATTGGCGAGGTTAAGCAACTAGGCGTTGGGTCAGTCCGTGGATGGGTGACCGCCAAAGTAGTTTAATTTCTGAGCGTCTCCGTGCTTCGGAGGGCACGTTAAGCTGTCGGTCCCGGTTGTAGCCATTAGGCAACTGTCGTGTCAGAGGCCTAATGGGCGGCTTGAACAACTCTGACACTAGGGTGCCCATACGATAAGTAAGTATTATCGAATAAAATGATGCAAAAGCAACTACGAAAGTGATCAGCAAGGTGAAGATCTTGGCATGCAGTCAGTCTATAGATGGGTGGTCGAGAAACACAATTGCAACGGTGATGGTACATAGAAATAGTATTTTTTTTAAATTTGCCTACTATTGTATAATAAGCTGCTACCAGCGACATCGTCCGCGTAAATGTGATTTTGAATTTGTTTGACGATCAACATGAAATTATGAAAGTAGTACAGACGAGAACGTGGAATATCTTTTACGCTGAGAATAGTACATTCCCCGAATCGTATGTTTCCGAACAAATCACGTGGACAAAGCCGCGGGTGGAAACTAGTATATTACTCATTATAACATTAGATATCTGCTGATTAACGCGTAGAAAGCCGTCCAGTCGTTACGAAGATTAGTTGAAACAAACAACAACAGCTTTTTAGACAGAATAGAAATACACACTTATCGTTTATTTTGTCTCAAAAACTTTGCATGACAAACTATTAAATAAAAAATAATAAAAAAAAAATTGTATAGCACGTGCAGAAGATAATATATAATATTAAACCAAACAAATATCATTGTTTCAGATATTTTGTGTTAGAAATCAGTTTGGCATTCAAGTGAAAACAATTAGTGGTTATTTTTCAGTTACAATAACAGTTATATAGTCGAAATTGTCAAATATTCTGAAGAATGACATTATCCCGCTTGTTTTTATGGTAGTTTTAAGAGACAGAAGACTTTTGAAAGCCCATCGTAAGCTGTCCGTTTTGTCTGGGTTATATAACTTATAGCGAGCTAAATATTAAGATAAGTTTTCACTCATTACGGACTCTTAAGCTAACCCGCTTGTTACAAGAATATTTTATAAATGACAGAAGACTTCTGAAAGCCGAGCTCATGCTGGCTATTTTGTCGGAATTATATAACAAAGAGCGAGCTTAATATTTTTCGCTAATCTTAATATAAATCACGCATTTTTAATTTATTTATATTTGTTACAAGAAAATTTTATAAGAAGCAGAAGACTTTTGAAAGCCGATTCATGCTGTCCGTTTACCTGAGTTCAAAGTAACTGGTAAAGTTGACCTTCACCAAGTTAGGGTACAAACATCCTCCCGATATTACACTTAGTTTCTTTCCAAGCCTTTGTATTTTCAGCACCAACAAGACCAGTATAATAAGAATTTATTATTTGAACTGTGAGGTTCCGGTTTATTGACGGTGGACGCCGCACTATTACAGTCCACTGCGTTGTTATTTTTTACGGCACTGTCCATGTCCCCATGGGTATTCTCAGTAACTTGGGTTATTTCTTTAGGAGAAGTAATGAATTTGGATGTTTATTCAAAGTTCTTTTAGTTTATATTACTCTGTTATTTCTGTAACGCTGAATTATGTGAGGTTCAAATAGTTTAATGGAAAACTATTGGAAATGTTTAGTATTTGCAGATTTATTTATAAAATAAAGATGCTTACTTATTATGAAGGATACTCAGATAATGACTGAGACTGGTGGCCGAGGTTTGTAGACAATAAATAGGATTAAAAATACCAGTAAAGAGAAGTTGCAAATATATAGCTTAAAATAAGATTTTTTTTATAATTTCAAAAGACGTATAATAAATAATATACAGTGTGTAATATACAACATTAATAAGGGCTAAGGCACATTGTATTCGGTGGTAGCATTAAAGCGTGAGCGTCGTTATAAACACAAGGTCCACCACACTAATAATACTTAATTATTATCTTAATATAATTTGTTAAACAATAAAATACCTATTTTTTAAGTATCTTTAGTACCGACAGTATCTGTAGGCGACCACGAACCGGAAGACGCAGCGTAGCGGGCCCCCTACAAGATGGTGCGATGATCTTGTGAGGGTCGCTGGAAATTGCTGAATGCAGATAGCGCAAGACCGGCAATTGTTTGTGGTTTTGGGGGAGGTCTTTGTCCAGCAGTGGGCGTCTTTTGGCTGATATGAATGAATCTTGTAGTAGATAGGTATGTAAGCCAAGTAAGCTTTGGCGTCTTATATTATGTAAATATTATATTGTCTCTTCAAATGAATGTAAATTCTTATAAGAAATAATAATCTATAACCGTATATAGACAGAACCATTCAGGCAAGATGTTTAAATATATCAAAAACGATGAATGTCGATAACCAATACAAATGCCAAAACAAACCACTCTGGGTTTAATGGCACAAAACAAAATAATATTGTATCGAACATATATATATATAAATAAATAAAAATAAACTAAACCTGTAAATAAATTATTTGACAATAATTTAATAAAAGCTACTTAACTATCTTAAAACAAACATGTTCTGACTATTTACAATCGCTTTTTTAGACTCTTGGTGCATAAAAACCTTTTAAATTTTAAATAAATATTATATTTGCTATCATATATTAATTAAATGCGCTACGAACAACGTTACACTCGTAGCTAACTTTCAAGTTGACAAAATTTTGATTACCTACTATTGATACTAAGCAACGTAAATAAAATCAAAACTATAGCAAATCTATTGTGAAGTACTTTATACGTATCACGTACTTCTCCATCCCAGAACAACAGCGTGACAATACACAAAGTGAACACATAGAAATCTAAAACAATGTGGTACATTAATCACGCGATCTGCGCGCTATGATTGATAGTTTATCGCAGTGTCTCGGAGCGATGTATCGAGAACCCGTTCACGCCTCTATTGATTTATACTCGTTTCCAAGACGTGTTGTGTGTCTCAGTTTAGTTATGGGCCGATATATGGCGTAGCTGGTACCGATATTTTATAGGAACCTGTTAAGTTTACAACGGTTGTCAGGAAGACGTCGCTACAAAGCGATAAGACTGCCGATTAAACCTCTATTTTCTTATTTTGAAATCATGTTTAGTACACTAAACTCGGCGCTCATAGCAGATGCCGCACGCCAGTGATTGGAGAGGTTAAGCTAGTAGGCTCGCGATAAGTCCATATATGGGTGACCGCCAAAGTATTTTAATTTCAGAGCGTCTCCGTGTTTTGGGGGGCACGTTAAGCTGTTGGTGACAGTTGTAGCCAGGCAACAGTCGTTAAGCCATGTCAGAGACCTACTGGACGGCTGGAACAATTCTGAGACTAGGGTAACCACTTCCCATACGATAAGTAAGTAGATTGGTTACTACACTTTATTGCACCAGAAAAATACAATTTTCTGGTGCAATTAAGTGTAGTCTATCTCTATCTATCAAAATCTTTATAAAAAGACGGTTCATGGTATTAAACATTTATTAGAATTTAATAATAAATAAATAAATATCTTGACAAATAACACACAGCCATCTGATCCCAAACTAGGCATAGCCTTTTTTTTTTTTTTTTTCTTTTTTTTTTTTTTACGTGGGGAAATCCTTTACGGATCCCCGCTGCTGGGCAAGCGACGGGGTATGTCGGGCTCCCTGTATTAATCTTCGGTTTACCGACTAAAACCCCACGGGGTTCCTCGAGTACCTGGGCCACGGGATTCGCGTAAGCATTCACCGCAGCCCAGACAGGTCTTGGCCCGCCTCTATCTAGGCAGGCCCCGTCACGAGAAGGACTTCAAGTCCTCCTTCCGCTAAAGGCGCGCGCCGAAACACGAGCGCCACCGCCTCGGGCCTGTTCTGGCCAGGCGGCAAACTGCCCTCCGTCTGCCGCCCGCAGGCTATCTCCTAGGGTGGCCGGAGATCCGCCACACGCGCTCTCCGACGTCCAGGTCTCCTGGCGCGGGTAGGAAGGGTGGTCGTGAGCTCCCGTTCCCGTTCCGCTGCCTCCTTCGCAGCCATCACCTCCTCGCAGAAGGAGACAACGGCATTCCAGGCTGTCTCGCTGTCGACCATGGATTGTGTCATGGCCGACAGCGAGAGGCCCCCCACGCCGAGTGTTGCGACTAGGGCACGGCGTTGTTCCACCCACTCTGGACAGAGAGTGGTGTGCCGTGTCCTCTGCGTCGCCGCAATGGTGACACTCGGGCGTCTGCTCCCGACCTATTAGACGCAAGTACTTTCCGAAGCATCCATGCCCCGAAAGCACCTGCGTCAGTCGGAACGTGAGAGCGCCGCGGCGCCTCTCAAGCCACCCCTCTAGGACCGGTCTTACCGCCACGATTGTGGCGTGCCCCGCACTGGGAAACTAGGCATAGCCTGTACTATGGCAACCAGACAACTGAAAAACATACTTATATATTTCTAATGTATTTAGATAAATAATAAAGATAAATTTCACCCAGACACAGAACAAATTATCATGTTCACACAAAGATTTGTCCCGGGTGGGAATCGAACCCACGACCTCTGGCGTAACAGTCAGGGTCACTGAACGACAACCAGAGCAGTTTAGACCAACAGGCCAGTTTATTAGGATTGGAATTAATCAATTAATTTTACACGTGTTACATGAAAATCTTTGAGGCAGACCATAGATGGACCATTGAGCCATTGACGGACCTATTGGTGTGGTTGGTAGATGCTTGCCTTTCACGCCGCAGGTCGTGGGTTCAATTCCCACTCAGAGATTTGTGTGCATGAACATGTCTGTTTGTCCTGAGTCTGGGTGTAATCTATATATATAAAAATCAATGAAGAGTAAATGCGGGGAACAAAGTGAATGGGGCACTACACGCCTTTATGAGTAGCCGGCAAGTCTCAAAGAAGGCTCGATGGAGTGTTAGTGCCAACTTTAATGTATGGAAGTGAAAGTTGGGTATGGCAGAAAAAGAATGAGAGTAAAATAAATGCAGTGGAAATGAGAGCTCTGAGAAGTATGTGTGGTGTGACTTTGAGAGACAGAATTCGAAATACTGATGTAAGAGAGCGTTGTGGTGTGAAAGAGGATGTAGTCACAAAGATTGAAAAAGGTATGCTGAGATGGTTTGGCCATTTAGAAAGGATGAATGAAAGAAGATTGACAAAAGAAGTATACCTGGCCTGTGTGAATGGTACAACCAGAAGGGGAAGATCTCGTAGAACATTCTCCGATCAAATCGGAGACGTACTTAAGAAAGGTCAGGTCAGGAGTACCCTAAACGAGCATGTATGGAGAATATTATGTTAGCAAACGAAGCGAAAGAGGTATGCAAGGATCGTATCAAATGGAAGTCCGTTGTCTCTGCCTACCCCTCTGGGAAACAGGCGTGAGTCTATGTATGTATGTATAAAAATCAATGCCACTTTTCGTTGTTATGTTATAACTCAACAACGCCTTTACCGATTTGGCTAATTTTGGTCTTGAATTATTCGTGGAAGTCCAGGGAAGGTTTGTACATAGAGAAAATTTAAAAAAGTCTTGAAAGTGTAAAATCAACATCTTTCTATACTCCCATATAAAAACAATTTGTACTAATACTTAAAAGCGTAGCGAAGCACGTACCGGGCCGCTAGTTATCTAAGTATGTATTTACAAAAGAAAAGTATTATGTATATGTAATATATCAGTTATCTGGTATCCATAGTACAAGTTCAGCTTAGTTTGGGATCAGATGGCCATATGAAGAAGGTGATAAAATATAATATCTACTACATAATTACTTACACAAACATAGTTAAAACCATAAAGTTCCTTTTGTAGTCAGGTAAAAACATAACCATTATTCCCGTTAACCGGGTTAATACAGTCGGCAAGGCTTATGGTGTCCCTCTGTCACCTTTGACGACCCTCAGGGGACCCGTGTCGGGACCATTTGTAACCGAAACCGTCCGCTTTATGTTCCTACACAGAGACGTACGTATAAAAGTAGATATACTAAACACCGTTGGAATTAATTTTCATGGGTCAGTAGAATTTATAATAGAGCGGGAGTAATATAATTTATGATGGCATTCGGTTAAGTTTATCTTATGTAGAGTAATTTAAACACAAGTGGAATACCCAATGGTACAGTTGACCACGTTAAGTGTTTTCATTGTAAGTCGGAGATATTGTAGGGCGGGTCAAAGGGCCCTAAAACGTCCTGCGTTTATGAAAAATCTAAAAACAGCCAAAAGTGGTTAGCAGAAATCGTAAAATGTAGAAATTAGTTGTTTCAGTCGAATCCTATGGAAAACCATACCAACCATGCTGTGGCATTAAACACACACGGCCATCTCATTCCAAGTTAAGCACAGCTTGTAGTATAGAAACCAGATGAGTGATATATTACATACTAGCTGTGCCCCGCGGTTTTACCCGCGTTAAACTTTATAAAGTATAGCCTATGTGTTAATCCAGCGTGTCAACTAACTCCATACCAAATTTTATTAAAATCACTCCTCTCATTTAGATGTTAAGATGTTAGAAACATACACATTCACAAACTTTCACCTTTATAATATTATTGTGATAATACTTTTGTTTTGTAAATACATACTTATTTATGTAATAACAGGACAAGCAGACATGTTTATGCAGACAAATAGCTATCTTGGGGGCTACCGGCTAAGTCACCGATTATCGTGATCCTGATCGGCTTTCAAATCGATGAAGGTTAAGAATTACTAAAACATTCGTTATCATTTATACATGTATGGGCTGTGTTTGATTGATTTGATGTTTTATTATTGGGCCTCTCGTGATTACCATGCAGTTTAATAGTTACTCTTCTTTCACGATACTATTTTATCAAAACGAACGACGTTTGTCACTGTCACGTACGCTAAGCTCTCTGCAACAGTTTCCCCAAGGAACTACACCTCTTAAGAAATTAAGTAATTAGATTTTCTAAGTGTCAGCCAGCGGAAGTGATGCTCGGGCTGATGTAAGCGTCCATTGATTACAGTGACTGTTTACAATCAGTTAGACCATATGCGTTCGACTTGGCCCAGCATACACTGGAGGAGTGCCTAGCCTGGGAGGCCGAAAGGCGAGTCCTGGTCGCTGAGATAGGATGGTATTTGTCCCCACCAGCAATCGTAGGTGCGATGCTGGCGGGTGACTCCATCAAATGGGACGCCGTGGTCTCCTTCTGTGAGGCAGTCTTGCTCCAGAAGGAGGCCGCCAAACGGGATCTGAAACGAGCCGCTCGGAGGTGGCGGCGGCAGCCGCTAGACCAATGCCCCTCGACGCTGCGGTGGCAGTGGGAGAAGTGTCCTCTACTCCCGTGCAAGCAGTTTTGGGAAGACAGCGATCTGTTTGTGGCACAGTCACTGTGCTGGACTGGCAGGAGTCGGCAATACGGGAGGCAATCCCGAGCCCTCCCAGGGTACGTGGCCCAACCATCTGGGACATGGCGCAAAAGGGGGGCACCGGAGCAGCAATCGCATATCCCGGGGCTCCCCCATCAGGCGCCAAGAGAAGTCCAGTGAAAGTAGATTTAGTCAGTGCAAGTCCGACATACCCGCTCTCAGACACTTTTTGCGGGTGGCATGAGAAGGCATTCCCCCTGCCTATTCAAAAAAAAGGCCATATGCTTGTTTGCTTACTAAATCGCATAAGAATAGCATTGGCGTCAATTGTCAAGCTTCTTTGTTTTCTACAGATTATTCCACTGGGAGTGATTGCAGCAGGAGGTGCGGTAGGCTAATTATAGTTAAGAATCACCAAGAAGTTTAAAGCTCTGACTTTGAAGAGGAGAGAATGGATTTCATTACAAAAGCCATTAAGATTTGTCTAATCTTAATATAAACAACAATATAAAATATCAGTTTATATCGGGTAATATTTTTCGCCGTTCTATTGTTTGAAGCCTTTTTAGAGGTGACTTTGCGTTTGTTTAGTAGTTGAATAGCGTTTTGGATTCTTTTTATAATAATAGTAAGTCATCTATTAAGTACGTACACTGAAAAATGAGTATTGAAGAGCTCAGTCATGTACGGTTCTGTGTTTAGTGTTTGTGTGTGTCTGTGTCTGTGCGTGTGTATGTCTGTGTGTGTGTGTCTGTGTGTGTGTGTGTGTATGTGTGTGTGTGACAAAGGAAATGTAATGAGCTTTACAACAAGAACACTGGTATATAATACAAAATGAAACAATAAATGTCGACGTCATTGTCGTCTACATTTATTGTTTTATTTTGATTGTATTTCAATTACAATTTTTATTGTATTAGAAAACCTAAGGATATTAATGAAAAATGTATGATATGAAAGATTATAAATGTCTACCACGACCACTGTGATGTTCTTTCATCAGTTATCAACTTTTGGGTTTATTTCGTTCATCCTTTCACGAATTATTATACCTTTAGATATTTTTTACACACTATTGGTTATTAGGCATAGTCATTCTGCAGTCGCCACTCTCTCTTTTTCGATTTCACCGTATGTTAATTTAATAAAATAAAAAGGTTTTTATTCACGTAGACTTTAAAAAAGCGCTTTTAAATCGTCAGAACATGTTTGTAGTAATACAGTTATTATTTCTAGTTACTTATCATAGACGGTCACCGTAGCCTAGTTGGTGGTGCTCCTGCCTACGAAGCTGGTGGTCCTGGGTTCGAATCCCGGTAAGTGCAAATATTTGTGTGATGAGCACGAATATTTGTTTCTGAGTCATGGATGTTTTCTATGTATATAAGTATTTATCTATCTATATAAGTATGTATATCGTCGCCTGGTACCCATAGTACAAGCTTTGCTTAGTTTAGGGCTAGGATGATCTGTGTGACATTGTCCCAAGATATTATTATTATTATTATAGGTATTTAGGTACACGGATTGCTAAAACATGTATAAAATTTATTTAATAATAGTAATAGTGATATTTATCTAGCTTGTATTAAGTTGTTGTCAAGGAGATTATGTTTAGGTTTAATTATTGAAATTAACATTTTTCTACATATTGTCTGAATAGTTCTGTCTTCATTAAGGTACGAATTCAGTATTATTATTATGACGGACCTTGTGTTTAAAACGACGGTTGCACTTTATTGCTACCACCGGTTCCAATAATCAATGAAGTCCTTTAAAATTTACTTTTATCATCATCATCATATCAGCCGCAAGACACCCACTGCTGGACAAAGGTCTTCCCCAAAGATTTCCACAACTGCCGATCTTGCCTTAGCTGCATCTATTGCCTTTTAGCCTGCTCTGAGCTCTGCACTTTAGACCCTTACAAGATCATCGGACCATCTCGTGGGGACCTGCACACGCTGAGTTTTCCGGTTTGTGATGGAAATCGCTTTAAATGTCTTAGATACCGGAACCAATTTAATCAGAATGAAACAAGGAGGAGTTAGAAAATTAATAGTCCCACTTCCCTCCAGAGCAAAGCGGGAAACAATGATCTAACGAGTCATGAGCCTCATAAAACGAGAGAATTCTAACTAGATAATTTTAAAGGGTCCTAAGTGAGTAAGTATATTAGTATAGTGAATAGTAGGTATGGCAAAAGCGCTTAAACGCACGGAAGTTGTTCCTTGTTGCTACAAGATCCGTATAATAAACTGCTCCAGATATTGGTCGCAATCTATTTAACATAATATCACGCTCATTTTTCCAAAGATCACAATCCCAAAGTATGTGGTGGGTGGTTCGTCTATATTCACTAAGGACGTTGAGCAAAGACTTTGCAAAGAGATTGGTGAAGATACTAATTTGAAACTAAATTATTTACTTTTAAAATTGCCGTGAGCGGTAAGAAACTGTGCCACAAAATGGTCTATGATTAGCCAAGATTTATTTAACCGTTCACGGACGTCCGGAAAGAACTGATGCAGGTGCAACCATTGGTTGATATATTCCACCTACATTGCCTGTATACATACATATACGTATATAATTTTTAGTATGGTGAACTGGGTAGTAGTGACTAAAAACTTACGTAAAAAACTAACTTGGGTATTTTTTTAATTAAGGCATAGCCCGCACTAGGGAAACTAATCCCTGTGTCGTTGGGTTCTTTACAAAGAGACAGACACAAATTACATCCAGACTCCGTACAACTATTTCACATTTTGACGGGCCTGTTGGCGAGGTTTGCAAATGCTTGCTTTTCACGCCGGAGGTCGTGGGTTCGATTCCCATCTAGGACAGATATTTGTGTGCATGAAAATGACTGTTTGTCCTGCGTCTGGGTGTAATTGGTCTATATAAGTATTTATTTACAAAAGAAAAGTATTAAACGTAATATATATATATATATATATATATATAAATTTCAATAATTAAACCTAAACATAATCTCCTTGACAATAACTTAATACAAGCTAGCTAAATATCACTACCATTATAAAATAAGTTGTATAAATGTTTTAACATTCCGTGTACCTAAATATCAGTAATAAGTAACTACAAAATAAATAAAATAAAAAAGGTTTTTATTCACGTAGACTTTAAAAAAGCGCTTGTAAATAGTCAGAACATGTTTGTAGTAATATAGTTATTATAATTATATATAATTAGTATTCATAGTGTATGTAATTTTATCATTTAGGTATTCTTTTACCCCGTAATATCCCTTCTCTATTAGCAACTCAAGTAACCGTTTTTTAAACAATGTATTTGGTAAGTCAATCAAATTTTGCGGTAGGTGATTGAATATTAGAATACACATACAATATACATTTCGTCTATATAATTCTAATTTTATGTATTGGCCTATATATTATATTTATGAGTCACACAAATAGTTGTACGGCGCGGGAATCAAATCCGGGACACGGCCCGGCGAGGCAACTGGCTTAGCCGCAGCGTGCAGTCCTATTGTCAGTCCCTTACCATTGCTCATCGGGTCCTGTCTCTGAGGCCTGTAGACACTCTGGGATAAAAATAAATCGGCGGTCATCCTAAATCATAGACGCCTTTCAGTGTTGAACCTAGCTGGCTGATCAATCATACATGGATTGGGTGGGAGTAAGCACCTATGTGTAACTACACTTGCTTAGACCTTGAACTTCATTTAACGTTTAGAAAGCTTCTATACCCAAGACAAAGAGAGAATGAGCGAGCTTCCAACTTATTATACCATCGCATAATGTAAGTTAAAGCAGCTTATATCAATCGGGAATTAATTTTATGTTCCTGCTTTTACATCAGCGCTTGTGAGTAACTAATGAAATGAAATGATAACGAGAAAAGCTTTACTCAGTTAATTTATGTAAATACATATTTTGTCATGTAACTTATCCTATATATGTTCTCATTTAACTTGCTCAGTTTAATGAGATCGTATATAGGATTTTAAATATTAGAACTAGCTGCCATGTTCCAATACAAATGTATTACTCCTTGTCTTTTTTAAACAAAATAAATATTTATTAATTTAATAAAGACTTTCTTACTATTAACTTAATATTGACAGCGTGATTTCTAAACCTAAAATAGACATGAGCTCTTACATAGCTAAGTTAAATAATCTAAGTTATATAACTGTACTTTTATGTAATGTTTTTTGAGATAAATAATTTTTGTTATAGTGTGGTCACTATAGGGTTTTCCGTACAGTGGAATACGTCGCATCAAATACAATCCATTTCAGTATATTTAATAAATATCTTGTGTCATTTAATCCCATCATCACACACCGGGCAGAGACTGTTCTATGGCAACCAGATAACTATCAAAATACAAAATCAATATCCAGTGTTTATTCCGCTAATTGTTAGTTTTATCATGCCGGGATGCAATTTGCACTGCCCTCCCGCCCGCAAAAATATGCACATGCAAGAAGGACAATATAAAAAGCAAATTACATGCGCCAGTACGATACCCAACACGTGTTTCAGTCCTCCACGGACCATTCTGAAGGGCAGCTAACTCGTCGACTGGCAGTCACTCGACGAATAATTGATTATCATGGATTTTAGATTTTTAATTTATTTATTCATGTATACACAAAACATACTTTTGTACATGATTAGTACAAAATTACTGCTTATTTTGCTAGAAATATCTTCCAACAGACCTGCGACTGGAGAAATTTTAAAGAGCCCAATAATGTGCGGATATCTATAATACATTTGCATTCGAATAATTACATAGATACTTTTTTTAATATTATGACCAATGTAAACTTAATAATATAATAACTACTTAACTACTACTAGTGATTTTAACTTTATTTTGAAAGAGTGAATAGTATCTTTGTCACTCGTATGTGTGGAGAGCAGGACTTTATCAAAAATATAGATTCCTTTGAGGAAGTGTAAATAAAAGAAGAAGATAACATTTTGGAAGAATAATTTCTAAATGTAGTTGAAACCAAAAAAGGCCCTCTGTGTAAATTTTATTCCAGCTTGATGAAACTGCTTTGATAATTTTGCTAAACTAACACTACATATTAATGCTATATTTTGGGGTACAATACGTGTTTATATCAGTTAATTTCTACATTTTACATCTGACAAAAGGGTCGGACAAAGCTACCTAAATACAACAAGTATCAACCTAACTGTCCACAACATGTTTCGACCTGTCGTCGCATCAACACCAATTAAATTGTCCCTCGCCTCGCGGAGCTACCAAGTCCAAATTAAATCTAGCACTTTGTCCCCGTGGACATTCCGAAAACTTTGGCAATTATAAAAGTTTAAAGTTAATTTTTTGCCCGATAACGGGGAAAAGGTAAGAACAGAGGGAAAACTTTAACGTTATGATACAGTGAAACTTTTAATCTCAAGTCATAGTTCAAGGATGCACGGAATGGAGGTAATATATTAGGAAAAGTTGGAAAAAATCTCGTGAATCATTTGTGAGAAAAGTGGGAATATTTTTCACCTTTTATTTTGTCAGCTTGCCGCATGTTCTAGACAAATAGAGACAAAAGTAGTGAGAATTTTATTTGAGTGTGTGTAATTTCACGCTTCTGTGGTCAGAGGAGAAAACGAAGCCCTTAAGTGTTCGACTCGGGCTCAATGAAGAAATGTGATAGATTTTTGTGCAGTGGTGTTGATAGCAATTTAGTAAACACTGTTTGAGGCTGTATATTGGAAAATCTGATTTGTTTTAATAATCTGTAAATAATATTAAACGTCATTATTGTTCAAAGGTATTTTTAATTACCGTGGACATGATTTGTGATTTTATTTATTTAAATAATCGAGACTTACCTACCTATGTCAAAATATTCAAAACCAAATAAT
This sequence comes from Pseudoips prasinana, assembly GCA_951640165.1. Taxonomy (NCBI): domain Eukaryota; kingdom Metazoa; phylum Arthropoda; class Insecta; order Lepidoptera; family Nolidae; genus Pseudoips; species Pseudoips prasinana. The sequence continues at coordinate 38,030,339 of OX621243.1, read as the reverse complement.
CAAAACTGTTAATAGCTTCTTTTTTTAGTTATTTATTTATTGATAACGAATTAGAAATCGGTTTAGCTTTGAAGGAAGAAATAAATGAAAAAATTGGCGTAACAGTTGAGGCACTCATAACCAGTCGACTCACCAGTCAGCATATGATCGGTTGGTAAAACATCTAGACACGTGGTCAGTTTTTAGATGGATGTCCGTGAAAGTGGTTTAATTTCGGAACGTCTCCGTGCTACGGAAGACACTTTAAATAGTCGGTCTCGTTTCATGTCATTAGCGATGTTAGAGGACTACAGAGCGACTTGAACAACTCTGCCACCGGGGTAACCAATATCCATACGATAAAGGTAAAAAAAATATAGGAAAATTCAGTATTGTTATCCTATTCACACGTAAGACAAAGAGCGAAATAGACTCGGTACTAGGGATTCCACTTAATCTTATCTCGACTGCCTTTACCAAGATGCAATGTTGCCAGCCGCACAAAGCCAATCAGACGTAGTTATTCCATAGCTTAAAAATAATAGCCTGTTAGTGATACGGGTACTCTTCGGTGGCTTCTGGCCTTGACTACCTCTTTGGCGTTTAGTGGTAGAATAACCAACCGCCAGATTGAGATAAAACGTATTATTGAGATGTTACTGGCAAAAAAAAAGCAACCACTAGCGTGCCCGGAGTTGGAAGACGGCAGTGTTGTACACCGGTAACTCGAAGAGCACGAAACATTCTTGAGTTGAAGACTTCATTAAGCGCATTGGGCATTTAGAGATGGGAAACCTTTCAATTCGTGACACTGCTATCGTTATCGCTACCGACACCTGTCAAATATTTGCCTCTAAACGTCATTATGGCGTGCTCTGCGCGAACTACAGATGATAGATAAAATAGGTATTATGTATACGTTGCATCCCGAATGCATTCCCTATTGAATAAACTTATATTTAATATCAGTTCACAAATAATGGCAAAATAGCGTAACAAAAAAACCTAAAATACAATCGAATTGACAACCTCCTTCTTTTGAAGTCATGTTGGATTTAGTAGGTATTTTACTCAAACTACTTTTAATATTTAGAGTTTATTAATGTTAAGATTTCCTAGGCAACGTTAGGATAATCTGACGTTGAAACTTTCCGCAAAGCATTATCATGATGTCAGCAAATTACGTCCACTGCTGGACAACAGCCTCCTCCAACGAATGGAGGGATATGCCATAATCGCCACGCTTGTCAGAAGGGTTCGCGACCGTAGTTTGATGGTCATAGTTCACAGAAAAACGCTGCTGCCCGTTTTCTGGTAGGTATTCCCTCGGAACGATTTCTACGCCTCTCACGGGATGAGATGGTATGATGATATTGTATGCCGTCACCACACATCACACGTCCCCATTCCCAAAAATATAAACTATTTATTTAGGTACTGATTACACTATAAGGATTGACAGCTGTCAGGTAACAACTAATTAGTAAAATCATAATTCAAAGTTTCTGTATCAGCATTATTGATACGTTCAAGTCGGTTTAGTTTTAATATTTCCTTTTTGAAGACACCAAAATTACATTGCATGGCATAAGTTAGAAGGTCAATACAATGAGCTAACTAATCTTTTTCAACTAACAGAATAACAATAAAGGTGCATACATAATCAAAGTTATATAAACTCGCGAGACACAAACTTTCAAGAGGTAACACTGTATATATTCATAGATCGTTCCTAGTCAAACTTGCAGACTTATAACAATGAGTAGTAGGAGATTGCTTTGAAATATACTATAACTAACGACCCGTCTCGGCTTTGCATGGGAGCAAAGAAGATACTAATGTAGTGGCAGTTTGGAATACTTACTTATCGTATGGAAAGTCATTGACAAGACGTATGTGTTGCCAGTGATGACTTACGGAACAAAGACGTGGTCGCTCACTATGGGCCTTATCAAGCGACACAACAACAATGGAAAGGGCTATGCTTGGAGTTACCCTGCAAGATCGAATCAGGAATACTGAGATCCTAAGGCGAACCAAAGTAATGTCAGCCACTGCCAATTCTTCGGGCTACGACATAGCCTGAAGAATTGCCAAGCTGAAGTGGAAGTGGGCGGGATAGCTCGTAGAACCAACGGCCGCTGCGGCAGAAAGGTTCTCGAGTGGCGACCACGAACCGGAAGACGCAGCGTGGGCAGGCCCCCTATAAGATGGACCAATGATCTTGTGAGGGTCACTGGAAGCCGCTGGATACGCGCGAAACCGGCAATTGTGGAGATTTCTTGGGGGAGGATTTTGTCCACAAGTGGGCGTATTTCGGCTGATATGATGATTAAGTGGTTATCCTAGTGTCAGAATTGTTCAAACCGCCCAGTGGGCGTATGATATGGCTTAACGACTGTTGCCTTTGGGCAACAACCCGGAACGACAGCTTTACGTGCCCTCCGAAGCACGGAGACGCTCAGAAATTACACCACTTTGGCTGGTACCCATATAAATGGGTACCTGTAACTCGGCTCGCGGTCAGTTTATAGGAACTGAAGCGAGGAACTGAGAACTGAGCCGAGTTGCATAAATATCTTGGGACAACTAAAACACTGTCATCAGATCGTAGACAAGCCAGATCCTGTTTAAAATCTGCTAATATTGAAAAATATCAGAAAAGTGAGTGTCCGAATGAGTCAGAATACACGTTGCTTTTTGTCGTTCTTTCTTCAGCACTATAATAATATGTTTTCTCTCCGGAAGGAAAAACCAAAAATGTTGTAATCAAATAGGCGTTACGAAATTGGCTATAGATAGATAATTGTCAGCTATAGGCTGCCAAGCAGTCAGTTTGTTAACGCTAAATTAGATCGATACTAACAAGTAATCGTGCTCAACATGTACTAACCCCCCCCCCCCCCTGTCGGAAGACTGTCGTGAAGTCTGTACTCTACCTAACCTCTGCTGATATACTTGTGTGAGGTTTTATTTAATTAATAATTTTGTTGTGTTTTATTTTTATTGTCTACTCTATAAAGAAATATGAATATTATAAAATAAAGTTACTTTCGTACCGATTTCAAGATCTAACTTAGTTCTTTTATCTCGCGTCATTGAATTATTTCAATGCCTTTTACAAACGAGATCCTGGTCACGGCACCAGATGTACTAACCCACCCCCCCCCCCCCCCTGTCGGAAGACTGTCGTGAAGTCTGTACTCTACCTAACCTCTGCTGATATACTTGTGTGAGGTTTTATTTAATTAATAATTTTTAGTTGAGTTTTAGTTGGGCGTGATCGTCTATATTGAGTTCTATAGGGCGCGTGATCGTCTAGATTAAATTAACATAATATTCTAATACATCCTATATTCATACCTTAGTTTTTATAAATTTAATTAATGCCGTTTTAAAAGAAAAGTGCTGTAAATAAACATCCTAGTTCGAATTGTTGTTAAACACAGTATATGGCTCCAAGTTTCAGTAATGATTCGTGAAAATAAAATAATATATGGGCTATTCTCTACAACTTACCCCGGGTTTCAGCTACCGCGTGTATATGCCGGAAAATGGTTTTCACACGAGTCCTGTAGGATGAAGCGGAAAATGCAAAACTACTGTCTACTTAATCTTAACATAGCTCGTAATAATTTGTAAAGAAATATTATCAATGCAATTAGTCTCATGAGTTATGATGAGTTAACCATGATTTCCTAGAATTATTAATATCAGTTATTTTATTTATTTCATAGTCTCAGGGTCATTGTCGAGGTCATGTGTCATCAAGAGTGTGTCAGAACTAGTTGACTTATATATATATGTATATTCGGATACTGTTGATTGTAAAATCCCACTCATGTGAGTGTGAATTAACTCAGTAATTCAGTTCTACGAGCTTTTGTTACTTTTACGCTAGCGGCGATTACTTTGAGGTTGCGCAGTTATTTACGTTAACTGAGAGGAATATTACTGTAGCTTAAATCCAACATTCTCGACAATTTAAGTTGTAACATGCGTGTATGCGTACTTGTGTGTTTGTGTGAATATGAGAATACTCGGATAGTTGCTAGATCTAAGTAATCTACAGCCATAATAGTTTGAGTTAGGGTATGTTTCGGTGATTTATAATATGGGTCGATCGCAGACGTGAGCTCTAGATGCTGTAACAGTAGGCTTGCTTCTAGCGCGTCCCGCGTTGCATGAGAGAGTCTGTCTGCGAAGGGATCTATGCCCTTTATTCACATGTACGTGACCCGCGTTGGGCAAACAGATATCTCCCACACATGACTTATCGCATGCCCGCTTGTTAGACAGTCTACACATACAGGGATTACACGCTGTCGACACTATAGTATATAATGGTAGCTTGATTCAATTGGCGTGTTCGATCATCTTGATCCGAACCATCCGAGATAGATGTCTCATTAGTGTTAGTGTGTGTGTGCCGTAAAAACCGCCCTCTTTGTATCGTATTCATCGGGAAATAGATAAAGTTTACGCACACTTACGCAGATTGCGTCACATTATAGGTATTCCAAAATCACATCTCCCCGTACATACAATTGTATATATATTCATTCTACTTTATGTTTTATATTTACTAACTGCCAGCACTCTACTTATGTGTATATGGTCATGTAAATGTCGTCAAAGTAAAAGTCAACCATCAGTATATATCGACGTCGTCGTTCTGTACATAATAATGTCCTTAATAGATAATATATAAAGAATTTTAGACAAGGCTTTCCAGGATTTGTACCAGATATTTTTATATCTTGTAAACATTCATTAATAAATAACGGATAAACCACTTATATAAGTATTTAACTGGATTTGAACCAGTTATCTCTATATCTTGAATACCGTTACGACAATGCGCATATAAAAATCTCCATTAATATATAACGGATAAATCATTTAGATCAGTATTTAATTGGATTTGAACCAATACATCTAGTTAACCTTCACCTTAGGTTCTCACAGTCGGGTAAACATTGTAATGTCTAGATTCATAATCGTCAGTTCTAGCCATGAAAATTAGAAATAATGATCGGATATAATCCAAAGTGTGGCTGAGAACCTATCTCAAACACAATAAAATAATAATCATTTGATTATTATGGATAGCTGTTTGTCTGTGCAACAACAACAATGCAAGAGTAATAAATTAACCCCTAACAAGTAAGCCAAAGTTACATATGGGTACTTAGTATTTAATAGAAATAACATCTGAACAGTAAACAGCGTTCTGCCTAATGTACTTAGTATATCTAGTTGAAATGAAATGTTTACAGTGTTTTGCCCAGTAATATATGTATAGTACTTAGCTTTTAATTTCAGGAAACCGGCTTCATTCACTGAATTTAATTAATTTAGTTATAATATTTAACAACCAAACACTGACTCTAACATTGATACACACTGACACAAATTTAAAACTTATAAAATTATTGTGATATGTTAGAATATAACAATCCCGATTGTAACCGGCGCGCGACAGTTTTAAGACTCACGAAATATTCCTACTATGCATAAAAATAAACGTGTTACTTCCCTTTCCAAACCAATTCCCTTTTTTTAGTCTTTCGATAGAAACCAATAAATATTGTTTAGGGTCGAGACACTTGCACATGATGTCTCAAGTGGTCGCCAAATTTCTAATACCTCGATGATTTTTTGTTGTGTCACTTATCGACTAGAGTTTTATGGGCTCTTGAATTTAAAATTCTTAGCTAAACCCAAAACGATAAATATTAATTTTTTGCCTACATCCTATGGCTGATTATTGTGAGAAACTTGGAGTGCATTCCTTTACTTGAGGTCCTATATAATACTTATGTACTGCCAGTACCTACCATATTCAAACACATAGGTAGATATTTCTGCATCCTTTAAGCATGAGGTATCGTACTACTACATCCCCCTCCCTTTGTCACAAACGAAACATTTAAAAGTTTTGTTTGCGGACAAACTGTACTAATTTAGGACGTAATTAAAATAGGGTATTATTTTGTCAATTTATTTTAGGCAAAAGCGATTCTATTGCTTAACAACACCAGTAGTAAAACCTTTTTATATTATTAAAAAAAAAAAACTACGCACGCACTAGATAATCTAATTCCTGTTTCGCGAAGTAATTTACAAACATATAATTGTCAGACACAAATTTTCTATCTAATCTAAACTCAGAACAACAACATATGGATCACTCAAATATTTCTTTGGCGCGGGAATCGAACTCGGAACACCAAGCGTTGAGGCGACTGTCTTAACCACTGCGCCACACGTGCAGTCATATTTAAATGACGAGTATTGTTCCTGCATATGATTCTCATTAACTTAATTTAAATCTACCATGCTTTTGTCTACTTGATTAATTGAATTTATGTTTTGTAGACTGATCTCCCCTCCCAGACTATCATTAATCCTCTCAATCTTTTATTGGCTTCTCAACCTAAGCTACATCTTTTTTTTTTAAATATTTATACATTATTCACACGACTGATTTCAAACTAAGCATAGCTTGTACTATGGAAACCAGATAACTGATATATTACAAATACTACCCTTTTTTTTTTTAAACACCTAATTCATCATCATCATATCAGCCATAAAACGTTCACTGCTGGACAAAGGCCTCCCCCAAAGATCTCATAATTATATATGTAGGTAATTAAACCCAAACTCAGGACAAACAAACATTTCATACATACAAGTTTATGTCCTGGGTGGGAATCGAACCCACGACCTGCAGCGTGAAAGCAAGCATTTATCAACCATATAAACCGGCTCGTCAATTGCTTATTTACTAATAAACTAACCCGTGCCAAGCAAACATTTCATACACACAAATACCTGTCCTATGTGGGAATCGAACCCAGGACCTGTGGAATGAAAACCAATCATTTATCAACCACGCCAACTAGCCTGTTAATTGCTTATATACTAATAAACGAACACCCGCGTTTTTTTTTTTTTTTTACCAGACTAATTGTCTTATTTATTCTACTATCTATTAAAGTAGGACTTAGTAATAAGTTTAAGTTATTATCCCCATTGTTTGATAACTTTTTTGTTGACCGCTACGGACGCATACACTCTAAATAGATTACAATATAAAATTTTATATCAATGCCTTACATCAGTTTTAACAAATCAACTAAATCAGTAATATAATAAAGATGGGATTTTTCCGTAAAAGAAATTTCTCTGTGTCAGTCCGAAGTCTGGAAGTTGGTGGTGTTACACCTCCGTGCCTCGGAAAACCCGTTAAGCCGTCGGTCCCGTACCTGACCTCTTTCCGGTCGTGTCTATAGTTGTCCCATCAGATCTTGAGAGTGATGGAATAGAAAGTGCCCCTGTATTTGCGTCACGCTTGTACACTATAATATGTCCTACGTGATTGGCTATTCACCATTGGGACTATCCGCCGTGGCTGAAATTCGGTCGGGAGAACATATAACATGAACATATAATGAATAAATGAACATATAATACAGATAAGTCGATTTTTGACATATGACGCATTCTCAGAAATAGTTGCAGAAAAGAGCCCAATTTCCATTCCAAAACACAGAACCAATATCCTTTGTTTAACCACATATGTTGTGTTTCAATTCCATCTAACTGAATCCAGAAAATTTAATGAATATAATCATGTATAATTATTATGAGTATTACCTACGTTGTGTAAAATTATTGTGATATATAATAATTACGAGTATTACCTACGTTGTGTTTTATTTTTATTGTCTACTCTATAAAGAAATATGAATATTATAAAATAAAGTTACTTTCGTACCGATTTCAAGATCTAACTTAGTTCTTTTATCTCGCGTCATTGAATTATTTCAATGCCTTTTACAAACGAGATCCTGGTCACGGCACCAGATGTACTAACCCACCCCCCCCCCTGTCGGAAGACTGTCGTGAAGTCTGTACTCTACCTAACCTCTGCTGATATACTTGTGTGAGGTTTTATTTAATTAATAATTTTTAGTTGAGTTTTAGTTGGGCGTGATCGTCTATATTGAGTTCTATAGGGCGCGTGATCGTCTAGATTAAATTAACATAATATTCTAATACATCCTATATTCATACCTTAGTTTTTATAAATTTAATTAATGCCGTTTTAAAAGAAAAGTGCTGTAAATAAACATCCTAGTTCGAATTGTTGTTAAACACAGTATATGGCTCCAAGTTTCAGTAATGATTCGTGAAAATAAAATAATATATGGGCTATTCTCTACAACTTACCCCGGGTTTCAGCTACCGCGTGTATATGCCGGAAAATGGTTTTCACACGAGTCCTGTAGGATGAAGCGGAAAATGCAAAACTACTGTCTACTTAATCTTAACATAGCTCGTAATAATTTGTAAAGAAATATTATCAATGCAATTAGTCTCATGAGTTATGATGAGTTAACCATGATTTCCTAGAATTATTAATATCAGTTATTTTATTTATTTCATAGTCTCAGGGTCATTGTCGAGGTCATGTGTCATCAAGAGTGTGTCAGAATTAGTTGACTTATATATATATGTATATTCGGATACTGTTGATTGTAAAATCCCACTCATGTGAGTGTGAATTAACTCAGTAATTCAGTTCTACGAGCTTTTGTTACTTTTACGCTAGCGGCGATTACTTTGAGGTTGCGCAGTTATTTACGTTAACTGAGAGGAATATTACTGTAGCTTAAATCCAACATTCTCGACAATTTAAGTTGTAACATGCGTGTATGCGTACTTGTGTGTTTGTGTGAATATGAGAATACTCGGATAGTTGCTAGATCTAAGTAATCTACAGCCATAATAGTTTGAGTTAGGGTATGTTTCGGTGATTTATAATATGGGTCGATCGCAGACGTGAGCTCTAGATGCTGTAACAGTAGGCTTGCTTCTAGCGCGTCCCGCGTTGCATGAGAGAGTCTGTCTGCGAAGGGATCTATGCCCTTTATTCACATGTACGTGACCCGCGTTGGGCAAACAGATATCTCCCACACATGACTTATCGCATGCCCGCTTGTTAGACAGTCTACACATACAGGGATTACACGCTGTCGACACTATAGTATATAATGGTAGCTTGATTCAATTGGCGTGTTCGATCATCTTGATCCGAACCATCCGAGATAGATGTCTCATTAGTGTTAGTGTGTGTGTGCCGTAAAAACCGCCCTCTTTGTATCGTATTCATCGGGAAATAGATAAAGTTTACGCACACTTACGCAGATTGCGTCACATTATAGGTATTCCAAAATCACATCTCCCCGTACATACAATTGTATATATATTCATTCTACTTTATGTTTTATATTTACTAACTGCCAGCACTCTACTTATGTGTATATGGTCATGTAAATGTCGTCAAAGTAAAAGTCAACCATCAGTATATATCGACGTCGTCGTTCTGTACATAATAATGTCCTTAATAGATAATATATAAAGAATTTTAGACAAGGCTTTCCAGGATTTGTACCAGATATTTTTATATCTTGTAAACATTCATTAATAAATAACGGATAAACCACTTATATAAGTATTTAACTGGATTTGAACCAGTTATCTCTATATCTTGAATACCGTTACGACAATGCGCATATAAAAATCTCCATTAATATATAACGGATAAATCATTTAGATCAGTATTTAATTGGATTTGAACCAATACATCTAGTTAACCTTCACCTTAGGTTCTCACAGTCGGGTAAACATTGTAATGTCTAGATTCATAATCGTCAGTTCTAGCCATGAAAATTAGAAATAATGATCGGATATAATCCAAAGTGTGGCTGAGAACCTATCTCAAACACAATAAAATAATAATCATTTGATTATTATGGATAGCTGTTTGTCTGTGCAACAACAACAATGCAAGAGTAATAAATTAACCCCTAACAAGTAAGCCAAAGTTACATATGGGTACTTAGTATTTAATAGAAATAACATCTGAACAGTAAACAGCGTTCTGCCTAATGTACTTAGTATATCTAGTTGAAATGAAATGTTTACAGTGTTTTGCCCAGTAATATATGTATAGTACTTAGCTTTTAATTTCAGGAAACCGGCTTCATTCACTGAATTTAATTAATTTAGTTATAATATTTAACAACCAAACACTGACTCTAACATTGATACACACTGACACAAATTTAAAACTTATAAAATTATTGCGATATGTTAGAATATAACAATCCCGATTGTAACCGGCGCGCGACAGTTCTAAGACTCACGAAATATTCCTACTATGCATAGTCGCCGACTAACGAACAGCTTCCAAACGCCTATACTTAACAACGAAACCACCAAAAACACATCTTTGCGACACAATAAAGAGAAAATTAAACAAACGGAACAACTACCTACAACCATAACAAGCTCGGAACAAATAACGAACGTGTCCAAAAGCCCTAGAAATGTATATACAATCCTTCTGATAATACTACAAACAATCAAAATATATGGAAAGAAAACAAGATGTCAACTATGGGTACAATCAAGGATATAAAAAAAACGGAACTACTCAGAAAAAACTAAAAAAAGAGCATTTATAATAGGTGGAAGGCAATGTTGTGGACTGGCAGCGCAAATAATGAAATCTCGACTGCGCAGCCCGTACAATGACTACCAGTTTATATCAATTGTTAAACCAAACGCCTCTTCAGAAGAAATTTTAAAAAGTGCAAAATTATTTGACATTTGTTGTGATGATAAATTAATAATATCAATAGGCCAAAATGACTACAATACGCTAAAAATGATAACTGAATTATGTTTATTTTTAAAATCTGTAAATTGTCCCACAATTGTTATATCTGTGAATAAAAACATCTGCTCAAATGAATTAAAACTTAATGTTATGTTAAATCTAATCTGTAAGCAAAGTCAATTACAACTTAAAAATACACATAAATGACGCTACTAGACAAAATACATGCATAGACAATATAATAAGCGATATTACTGATGCTCAAGGTGAAATCCATGAATTAGGACTGTCCGACCATAATACTGGACAAACTTTATCCATTGCCACAAACCGTAAGAATGCGACAAATATTCAACGCTTTGCACTCAAAAGAGATATGTGCAGGGAAAATATTGGCAAATTTTATTATTATCTGAGTAAGCTGTCCTTTTCAGAGGTCTTATTGGAAACAAACGTGAATAAATGTTTTACCTTACTACATGATGAACTTTGCTTGTTTTACAATCTATGTTTTCCATTAATAAAAATAAAAATGAATAAAAATTCTATCAATCCAAAGTGGGTGACACAGGGACTAAAGAAATCATTTGTTATAAAGAGAAAACTATAAAGTACATACTACAAGAACAAGAATACTCAAACTAAAACAAAATATAAAAGATATAGTAATATACTTAAGAAGTGCATAATTTCAATACAAAAAAGTAGAAATATAAAATACATAGAAAGGGCAGAAAACAAATGTAAAGCAACATGGAAAATAATAAATGATAGACTTAAATCAAATGACTTAAAACATGAAATAAAAGAACTTTCTGACGGTATTAATATATTGACAAATGGGGATGAAATTGCAAAATTTCTAAACACGTTTTTCATAAATATGGCTATTCCAACGAACCCACAATTCTCTGAGATTAAACATAACTATGGAGACCGTCTGGTAAAGTCAATATACCTGGAACCTGTAGATAATGTAGAGATTTTTAACGTAACGATGCAATTACGCAATACAAACTCTGCGGGTTATGACAATATCACAACAAAACTTCTGAAACAAAACATATGCTCCTTACTCAAACCTCTTACACATGTCATAAACCTCTCTCTAGAAAAAGGTACATTTCCAGATGCTTTAAAGCTATCAATAGTAAAACCCCTACACAAGAAAGGTTCCAAGTTAGAGGCAGGAAATTACAGACCTATAACTTTAACCCCAGTACTCTCAAAAATTATTGAGAAAGTAATGAGCACTAGACTACTCAGTTTCTTGAACAAACACAATATTATCAGTGAAGTACAAAACGGTTTCATAAAAAGAAAATCAACCACCACAGCATGTTTTAACCTTGTCAAAGAAATACTTGATGCTCTAGACAAAAAAGAAATCCCAATAACAATATTTTTAGACATGAGTAAAGCATTCGACATGGTTTGCCACAAAAGACTTTTACGAAAACTTGAACAATACGGTATAAGAGGTCCAGCTTATACTTGGTTTGAAAGCTATTTGAGTAACCGAAAACAGTGCATAGAGGTTAACAAAATATGCGAAAAAACCAATATGCAAAATACGTTTAGGTCACCATACCTTGTCAATCATTATGGCGTACCACAAGGAAGTGTACTTGGTCCCATATTGTTTATCATATATGTCAACGAACTTCCAAATTCAACGGACCAATTCACAGTATTATTTGCAGATGACACGACAGTTCTAACTAGAGAAAAAAATCTAGACGACTCAGCTGCCGTGACAAATAAAGCGTTATCGGATATAATTGACTGGCTCGACTCTAATAACTTGACAATTAATACGAATAAAACTAAATTTATGAGATTCTTGACATACTCTAATAATAATAAGGACATTGATATTTTATCTATAAAGTATAATTGTATTGACATTGAAGAAGTCCATGATAATAAATTTTTAGGTGTATATATTGATAGATTTTGTAATTGGAAAAAGCAAGTAGACAATGTTTGTAAAAAACTAAATAGATTTATTTATGCATTGAAAAAAATTAAAAATCTTACAAACACTCAGACAGCTCTGATAGTATATCACAGTCATGTATGCTCTGTGTTAAGATATGGGCTTATTATATGGGGAAATTCTATAGATGCTCAAAGAGCTTTCATAGTGCAAAAAAAATGTTTGAGATCCATTTTTAATCTTAATCGGACAGACTCCTGCCGGACATTATTTCAGAAACACAAATTGCTCACTTTGCCATCCTTGTACATATATGAAATGTGTAAATTTGTTAAAAACAACATGGAGCTTTTCGAAAAAGACAAAAACGCGCCATTGAAAAGGAAAGTAGTGCAAAAAGCATTGATAATACCACGGAATAGGCTCAAGCTTTGTGATAAAAACTGTTATTACATGGCAGTAAAAATTTATAATAAACTACCAGACAAACTACAAAAAAACCTAACTGACACTAAATTTAACAATGAACTTTATAATTGGCTGTGCGACAGATGTTTTTATTCCGTAGATGACTATATTAAATGTAAATACTATGACTGACTCAAACCAAACTATTTTTGACATTTGATTTAATTATGATTATATTCCTATTATTGTTTTATTATTTAATTTGTATAATTTTACACTGAAATTAGACGAGAGGCAAAAAATATTATTATAATTTATTGTAATCAAACAAATATTTGCACGACGTAAATGTCGAATATGGTGGAACCTACTTATTTATATCAACAATTTGTAAACCTGTATTCTAGCAAATAAAGAGATTCATTCATTCATTCATTCATTCATTCAAAAATAAACGTGTTACTTCCCTTTCCAAACCAATTCCCTTTTTTTAGTCTTTCGATAGAAACCAATAAATATTGTTTAGGGTCGAGACACTTGCACATGATGTCTCAAGTGGTCACCAAATTTCTAATACCTCGATGATTTTTTGTTGTGTCACTTATCGACTAGAGTTTTATGGGCTCTTGAATTTAAAATTCTTAGCTAAACCCAAAACGATAAATATTAATTTTTTGCCTACATCCTATGGCTGATTATTGTGAGAAACTTGGAGTGCATTCCTTTACTTGAGGTCCTATATAATACTTATGTACTGCCAGTACCTACCATATTCAAACACATAGGTAGATATTTCTGCATCCTTTAAGCATGGGGTATCGTACTACTACAAACACGAATATTTGTCCTGGGTCCACTAGATCAACATGCCATTTGAGCAAATAAATTTGTTACCAAAACTCCTATCACGTTATTAATACACAGAAAACATATGTGGCAGAGCTATGAGCTATTTTATTTGCAGTCTATGTAAAGTGAAGTGTAAGTGCAATATCCCCGGGGCTACATTTGAGCAATATTTTTCGAATAAAATTTATCGCGTGTCCATATGTGTGACATGTATCGAAGTATGAAATGTTGTAGATTCTTTTGTTTAATTTGGAACACGTATTTGAATGTTTTTAAACTATGTTTTCTAGGAAAAATCAATGATGATGTTGGTAGTTGTGTTTGTTAAAATTAATTCGTTAATTCTAAACATTGGTAGATTGACTTTCAATTGGGGAAATTTGACAGATCAGGGTAGCTAGATGTGCTGTGTGTCTGTACATTGCTCCATAAACCCATGAAAGAGTTGCTTATTTTGTGGAGACGGGTAGTATGTAACACACGACTATGGTCATGATTTCAAGTAATTTATTACTTAATATTCCTAAAGTGTAGGATTTTAAAAGTCATAATGTTAAATTCATGTAAATATTTTTTGCCCTAGCATGTTGTACAAACGTACCTTTTCCAGGTACGCGTTAGTTAAGGATACTACACCTATAGATATTAGTATAAGTAAACCTAAGTCTACCTATTAATTATGTTGCATAGTAACAAGGATGATGCAATAATATATTTAGTTCCCACGAGAAACTTACAATCGAATGTTCTAGAACAAATTATGCTGACTCCTTTCCTATAATACGGATAAATGAAACCCTTGCTGTTTGCAACCTATCTTTCATGTTAATTCAAATTGTATTTAACGTCATTCTGTTTTTGATCGTCTTCCTGTACGCTATTTTTACGGTGTTGTTCAATTTGTTCAGACCACTGAACAATTTACGCTGATGAAGATGTGGGTGGCACATCTTCACCAGCGTAAATTGTTTAGTGGTCTAAAAAAACATAGCCATGTTTCAGTCCTTGCACAATCGGTCCAACTGGTTCGTAGATTAGCTGGAACAAACAGACAAAAATTCAATTCAGTTTTTTTTATAAATAACAGTATTCATAACAAAAATTGAATTGAATTATTTTATCTCTGTCTCTGTTTTCAATCACAAACACAAACAAAAGTAAATGTTTTGAAGTTGAACAAATACAAATCACAAACACAAACAAAAGTAAATGTTTTGAAGTTGAACAAAAACATAGCCATGTTTCAGTCCTTGCACAATCGGTCCAACTGATTTGTAGATTAGCTGGAACAAACAGACAAAAATTCAATTCAGTTTTTTTTATAAATAACAGTATTCATAACAAAAATTGAATTGAATTATTTTATCTCTGTCTCTGTTTTCAATCACAAACACAAACAAAAGTAAATGTTTTGAAGTTTTATATCACAGCATCTGTCCATTCTGGGCCTGATTTCTTCACGATTGTGTAGGATATATTAACGAATAAATCGAATATTTTATGATTTGCTTATTAATATTGGGGTTATGGGTAGAAGCTCACCAGGAAGCTACGGAAATTACTAATATAGTAAATTTTACGGATGAATGTTTATAATTCTCCTTAGTACCTTTGAGAAGCGATAATTTATTACTTATGTACTGAGTTTACTAAAAGTAAAAATAAATGTTTAATTATTTTAAATTTGAAAGGTGACCAAAATTAATCGGTATACTATCCAATGAAACACCATTTAGTTGTTAAAACTATGCAGACTAAAACCTGAACCATTCAAACTTATTATTCCGATGTTTTTCTTTCACCCACAATAAAACTGTGGCAATGCAGGGGAAGAAAATATCTACAGTTTATTTCACAGTCGCTTTTTATGTCTGTTTGAGAATGAAATGGAAAAATGTTAGTACTCACCGAGTTAAGTAAAATTATTTTGAGATGAACGCGTACCTGAAAAAGGTACGTTTGTACAACATGTTAGAGCCAAAAATATATACATGAATTAATATTATGACTTTTAAAATCCTACACTTTAGGAATATTAAGTAATAAATTACTTGAAATCATGACCATAGTGGTGTGTTACGTACTACCCGTCTCCACAAAATAAGGAACTCTTTCATGGGTTTATGGGGTAATGTACAGACACACAGCACCTCAAGCTACCCCTATTTGTCAAATTTCCTCAATTGAAAGTGAATCTTATGCTAATCTATAAAAGAAATTTGAGAGATTGGGGTAGCTGGATGTGCTGGCGTTTGTACATCATTATCATCATCATCATATCAGGCCTCCACCAAAGATCTCCACAATTGCCGGTCTTGCGCTATTCGCAACAAGATGGACCGATGATCTTGTGCGGGTCGCTGGAAACAGCTGGATGCGAATAGCGCAAGACCGGCAATTAGGGCGTTTGTACAAATTCTATAAAAACCTTACCAGTGCTATCAGAAAAAAAAGTTTACGGATAAGTTTAAAACCAGAACTATAACAAAATACTACAAAGCTTCTGATGATTTAAGTGACAAAACGGGGATTAAACTTGGGATTGAATCTTAACATATTTAAATAAAATGTAATTTTATATTAAGAACTACATTCCTACTGAATTTTCCGGGAGTGTTTCTTATTAGCTGCTACGCAATGCAGTGCACGGTAGGCTAAAAAAATTACGATTCCACATAAATACAACATACTCGTATGAAAAATCTATACTAATATTATAAAGAGGTAACGTTTGTGAGTTTGTGACGTTGTAAGGGGTAATCTCTAATCTCGCCAATAGAAAGCTACGTTATTGTGGAGTGTCACATGCTATGAAAAATTCCAAAATGTATCCCGAACTTTTTACCTGAAGTATTACGCGGGACAAACGGGCAGGGAAAAAAATATTTATAACGCGGAACGTAGTCCACGGGCAATGCTAGTGAATCAATAAATGAATTTTGAAATTATTAGGATATCTTGAACAATTCTTGAAAAATGCCCTCAAACTCAAACTCAATTCCAAAATAAAAGCCTCAGAGTTCGCAAACGAAGGGCAAAGAAACTATAATAAAATGACGCAATAGTTTTGCCAACCACAACGCTTCGTTCTGATTGAGAGATAAGATTTATCTTCTTTGAAAACACACAACGCTAACGCTACAAAATTCTTGTATTGAAGTTGAATAACAGATATCCAATTTACTGATACAAAGTACAAACGCCAGCAAACAAAGTAATTTAATCTACTGCATACCAGACAAATGCCTACTTTGCTAATAAACTACTTGATTATTTTAACATAATCTACTAATATCATCATCATATACATTGTAAAGAAAACAAATTCGATACTCTACATTATTCGTAAGGCATTTAAATGTCTCACAGCTAATACCTTTATAAAATTATACAAGACATATGTAAGACCTCTCCTTGAACATGCCTATGTAATCTGGGACCCATACTTTAAAAAAGACATTAAACTCATTGACAATGTACAGAGAAGGGCTACAAAGATGGTTCGTTCAATGCGCAACTTACCATATGAGCAACGTCTCAAGTTCCTTGGACTCAACACTCTTAAACAGCGTAGATAGAGGGGAAGTTTAATCGAAACTTACAAAATCCTCACTAATCATTATGATGTGCCTAGCCTTAAATACATGTATAAGCTAAATGATAATAAACATCTACGAGGTCATCCATTGAAACTTTGGGAAAACTCATCTAAAAAGAAACCAATGAAGCATTTCTTGCCTAACAGTGTTGTAAAAGCATGGAACAAACTACCAGAAAGAGTAGTCATGGCTCCGACATTAAATTCCTTCAAGAACAGATTGGACAAGGAAAACATCTCCAAGCTATTTGATACTCACGCATCAGCTAACTAGCTGCTAGTGTGTTACACAAAATAATAATAATAATCATATTAGCCGAAGGACGTCCACTGCTGGACAAAAGCCCCTCGCAAAGATCTCCACAATTGCCGGTCTTGCGCTATTTTTTTTTTTTTTTTTTTTTATTTATTTATTTATAAAGTACAAGGTAATCTTAAGAACTAGAACTGTGTCCCACAAAACAGTATATACTATTTGACTGTGGGATCAAGATAAAATAATATTATGCTAAAATTATTACATTATTATGCGATGTTAATGTATTTAGGTCTATGGAGTACTTCTCACTTTACATTTAATTTTGTTCAATGTATGGTTCCTAATAGATACTTGTGCAACTTTATTTTAAATTTAGATTTATTCATTTCTTCTCTGATGTCTTTGGGTAAACTATTGAGTACGTACGGGATACGTTTTTTTAAAGTTCTATCTCCATAAACATTTGTAACTCTCGGAACAATGAATTTCCCTGAGGTCATTGACCTTGTATTATATTTGTTACTAACTTTCCTAAGCATTGAATTATGCTCCTGTTTGCCATGATTGTTTCTTGCAAGAAGGTATTTATGTTTTAGTTTTACGGGTAATATGTTACAAATTTTGAATAGCTGGTAGTAGTTTTCTTTATATTTATTTTTCGTTTTTTTATCTACAAGTAGTTTTAAGAATCGGATTTGTATATTTTCCAGTTTGTCGATGTATGATTTAAATGTGAGCCCATAGCAATCAAGTGCATAATCTGTAATAGGTTCTACTAGAGATTTATATAGAAGTTTTAATGTACATCTAGGAACCCGATAGCTTAAGTGATAGAATTTACCGAGTATCACCCTTAGTTTACTGCATATAAGAGCTACATGTTCTGACCAAGTGAAATGTTCGTAAATTTTCATACCTAAGTAAGTTACACAATTTACTCTTTGTATCGGTTTGCAACTACAGTCAACGAGGTTATTGTGAATACACTTAAATGAATGAGCGAATAATGAGCAAGGAGTTTCTTTTAATTTTAAGTATAGAGAATGTATGATTAAAAGTTTTGTTTTTTCGGAGTTGAGGTTGTCTCATGACAACGGCATAGTGTTATGCCGTTGTCATGAGACCACCTCACAACAGCATCCACGTCTTTTTGAACAAGCTGATAGGTCTCCGCTAAATCAGTACCGGCGCGCAATGCGCAAAGGTCGTCCGCGAACATATGCGCCGAACAATATTATACACATATTCGCATCCAGCAGTTTCCAGCGACCCTTATAAAATCAATTTATTTACTTTCTAAATAAATTCTCAACTGGAATCGAGCTAAGATAGCTTAAATAAGTTTTTTAAAACCAAAAAGTTGATCAAAAATACCGATCTCACACTAAAGTTCCTAGCATGAGCCGAGCGAGCGAAGCAAACGAGCCGCGGTATTTACATAAACAATTCACTTCTAAATAACTATCAATGCTTTGCATTTGCATTGAACATAGCATCGGACTTGCAATTAAGTTTAATAGTTTGTTGGTTTCAATAAAATAGATTTAAATATTTTTTGTTACCCAAGTAATTATTATTAGATTTTTTTTTAATTACTTAGTAAAAGTGTATTGCTTAATCCTTTAAACAGTAGGCCAAAGTTGATTTAGTTAGTATGCCAACCAAAATTATTGGTGCTACTTGACAATATTTATAGGATAAGATATAATGCACTACGTTAGCATGCGGCCCCTATGGTGTTAAACGGGAACCATAGTCCTCCAAGATTTATGCGAGACACATGATAACACTTGCCTTTTACTGAGCCTTCCTAACAGACTTTATTCATACCCAGGAGTTGTGCTCTTAATAGAACAATTACCTATTACTAAGATTACCAGTAAAGTTGAGGTATTTCCATTCTGGCTGCACATACTGCAAAAAATCACTAAGTATACTGATGGTTGATGTGATGAGCGTTCGATAGTAATCGAACGCTTGTTTGTTGTTTTTACGTGTCTATTGAGCGATTTGACTCGCGGGTAAGTTGCTTGTGTAATCTTTCACATTTGTGATGGTGAAATTTATGTGATGCACGCATGAAGTGTCTATCACATAAATTTCACCAGTGAAGAACTTTGAGTGTATTTTCACACCGTTAATAGTTATAAACACAAGGTCCGCAATAATAGTGATATTGAATTCTTAACGTAATAAAGATAGAACCATGCAGACAAGATATTAGTAACATATATCTGAAACTATAAGTTTCGATGATTAAACTTATATATAATGAAATGAAATAATGAAATTTATTAAGCACTTGGGTATTAACATACACTTGTACTTGTCAAGTTCACAATGCAGTACATAAACATAGTCGAATACAGTATAAAAAATATAATAAATCTAAAAAAATTAATCTATTATTTTGAAATTTAGTTGTACAATATTAAAATTAAAAAATTGAAGGCAATGAGCATTTGGCTAACGCAGAAGGCTCTTAACCAGTAGCTTAAATTAAACTATTAATACCCGAGGCCACCCTTTTGGGGTTCGGGCCACAGCTCAGGGGGCAAAAGGACAGAATTCTAAGAGAAGGTGTGATCAGTTGCACGGGATCACCGATGACGTGTTAAGGGGCCAAAGCGATCCTCGCCGCTGAGGAGCCTACCCTAGCTAACCTGCGGCTTTCTCTAGCTACCTAGGTGGACGACCCGGAGAAGAAAGCCACAAATAAACTCCGGGCTTGCTTTTTTCGTCTTCTTTTGTTTTCGTTCTTTTTTTTTTTAAATCATGTATTTTCTTACATTTTGATGGGCGGTATGTAGGCTAATTCACGCACAAAACCTATAATTTCAGCAATAACTTAATGTAAGCGAGCAAAACTTACAATAAGACTTGTCAGAAGGTTGATATTGACCTATTCTGCAATACCACCTGCAGAACAAAAATAAATTAGCCATTAACTTTTTTAGAATAGATACCTGAATAACTGCCATTTATTACTTCTATTTGACCTAGTTTTTAGCTAGTCTCCTTGATTTTTTTGTGTTTATTTTGATTGTGCTTAATTTTATGTAATTTTTCACAAATATTCAAATTTTTTCTCTCCTTATGTTTTGTCTACCGATTCTCTTATTATTTTAAACTTATGCATA
Source organism: Pseudoips prasinana (assembly GCA_951640165.1). NCBI lineage: Eukaryota > Metazoa > Arthropoda > Insecta > Lepidoptera > Nolidae > Pseudoips > Pseudoips prasinana. Next base: position 38,009,471 of record OX621243.1, on the reverse strand, counting down.
TTAGCGAAAACTTGTAATTGGCCTTCATCTTCTATTGTATTTCGTATTTCTGTTCTAGCTGTAAGTTTTCTAGATGAATAAAATAAAATAAAATAAAAATAACCTAGCTAAAATACTTAATCATTACTATTATAAATTTAATGCTTTTTGTAAATATTTTCAACAATCCTTGCACCTATGTACCTGGAAATAATAATGTATTCTTAACTATAATTTTATTTCGTCAGAATCTACTATTTTCTTCCCATAACTACAAGGTACAAGCTAAAAAAGTTACAACCGGTGAAACTTCCTTTCATCCATGTATATTTTAATGAAATGAAAACTCGTGCCATTTATTAAAAAGCGCACTAACAATTGTATATTTTTAAAATGGAAACTGTACGTGAAAACAGCGGCAAAATTCAGAGTGCAATTATCGTTGTTAAACAATCACAAGCGAGCTGGTAGCCTGGTAGAGATAAACACTGTGTGCAATGTGTATCGATGTTTGTGTTATCAACAGTTTTAATTTGCTGAGATAACTGGAAATATGATCATTAGTTCGTATCGGTATATTTTTTTCTAATTTTTGTATTTTTAGCTGTTTTGTGGTTAGTCTGGTGATAAGGATACTTGTGTCAAGTCATTCAAACCGTCCAGTACAGCCAAGAATGGAACACTTTATTTATTCATGTGAAAACTTCTTAAAGCACACTTCTTGGAAGAACAAAAATTATGGAACCGGCGTCATCGTCACCAAAAGCTTTCCTTGCGCTATCCTCGGGCTAAATGCTATATGTATATTGTGTATATATGTGTACTTTTTCTGGTGGACAAAACGTGAAACTCGCTTCACCGACATGTTACGCTTCCCATGAGCTCGTCTGTTATTTAATAACTACAATTGTGACCCATTGGAAGATTCTTCTTTAAGCTTCTGGACTGGGAAGGCTTTGGCATCAATGTCAATGGCGTGTAAATCACCCACCTTCGATTTGCCGACGATATAGTAGTCATGGCTGAGACCTTAGAAGACCTCGGTACAATGCGTGATGGCCTCAGCAGAATCTCTCAACAAGTAGGTCTGAAAATTAACATAGATAAGACGAAAATCATGTCGAGCATCCATGTTGCACCCACTCTAGTTTAGGTTGGATACTCTGCACTCAAAGGTGTAGGGAACTGTATTTACCTAGAACCATCCAACATTTTGTTTAATCGTTTATTCATAAAAGAAAATCAAATTTACAATTAAATTTTTCCTCGCCAAGAGACAGAGCCTGTTGGCGAGACGCTCTCGTTTATACATATAAATGTATGTATCATAATTATTATTATACTATATACTTAAATATTTTAAAATCTTACATCTTTGTTAAAACTGAAACACAACAAAGAGAAAACATTACTGCAAAACAGCTAATCTCGGCAATCGGCAGCGTGTCAAGCCAAGTTCAAGCATCTTAAACTAGCCGATCCACAGCATCGCGCGAATGTAACTCATTGATAACAGTGTCACATTCGCCGAGCAGTATGTCCTTAAGCTTACGTTTTAATACATATCTACTTATTTTAGGTTCTAATCTTAGTAAGTCTATTCCGTTAAATATTTTAAGGACTAGATATTCAGTTATCCTCTCTCCATAGTAATTTTTAGTTGTTGGTTTAATTCAACTTGGTAGGTATAACTTCGAAAAGGAGGTCAATCGTAGAATCCAACTTAGCTGGGCAGCGTTCGGGAAGCTACGTAATATGTTTCGTCCCAAATATCGCAGTGTATCAAGTCGAACGTCGTCGACCAGTGTGTGTCGTCAGTGATTACATACGGAACAGAGACGTGGTCGCTCACTATGGTCATTATCAGGCGGCTTAAGGTCATCCAAAGAGCAATGGAAATGGCTATGCTTCGAGTTTCTCTGCGAGATCGAATCAGAAATGCTGAAATTCGGAGGCGAACCAAAGTAACTGACATAGCCTGAAGAATTACCAAGCAAGTTCCAATGAATAAAAAAAAACCTGAAGTGGCAGTGGGCAGGGCTGATAGCTCGTAGAGCCGACGGCCGCTGGGGAAGAAAGAAGAAACCGGAAGATGCAGCGTGGGCAGGCCCCCTACAAGACGCAAAGCGAGCGTTTTAGCAAAGGACAACGACCACATTAGGGAAATTAATCCCTGTTTCGCGGGGTACTTTTACAAACATATAATAGACGGACACGAATGATATCCAGACTCAGAACAACTATTTATGGGTCACACAAATAGTTGTCCGGCGCGGGACTCGAACCCGCGAGGCGACTGTCTATAGACAAGCCGCCTAGTTCCTTCACTTGTCAATGGTTTTCAGATCGGAGAGTGCAACTGGCTATGAAGTCCTTCTAATGGTACTTAGAAGACGATTATCTGTCTTTATATACATCTACCTTTACGGATGAACACGCCACCACTAGACATAGAATACAAAACTTTTGGAACGATGTTATAAACGGAATCTTAGGCGTCTCAGAATTCCCATTTCTACGATAACTGAGAAAATATTCATTTTACGCGAGGGCTTCTTGCAATCATTGAATCAATTCATCCGATCGTAGTTGCTATCATGGCTACAGCTGCTAGCAAACAAATCCAATATTCTGTTATGTCAGAGTGAGTAAAGAGAAATAAAATGAAGCATAACGCATTTTTTTATCAAACATTAGGTACTTGATTAAATATTTTGTATTTATATATATATTATATTATATTTTTACGAATTAAAAAGGATTTCATTATAAAAAAGAGGTTTATTCACACTTCAGAATAAATTATTTAGAAATCAACAACAATTTTCTTATGACAAATCACTTATAACGATAACCACAGTACTCTACTATCACTGCAACAAACCACACTTCAGGGCTTGAAATTAAATCGTTACGTAATCTGGCAGAGGTTCCGCACGGGTCGAGGTCTGGTCCTAAAGGAAAGATAAAGGCACCGGTCACGGACTCGGTCTTATATAGGCAAAGTCCGACGTGACTCATTGCCCATCTTGGAAATTCCTTACAATATATATATATATATATAGAATAATTGCCGGGAAAACCCTAAAAACAGCCCTTTTATTTTTCCCATATAAACGTTTTCAAAAAAGTTTAGGTCTTTTATTTATCGATTGAGGCAGTATGAAGTCTGACGGGTCAGCTCGTTATAAATAAAAGTTCAAGTACGAGTTAAAGAATTGATAAATAAAATAAGCTTAAGATTGTTTCATGCCGAATAGTAAAAATAAACCATTGTATTACAACTTAGTCTGTTTGTACAGACGCCAGCACACCAAGCTACCCTAATCTGTCAAATTTCCCCCATTGAAAGTGAACCTTATGCTTATGTGATAGAGTTTAAAATTTATAAAACCAATTTGATAGATTCGGGTAGCTGGATGTACTGGAGTCTGTACAAGTCAGCAACTACTATCGATTGAAATAAAACAGGGCAATCTGCTTCCCTACTTCTATTGCAAATAAAAAAATGTCACATTTGCTAGAAGTATATCAAAGGCCATTGTTTGTAACTAAAACAGATTTAAAGACAATTTACCTTTCCACTCCATAATTTCCAACTTAATTAAAATAGTAGAAATCTCATCATGGCTAGTTGCACTCACGCGGTCAGTCCATATCTAATCTAATCTAATATCTAGGGACAATGTCACACAGATCATCCTAGCCCCAAACTAAGCAAAGCTTGTACTACGGGTACCAGGCGACGATATACATACTTATATAGATAGATAAATACTTATATACATATAAAACATCCATGACTGAAACAAATATTCGTGCTCATCACACAAATATTTGCACTTACCGGGATTCGAACCCAGGACCACCAGCTTTGTAGGCAGGAGCACTACCAACTAGGCTACGGTGACCGGTTTAATTTCTGAACGTCTCCGTGCTTCGGAGGGCACGCTACGCTATCGTACACCAGGTAGTCGGGCAGCACCACCACCTGGTTATGGCATGCCAAGCGCGGTGACTACGGCATACCCCTTCAAATGGTAACGTTATAGAACCCTTGGAGGAGGCCTTTGTCCAGCAGTGGACAATATCAGGCTGATGATTTTGATTAAATAAATAAAATAAAATAATAAAAAAGGTTTTTATTCACGTAGACTTTAAAAAAGCGCTTGTAAATGTGAGAACATGTTTGTAGTAATACATTATTATTTCTAGTTACATAGATATTTAGGTACACATTGTATTGATTGTATAAAAACATTTATAAATTTATTTAATAATAGCAATTATATTTAGCTAGCTCGTATCTAGTTATTGTCAAAGAGATTATGTTTAAGTTTAATTATCAAAATTTATAGTTTCAGCTATACATTTACTACATATTGTCAATGGTTCTGTCTATATTAAGGTATTATTATTATGGACCTTGTGTTAATAACGACGGTCGCGCCACTGGTAATGCTACCACCGGATCCAATGCGCCCCAACTGAGAAGAACCAGCGAAACAAACTCAGTGGATTAAACTGATAGTTAGCGGAATTAACACTACACATTAATTTTTAATATTGATTGTTATGGATTTCCGCGAGGTAATACCTGATTCCATTACTTATCTCAAGGATCTATAATTTAATTATTTTTTTAGATTTTACGATAAAATCGGAATATCACATCGGATTATTTGATGCTTGTAATTTCACTACTGATTCAGTATCTTTCACACGATGAGCAACCGAAATTGGATTCTACCTCGCTTGTTAGCTTGATAAAAAAAGATAGTATAATTTCAATTAAGTATAGCAAATTTTCTAATAATTTAGCTCAGTGATTAAGATAAGTTGCGGATATGACTAAAACTTGTTAGTTATTACGGAAGTTAGATTAAAATAAAATAATAATTATTCTTCAATTTACCATAAAACACGTTGATTTTGACTTGTTATTTTAGAGTTTGTTTATATTTTTTATGTTATATTTATTAAAATTCTTAGTAGCTCTATCTTGACTTCCGATAGTTGTAGCAAAAATAGTTTATTTGGTCGTTGATTTGACTACTTTTTTTTTTACTATGTGTTATGTTCAAAGTCTTATTTATTGGATAACAATTACCGACGAGCAGTCATCATTGAGCTACGACGTACGTTGTTTGTCAGAGTGATAAATTGTGTTCACGTAATAAAATTATTGTTGAAGAACAGTTTCTGTGTTTTAACGTCGGAAAATTTTAACATGGTACATGATTTCGGCACAATAGTATGAGATTTTCGATTGATGCCCTGAAGTGAAGTCCTCCCGACCGAATTTCAGCCACGACGGCCAATCTTAATGGAGACTAGCCAATTGCGCAGGACATATTATAGTGCACAAGTGTGTGCGCAAACACAGAGGCACTTTCTATTCCATCACTCTCATGATCCGATGGGACGCCTAGCGACACGACCGGAAAGAGTTCAGGTACAGGACCGACGGCTCTACGTGCTCTCCGAGGCACGGGGGTGTAATACCGCCAACTTCCAGACTTCGGGCTGATACTGAGAAATTAATTTTACGGAAAAATCCAAAAAACACTTTTTGGCCCGACCCGGGGTTTGAACCCAGGACCTCATTATCTGCGGTTGAACACGCTACCGCTAGACCAACGAGGCAGTCAATTGATGATTGATGCCCTAACTCCCACGTGAAATCAGTTTTAACTGCGCTATCACTTTCCTAGCAATATACTCGTATGCTATAATATAGATATAAATATACCTTTGGCTCACCAGGCATTTCCTTTGCGGTTAGGTGTCTACCCACAAACCAGGAAGGTTGCCAAATATTAAAGGGATGTCTTCTAGTACTAGTATTCATAAGCGCGAGGATTTAAAATTTTTTAAAACCAATTGACGAATAAAGTTGATATTGGGAATACATTAGATTTTATGACCGAGTCTAATTAAAGGGTTCAAAGGTTACTGTAAGTGTATGTAAATTACTATTTTTTTCTGAAAGAGATGCCAAGAAGGTATATTCCGGTAAGAATGTGAAAGTTTATCACGAATCCATAGTTATATTAAAGTTTTGAAAGTATTTCACTTTCTTTGTTACCTGTTTAAGTTAAAACTCTGAAACAAAATTGGATGATAATTCCGAAGTATTAATGCATCCTACCTATATGATATGCACCATCATATAGAAAAATTGTTACGTTACCAGAAGAATTGAGGCGATCGTATCGAGTTGCCTGGAGGTCCGTAAGTATACGATATATGACGGTCACCGTAGCCTAGTTGGTAGTGCTCCTGCCTACGAAGCTGGTGGTCCTGGGTTCGAATCCCGGTAAGTGCAAATATTTGTGTGATGAGCACGAATATTTGTTTCTGAGTCATGGATGTTTTCTATGTATATAAGTATTTATCTATCTATATAAGTAAGTATATCGTCGCCTGGTACCCATAGTACAAGCTTTGCTTAGTTTGGGGCTAGGATGATCTGTGTGACATTGTCCCTAGATATTATTATTATACGGTACGGTTAGCCTAGGTGTAGCCTAGGCATGCAGTTGATTTATGGATGGGTGACCTCCAAAGTTGTTTCGTCTGAGCGTTTTCGTAATTCGGAGATCCCGGTTCCAGCTGGCGTCATTCAACAAAAGCCGTTAATCCATGAAAGAGGTTCACTGTTTCTGACACGCAAACCGAAATTACAACGTGTGTGAAAGAGGGGGCACATGATTGTTAGAATTAAGGTATTCACACATTCAAACTGAATAAATTGGACTTTATTTTACAATTTGTGTACGAGACTTATACAGTTCCAGCAAAATGTGTTGAGATTTATTGTATAAATGTTAACTAAATTTTGCGTTTTGAATAATCTAAATAAAGGTGACTTTTTCATTTTTAGATTATGAGCGAGCGGATAGAATATGACGAGCCAATTTGTGTTTTCGTTGAAATTTAATAAATATGTAGATATAATGTAAAAAGATAACATATTATGTGATCAATATTTTTGTACCTAGCGAGGTTTTCTAGGGAAATAACTTCGGTTATATTGTACTTAAATTTCATATTCAGATGTAATTTAAGAATGATCCTGATATTTTATAAAATTAAACAAATTATGAGCTACCCGCCTCAAACCTAAGAATATGTTTTTCAAAGTACTTATACATAATCATCATCATCATCATATCAGCCGAAAGGCCTCCCCCAAAGATCTCCACAATTGCCGGGCTTGCGTTATCCGCATCCAGCGATTTCCAGCAACCCGCACAAGATCATCGGTCCATCTTGTAGGGGGCCTGCCCACGCTGCGTCTTCCGGTTCGTGGTCGCCACTCGAGAACCTTTCTGCCCCAGCGGCCGTCGGCTCTACGAGCTATGTGCCCTGCCCACTGCCACTTCAGCTTGGCAATTCTTACGGCTATGTCGGTTACTTTGGTTCGACAATAATACCACATACTACAATAATACTTATAATCTACTATATAATAACTAAAATAGCTAAAATACTGTGAGTGACTTACATGTTCAAAGTTGGATGTGGCAGATCATATGATATGCTCGTTAACATGCAACCGAAATCCTTCGTAAGGATGTATCGTTCGTAGCTTAATGCCAAAGCTAGCCGCGGATTGGTAGAGACTAGAGACAGTTTCGTTGCTCAACGGATAGTTAAATTTATGTTTTTCCTGTTATGGGTTAACATTTAATAAAACATGCTATAAAAATAAAGTATCAATTGTACCTACTTCTTACAAAACTGTTTGTATCAAATGTTTAAGGCTCCATCTCGATATAGAATATCAAAATAATGAACAAACTCCGGGGAAATTGTGCCACATTTATTTAATACAAAAGAAGGCATGTAGCGATTGAGAACCCCTCCAGTCTAAAGTTGGTTATTTTTTTTATTTAGTGATGATATTTAATAAGTTTATTGTATTCTTGCCTCAAATCTAAATCCATTAAACTTCCACAGATCACAAATAAATGGATTATTAGCTCCAATACCAACACATATTATGTACCTATTTAGTACGCTCAACTTTGTATCGTTTATTTGGTAAATTTGAGGTTGAAGATCAAAACAAAAATCATAATAGTTTCAGCTGAGTAGTTTAAGTTTCCTTAGCTGATATGTCTAGTAACTGGTACACAAACATCTTTCTTATATAACTTATGCGGTATTAGCAATGAAAATAAATAAATAAATATCTCTGGGCAAATAACACACTACCATCACAAACTTGATAGAGCCTGTAGTATGGCAACCGAACAACTGATAAATTTACTTATACATTTCTAAATACTTGCGTATTATAGTTAAATTACACCGACACACCGAAAAAGTAATCATATTCTCAAGTGTTCAACGCACAAAGATTTATCCCGGGTGGGGAACAAACCAACGAACTCTGGATTAGCAGTCAAGGTTGCTTACCACTAGGCCACTAAGGTCATAAATTTGTAATATCCTGCTAAATTGAGTTTTTGCTTCATTATAGTTTTATTCTCTGCAATGCCACTTATCACTGCAGCTGTAGGTACTATTACTAGCGTTTAATTTATTTTTCAACAAACTTCCTTCAAGATTCGCAATGAAATTTAAACAATTACTTCTTTGAAGGTGCATAATCAAATTCAAGTAGGTTAAGACCGTGCTCAAAGATTGCAAATTCTGAATATTTCAACGCAATCAGCGCAAAGAAAGCGTTGTGCTATAGAGTTGATTTTTTTTCTTGTCTATTTGAAAATACTTTAGCAGTTCACTTTGTAGTTTGTAGATATAAGATTTTCCTATTATTCCTTTATTGTTCGTTTTATTTATGACATACTAGCAATGCCCGCGGACTTCGTGCCGCGTTATAAATATTTTTGTTCCTGCCCGTTTGTCCCGCGTAATACTTCGGGTTAAAAGTCCGGGATATTTTTTTTTTCATAGGCTATGACACTCTACAATAACGTAGCTTTCTATTGGTGAATTAATAATAATAATAAAAATGGTTTATTTCATCTCCAATTTTGAAAATGGGTTCCGTAGATTACCCCTTACAACGTAACAGACTCACAAACGTTACCTCTTTTATTATTAGTATAGACTACATTTCAAAATGTATCTTGCCAGTGATGACCACGTCTCTGTCCCATAAACAGAGACATGGTCACTATGGGCCTTATAAGAAGACAATAGAGAGGGCTATGCTCGGAGTTTCCCTGCAAGATCGAACCAGAAATGACGAAATCCGCACGCGAACCAAATTCACCGACATAATCCGAAGAATTGCATAGCTGAAACGGCAGTGGGCTGGGCACATAGCTCGTAGAACCGACGCGACGGTCATTTGAGCAGAAAGGTTATCGAGTGGCGACTACGGAATGTAAGACGCAGCGTGGGCAGGCCACCGACAAGATGGACTGTCTTGTGCGAGTCACTGGAAACCGCTGGATATGAATAGCGCAAGATCGGCAATTGTGAAGATCTTTGGGGGAGGCCTTTGTCCAGCAGTGGACGTCTTTCGGCTGATATGATGATAATAATAATAATAATAATTTATTGGACACAGAGAAAACAAAAATACATTCACATGTGTTTACAGATTTTTGTCATGATTAATTACAAAAGGTACTGACACTGTTTTCCAAACTAGGCTAAAGCCTGTATTTCGGGAGACAGTGTTCAGTCGTAAAAACGTGCCACGGTTGTGCTTGAGGTATGGAATGTACCGCACCAACATAAATCATTTTATATAGTTATTCATTATTATTGAATTTAAGTTAAGTTAAACTAACATCCAACCTATTTCTGTGTGTGTGAGTGTGTGTGTGTGTGTGTGTGTGTGTGTGTGTGTGTGTGTGTGTGTATGATGATGACATTGCAAATAAAATTTCCGCCCAATAACACCAATAAAGAGAGATTCTATTCTCAAACCATGCAAAAAGTTGTATGGTAGATTCATCATTACCGTAGCTAATCCCTTCCATTACAACTCACTGTACAGTGAACTCAAGCGTGCGAGTGATATGCAACGAACATGTAATAAACAGGGATCAAAGACACAGTTGTTTGCTCGGCGCTTAATTACGTAAACTTGATGCGTCGGTTCGATAAGAGTACACGTTAAACACCACAATGTAATATTTATTTGTTTTAGTTATGGAAAACTTAGAGCTACATACAATTTCATATAAAATTAGGTTTACAAGTTTTCACTTATAGAGCCGTAATATTATTCAGGTGACAAACAATAAGTGAATTAACTTACGAATTACATAGGTGGCTATCAAATACAATATTTACGCATCTGTGTAAAGTGTTAATGTTGTATATTGTATACATGTTTTTTGTATACAATGGGAACACGATAATAAAACAATCCACTCGCCCGCGCTCACTTTACTGTGGCCGAGAATTTTAATAAATCTAGAACTACCTAAAATTGGCATGCTTTGGGTAGCAAAAGTAGATGATTAAAATCGGATATTCAATACTAATTATCGTAAAATGCGTCAAAATAGTATTAGTGTAAAAATATTTACTAATAATACTGCCGCCTTATATCCATTATCCTACTAATATTATAAACAAGATAGTTTGTAAGTATGGATGGATGGGTGGATGATTTCTTTTTTATTTTTTTTTACAATGTCACACAGATCATCTTAGCCCCAAACTAAGCAAAGCTTGTACTATGGGTACCAGGCGACGATATACATACTTATATAGATAGATAAATACTTAAATACATAGAAAACATCTACGACTCAGAAACAAATATTCGTGCTCATCACACAAATATTTGCACTTACCGGGATTCGAACCCAGGACGACCAGCTTCGTAGGCAGGAGCACTACCAACTAGGCTACGGTGACCGTCATGATTATTACTCTTTCACGTAAAAACTACTACATGGATTTTAATGAAACTTTACAAAAATATACCTTATAACATCAGAATAACACAAAGGCTACAATGAATAAAGAACAATAACTTTATAAATTGTAGTAGTAATGATTTGTCCAAAATATGGCGATAAGTGTCAAGTAATTAGGAAAAAATCTACCATCTGCGAACTATTCCGGCGTGCACTGCCAAAACCGCTAGCGGTACACATCCTACTAATATTATAAATGCGAAAGTTTGGGAGTATAGATGTATGGATGTACGTTACTCTTTTACGACAAAACTAGTTTAACGCGGGCGAAACCACGGGGCATAGCTAGTCATTCATAAACCAAACCTCTTCTCCGATTTTCATCCTCCACTTTTGGCGTTGACTGACGTGACCTCGAAGAAGTATTCACCAAAGTAAAAATATCAGAGAATTATGAACAAATCCCCAATATCTGCAGTCAAAATGTCATTAGAGTTTTTATTGTTCCATATAAATATCAAAGTTTTGTCTTGATCCCACTTTATATTCCCGTCTTACTTAGTAGTTCGGCGAATTGGATCACCAATACAAATTTGAAATTCAACGACATTGAGCTTAACTTTATTATTTGCTTCTAGGCATAATACGGTACTGTTAACTGCTCATTGGTATAACCAGTAGCTTCAACTACTATAACCCTAACGAGTGGGTTTCAATCCCGGATCGGGTAAAAGGTGATATAATGATTTAAAAACGAAGTCTAAAGTTAAACTGCAGTTGAACTATGGATCAAGCTATCTCATTGGATGGTTTTCGACTAAACCAAGGATCAACTGCAGAGAGAGAGTGACTCGTTTTTAAATAATGGTGAATAATATGTATTAGCTGCCCGAAGGCTTGAATTTGTACGTAAAGTTCTTGGTCCAGTGTCTGATCTCTCCCAATGTCGTATTGGGAAAAAAGATATAAATATCTTAGGTCAAATAACACACTGCCATCTGATCCCAAACCAGGCAGATCCTATACTTTGGTAACCAGACAACTGATTAAACGTTAATAGATATTTTTTTAAACATTATTATATATATTACACACAATTAAACCTAAACATAATCTCCTTGACAACAACTTAATACAAGCTAGCTAAATAACACTACTATTAGGTCTTTACCTATGAAATTGCCGTTCTGCAGTACTGGCCATTTCAAATCAAAATAATTTTTGTTTGGCTAAGAATTCTAATTTCAAATTAATTTTATTTTAAAAACATGGATTCTTTTTTCCAAAAGTAGTCATTTCTTTATTGATTAGTGTTACATTTTCATCGCATTTCAATCTTTTTCGTCATCATGGATACGTTAAAAATTCGAGTAATTATGGAATATGAGTACCGTCGTGGCAGCAACGCGGCACAAGCGGCACGCAACATCAACGACGTTTACGGAGCTAACACTACAAACCAACGCACCACCTGTTATTGGTTTGCTCGCTTCCGTTCTGGAAATTTCGACCTGAAAAATGAACCTCGCGGTCGTCCGAAGACTTTGGTCGACAATGACGAATTAAAGGCGGTTGTGGAAGCTGATGATACACAATCTACGGCTGAATTAGCAGCAGCTTTCGACGTTAGCGTCAAAACAATATTGGTCCATTTGCGTCAAATTGGCAAGGTAAAAAAGCTTGACAAATGGGTGCCCCACGAACTCAATGATCGCCAGCGCGAAGTACGCGTCGAGACGTGCCTTGCACTGCTCAACAGACACACAAATGAAGGAATTTTGAACCGCATTGTTACCTGCGATGAAAAATGGATTCTGTTTGATAACCGCAAGCGCTCAGCAAGTTGGTTGGATCCTGGTTCAGCACCTAAACAATGCCCTAAACGAAAACTTACCCCTAGAAAAGTGATGGTCACTGTTTGGTGGTCTAGCGCCGGTGTGATTCATCACAGCTTCTTACCAAACGGGGTGAGCATTACTGCAGATGTGTACTGTGAAGAACTGAGCACAATGATGGAGAAGCTGGCGCATCTCCAACCAGCATTGGTCAATCGCTCGTCTCCGCTGCTCCTGCACGACAACGCGCGACCTCATACTGCACAGCAGACGGTCTCCAAGTTGCAAGAACTGGGGTTGGAAGCTCTCCGTCATCCGCCTTACTCACCAGACCTTGCGCCTACAGACTACTACTTTTTCCAGAATTTGGATAACTTCTTGGCGGGAAAAAAATTCAATACCCGAGAGGCAGTACAAAATGCCTTTGAAGAATTTGTTGCCTCCCGTCCAGCTGATTTCTTTAAGCAGGGCATCAATAAACTGCCACTGCGATGGCAAAGATGCATTGATTGCATGGGTGATTACTTCGATTAATACAAATAAAAAAATTCATGAAAAAAATTCGTTTAAATTTTTTCATACAAAACGGCAATTTCATAGGTAAAGACCTATTATTATAAAATAAATTGTATAAATGTTTTAACATTCTGTGTACGTAAGTATCTGTAATATGCAACTAGAAATAATAACTGTATTACTACGAACATGTTCTGACTATTTTAAAGTCTTTTTTACTCTTTAAAGCGCTTTTTAAAGTATACGTGAATGAAAACCTTTTTTATTTAATTTTATCATTCACCCAAACCCAGAATAAATAATCGTGGTCATCACACAAAGATTTATACAGGGTGGGGATCGAACCCACCACCACGACTTTGTGACCGACAATTATGTCCTGGTAAAGTACTCCACGACACAGGGAATAGTTCACATAGAACGGGCAATGTGTCAAAAAAATATTCAATAACAATTTCAATTGTCTTTTATTAATTTTTTGTTTTTAGTTAAATTTTCATCGCTATTTTAATTTTATTAATGATTTGAATAAGCTCATCAAAACTTTTTTGTACAACTTAGAGTTAAATCGATAACAATAATACAGTTATTTCTCTATAATGACATAACATTAAGGAAGGTCTGAGCCCTGAAGATAAGCGCCTGAGTCATTAAGTTTGAAAGAATCCCTCGATTTAAACAGTTTATGTGGCTGAACTTTACGGTTATTGACTGGGATACAGATAAATATACTTAAGTATCGATTTGGAAATTGTATTGAAAGGATATGTAAAATTTCGGAATTATAATATTCCCATGCTTATTCCCTCAAAATACCGGTACGGGCATATATTTCATAAAAAATATTAATATAAATACAAATGCGTGGGTATAAACTTACTTTTACATTATTTATATGATCGACAATAATAAGGATCGACATTTCCGCATTTTATTTTTTAGACCAGCCGTGCCCCCCGGTTTTACCCGCGTTAAATGTTATAAATTATCATAGCTCCTCCCCCGTAGGCGATAGCGTGATAATATGTAACCTATATGTTGATGCGACCTCTTAGTAATTATTCATGCAAAATTTGAAGTAAATCCATACAGTACTTTTTGAGTTTAGCCCGGAAATACATACAGACAAACAGATACACAGACAAAAATTCTAAAAACTATATTTTTGTCTTCGATATCGAAAAATTTGAAGTAAATCCATACAGTACTTTTTGAGTTTAGCCCGAAAATACATACAGACAAACAGATACACAGACAAAAATTCTAAAAACTATATTTTTGTCTTCGATATCGATTGTAGATCACGCCCCTAGTATCCTTGTTAAAAAATATTCAGTTTTGACTTTCCTACGATTTTATTATATTATATGTAACAGAAGAGTACTTTGATGAACTGTTTGTAAGGTATGAAACTAAGTTCAAAGGTTAATCCTATTATTGCTGCCGCTAACAACCATTGGCACTCACCGGTCTATAAGTGATTGGTAAGGTTTCGCACCTAGGCATGTGCTTAATCTATAGATGGGTGACCACCAAAGTATTTCAATTTCCGAACGTTTCCGTGCTTCGGGAGGCACGTTAAGTTATCGGTCCCGACTGCAGTCGTAACTAGTCGTAAGGCAACAGTCTATAAACCATGTCAGAGGTCTACTTGAACTATTCTGACATTAGAATGACCATAAGGTAAATAATTACTAAGGGATTGCATAGAATAATAGAAAAATACTGGCTGTGCCCCGCGGTTTTACCCGCGTTATACTTTATAAATTATCGCAGCTCCTCCCCCGTAGGTGATAGCGTGATAATATGTAGCCTATATGTTGACCCGACCTCTTAGTAATATTCATGCAAAATTTTAAGTAAATCCATGTAGTACTTTTTGAGTTAAGCCCGGACATACATACAGACAAACAGACGAACCGACAAAAATTCTAAAAACTATATTTTTGGCTTCGCTATCGATTGTAAATCACGCCACAAGTATCTTTTAAAAAAAATATTCAATGTAAAGTTTTGATTTTCCTACGATTTTATTACATGTATAGATTAATGAATTTCGACGAACTAGAAAGATAAGCCGTGGCTTAATAGTTTATTGGGACTTCACCCAGATAATGCAAGTTAAATCTTGTTCTCAAATTATAATGCTCAGAATAAATTGTTTAAATAAATACTTATTTCATAGGTATAATATTTGCTTGCAATTAATGTGGATAATATCGTTCGTACACAACCCATAACAGACTTAACAAACGCTACATAAAGTGTAGCGCACTCAGACGCGCAAAAGAATGTAATTTTTTCCTAAAATGACATGAGCTAAGAGGTACAATCTTTTTTTTTAAAGACAATGCCTTTTATATTTAAACATATAATAGATGGACACAAATTACATCCAGACTCAGTACAAGTATTTATGGGCCTCAAAAATAGTTGCCCGGCACGGGATTCAAACCCGAAGAGGCGATGCGACTGTCTTAGCCGCTGCGCCACACGTGCAGTCAAATATGTGTGACACATTGCTATGCGAAGTGATTCTTTTTTACAACAATTTATTTTTTCAAATTCAAATTCAAAACTTTTTATTGTGGTCCATAGGTCAAAAGTTGTTACAGTCACAAATATATTATGTTCAGCTATGTCCAGCCATTTAGGCGTACAATATTTATTTAATTACAGTCAGTTATACAATTACATTAATACAATTATTTTTATAAGATATACACTATGTTAAAACAATTTAATACGTGTCATTTAATTATTAAATCACCAAAAATTAATACTTATTTTAAAGTCAAGTACATTAATTCTTATCTTAGTTATGATACATATTTTACTTAGCAGAGTCATTCTTAAGCGTGATTGAGTTTATCTATGAGGAAATCGTTCAATGTATAATATGATTTGTAAACCAGAAAATCATGAAGGTTCTTTTTATAAAGCTGGTTATCTGAAATGCACCCGATTGACCTTGGGATGTTGTTGTATATACGTAAGGCAACGCAGAAAACACTTTCATGAAGCAAGTGGGTCTTGCTGGGCACTACATGTAGTTTGTCCCTATGACGTGCTCGTTCACGATGAGCAAACATCTCAATATTAGATTTAACAAATACTGCACATTCGTAAATATATAAGCAGGGAAGTGTAAGTATTTTTAAATTTATGAAGGACGATCGGCAGGAGTCTGTTTGTTTTAATGTACACATTGACCTAATACAGCGTTTCTGGGCTATAAATGCGCGATTTTTATCGGTTGAATTACCCCAAAATATTATTCCATATCTTAGTGTTGAATTGACATAACCATGATAAGCTGTTAATATAGCCGATTGATTTGAAATTATTGTCAGTCTATACAGTGCATATGAAAATTGACTAAGCTTTTTGCAGATATGGTCTATGTGTACTTTCCAGTTTATTTTGCTATCGATATATAATCCTAAGAATTTGGTATCTGTCCTTTCTTCAATGTTATTTTCTAAATATCTTATGTTAAGTGGTTTTATTTTGTTTGGCCTTTGTTTGAATAATATTATAGTAGTTTTTTGAAAATTGATTCTTAAATTATTATCATTAAGGTATTCTATTATTAGTTCAAGTGATTTATTAATGTCAGTTTCTAAATTAATTACTGTGTCATTAGCAAATAAAATGGTACTGTCGTCAGCAAATAGTGTCATATCATGTTCTATTATAGAAGGCATGTCATTAATGTAGATTAAAAATAGAAGAGGACCTAAGACGCTCCCCTGTGGTACACCATACTTGACAGTTCTAGTCTCCGAGACATATGTTTTTTCTGTTTTTGTTACAGGGTCAAGTCTTTTTATCTCCGTGATCTGTTGTCTGTTATCTAGATACGATTTTATGAGACAGTATACATTGCCTCGTACACCATTTGCATAAAGCTTGTTTAGTAGAATTTTGTGGTCTACGCGGTCGAAGGCTTTTGACATGTCCATAAATAATGCTATAGCAGGTAAACCTTTGTCCAGACTCTTCATAACTTTATGTAGAAAATTATATACAGCTATATTAATAGATTTCTCCTTCCTAAAACCAAATTGTACTGGTGTGAAAATGTTATGCTTTTCAAAAAAGTCGTACAGAGTTTTGTGTATTACCTTCTCAAATATTTTAGCAAATATAGTGACTAAAGCAATCGGTCTATAATCACTAACATTTGACTTGTCACCTTTTTTAAATATTGGTTTTATTATTGTTAATTTGAGCTGGTCTGGGAAACGACCTTTTTCTATACATAGGTTGATAATGTGACTTAAAGGATGGGAAATCACACTCGCAGCATCTTTTATTATGCTTGTTGTTATTCCATCACAACCAGCACTGGAAGTATTTTTTAGATTCATAATTATTTTTAAAATGTCAGTGGGAGTAGTCGGTTTCATAAAGATTGAATTAGAAGAGTAAGTAAAATAATTAATATTATTATTTCTTATTTTGTCCTTGAGTTTTAATTTGTCATGATTAGCAATATCTATAAAGTAATTGTTGAATATGTTTGCAATGTCAGTAGTATTATAAACATTTTTATTTTGAGTTTTCAAATGATGAATACCTTCTGCTGGATATTGATATTTAATCTGGTTAATGACTTTCCAGGTTGCTTTTGATTTGTTGGTAGCGGTCTTAATGTAATAAGCGTTTTGGCTCTTTTTTGTGCACCATATTATATGTTTAAATCGTTGTGCAAATGTCTTATAAACTTTTTTGTTTTCGCTAGTTTTCATTTTACGGTATTTCCATAAAAGCTCCCTTTTGCGCTTACTACATATTTTAATGCCTTTCGATATCCACTTTGGTTTGGTTTTTGAAGTTATTTTAACTCTTTTCATAGGAAAACAGAGGTCATAAATTAATTTAAAAATACCATGAAACTCATTGAAAGAACCGTCTGGTTCTATGCATTTATAAACATCATTAAATGTAATTTGTTTTAAATATTTTAGAAAAACCATTCTATTATTTTTACTGTAGTCTCTTATGTGAATAAACCAGTGACTCAAAGTACATAGCTTTTTTACTGGAACTTTTAGAATTAGAGCGGAATGGTCAGAGAGAGCCAGTTCTTTAATGTCACCTTTACATCCTCTTATGTTATGAGCTATATTATCAATGCAAGTGTTACTGCTAATACGTGTTGCTTGTTTAAATTGGAGATTTAAATTGAAGCTTATTAATAATTCCGTAAATTCACGAGAGAGTTTAGTTTGTGTTAGAATATTTATGTTAAAACACAATATTATTTTATTATTATTTGAACTGAGTTTGGCTAGTATTATTTTTAAAGTAAAAATAAAATTATTTATTGAATCAGCGGAGTTGTTGGGTGGTCTGTAGACACACAAAATGTAAATTTTATGATTTAATAATTCAATAGCACTACATTCTATTGTGTTTAATATAGACAACTTATTAATGTCAGATAATTCCCTACACTGCATTCCATTTTTTATTAATATACAGGAACCTCCATGCCTTCTGAATCTCATACAATGGGATACTAATTTGTAGTTTTGCATAGTAAGATATGTTTCATCACCATTTATCATATTGTGCTCAGTTATACATATTACGTCAATAAAAACATCATCTGAATGTAGTTCCTCTATACAAATTCTCAACAGGTCCGACTTATTGAGTAGTCCATTAATATTTTGATTGAGAATAGTTATGGAATTAATCACGAAATAAATTTGTTGGACTTATGTCATTTACTTTATCAGGCTCTGGGAATAGATTAAATGGCACATTGTTCACTATACGGCTGTTATTTATAAAATCGTTACCCTCTAAGATATTTTCAGCATAATCTAAATTTACTTGAGTTGCTTTATCAGATAATGTTTTTCCATTTGTGTTTTTCAGAAGTTGTTGATATTGTTTGCAATTATGAGTATACTCAATGCATAAAATTTCTTTAATTTATTTAGCTTCTTTATTCAGCTTCATGGTCTGAATTATTAATTTAAGTATCCTTTGTTAGCTTCAGCTATACATTGTATAACCCGGATATAATTAAGAATACAGATAGTTAGATTTGCTAGGGTTAACTATGAAATGCAATATTGATTCTTCCCACCAATTTCCAACTGCAAATGCAAGAAATGGTCAACAAATGCTCTTGGCAAGATATTCGATACTACTCCACTATAATTGTTGTTTACATTGCCTGAGGAAGCCCGATATTTGTCTATTCCTCACAGTAATATAACAAAATAGTTTATTATCCCGTTGAAGAAGCAAATAATAGTTGCTTTGTTTTGGTTTGTTTTATGCTAAGATCTATATTTTGTCTGTCGTATCCGTAAAGGGAATATTTGATGCTCATATGAAGATAGATGAAATTGGTTTTTCATGTATAAAGCGGTAATTTGTGCTTTTATTTTCTTTCATATTTTAGGTGACAGCTGATTTTGAAAAAGGAAAACGTTCGCAATACGACGGAACGAGCTTCTTATGTGATGTGATGCTCCGTAGAAATTGGGTTCAACTTGGATTACTAACTCAGGATTAAAAAAAAACTTGTGTGTACTTATGTACACGCGTTAGAAGTTATACTTCTTAATATACAACTTGAACATAGTTATCAATTTTCATACCACCTAGAACTAACGTCATGCTGTTATTTTTACGATGCGCGCGCATCGTAAAAATTCACTCTCATACCACCTCGAACTAACTTCATGCTGTTAAATTTTTTGGTGTCGGTGTGCGCGCGCATCGTAAAAATTCACTCTCATCATTTTTCTCCATCGCACCAAAAGAAGTATAACTTCAAAAAACTCAAGGCGTTATTTATTATATTCGCCGGACCGTCTCAACTGGGTCGTGTTGAAACCGGTAGTAGATGAACCCACTGAGTTTGTTTCGCTGGGTCTTCTCAGTTGGGGCGCATTGGATCCGGTCCGCGCGACCGTCGTTATTAACACAAGGTCCGTCATAATAATAATACCTTAATATAGACAGAACCATTGAAAATATGTAGGTAGTAAACATAATCTCTTGACAATAACTTGATACGTGATAGCTAAATATCATTGCTATAATAAAATAAATTTTATAAATGTTTTCATACAGTATGTACCTAAATATCTATGTTACTAGAAATAATAATGTATACAACTATATTACTATAAACATGTTTCGACTATTTACAAGCGCTTTTTTAAAGTCTACGTGAATAAAAACCTTTTTTATTTATTTATTTATCATGTCGGCCAAAGGCGTTCACTGCTGGACTAAGGACGCCCACAAGAATCTGTACATTGGCCGGTTCCATACACCAGGTTCCAGCGACAATCACAAGCGCATTCCTTGTGAGGGGTCCGCTGACGGTGCGTCTTCCAGTTTCTAGTTAATAAAAAATAACTATTATATTAATATTGTTCTATGACTGTTTAAGTAACAGATACAGTAATATTGCATCAGCTGTACAGTAATAAAATCTGTAAAGTTCTTTTTTATATACTGCGGACATGGGTCTCATCGCGATAAAGATTTAGGTAAATCATTACCTTGGTTACTCGACGTTTCGGCATGGATTGCACCAGCCGTGGTCACGGCTCGACCCGTGTTCACAGTGACCAAGGTAATGATTTACCTAAATCTTTATCGCGATTAGACCCGTGTCCACAGTATATAAAAATGTGTACAAATCACGAAAGTTTAAAAACATTAACTGTAAAGTTCTGTTGGGTGCGGTAGCGTATGTCGGTAGACCTGTGCTTCGTTTTAAAGACTGCGCCAAGCGGGATATGGCCGCTTTTAAAATTGACCACTGTAGCTGGGAAAAGCTCGCTGAAAATAGAATTGAATGGCTCAAACGTGTAGTGGAGGGTCGTAAGATCTGTGATGAAGCCTGGTTTGGAGTACTTGCTGATAAGAGACAGAAGCGACATGAAAGCGGCTTGGCATCAACCACTGCAAACTTATCTTGTCAGGCCTGCGGCAGGCTATGTCGCGCTCGCATCGGTTTTAGCCACCAAAAGAAATGTCTCTCAGACAATGTGCCGTAAATCGTCTGTAGCAGACGCAAAGGCCTTCACCATAATAATATTTTTGCTTTTGCTTGCTAGCTTATTTGAAGCATTTAATGGCTAGGTACCTAAGATATTTTTATGATTGGTACATTTTGTTAAAATTGATTTGAAAATAATTTATATATACCTAACAAAATATTGTTACGTAAAGCAAAAACTTTGTATCCCCTTTTAACGAAAATTTCGGGGACGGAGGAGTATGAAATTTAGGTTAGTAATTCATATGGAGGAGCAGTGCACAAAGCTAATATTTTTATATAATACTCAGTCAGTAGTGAACCTGTATTCTGAGCCAAACGCCGCGGGTTCGATCTCGTGTAAGACAAAAAAAATGTGTTCCTAAACATATCCTTAGATACTATTACTAGAGATCACACTTATTAGAAATTCGACCATTACGGTTGATACTTAATTCATGTTTAATTGTTGTTGTTTTTTATAATTATCTATTGTTTTGTGTTTTTATTTTTTATTTTAAGTCAAAGGATGTAGCTGTAGTATTTAAGTAAAACTGAGTGCCTATTTCGCCAACAAACTGTGTAATGCAGTTAGGCGAATACTAATATTAATTTAATGTGTACTCCTTATTTTTATAATAAAAAAAAATTGAATCGTGGAATTGTCTTGCACTAGATCGAACCCACGATCTTTGAATTAGAATACAGGTGCACTGCCGACTGAGTAATGGGGCGGTCCTCGAATTCTGCGTTGCTAAATGGAGATGATACCAACACGTCTAATCTAACTCAGAATTATATCAACGGATGCTAGAATCGTAAGGATAATTCCATCCAACAAGTTTCAAGTTTCCCCTGCACACGTAATTTTAACAGAGGTAGTGCTTCTACAAATGTAATTGCATTAAATGTAGCCGGACAAAGAAAGTACGTTTATAGCCAGGAGCGACGCTCTCCCCTTTGTGGATGAGGAAAGGGGTGGAGATGTAATGAATAGTTCCCTTTGCTACACACATTAAATTATACAAAAGTAACATGTCTCTCTTTACAAAAAAAAATATATCTATGCCAAATAAAAACTGAAACAGGAGGCTACCGGCTAAGTCGCCGAACATCGGGAACTAGATCGGCGTTAAAATAAATAAAGGTTAAAAATGATTTAATCAATCGTTAAATCAGCTTCGTCGGTGAAAATCGATTCCATTTATGACGTCACATGTGCTCATTGAAGCCTATTTCAATCACTATCTCGATGTTCGGCGACTTAGCAGGTTACCCCCCAGAGCACAAGTAAAATTTTGATTTAATAGCTGCCGCGAAATCTTGTGAATAAATTTAACAAAATCGATCTAACGCGTTATTTCCTAATACAAAACTAATCTGATTTTTATATTTCTTCTATTTCAACTAACTTGAAAATCATTTAGCCATACTGACTGATACTTTTAATATTGACACGTGTGAAATCGTCCGGTGCAAAACGTGCGAAGTCAACTCAAACACATTCACAGTATCAGGTCAGAACAAAAACCAATTACTTTCAGTATCGACGTCGATAAACATTTACAGTAACTTCCTGACCACAGGAAAATAAACACACAGAAGTGGCACACGTAAACACTTAGAGCGAGCGTGCTCTCCGAGATTTTTGATTAGGTATAATGCGCTAAGTATCAGATCGATAAGGTTAATCAGATTGTAAAGATTACAATAAAAATATTATAAACTCAAGGTCCGCCATAATAATAACATTTAATTCGTACCTTAATATAGACAGAACCATTCAGACAATATGTAGTAAAAATATAGCTAAAATTAAGATAATTAAACCACATGATCCTTGACAATAACTTAATTTAAGTTATCTAAATATCGTTACTGTTATAAAATAAATCATATTTTAAATTATTTCCTACAATCCGTGTACCTAAATATCTATATGTACCTAGAAATAATGATACATT
The DNA here is from genome assembly GCA_951640165.1 of Pseudoips prasinana. Taxonomy (NCBI): domain Eukaryota; kingdom Metazoa; phylum Arthropoda; class Insecta; order Lepidoptera; family Nolidae; genus Pseudoips; species Pseudoips prasinana. The sequence continues at coordinate 37,986,295 of OX621243.1, read as the reverse complement.
AATTATATATTACTACGAACATGTTCTGCCTATTTATAAGCGCTTTTTAAAAGTCTACGTGAATAAAAACCTTTTTTTTTATAATTTAGCAAAATATTGCCGTGCAGAAGAAGCCGCTAGGAGAAGTTAGACAAATATTAAATTGGGAAATAAAAATAAGCTGTGATTATCCGAAATCCTACTTAAATTATATATATAAATGCTTAAGTTTGTGAGTAAAGATATTTGGATGTTTGTTCCTCTTATAAGCTAAAACTACAGTACGCTTACTAACAGATTATGCTGAAGCTTTGTAGTAATATGGCTTAATATTCAGGTAGTTTAACTCGGATAAAACCGCGGGGCACGGCAAGTATTCACATGTCTTTAACTTTGAATACCGGAACAATTTTTACGCTATGATCGACTCGATTGGAGAAAAACCTTTACTTAGTCAAAATATGCTGCAGATAATTGCATGTTGTAAACATGGAAGTGAAAATGTTTGTTGATTTGAGGGAAAATGTTTGAAAGGCATGTTAAAGGTGTCATATTTAAACGTAAAACCTTAGCATTAAGTCGCTGTACCCAATAATTAGTATAAAAAGGGTGGGAATCTCGAATTTGCTATATTAGGGTTCCGTAGCCAAAGGGAAAAACAGGACCCTATTACTAAGATTTCACTGTATGTCTTTCTGTCTGTCCGTCTGTCACCAGGCTGTATCTCATGAACCGTGATAGTTAGACAGTTGAAATTTTCACAGATGATGTATTTCTGTTGCCGCTATAAATGTAAAAAACAAAATAAAATAAACATTTATGGTGGCTCCCATACAACAAACGTGAATTTTTTGCTCGTTTTTATAGATAACAGTACGGACGTACAGTGGACGATTTTAGGCATATTATGTTGACTTAATTATTTGGTGTTTTTTAAACATGCTATCGCTAGTCCAACTTGACAACCAGATTGTTGCTTACAGTTATAAACAGATGCTTCTATTTTATTTTACAGATCTGCCTTCTCTATATTGTGAGTACGTGCTCACCGCACCCGTTTTCACAATGAATAAATAATGCACGTAAAATTAAAATAGTCGTACTATGAATAACAATTACTTCTGATGGTAGGTACGGGTGTGAATTTTAATTGTAATAATGTTTCGGCCATCTTAATTCTTAAATGGTATTCAAATTTCTCGAAGAGTGAAATTTGTTACTTCTGCAGGTCACCTTAATTGGAGCCGGTTTTGTTCGTAGCGTTTTGATGGCAAACTCATTAAATCTTTGTGGCCCAGAACGTGGCTACACTGATTGCCCTGCTTGTGGCATTCCTAAGATCCTGCCATGAACATGTGGCAGGGCAGGCTGGGAACGATGTTAGGTGGGCCATGGATTAAACCAAAGCTCCACAAATACAGTCCATTTTGGGGTTGCTTGGCACTCCCCACATGTTTTTTTTTACCTATACGTGAAAATGTTGAACCGGTGGTGTGTAATATCCTTGCGGACTCATTTTTATTTTATTGGCACACAAAATAGAATATTATCAATACAAGACAGCGAAGTATACATTAAGGTTCAGCACTAGACAGTATTCCTAAACAAGTGTACACAGCATGACAATTTGAGTAGAACTAAGAGTGACGCAGGGAAGAAGAGCAGTTTTAAAGGAAAAAGAGCATACCTTCTTCAATCTATGAGTAATTGGACTGGAGAAGTACCTTTTTAAATAAGGTACTATTAATGGTATTATTTTGGTAATGGTCTTGCCCATAGACAAAATCACCAAAGGGTCAGCTATGCGTAAGTGTATTATATGCGTTGTAAACGCTATAGGCTAGGATAGCTGGTTACCATGCTTACCTAATAATTGTTTTGCAGTCTTGGTACGCAACAGCGATCAGGAACTTAAGTAAAGACTATATGACATAGAGAGAAAATAACCAGATAGGGTTGAAGAGCTATACAAAAGTCATAATCCAGCCAAATTACGGCTATCGTGTCTTATTGACTAGCCAAAAAAACGCAAGACCTAGTACACCCACACACACACACACACACACACACACTTTCTATTCCTTCACTCTCATAATTCAATGGAATATCCGCGAAGAAATAGGCATACAAAGATGTTCCAGTCTCTTGTCAAGTATATCTCAAGCATCATAGGCCGCGGTAAGCGCTTATCATAATGATTATAAGCGCTTACCGATATAATGAGCGAGAAACATACACTAAATTACAATAATGTAACGAAGAAAAGTGATTATATGGCGTAAAGTAGTAATTTAAAATACCATTTCATCTCTTTATCTATCTAGCCATCACATTTCAAAATATACCATTATTCATACAAAAACAGCTTTAAACCACACGACTTAAGTAAAACTACAAACTGGCTATGAGAGAAAGAGAGAATAAAAATGTGCGCTCGCACCTCTCTCTTTCCACCTCCACTAAATTATATTACGTTCGCCTTACCCGACCACACTTTTCGTAACGCTCTCCTCATGTATTATCGGCTTACCAGCTTAATCCTCAAACCATGCAACAATTTTACTTTAATAAGCTCTGAAGTTGATTATTCTAGTTCTATAAGAATATTTTCATCAATCAATCATTTATTGCTGGACATTGATGATTGATGGATACAAATATACTTATATTCATTATAGCATGCAACTATTTTATCGTTCCTAAATTTTGAAGCCATTCTAAAATCACAAAGCAGTTAAATATCGCTCTACTGTTTATTACGTAGAAGATTTTGTAACAAACAAATGTAGAATTTACATTGGTATAACAAGCTTGTCGCTCCAGAGGGAATTTTGATGTTTGAATGCATTTAACTTGAGCTTGTAGTATAATTGCAAATCTTACAGCAGTGATATAGTCTGAGTCAAATGTAATTAACCATTTTCTAATTTGCATTTTATGTAAATGGCTTAATTATATTACTCTGCGCGGCTTCCTTGCTGTGTAGCTGGAGGCAAAGAATATCATCACCCCATTTTATCCCGTGAGAGTCGTAGAAGTCGTCCGGAGGAATATTTACCAGAGAATGGACAACGGCGTCTCTTTGTTTACTATGAGTGTCATACTGCGATCGCTATCAAGCGTGGCTCATGGAATATTTGCTAAAAGATGGGCACAACTCCACGTGAAAATCTTTTGGGAAAGCCTTTGTCCAGCAGTGGACGTCTTTCAGCTGATATGATGACGTGGCTTCCATTTCAGGTACAATAGTAAAATAACTATACCGTTAGTTCTGCCTCAAAACAATCGTTTGTATTAATCAATATGATGATGATGATGATGTCCTCCCAGACGTATCCGTCGACGGCGACACCCTTAGCTTATGTTAGCCTAGTCCCTTGCATGGGCGCGAGCATGACTAGCAAAGCCAAACTTGGTTTTGAAAGTCCTGTTACAGGAAGCACAGTAAAGAGACCCAATTGAATCGTATGTATAATTGTAGGAGGGCTTAGGCTGGGTTTTCCGGAACTGGCGTTTGGCATCAAGAGTTTCCTGACGCGCATGCTCAAAGTTTTCTAGTCTTGATTTGACAGCAGCTCGCCATTCTCTCCTCTGAGTAGCAAGCCTCTCCCACGAGTTGCTGGATATGGTGGTAGCAGTCAGATGGCGCTTCAGGTAGCAGTCAGTAATCAATATAACAATTATTTGATCAACTCTTTTCTCTTCCTAAGTAAATCGAATCTTAGGAATTGAATTGAAACTGAAAAATAAATATGTAACAACGTGTCGAGCCAATATTGTGTCAGCCTGCTAAATAATTCCATTAAGTGAACCAAGTTCCGTGTAAATGCCTACTTGAGAGTTTTTCGATGGAGCGCCTTAACAGGGTCATTTTGAACCCGACAGTACTGAGTACCAGAAACCATTGAGTTAGTTTAGCTGGGTCTTCTCATTGCGAGTATACATGGGCGGCGGTGATAACTTACAATCAGGTGATCCACTTGCTCGTTGGTGCCTCTTATCTATATACATCTTTAAAAAAAAATGCGGAGGGGTTGTTAAACTACCGCTACCATTGGCTCCTAGTCCCAGTTGTACCCGTTAAGACATGTAAGGGCCTAACGAGTGGCTTGAACAACTCTGATACGAATGTAACCTCAGATAAACGATTCGTTTTCTAGCTTTTTAGAACGTAATGTAAGTACTCTTGGTAAAATTTCAGTCATCGTGGCAGGTATCTGCGCGGGACATGATGATGTCTTCCCGGCCGAAATTCGGCCACGGCGGCCATTCTCAATGGAGATTAGCCAATTGCGCAGGACATATTATAGTGCACAAATGTGTGCGCAAACACAGGGGCACTTTCTATTCAATCACTCTCATGATCCGATGGGACGCCTAGCGACACGACCGGAAAAAGGTCAGGTACAGGACCGACGGCTTTACGTGCTCTCCGAGGCACGGGGGTGTAATACCGCCAACTTTCAGACTTCGGGCTGATACTGAGAAATTTCTTTTTACGGAAAAATCCCAAAATCACTTTTTGGCCCGACCCGGGATTTGAACCCAGGACCTCACTTTCTGCGGTTGAACACGCTACCGCTAGACCAACGAGGCAGTCAGCGCGCGGGACATATTATAGTGAACAAGTGTGAGCGCGTACACAGGGGCACATTCTATTCCATCACTCTCATGATCCGATGGGATGACTAGCGATACGATCGGAAAGATACAGGACTGACAGGTTGACGTGCTCTTCGAAGCACGGAGATATGATACCTCCAAGATCTAAGACTTCGGGCTCATACGGATAAAGTTTCTTAACAGAAACATTCCGAAACCGTTTTTGGCTCGACCCAGGATTAGAACCCATGATCTTATTATCTGTAACACAGGGCTTACCTACTATAGACGCCAGTCTCTCACAAAGGTATGATAGTTTATTCTCTGTATTTCTTTACATAATACTCGTATGTACACCAAACCTTTGTGAAAGAGATAAATAAATACATTATTATCGATGGTTGACACGCTACCACTAAACTAACAAACAGTCGTGCAACAAAAAACAATAGATCATAAACGCATGTGTAAGTTAATTTTTGCTCACAATCACACATTCATATCTACCTACCAAGCATTAATCACTCGGCGGTAGAATCTGCAATTAACAACAAATCAGAAGTAGATTGTGATCTTGTAAAAACGTCAAATTTTACAAAATGGCACTGAGTTGCCATTTTTGTAACACAAAGAGACGTAGGCGCGTCCATTATGACGATTCAGGTGAAATCAGTGAACCATGAATCGTGATTACACGTGACAAGTGAACGCCCTCTAAATATCCATACGCGGGTACAACTTGATGATTTTGTATCATTAGACACGTCGTGAATATTTCTGTATGAAAAGCAGGATAAAAATAAAGATTTAAAGATTTTTTTAGATGACGGCCGCATTAGGGAACTTAATCCCTGTGTCGCGGGGTACCTTACAAACATAATTTAATATATTTGAGCCTTTTGGGGTCGAAACTATGGGGCCGTGGGGACCGGGGCGCAAATAAATCTATAGAGGCCAAACGGCAGCTCGACTAGTAGAAACGACACATTCCTGAAATGCTGGCCTATATTTAGCTCAACAACTGAGCATTGCTATTCAACGTGGCAATGCTGCCAGCATTCTAGGAACGTTACCCACTGGCACGAATATTGAATTTGATATTTATAGTTTAGATTTTAATTAAGCGTTAACTATTATTAATATTCCTTACAAACATATAATTGACGGACACAAATTACATCCAGACTCAGAACAACTATTTATGGGTCAAACAAATAGACTATCTTAACCACTGCGCCACACGTGCATGATTAAATACTGGAATAAATTAAATAGGGTTAAGTTAAACGAGTCTTATATTCATACTAGACTATATTGGTGTAATTGGTAGATACTTGCACGCCGCCGATCGTGGGTTTGATTCCCATCCAGGATAAATATTTGTGTGCATGAACATGTCTGTTTGTCCTCAGTCTGGGTGTAATTGTTTATATAAGTGTGTATTTACAAACAAAGTATCAGTTGTCTGTTTCCATATCACAAACTCTGCTTCGTTTAAAACACACATTATACCCGTGTATTTTATTCTTCTTCTTAGCGAGTCGATGGCAATCTAAATTAAGTCAGCCCAGAATTCAGCTTCGAGTTAAGCGTTGTCAGTAGCGTTCAATAGTTCTTGTAACGTGCAGGCATTAGGCCATGCAGGACATGTTAACAAGTGTGCCATAGTTGGAGGGAAAGAACCACACTTGGACTCTAGGTTGGAAACGTTTAAAAATCCTCACCAGGGGCTCTACCGGCTAAGTCGCCGAACTTAGGTTTCGTGAATGGCGTTCAAATAAATAAAGTTTAAAAATGGCTTAATCAATCGTTAAATCGGCTTCAACGGTGACAATCGATTCCGGACCATCTATGACGTCACATGTGGTTATGGAAGCCGATTTAACAATTGATCTAGTCATTTTTAATCTTTATTTATTTGAACGCCATTCACGAAAACGATGTTGGGCGAGCCGGTGTAGCCCCTGAGCAGGTTTTCCTTGCTTCGACCAACTTCGAACATTGTATTACACCCGTGGGATGAGATGGGGTAGGGATATACAATGCCGTCAGACACAAATCAAATAAACGTATCATTAACCTCAAAAAGCTCAACTTATAATTGTAGTGACCTATCTTAATTATATTACAGTCTTCCACTGAACCATTTCGTACGTGACGAGATGAATTAAAATGCAGAATAACTTAATTTTCGAGGAATCCCACATGGTACGTGCGGTAAAGTAATTGGGACTCCAATTATTGAACGAACCACATTAAGTATCGCATATTTTGTATTTTCGTGGAAGTTTGTTGTTAAAATATTGTAGGTACAGTAAATGCCACCTAGCTATAATCTTTTTGAACAATTACTGATTTAAGTTCCAAATTTTTGTTCGTTGAAAACTTTTACAAAAGATAGTTAGCTTACTATTAGTTATATAGCATCTCTCTGCGAGTTGTAAAGCGATTGGATGGTTCCGAGCTGTTTTTTTTTTAGTCACCGCCCACATTGGGGAATCCAATCCCTGTATGGCGGTGAACTTTACAAACATTTAATAGACGGGCACAAATCCAGACTCAGAACAACAATTTAAGGGTCACACAAATAGTTGTCCGACGCGGGACTCAAACCCGTGACACGATGAGGCGAGGCGATTGTCTTAGCCGCTGCCCCACACTTGCAATCAGGTCATTACTCATAGGTATTTTATGTTTCTACGTTTCTCTGTTTTTACTTTTATAAAAATTTAAATGTTTATTTTTAGGTTAAGTTTAATTTGCATTAGTAGTATAGTATTAAGTATTGTTTCTTTTTTGTGTTTAGTATATTTTGTGACTATTTTTCTTTATGAATGTTGTATACATCTGTAGAGATTTAACACCTAGTCTTAAACTCAATAACTTGTCATCTTCAAATGTTTAGTGTTAAGTTGATGATGTATCTATTATAATAAATAAATAAAAATAGGTACTTTATAACTCATATGTAACTAAATAATCTGGAGCGTATGCATTCCAAACCTACAGATCTGAGTTTTATGACAGATGTCAAAAAAATTGCATACTTGGCACTGGTTCCGCAGCATCATCGTCTCTCCATAATTTTTGATCAAAATGGGCATACAAATTTAACAGGAAGGCCTACTGCGCAAATTATTTTGTTTATCGTGCGAAAAAGAAACTAATACAAGGTAGTTTAATCGGGGGCGCGCAAGAGCGACTTTTAAAAAATACAAAATATTAATTGTAGAGACAAGTTTATTGTTCGACGATCGAACATCAAGTGCCAGTACACAATATGGCAAACCTTAATCTAAAACAGAGTGAGAGGTGGAACAGACCACCGGGATGAGCAACGTATGCATAAAAGTTGTTTTGACGGATGCAGCCTGAGTCCCGACAGACTGCTGACTCTATGAAAGGATGTTTAGTCTACCAGGTCGCATGGAACCTTCTGGAATATATGCACGCGTAACTCCTCCCTCATCAGGATCGACATTTACCGAAGATATAGGATTCGGTAAATTTCGATTAAACATTTTTGATAGATTATACTTATTTTTATACACGACAATAAAAAGGCTTATAATTAAAATTATATATAAAACAATGGTCCAGACACTAACACTTTTCACATTTAGGGAAAGGCCTTTGTTTTCACTTGCACTATTATCTTCACTTTTGTGTAGAGCGTACGAGAGGAACCGCAGGTTTTTGAGGTCCACTCCTTCCAGGTTCAGGAGCTTTGTAGTATTTGGCACATGTGACTTAATTGCAGGTAAGTTAATTAGTGATACTTTTTCATAGGTGATTTGTTCTGTTTCAATCTTATGCATTCTTAGAGTCACATTATGTATTTGGATAGTACATGAATCGTCTATCGTAAGTATATATGTACCTCGAAGAGTTTGTCGAGACACCTCACTCTCACAGATTCTGCTTAGTACGGCCTTCATTCTTGTATATACTATCCATCGATTCGGCTGGAAAAGTTCTATTCGAAAGTTTTCAATTTCTATAGGAGTTTGTTTACAGGAGCTGATGTTGTTAATGTATTGCATTAGGTCTTTTATACAAAAATCTTCGTTGAGTTGAAAACCATTTTCTTCGATGCACAGGAAACGAGATCTGTCGATTTCTTTGCAAGGCTTGGCAAGTGATTTGACCTCAAACCCTTTTGCTATTAGGTAAGTTTGGGTATATTTGGGTAGCAAGGTATATTTGGGTATAATAATAAGGGTACGATTATTAGATAATATTGGGATGGGTAATAGTCTATAATAAGAATATGTGTCTGTTTTAACAAGTGGAATCTCCAAGATGAACGTTATCTTACTTTCGCTATAATAAGATTTAATTGCTATAGTTCCTTCAATTTTTACAAGGTTCTCAGGCAAAACTGGGTATATAAGCTTATCAGAATTTTCAATCTTTTTTAACAAGAAAAGCAAATTATCTGACTCAATGATAGACTGGTGTAGGATGCCTGACTTACTGAATGCCACGGCAGTTTCTATCTCATTAAGTTTGATGTAAATATTTTGAAAATTATGTAGTAATAAATTATAAGTGTTCAGTATACGATTTCCTATATAGTTTAGTTGTCCTTTTATGGTAATTGAATTTATTTTTTCATCCAAATGTTTTATATTTTCATCAAGCTTATTAAGGTTAGTATTTATAACTTGGGTAACATTTACTAGGCTTCCCACCATTTCGGATATCAAGGTAATTTTCTTATTATTAATATTTTGCTGAGTCTTTACTTCTTTTATCAATCTGTCGTATTTAATGGCATCTTCATTATCTAAATTCCCTGTGATTATTTTTATGATTGATCCTAAAGGGTTTAAGAGACCTCTCTTTATCCTATAAGACGGTACTAACTGCTTATATTTATTAATAGTTATATTATATACATATTCTACTTGGTTTTTAGAATCTAGATAATCGTTCTTAAAACTAATATTTAAGCAATTGTCAACTAAATAGTTTAACTGAGAGTAAAATTGAATGTTACCATCTAAGTCTGAGTAAATATTCTTAAAATCTAAAATCTTAATTAATATCCATTTATCGTTACTAATGGATGCAATTCCTTCCCGTATGGGTAGAATTCCCGGATTATCATTCACGGGCTGAAGTTGAAGGGCCAGCAACTGGGTCGCTGTTGTTATCAGCAGGAACATCGGGAGGTTTCTGTGGAACACGTTTAATGTCTTTAACAGGCACTCGTGTGTCACGTTTATGTATTATTACAGGGGCAATGTTTCTTTCAAGATCACCTGAAACTTTTGCTTTGGTGTAGCGAGGTTTGTCTTTGCTACGGCGTTTGTTAGTACCTTTAACAAATACATTTTCTTCAGGTTTTATTTTAAAAGACGTTTCTCCACCCCGTTTGTTTATTATAGCTTGCTTTTTCTCCGTGATTTTGTCCGTTAAGAATTTATATAAATGTCTAGTGCGTTTATTGTGATCATTTATTAGTTTTTGCATGTATTGTTTATCAAATCTGGTATCAAATATATTATTAGAGTCTGTATGACCAAAGACAACTTCGAAGGGTGTGAACCCTGTAGTTGAATGAATAGTCTGATTGTATGCCATAATGGCGTAGGTCATGACAGATGCAATATCCGTAAGTTTATGTTCATATTTGGCTAGTCTGTATATTTCTAATATAGTTGAATGGAATCTTTCAATTAGTCCCATTGAATTTGTGTTATTTGGTGTTCCTATGTGTGCTATCTTGTGTAGGGATAATAATTCTTTGATGAGAGCATTATTGAACTCTGAGCCAGCATCAGAACTGACCTTTTGAGGAGTTCCATAAAATGAAAAATACTTTATGAGAGCTTTTACAACTTCAGGAGTAGATCGGTTGCTTATTTCAAAAGCTTGACCAAGTTTGCTGAAAGCATCCAATACAGTCAGAAAATATTTTCCTTCGATGGAAAATAGATCTATAAATATTTCTTCGAATGGTTTTTTCTGAGTTTGAGTAAGTTGTAATGCAGGTTTGTAACGATTTCGATCATATTTCATTTTTTTACAGGTTTCGCAACTATTTATAATAGCCGAAATTGATTCTTCCATATTAAACCAATAGTATGTGCGCTTAAGGCGGACTAACGTTTCTTTAATACCCCGATGGCACGTTTTTCCTGTATGGTATTTAAGAACGATTTGGCGTTGTTCATTTTCATCTTGAACAAGTACAACTCGTTCGGTACACTCAAGAAATTGAACGGAGTCTTTTTTGAAAAGTTGAATTATTATATGTGTGAACTGACGTCTGTGTTCTTTATCTTCAAAATAGATAAAATACTTTACATTATTTCTGATATATTCTTTTAAAAATTGTTTCACTAGTTCTGAGTTATTTAAAGGTAAGTGCACTTCGAGAATTCGTTGCCTATTCGTAGATATATCCTTGACTGATAATTGATTTCGGTGCCATGTATAGACTAGAATTTGATTTGGTTTTGTGTCTATGGCTTCTTTTAAAATAGGGATACCTGTTGATTCTAATTCATCAGCAGATTGAATGGTATCTGGGTTTTCAGATGCAGTATCTGTCCCACTTGATGGTGAAGGAATAGAATAAGTAGAGCTATGTTTTCTAGATTCTGCGCCATCTGAATCTGATGATATACTAATAGGTCGATTTACTTCCATAGATACATCCGACGCACTATCTTTATCTATTGCATTTAACCTAATTCTGGATAACGCATCTGCGTTAGTATTTTGAATGATAGTTTCTGCAGACCCATCTTTGCATGTAACTAAAGCTGAAGGCATTTGTACACCCTTCCCGAAATCGGTGTAATTGAGGACGGCGTCTCCATTATATAGATTAGTAGGTAATTTAATTTTCGTTTCAGATCGAGGTTCCAAAATTACTTGGCTTGGAGGCCTATATATAATAGGTATTTCAGTATTATGGGTACGCAGAACACGGTTGTCCATATCTATGTTTGCACCTAATTGCGTTAACAAATCGGAACCAATGAGGCCATCATAATTGGAATCTACATCATACACAAAGAATTTATGTTTTAAATCACATTTAAATGTTTGTAAAAGAGGAATATAAATTACCTTGTCATGTTGACTTCGAGCGTGCGTGCTGAGTACTTGAAAAGGCTCTATATATTTATAATTTGAAAAATATTCATCAGCTTTTCGAGGACTGATAAATGATCGTGTGCTACCAGTATCAATCATAAATTTTGATTCTATTTCTGGTATCAAAATATAGGGTAATTGATTTAATTTATTATTATTAATTTTAATTATCTCCGATTCGTACTGTAGATCGGTGTCAGGAAAATTACAATTTAGCTCTATATTTTCAGTGTATTTGTAATTTTCATTGAACTCATTTTCGTTATAATCAAAATTTTCTAAGTATTCACTGTCGTTGCCATCTGAATATAAATTATTTACCCTTGGGGCTGGAGCGGCAGTGCGCATTGATACATCAGTATCTAATTTTTGAGGTCGAAACCCAAAGTTGGGGTGACCATGTTGAGGTTTATTAAAATTATTCTGCGGAGGGATATTATTAAATGTTTTGTAACCTTGATGCTGCGGTGGAATACCAAATTTAAATTGTTGTTGGTTTGGTGTACCATATCTAAATTGTGTTTGGTTTGGTGGACCGAACTTAACTAATTGTTGCTGATTTGGTATGCCATATTTAAATTGCTGTTGATTAAAGTTAGGTTTAAAACCTGTTGGCTGCATTTGGAAATTTTGTTTGTAACCCTGAATATTAGGTTTATAACCTTGTATATTAGGTGGGGCGTTAAATTTAAAGTTCTGTGGCTGAGGGTTTTTATTAAAAGTGGAATTTTGTACAGGGTTGGCGGTATAAAATTGTTTTAAGCCAAACTTTTCTACATAGGGGTTATGTGGCACTGAACTATCGTTAGGTGTGTGTAGTTTAATAGAACTATTTGGTTTTAACATTTTATTCCTAGATGTATACTGATATTGGAAGTTAACCTCTTCTAGCACTATGCTGAGAGCTTTCTCCAATGTAGAGCATCCTTTTAGTCGAACAATACGAATTAAATCTTCCGGCAAGTTGTACAGAAAAACGTTCATGGCCATATTGTCGTAAATGGTGATTTTACTATTACGTAAATTTACATCGTTCTCTAAATTTACTTTCGACAATAGGGTACTTTTCACGTGTTGTATTCTACTACAAAAATCAAGATAAGACTCAGTACTATTTATTCGTAATGTTTCTAATTCTATGGCTATACATTCTTCGGAACGAGGATCTCCGAAATGTTGGGTGAAAACATTTTTTAATTGAGTCCACGACTGTATATCCTGACGTTCACTAATAAGCGCGGCGGCTCTACCGATTAACTTACTAGTTATGGTATGAAAAACGTATAAATCTTGGTCCGCATTTCCGGTATCTCTATATCTATCAATTACATACTCACACTTAATTATAAAAAGATTTAAAAGTTTTTCATCCCCGTCAAATTTCGGGATAATAGAAGATATTTCCCTAGGAATCATATTTAGAGACATCTTAATTTTTATATAATTATATTGCGAACAATAAAAATACGCAGGTAATTTTATTACACTACTATCTGCAATTATTTAATTACAGTTCTTAGAATTAAATGCTTACTATACCGATGTGGTGTATAGAGTTGCAAATAAGATAACGTTCTATTGCGTGGGCGATGGTCGGTCCCGTAATATCACAAAATCTTATTTATAAACTATCGGAATAAGAAGGAAAGACAAGGAATAGCAATGTGGGTCTACTCACAGGTTCTCCATTCTCTCCAGAAGTCAGCTCAGCGTCGCCTTACGTTTGCAGTGTATACGTTGAACAATTAAACAAATTTATTTGGTTCGAAGGATTCCCGTAACCGAATTTTCAAGCTCGAACCGATTGTGTGTTCTTGAAGCACGATTTTTCGGCGTTTTACGTTAATCCGAACGGCTGCGCCAGTTTAATCGGGGGCGCGCAAGAGCGACTTTTAAAAAATACAAAATATTAATTGTAGATACAAGTTTATTGTTCGACGATCGAACATCAAGTGCCAGTACACAATATGGCAAACCTTAATCTAAAACAGAGTGGGAGGTGGAACAGACCACCGGGATGAGCAACGTATGCATAAAAGTTGTTTTGACGGATGCAGCCTGAGTCCCGACAGACTGCTGACTCTATGAAAGGATGTTTAGTCTACCAGGTCGCATGGAACCTTCTGGAATATATGCACGCGTAACTAGGTATTAGTTTCTTTTTCGCACGATAAAGGTATTGTGAACGCGTGCGCATTCGTTTACGTGGTAAAAGTACATAGAAAAGGATTTGACTTTAGCTAACCTCCTGTTTTCCTTTCTGGGCTAATGGAATAAGCTGATGAGTATGAGACGTGTTGAGCGGAGATTGTCGTGTATTCTAACATTATTAAAAATAAAAAATCCGAACATTTGACCAAAATATTACATGTGATTACGGATACACCTTTTCATTTTGTGCCACACACGCAACGAAAGATAATTTTTTGTGGGTTTTTATCTAATAACTAATGAAAAACTCATGAATTACTTATAAACTTATGACTTATGAGCTTCTTCAGGTGAAGTTAATTCAATATTTCTTGGGAGTCTGATATTATGTATTTCAATCAATAAACTAATGAATAAGATTTCATTAAATTTGAAGCGCAATTCTAGCCAAAGCTGGTTTAACTTTTTAAATTTCTCGTAAAGAAACCTTTCTAATGTTTTACCGTCTATTCATCTATAAATTAAAAATCAACTTTAAATATTATTTTTGGATCAAATAACATGAATCAATTAACTAAAAGAGCAATACTGCTTTCAATTATTTTAATAATAACTAGATTATTAACTAGATAATTGTGTCTTAGACGTTCTTCTCTTTGTTATTTGTGGCGTATTTTTATAATATCTTTGACTATTGAAACAATTGACTATTCAACCTTCTTTCTATTTATATAAGCTATAATTAAATATATATTCACAGTAGTATAAATCAGTAATGTTACGAGTGGTATGTATATTTTTTTTGAAACCTTAGCAACCAGCAAAAATAATAATAATAAGATCCCGGGACATTATTTACACACGGCCATCTGACCCCGAACTAAGCAGAGCTTGTACTATGGAAACCAAATAACTGATATATTACATATACTACTTTTCTTTTGTAAATACATACTTATATAGATAATTACACCCAGACTCAGGACAAACAGACATGTTCATGCTCTCAAATATTTGTCCTGGATGTGAATCGAACCCACGAACTCCGGAGTGAAAAGCAAGCATTTGCCAACCACGCCAACAGGCCCGTCTGACAGAAATATAGTCTACCAAAGATAACCAATAGAACCTTGCTGCTTTAAGTATCCAAAATACTTTAATGGCTAAAGTAATAACCTCTTTAATTCACCCCACGCTACATGTCGGGCCATAAAAATGCTGCTCATTACTACCTGCAGCGACAACATAATCGTTAACGTGGTCGCTGCCCAATTCGGCTAATGAATCTGAACGAGTCGAGACGGTGGAATTGGCCAGTAAAACAGCGGGGATTTTTCTTATATTTCTCTCAATAGTACCTACATTGTATTCGGTAATGTTATCCTTACCAAGTAGTATAATTAGTAAAAGGTGTAAATAAGAGACGCTTACGAAAAGTTTTTGTACCATGAGGGTTTTTATAGTGTTGTGACTTAGATAAATAATACAATTATAAATATTTCATGACAGATAAACTTATTAAATGTCAATTTTTTATTTATTTATAGTTAAATAAAACGGTTAATAACCAATTACATTAATTAACATAGAAACAATTACATTACTTATTTTTAGGGTTACATATAAATTTCAATACAAAATACTGGACATCCTTGCATACTTTCTTTCACAGAAAACCAAACATATTCGCCTCATGTCTGTCCATCTACCGGCAAACACATCGCATTCAGGATAGGCAATCAGGAGGGCGTTTAGCATGTCTAGGGTTCGACATACTGGAGACTTGGCTCTAGCGACAGTATGATGCAGCGGCTTCGCAAATAATTCACGCTGGTGGCGGCACTGATGATGCCTACGACCAGGCACATATAATCGACAGAGTAAATTGAGGAGCTCAGGACAGTCAATATAATAGTTAATATGCGACAATGAAAAATAATGCGACCTCTTATAATACAATTATTAAAAGAGTTCGCGAGTAGAATATCAGTTCAATATGAAATAAATGTTTGTGCAATAATAATAATTTGGGCCACGGCGGCCAGTCTCAATAGAGATTAGCCTTCTGTGCGGGACATATTGTAGTGCACAAGTGTGTGCGCAAACATAGGAGCACTTTCTATTCCATCACTCTCGTGATCCGATGGGACGGCTAGCGACACGACCGGAAAGAGGTTAGGCACAGGACCGGCTTTACCGGCTCTCCGAATTTCAAACTAGTGCAATCTCTAGTATATTATTTAACAACCAATAGAAGAGAGCAAGTCAGTTGTGATTACTCTAAATACTTCTATTATCATTTGGGTGCTAATTCAAGTAATGAACTAAACCATTGTTATGAAATGTATTTGTATGCTTCATGCGATAAATAGTTGTTCTGAGTCTGGATGTATTTCGTATCCACCGATTATATGTTTGTAAAGTATCCCACGACACAGGGATTAATATTAAGGGAGTTGTGTCTAAAAGAAATCGTAATTAGCTTGCAAAATATTGATCGATGTGGATTTACGCGTCAATATTTCGACGACTGTAATTGTTTGCTAAATAGTTAAATGTTGTTGCCGGCAATAACCGATGGTTTTACCTAATATTCTGCAAACATAAGCTATCTCTATCATGGACATGTAAATTCCTTTCAAGCACTGGCTCTCACAAACCCTCGGATGAACACATTGAACGTGTATTGGTACTGCACCCGATCCTAATCCGGTCCAAATATGTTTCGAGGTAGCAGAGTATTATTATTTGTATGTAAGATTACGATCTGTATACGAATTGGAATTTACTATTTTCACATACAAATTGTACAAGGGTACTGCGAGTCGTCATTTCTAGGATTTGGATTGCTTGAGTCAGTATACTGCTATGTGCCGAGCTGTTATGAAAAGGCAACCTAACATAAGCTAAATGAATATTAAAATATATATATTTAATAAGGAAAAATTGCGAAAGAAATCTTAGTAAAAGTTTAACTTATCAAAGTAATTTAAGAGACCTGCAAATCAGCGTTTAGCATGAAGCTACTACATATAATATTATGAATGACGTAAAAGGTCAAATGCATGTCTGTTAAACTCTCAAAACTCTCGTATTACAGGGATCAAAGTAAGCAAACAAAAACAAATGCATTAATGAAAGCTGAATAACCAATACCCATCTTGACTCACATTAAAATTTTGAATGCAAAAGTAGTTGCACTTTTCAAAATAATTTCATCCAAAGCGCAAGTAAAATCTGATACTGCAACTATAACGCCATTAGATCCTATAATAATAGCAGTGAAATTCCTATCCAGGAGCCTTTATCACAATATTAGGAGAATGCTGAATTGCTGATACGATATAGTTTGTAATTGTTTGAAAGAGAGCAACGGCCTTAAGATGGAATACACCATAGTCTAAAAATAGGAGGTACTAATAGTAGGTCCAATTTAATAGATTACATTTGACATCTGTCAGTTCCTAGTGAAATGAATTATAAAATGACCTTATTTGGCAATGTGTAGTTCTAACTACGAAAAAATAAATAATATTCTATGCCCGCGCGTTAAGGTTATGTTGATGAATTTTGAGGAAGTGTCATTTTAATGTGATCTATTAAATTGGCCCTACTGTATTACGTCAGATTATATTTTTGTTTAATAACGTTATTCACAATGCAAAGCATAAATCTAATCTCAAGAATTGTAAATTTAATCGTTGGGTGTATGTATGTAGTAAAAATATTAGACTTAAACTAGATAATTAAACATAATCTCTTGACAATAATTTGATACGAGCTAGCTAAATATCATTGCTATAATAAAATAAATTTTATAAATGTTTTCATACAATGTGTACCTAAATATCTTTGTTACTAGAAATAATAATGTATACAACTATATTACTACAAACATGTTCAGACTATTTATAAGCGCTTTTTTAAAGTGTACGTAAATAAAAAAAAAACAAAAAAACCAGCACCCTTTACCAATCCGGGGTACGGCGCCCTTCGTTAAGCTACGAACGATACACTCTGGGAGATCAAATTCAGAATTTCCTTGCCTTGTCCTAAATTTGATCTGTCAGTATATATCGCTCTTAGGGACACGGGGATTGATTTCACTAGTAGTCGCGCGTTGACATTATAAAAAATAAATAAAACAAAATTAAATAGCTACCTAGATGAAACTATAGAATTTATTACGGTTTACAGAATAGGTTCTGAGTTAGGTCACATAGCTCATCGAGCAGGTGGGTTGATAATATAAATGTGTACTGTAAGCATTATACGCCTCGATAAACCAACACCTCTTCAAGATTGGCGTCACAGACAGCCCCCTATGCAGAGGGTGCATTGAAAATGAAGAAACACCAGCACACTGCAAGAGTGTTGCTTACCAACGGGCAAAGTTCCTAAATGATCCGAAGACACTGCAGGAGGCCCTCAGGCCAGGCTTTCGTGGTCTCCTGGACTTCTGGATGGAACTAAGATGGTTCGAGTAGCCAAACAAGTATCACGCACAATGGCCCAATTAGGAGGCTAAGTGCGGAAACCTATCGCCCAACTAACTAACTAACTATACGCCACTGGTGGTATGATACTCGTAGTATAAACAAAATATAATACAATTTATGCCAAAATATTGTGTTGTATTCCACATTTGAAAGCAATTCCTACTATTACATCTACACTATATTCACAATTTCAATTTCGTAGTGTTGTTTGCTGAGAAGGCTGCTAGTATAATACCGACTGAACAAAGGTTATTAAAAGTTGTGATTATTTCGCTCGGTGCTGCCAGTGTACAAGTTATAGTAATGAATTTGCAGACAAACGATTCCAGTGTGCGATTCGTTGATTGTTTTATATGCTTTGTTCGAAATCCAAGTAGTTTAGTAATCTTTCGAGGCAATTTGAAAATGGACGAATAATTGAACATTGGGGGAATTTGAACTTAATTTGCAATAATCTCCATCTTTTGTTGAGTTTTTTTAATACCGAGTTCACTGAAGACTATTAGTGTGAAACATATTATGTATTTAATTGTATCTCTCTCGTAAGTTACTTAACTCCGTTACACTAGAAAGTCGAACGCTATAAGCACGGCATAGGAGCATTTTCTTCAAATAGGGCGACAAAATTAGAAGAAATGAACTTAAGAAAACGTAAAAAGCTTCATATTCATCTAGAAAAGCACATTTTCTACTGAGTATTTTTTGTTGCTTTTGAGTAAAATTGTCATCTATTTGTTGCACATCTATAAATTTCTAAAAAAACTCTCTAAATCTTGGATCAACTAATACACTGCCAAACTAGACAGAGACAGTACTGTGGCAACCAAACAACTGATAAACATTTACACCCAGATACAGCACAAATAATAGTAATAATAATAGTAATCATCACCTCGTGGGGACCAGAACCCCGGCTTCTGGCTCAGTAGACCAACAGCCCAGTCAATGGTCTAACGAGATTCATATTTATATTTAGATCAGATTCAAATTCAAATTTGAGGAGCTAATCTGTTAATCTGATTCGTCCATAAGCTACTCAAATTTTAATTTAAACACGGTTTAGATTTAATTTGATTAATAATTTATAAGAGTAGTGTGTTGACTCAGAACAACTCAATCCCAAGCACTTTTATCACTTAAATAATCAGAAATTTTGTAATATGCCCTGCTACACAATTTGGCTTTAATAATTCTTTTAAACTTATTCGTAGACAATTCTCTAATATCATTGGGAAGTTTGTTATAGAATCAATACTTTGTTATTAAGAGGCCTATTACAGTCCACTAGCGCCGCCAATCGAAAAAATGTCATAACTCGTAAATAGAATCAAAAATACACAATGTGGTCTATTATTACTGTAGAAAAGGCAATAACGTAATTTTATAACACATTGTCAACACTTGAAATATAGCTGTTTAGCTAAATCGTGCATTTGTAACAAAAACGGCCGTTTATGTTTTGAATGCCCGATTTAGCTAAACAGCTATATTTCAAGTGTTGATAAGGTGTTATACAATTACGTTATTGCCTTTTCCACAGTAATAATAGAACATATTTTGTATTTTTGATTCTATTTACGAGTTATGACATTTTTTCGATTGGCGGCGCTAGTGGACTGTAATAGGCCTCTTAAATCATCGTTTGTTATATAAATCAATACATTACACAATACTCAAAGGTTCGTATAAAAGTGGTTTCAGGGTGTATATAAACTTTTTATGGAAACTAAAAAGATTTTATACTAATTAAAAATAATTTAGAGTTTAGGTATGGATTACGAGATGTGTGTATTTGAATAAAAATAAACTAAGAGAGTAATTAAGGTAAGTTTGATTAGTAATTAAATAAATAGATTAAAAATCAACTGGCAACTAGGCAGCGTGGGCAGGTCCCCTAACAAGATGGACCGATGATCTTGTGAGAGACGCTGGAAGCCGCTGGGTGCGGGTAGTGCAAGACCGGCAATTATAGAGATCTTTGGGTGAAGCCTTTGTCCAGCAGTGGCCGATTTTTGGCTGACACGAGGATGAAAGTAAAGAATTAAAGTAAATATTAAAATTAAATTTATACTAATAAATTAAAGCAATTTCTAATACACAAAACCTACTATAATATAAACGAATACATGAATGATAAACTATGACTGGAACTCAAACAGATGTTAAATATTTAATTAAATTACTGTAACATTCACTTTGACATTCACGCATTTTAAATAAACAATGGTATTTATTATCTCAATTATTATCTACTATATAAAAATAAGTCGGGTTTTCCTTCCTGACGCTATAACTCCAGAACGCACGAACCGATTTCCACGGTTTTGCATTCGTTGGAAAGGTCTCGGGCTCCGTGAGGTTTATAGCAAAGAAAATTTATAAAATTTAACGCGGGTAACACCGCGGGGCACAGCTAGTAAGCTATATATATATTATGTGAAGTGACCCCAGACATTAATAATGTATAAATTTTAATTTTATATTTGACGATCACCGTAGCCTAGTTGGTAGTGCTCCTGCCTACGAAGCTGGTGGTCCTGGGTTCGAATCCCGGTAAGTGCAAATATTTGTGTGATGAGCACGAATATTTGTTTCTGAGTCATGGATGTTTTCCATGTATATAAGTATTTATCTATCTATATAAGTATATAGATAGATAAATCGTCGCCTGGTACCCATAGTACAAGCTTAGCTTAGTTTGGGGCTAGGATGATATTTGTGACATTGTCCCTAAAAAAAAAAAAAAAAAATGGTGTATATAATTATAATCTAAATATATTAAATAGGTCTGAGTTATTAAGTGTTAGATGCCATTATGTAATTTTAATGTTTAATTTAATGTAATTACTCTAAAACTTATGTTGCTGTGCCCTTACACGGTCCATAACTGTACCTAAGCTTTAAGCCTATTGTTAACACCTACACTCACATTTTGGTATGCAAATAAATGAATATGAATATGAATTAAAATACCTATAGGCATATAGATGTCAACTTTGCATGCCGAAAGGGTAATATAATATAGAGCTACCCATGTGTTATTTATTAGAAATTTATAAGTAAACAAATAAAAAACAGAATTTGAATTCAAAAGACTCGCGCGTGATTTAAGAACCTGTAGCGTTTCCCAATGAACTCTACTCCTTGGGATAGTTCCAGGGGACAGCAATTCGAGAATGTCGCCAAGTGTCGCCGAAATACTTAAAATATATAACATTAAATCGCATGTTTATATTCAGGATTTGTTAAAACATTACCTCTTTTTAATGTCACTCGGTAAAATCAGTATAAAAACTTAATATTACTGACGAAAACTATTAATTAACCCTCCTTTTTATTTTGTATCATTTTGAACATAAAGTGACACCCTTTGTTTGGCTTTCATTTAGGGGTCCTTATCTTAATTGTGAATCAAAGGTGTACTGGCCCGATGTTATTTTAACCTTTGTAAACGTCACAAATTAAACTGTATGTAAACATACTTTTTAATAGCATTCATTGTGCAAAAATTAAATAAAAAAATAAAAGAATAGCAACATAACTATACCTCCGTTAATTATTACGCTATATGTTAATTATTTTTTTTAATTAATTAACGTTTAACGTAATAATTGTGGCCGACACGTGACACTTGGCCTGGCATGTATGAATTAACAAAATTAATAATAACAAATAAATATACGACGATATCTAGATATTTTTACGACGATTATTAGGACGGACACCGTAGCCTAGTTGGTAGTGCTCCCGCCTACGAAGGTGGTGGTCCTGGGTTCGAATCCCGGTTAGCGCAAATATTTGTGTGATGAGCACGAATATTTGTTTCTGAGTCATGGATGTTTTCTACGTATTTAAGTATTTATCTATCCATATAAGTATGTATATCGTCGCCTGGTACCCATAGTACAAGCTTTGCTTAGTTTGGGGCTAGGATGATCAGCGTGATATGTCAAAAAAGAATTAAATAAATATCTTGGGACAACTATCACGCTGCCATCTGATCGAACACTAGGCAGAGCCTTTAATAGGGTAACCAGACAACTGGCAAATTTACTTATATATTTCTAAATACATACACATCTATACATATAATAAAACGGTAGATAAGTCGTTTCTATACATCATAAAGACATCCAAAAAAGATAGCCAAGGTGTTAAAGGGCAACCAATAGAACCCATTTCCAGTATTTTTGTCTGTTTGTCTGTTCTAAGTTGTTATTTATAATAAAAGAGTGACGTTGTGATTTTGGCATTTTATTTAAATATAGGAGCTTTGATGACAGCAGTCACGGTCACCAACCCTAGACCATCAAGTCAATATGGAGTAAAATATAATAGAACCGGCCAAGTATATGTAAGTGGGACTTATTATAAAGAGACTACAGTAATATTCACACTGTGAAAATTTCAATTATCTACACATTACGGTCCAACGGTATACGGTAAAGTTTAAAGTTTTGTTGTTGTATTTATTTTACTTTTTATTATAATTTTATGTAGTCACTATTGTAAACACACGTTTTATTTTAATGTCGTGTGTTTACGTGTTACGTATACAAGAGGTTATTATTAAGGTCAAAGTTTAACTGATTACGTCTTTCTGTTATTGAAATAATGAATTGGGTATTAACATACATTTGTGCTTGTCAAGCTCACAATCCAGTACATAAACAAAGTCGAATACAGTATAAAAGTTACAAAAAAATATTTAGTCCGTCGGTGCGGTCTGTTTTATCCATGGAGCTATTTTGTAATAGCTCCATGGTTTTATCAGATATATTTTCTTAAATCCTTAAATAAATAACAAGTTACTAATCTATTATTTTGAAATTTAGTTCTACTATATTAAAATTAAATAATTGAAGGCAATGATATGTTAATCAGATACAGACCACTGACAAACAGACAGACCAATGGACGGACAGAAAGTGACTTATTAATACAGTTCCCTTTGTGAATGGAGTTTCTGAACGAAACTCTTTTAAAACTACAACTACAATGTGACAAATTTTTCTGCGCGTTTAGTACTGTGAAATTTAACTGGCCGCACGCAATGCTCATCTGTTCGAATCTAGCTCGTATATAAAGAAAGAGACAGAAAAGTTCGCGAGATAGAGAGAGAGTGAGAGAGAGAGAGAGAGCCGTATAAGAAGCCGTTTTTCCTTGTAATTAATACAAGTTTTGATTAAACCAACCTTTAGCTAAGGAGCAGGTTTAATCTCAAACTAAAATGTTAGGAATTTTGTATAGAAGGTTTATAGTAAAAATAATGTTTCGACTATTTACAAGGGCTTTCTTTCTTTATTGCATGGACATTGGTCACTCTGGTGTCAGAGTTCTGTAAGCCTCCCGTAGTTGCCTAGTACAGACGGCACCACATCAAATTACCCCAATCTGTCAAATTTCCCCAATTGAAAGTGAACCTTATACTTATGTGATAAAATTGAAAATTTATGAAAGAAATTTGACAGATTGGGGTAGCTGGATGTGCTGGCGTCTGTACAACAAGGTTGAAGGTATTAAACCGTCACACAAGCGGCCACTAAAACTTAATCAGGCCGCCAAAGGCATAATTAGGGGTATTTGAATTCGACTGGCATAATTATTCACTTAACTAAATTGAACGTATGGAATTAGATTTTAAAATATTCACCAAACAGATAATTAATTTACCTAAACGCTGACCCTTAAGTCAACACAGAATTATTCATAGTAGGTATAATTATCTTATTAATTCCAATGTGCCTCTCTGGGTTATTGTTCTTATATAATTTAAAGGTTTGCAACTGGCAAGTCGTTTGGATTCATTAATTGTATGGAAAGGGGTAGAAGGAAGGAATTGATGCATAAATATTCACGTGATTTTGGTAGGTACGGGGCTGAAAGTCTGTAAATATAATGGATAAATAAGCGATTGACGGAATGGTAAAAATATTGTGAAAATATCGTATAAATACATTTGGAAATCTTCCATATTTCCAGCTCCGTTTGTATGTTATTTTATATTTTTTCGCAGTCACCATTTTTATCAATATTCTTTTGCCCTCGAGAAGCCATGTTAAGTAAAAATAGGTTTATTACTGAGACACTAATTTATTTTAACTTGCTAACAGTACTTGTAACTTAAATTCATAAAAATATTTTATTGATCAGAGGTTTTAGCTTAAGTCAATTAATGAATCAATATTATTTATTTCTCTCCATAAAATTATATAAACTGGTAAATAGTGTTATGGTTTGCAGACATTGAAAATTTTAGAAAATTAAACAAAAATTTGTGGAAGACTGATGCCCAAACTAGGCTCTAGTAGGCCTGTATTTCAGCTCACCAGGTCCCCACGCTTTACAAAGAGAAGGTTAAGTCAGTGGATTTTTTTATATAGAGACTTGAAACCTTTTTAATACTGAATATAATATTTGTAAAATTTTCTTGTATGAAATCCAATAGTCTATATTTCTAAGCAATGTTCGCTCAAATTAGTTACATATAATATACGTCTTATAAAAATATCTGAAATGCATCGAAGTAAATTCAAAGAGAAAAGCTAAGCTGTATCAAAGACTGCTTGCTATGTAAATGACTACATCGATTGGACAAAAATAGTGTACTATAGAGATATTACAGTACGCTTGTAGTGAGAATGTATAAAATAATCTCTTGGTAATATGTTGTATAGAACCTAAGACGGCATGCTCTTTGGAGTTCGAACCTCGACTCAAGGAGATGCACAAGAGCAACTATCGCATTACGTTAATACGATAAAACGTGAGCGTCTCATCCAATAGGGGGTTGTAGGGGACAATTCAACGATTTGAATGCCAATTAAGTGTCATGGAGGGTGAATTGTTTAAATGTGTTTAATTATGTGTATAAAAAGTAAATATGTCATGGAGGGTGAAGATAGTCGAGTACGATATATCGGATTGTTTACAGTGTCATGAGAGTTTCTGATGATAAAATGAAATTTATTCAGCACTTGGGTACATACACTTGTACTTGTCAAGCTCATAATGCAGTACATAAACATAGTCGAATACAGTATAAAAGTTACAAAAAAATAATTAGTCCGTCCGTGCGGTTTGTTTTATCAGATATATTTACTCAAATCCTAAAATAAATAACAAGTTACTAATCTACTATTTTGAAATTTAGTTCTACTATATTCAAATTAAAGAATTGGAAATTGCAAAGAGCATTTGGCTCTAATATGCTTAATTTGTTATAGGTAAGTAGTGATATCCGGTTCTAGGAATGACGATTCTTACGAGAGAGGGCTATTGGGTTTCAGTCCGACTTGTGTGAACGGCACTGTGGTGCACCCTGGTCGCTGACGCTGTACGGTATGTGATTATATATTGGTAACCACACAGGCAACGGGATTTTTACATGTGACTAGCATACTGCCACGTTGCTGTAGCGTAAGTCGCTGATGATAACGTCCCGGGATCAAATGCCGGGTCAGGCCAACAAGGGCTTTGTCGGTAAAGAAAAAAAAATTCAGTATAAGGCCGAATAATGGAAGTTGGCGGTATTTACACCCCCGGGCCTTGGAGAGCACGTAAAGCTGGTCGTGTCGCTAGTTGTTCTATCCCATCATCAGAACGATGGAACACAAAGTACACTTATGCAATTTAATATTTCTGGTGCAGATTGCTAGATTTCATAGAGACTGGGTGCCGTGTCCAAAAGTTGACCGGAGAGACATTTTTTTTATCGGGACTAGTCCCTCCCTCTTACCCACCACTGCAACTCCTGTAAGCCAGGATCAACAGTGGCACACAATGAAATGACACTGAGCGGTAAAGCTCAGGCATGTCCCGGGGAATGGCTTTAACTGTCTTGGATCCCGCAACGAATTTAATCAGAAAGAAAAAAAGGAGGAGGAGTTAGAAATGAATAGTTCCACTGACCGGGGAGACATAACTGTATTTAATAGAAGCTCTAACGCTATACCTATCCTCCTGCTTTAAATCATGCATGCCACGTCCATGCTTGGATTATTTCCCCCCAACTATCCTCTTTAATATTATTTCCACATATCTGTAAATCTCTTATACTTCTGCTCTACATCTGTAAATTTAAATAATGAATCATGTTTCATTCGTCAACCTACCGTGAATACCCCAATATTATCAGATCTGTCAATTTGCATCTGAAACAATAACCGTAATACGTAACGCGTGATTTCGAACGATATTATTATACATTGAATGTTGCCTATCCGATCCTATTAGTGTCTCTTGTTGCTCGACACCAGTGTACGGTATTTATGTGTATGTGTTCCTGATTTCATTACAGATTCAATGTTGCCTAACAAATCTTGTTAGTGCAACTGAAATAAATATTCATTGTATATTAATGAGATTATTTTGGATGGCTTTATAAAATTATTGACTTTTAAGAATAACGAAAAATGGTATTTGCATTGCGTTAACGTGTACTTATGGCAAGGGGTTATTATACCACGAACGAGTACATCGATGACAAAGACGCCTGGCGCTCACCACCTACCTGCACATTGCTCACTGGAGATCTTGTAGCCATATAGACATGACTGATTTGAGTTACATGAACTATCTGGAACTATCTGTAATATGATTGCTAACATAAACTAAATTTTAATTTATTGACACTATCTCAAAATGAATAATGTTATTGTTTCGAGATTTTTCGTTTGTTACCTAAATATAATCTAAATTAATATTCATTAAGACAACCGATCGAACAGATATTGTATTTGCCTAATAAATAATGACTTTAAGTGGACCAAATCCCGTGTTCATGCCCGCTTGAATATGTTTCGCCGGACCGTCTCAACTGGGCCGTGTTGAAACCGGTAGTAGATGAACCTGCTGAGTTTGTTTCACTGGGTCTTCTCAGTTGGGGCGCATTGGATCCGCACTGAATTCGTACCTTAATATAGACAGAACCATTCAGACAAAATGTAGTAAAATATAAATTTCAATAATTAAACTTAAACATAATCTCCTTGAATAACTTAATACAAGTTAGCTAAATATCACTACTTATAAAATTAATTTTATAAATGTTTTAACAATCCGTGTACCTAAGTATCTATAATAAGTAACTAGAATTAATAGCTGTATTACTACAAACATGTTCTAACTATTTACAAGCGCTTTTTTAAAGTCTGCGTGAATAAAAAGCTTTATTTTACATTTTTTTTCCTAAAAAGGAAAAGAAATACTTCTAAGTATATAACATGTAACTTAATTAACGCACATCCTGAAAATAGTTTTTTCAGAATCGTTTACTGAATCGATTTATATCATTTTTAATATAGGTAATTTTTTATTCCAAAAATAATTAAAAGTACGGAAATTATTGACATATTAACCATGTGCAGTCAAAACATATTGAAATGGATATAAGTAAAAGTAATAAGACTTTTCAAATCGCAGTTTTATTTGTATTCATACAAATTCCATCATTAAATACAAAATAAAGAAATATAAACTTTATTCCAAGAAACTAATCTAGTAAATAACAATGCATATACATGTTAAATAAAAAATTAAGTGTATGTATAATGATTACAACATATTGTGGTTTCTAAAAGGGTGTTTGGTGCGTTAATTTCATTACATGTTGTATGTAATAAATATATAATAGTAATATGCTGATGCAATCAAAGATACCCGAGATTCAAATCAACAACTTGTCAAAAATAATTAATTGTATGGCAATTCTTCGAGCATTAATTTAAGTTACTTAATGATTGCTATTTATTTATGCCACACGTTGTATTGAAACAATTGTTCACAACGCTAAATGTTATTGTGTTTTGATTGCCGTGTGGCCAGCCGCAAGTTCATTATGATTTCTGAAGTCATCCGTTCATAGAGATAGTTTGATATAAGTATAAACTTTGCTGTTCAGTGCATAGGATATTTTTACAATACCTAATATTACAATCAAGATTAACAATGATGAAAAATGGGTCAGTTGGCGTGGTTTGCGATGGTCGTGGGTTCGGTTCCCACACATGTTCATGCACACGTATTTGTGTGCATGAACATGCCGACACATATTTGTGTGCATGAATATGCCTGCTTGTCCTGTAATAAATAATTAAATGTACCCTTAAGCTGTCCAATTACTGTGCTTTTTGAGATAAAATCGTAAACAAAGCGAAACAAAGCAAACGCAATGTTGGTCCTAGTTGGAAGGAAATTACAAAGTCCTCTCAAAGATGCAATTGATGCAAAAATTTTCATACTGACATTTTGTAGCTGAGGGCCCCAGGAAAGGCAGCTGCCAAATAATATGCTTAGATTTTAAACAGAATCTGAAAATATTGTCCTTATTTAACTTGTACTGCTTCATAACTAAGTATCTAAACCAAGCTGGTTCCTAAGTTACTATGCACTTAATAATCACATACACACATAAACATTTTCTTCAATAACGGGTAGACCATAATTATGATCGCTTAATTGTTTTTTAAGATATCGCCTGCACTGTGGAATCTAATCCCTTTGTCGCGGGGTACATTACAAACATAAAATATAATAGACGGACACCAATTACATCCAGACTCAGAACAACTTTCCCTTCATAATAATATATTTTTTTAATAACATTATTACATCGCTGCCTATTCAATATAAAATAATCATAAAAGCACACTTTACAGATATTGACAATGCTATTTTATTGTATTCATTTTAATTTAAGTTTAACATGTGAAGTTTTGACAAAAAATTATTTGTTTGTTTATTGTATTGTTGCAGTGCCCTTACGGGGCTCATGTTTGGTACTGTATTATAATCTTAAATACCTATGTAAAACCCATGAAAGCAATAAATAAATTGAAATTGAAATTATTTATGGGCCACACAAATAGTTGTCCAGCGCGGGACTTGATATATATAGATACACCCAGACTCAGGAAAAAGACACATGTTCATGCACACAAATATCTGTCCTGCAAGCATTTGCCAACCACGCCAACAGGCTCGTCAAAGCAAGGTTGGTGCTTCATTGAATTTCTGCTCAACCTTCTCTAAGCTTTACTTAATACAGCACAACATCAATTTTCTCTCAAATGAAGATACATCTGAGAGAAAATTGATTAAGATATGTAAATTAAATTTTCCACTAACTTAAGCAAGTAGTCACGTAGACCCTATAACATTAAATCCCCTATTTAGACTAGGCTTAAAACTATTAGTTCAATTCTAGTAATGTTGTTTGTTAACTTCTGGTTATAATTCAGGATTATGTAGCAATTCTATCAATATGTACGAGTAGTTTGTGTATTTGGTTAGTTTAAATGCTTTACTTGAGTGTACCTAGAGATATTTGAGTTTATTTATAGATTTGTGTAAATCCAGTGGCTGGGGATTATGTGTGTATATGTGTATGTGTGTTTCTGTTTGAGTATTTAAACTTGGGAACTAATTTGAAGATCGCTTGCGGTGGTTGGTCGGAGTGCTAATTTAGATATTTCTTAATTTAGCTGTCGTCTCTAATTGCCTTCGTATGATTTTATATCGATAACAACAACCTTGTGCTTTAATTAGCTGCACTGATTTGTGATTGGCTATATATAAATAATAGCCAATCATAATGTACAGACGCCAGCACATCAAGCTACCCCAATCTGTCAAATTTCCCCAATTGAAAGTGAACCTTATGCTTATGTGATAAAGTTGAAAATCTATAAAAGAAATTTAACAGAAGGGGGTAGCTGGATGGGCTGGCGTCTGTACAACATATTCATTAATTTTATAAAAAACGAAAAAAAAAGCCAAAAAATACGAAAACGCAATCCCGGGCGTTTCTCTCTTCCTTTTTTCCTGTGATCGTCAACCTAGGTAACTAGGGACCTCTTTCATTGTCCGGATGATGACATGTCAATTTATTTAGAGTAATACAAGGCTATTAGAAACTCTCGGGATACTATACACAATTCAATATAACGTACTCGCTTCAAATATGTAAAAGGAGCGATACACATAATGTAAATACTAGATAAAAGAATAATCTCATATTGCATACTACCCGTCTCCACAAAATAAGTAATTCTTTTATGGGGCAATATATAAGATTCTATAACTTCCCAATGATATTAGAGAATTGTCTACGAATAAGTTTAAAATAATTATTAAAGCCAAATTGTGTAGGATAACAAATTTTGTAATATTTGTAATATTACAAAATTTCTGATTATTTAAGTGACAAAAGTGGTTGGGATTGATTTATTCTGAGATACACACATAGCTGTAACTAATCTTAGGTATATTTTATTTTAAAAAAGGATTCCTACTGAGTTGTCTGGCAGTGTTTCTCAATAGCTGCCACGTCATGCACTGCACGGTTGGATAAAAAAATGACGATTCTACATAAATATAATTTTTTTTCGGATAAATGATTTTTGACTTTGACTTTAAAATACTATTTATTTATATTTTATATTTATATAAAATGCCCCTTCCGATTGTCAATTGGATGAGTGGCCCGCCTCCGTGTTGTAACGTAGAGTGACATCATCATCAGAACAGCTGTAAAAAGTCCACTGCTGGACAAAAACCTACCCCAAGAATCATATTGCTGCCATATCCATATTGCAGCAAGAAGATTCTTGGGGGAGGCTTTTGCCATATCCGCCACGCCTGGCAAACGGGTTAGTATAGCTGACATATCGACAAATACTCCCTTAAAACTGACCCTCTGTAGAAACTCTCGTGTAACACTATTTATATAAAATCCCCACCCCCCGATTATCAATTGGATGAGTAGCCCGCCTCCACGTTGTAACGTAGAGTGCCATTATCATCATCATAACACCTGTAAAAAGTCCACTGCTGGACAAAAGCTCCCCAAGAATTATCTTGGGGGGATATGCCATAATCGTCACGCTTGGCAGACGGGTTAGCGTAGCTGGCATATCGACAAATAATCCCTTAAAATTGACCGTCTCTTCCATTTCCACGTTAGTTGCCACCATTGGGGTATAGCCGAGGTCTGAACCCCAAAAGTGCTTGGCACGGGTCACTTGGTTGACGGCTTGAACCCCCTTGAGCTCCATGAGCAGTTCACTTCTAATGTGTAGCGAACTCAGTGAAGCAGTGATTGCCTCCTAGGCTAAGTGCGCTGCGATATTTTCTCAAGAATTTGTAATGCATTTATGACGCTTTGTGATTAAGGAAATGAAACATATAGTTATACATATAGTAAACATACAGTTTTTAAAAATCCTAAAGAGAATACTGTAAAATGCAATTACTTTAGTTTCGAGATAAATAAAAAAAAATTTCGCGTTGGAAACAATTTAGTATCGAAAATCACAGAGCCTCCAAGCGATATCAACATCCAATCTGTATCGGAAGCAAACGCCGTATCTCTTGATAAAATATATTACGGCGGTAGGGTAAATTGCGTAGTTGATGACCCAGAGAATTTAATTTTAAGCTTGTTACCATTTCAATATCGGTTTTTGTCAAAATAATAATTCGTCTATTTACTGTTCATATAATTTTTACTAAAGTACAGCTACCCCAATCTGTCAAATTTCTTTTATAGATGTTCAACTTTATCACATAAGCACAAGGTTCACTTTCAATTGGAGAAATTTGACAAATTGGGGTATCTTGATGTGCTGGCGTCTGTACTTTAACATATTCGCCTTGTAGGCCCCTGGTAAACTGTAAATCTAGGTCAGAACCTGGATCTACAGTTTAGCGTGCCTTCCACAGCACGGAGTCACTCAGAATTTATGCAAGTATTATTCTGTCAGGGAAGATCTAGGCCATCTGTTGAATAGGCTGGCCTAGTACATACACCAATCCTTCGCAAACAATATGTTCCAAATAACTAAAATGTTAACTATTTATTATGTATTTAATGTTTGTGAAGAGAAATAACAAAGTTTGAAGTAACGGGCAGCGCAACATGAGCAATGAGTGTATCTATTCTAAATTAGATAACGAACATTGTAGTAACTATACATACCGATATTTACAATAGAACAGAATACTCTTGAGTGTGTATTTCAGACAACCTTAATTTTTTTCAATTTTTTATTTAAACTTTAGTACAGCGATAGTGTACATAGGCGGACTTAATGCCAAAGGCATTTTCTACCAGTCAACCTTAGGGTAGTGCAGAGAGTTCATAGCAGCGTATAATAATAATAATTACGAATACTATATATAATGTATACAATAGATACTATACAATAAATACTATATGATTTTAATGAATACAATACTAACTTAATTAGTTCCATAAAACGAGGTATATTTATTTTTTCGTACATAACTTCAACGCCCACTTTCGTTATATAAATCCCTATATCGCGGAGGTCACACACTATTTAAAACAGCTCCTATCGGTACAGTTATCATGTGAAAGGGTTTTATTATCCTATTCTAAAATATAATTGTTTTTAGGGTTCCGTAGCCAAAGGGTAAAACGGGACCCTATTACTAAGACTTAGCTGTCTGTCTGCCTGTCCGTCTGTCACCAGGCTGTATCTCATGAACCGTGATAGTTAGACAGTTGATAGTTTCACAGATGATGTATTTCTGTTGCCGCTATAACAGCAAATACTAAATAAAAACCGGCCAAGGGCGAGTCAGACTCGCACACCAAGGGTTCCGAACCTATAAAAACGAACAAAAAACAAAACAATATAAAATAAATATTTAAGGGGGCTCCCATACAACAAACGTGAATTTTTGCTAGATTTTATACATAAAATGGTACGGAACCCGTCGTGCGCGAGTCCGACTCGCACTTGGCTGGTTTTTATATACCCCTCAGTTTTTTAAATAAGTTTTTGTGCCAGTAATAAAATCACTGAGTTTAGCGAATATTATTTTTACATGAGATATATCCAAATGAAAAATCGTTATTTACTGTATTAAATGCCTATTTATTTTATGTAAATACGTAATTTATTGGTCAATGATAAAATTATCGTATTCAAACATCACAAGTTTTATAATACTTCTATAAAACATTTTATAAAAAAGCAGCTATTATATTAATATTATTTGATATTTATTATTGAGTGAGCAAAATTGTATAATCAAAATCCTATTGTTTAACTATAGGCACGAGCTAAGTTCATTAAAATCCAAAATTAAATTTCGTCAATGTTCATTCAATTTCAATCTAGAAAATAATTAAGATTTAAGTGGTTAAAAGTTATATTCTGTTCAGTGTGAATAGATCAAGAAAGTACCGGGAAAAGATCAATAATATACAAAATGTTTGTTATTCATCCAAATTTATTTTATCACCTTCAAAGTATGCTCCTTCAGAAACGATACACTTACGCCAACGAATAATCCATTCATCAAAACATTTTTTAAACGCTGCTTTCGGAATTGAGTTCAGTTCTCGCCGCGAATTCTCCTTTATGTCTTCTACCGATTGAAAACGGGTACCACGAAGTGGTAATTTGAATTTAGGAAAAAGAAAGCAGTCAGCTGGAGCCATATCTGGTGAATATGGTGGTTGCTGGATGGTATTTGTTGAGTGTTTGGTCAAAACATCGTTCACAATGATGGCCTTGTCATGCGCATTATCGTGGTGCAAAATCCAAGAATTTTCTTTCCACAAATCTGGCCTTATTCGTCGAATTTGCTCTCTTGAACGCCGCATAACGCTCAAATAATATTCTTTATTTACGGTTCGACCTTCCTGCCGGTAAGAATTCAGAGTGCACAACACCGCGATAGTCAAAGAAAACAGTCAACATGACTTTGACGTTTGATCGACTTTGGCGTGGCTTTTTCGGTTTCGGTTCAGTTGGAAGGCGCCACTCCGAAGCTTGTTGACTAGTTTGCATGTCAAACTCGTAAACCCACGTCTCGTCACCAGTAACAATGCGTTTCATGAATGTTGGGTCGGAATTGACTCGTTCTACCATGTCCTCAGCGATTTTCATGCGATTGAGTTTTTGGAGAAAATTCCGATATTTTGGGATTAGCCGAGCGGCAACATGTTTCATACCCAAATGGTACGAATCGACTTGTGAGATACAGAAAGTTCGGCGGCTATCTCTCTCAGAGTTGAATGAGGATTTTCAGTCACTAAGGTAAACGCAGCCATCAACGACCCATCGAAAATCGGTAGGTATTACCGACCTATAAAAGTAATTCGAAATCTTTACGTTTCCAGAAATATTCTAGCTATAAGTAGGCAAAATTCGCACGCGTTTATTCCTTGAGCATCGTATACTTCTACGTTAGTGTGAGTAGCTTTGCAAAAAATATATAAAATACGTCAGTTACTGCGGGGCAGCGTGGACGCAGGAAAAGTCATACTGTTCCCTTGTTCCTTCAAGTAAGTATGTGGCTTTTCTATTTAAGACTATTATACAAACAAATGACGTCTATACTTTATCTTATATTACTAAATGAATTCATTTAAGTGTCAACTCTTGATTTCTTACGACATTTTATTAATAAAAAGTAATTTGTAACGATAAAACTTTAAATTAAAATAGGATGGTGTTAGCTTCATCAGTTTTAGTCGTGGCAGCTATCAACGACCCATTACTCGGCAATGGCAGCAACTTAACTTTTAGTTTTATTTTTCTTTTATGTTATTATATCACACTAACACAAGTATCTATATGGAGCAGTTTTAATTTAAGCTATCAGTCTTTATAAAAATCTATTAGCGACTAAACATTTTTGTCTAATTTTTACCTTTTAGCGTTGTCAATGTAACCAAAGTTATGATATTTTTCAAGGATCGACATTGAATAGTTACAGTAAATTAATCATTGTTTTTGCGTATAAAACAGTGTTTATTTGTTCATATTTTTTGTGAAATTAATAAATTATAATCAATTTTATAGTCCAAAGCTCAATTGAATTAAAATAACCATTTTTTTATGAGTCGGTAATACAATTTATGTTTATACGTACATACTTTATTACCGACCCATAAGGGTCGGCAATAGCAACTATAAGAAGCTATTACCGATCGTGTATAGATTACTTAGTTCTCACCTACTTTTATGATATCATAGGTGCTTATTAATAAATGCTACTTTTTGGCTAAAGCAACATAAAACAAACAATTATATTTTTTTCCAGAAGTATAGGGCCACAAAAGCCACACAACAATATTATAATTTTCAAAAAATGATTATGATCTCAATAGCATAAGAAAATATCCTAGAGTTTGAAATCCTTAAATTAAAATATATACACATAAATTTATTTTTTATAGATTAATTAGTATTATGTTCATCATTTAGTTCATAGGTATTATACTAAGAAGTACTAATTAGTTTTATTAAAAATAACGATAATAAAAAAATACGAATAAGTATTTGCATTTTTATTTTGTTTTATTTTATTAAGATCAGTAATTATCCTGATCACTAGCTTATATACACTCCATTGTTGGAAAATGGCCTCCTCTTATACACGATTGGCAATAGCTGCATAAAAATCTTTAATAGCTTCACAACCGTTTTTATGGGTCGGTAATTGCAACAATCGACTAAGTCATATTTTAAATTATTTTTTACAAGATAATCCTTTATTTAAATGTATTTGATTCAGTAAATACGTTTTTTATACATAACACTAGCATATAGAATGAAACAATTAATCTTTAGAGAAACCAGTATACTAAAAAAATATGGTTGATTTTAAAATTGCCTTAAGGGGGTCGTTAATACCTGCGTTTACCTTATTTCCTTCACTTTTGCTATGTTAACTTCAGTTGCAGACGTTGATGGCCTACCAGAGCGAGGCAAATCTTTCATCACATCTCGACCGCTTTTGAACGCTTTGAACCACTTATAAGCACGAGTTTTTGATAAAGTCGATTCACCGTAAGCCTTCTGTAATATTTTCAGTGACTCCGAATACGAAATTCCATTAGCGATGCAAAATCTAAGACAAACTCTTTGTTCGATATTTTTGTCCATTATGAAATTCGCAATACACACTATATATGATATTACTAAAACCAGCACTGTGTTTAATATAAATAACAGATGCAACTCAAACTCCGCGCCAAAATGGAAGATAGTTGTGCTAATCTTACAACAACAAAAAAAAACAAAAATTTGAATTTGGAACCATAAACAAATCATCCATTCACGATACTGTTTTGACTGAATGTACATTTAAATATAAGTAAATATCTCTTTCGAAGGTAAGCATTTTATTAAACAAACTTAAGTTCATTTTAATGTTATTTCATATACTAGCTAAGTATAAGAAATAAAACATTCATTATAATGTATTAAAATTTGTTACATAAACAGTGAATAATGATAATATCCTGGGACATTATTCACAAACGGCCATCTGATCCCAAACTAAGCAGAGCTTGTCCAATAGAAACCAGATAACTGATATACTTACGTATACTATTTTTTTTTGCAAATACATACTTATATAGATAATTTACACCCAGACTCAAGACAGACAGACATGTGGATGCACACAAATATCTGTCTCGGATGGGAATCGAACCCACGACCTGCGGCGTGAAAGGCAGCGTATCCACCAACAACGCCAACAAGCCCGTCAGAATAAGTTATAATGTTATATTTCCTCCAAACAATTTGCATGTCTAGACACGAATCGTATCTAAGTCAACTCTAGTGTAGAAATGCATTAACGATGAAGCAAGCAACGGCAAATTAGGCACGAAAAAATTAATAAAAATCTTGAGAGGTGTCAAGGGACACCCGGATGGAACGAAGTTATTTCTTATTATTTATTATGTAGAAAAAACCTGTATACACTCAACAAAAATAATCGTCGCGAGACCACACTGTTCAATGCGAAATAGAAATGAAAATATCTGGCTTACTTTCTATAAGAGAGAGAGAGAGAGACAAACAGAGAAACATGCGCACGCCGCACAGCTGCAAAAAGTGTCGTGACAACTTTTCGTGAGAATTTTTTCCGTCTACCTTTCACAACGCGCGATAAGGAACTTCGTTCCAATAAAGACAGTGTCTAAACTTTTATAAATTCCACCTACAGACATAGAAGTAACCAAAAGAAAAGTTGTAATAAACTAGATTTCAGATCAGAAATCTATAGTGCCAACAACTGCATATTTCACCCTATCAAATCTCCGTAAGACTAGAAAGTGCAGTGATGCGTTTTCCATCGACGGTGGGTCGCGGGTGGCTAGACAGGTGGGCCGTGGGCGCAATATTGCAAAATGTTTTTATCTCCTCCCAATTTCCCCAACCAGACGTACATACAAAGATTAGATGCTGTATCGAACTTTCTCGAACTTCGATTAAAATCGCTAGCGCGGGAAACGGACAAATTTCTGTTGTAAATGCATTGAGTGGGCAAGTAAATGAAAACCTCTTAATTCAAGGACACATTGCTGTCATAAGTTTTTGTAAATTATCTTGTTCTATGCGTGGTTTTATAAGTATTCAAAAAATATTATTACGTTTATGTAATCCCATCTAAAATAAAAAAACCAGTCAAGTCCGTACCATTATCTTTAAAAAACAAGCAACCATTACGTTTGGTGTAAGGGAGCCCCCTTAAACATTTATTCTATTTTATATTTTAGTATTTGTTGTTAAAGTGGCAACAGAAATACATCATCTGTGAAAATTTCAACTGTCTAACTATCACAGTTCATGAGATACAGCCTGGTGACAGACGGATAGACAGACAGGCGAAGTCTTAGCAATAGGGTGCCGTTTTACCCTTGGGGTACGGAAACCTAAAACGAATGTGCTTTAGACCACATCCATGCTACGGTGGCCGCTTAACCTCAGGTGGTCCGTATACTTATTTGGTGTCGAGAGCGTCCATAGGCCGGTTATGAGAGAAAGAAAATGTGTTTGTACCTCTCTCTTGCCCCTACAGTAATATACGAAACGTAACTATATATATTTTTATGTCCACTAACTATATATCTCTCTCTCAACTTCCGTTCGTACTACACTTTTCATGACGCATTCACCAGTTTATCCCCAAGCCAAGCGTGCCTAAATAAGTATAACATGTGTTGTCGTATAATGTCTCTGACCTTTGCCAGAGAATAAAATAGTAAAACAACAATAAAAAAAAACATGTGTTGTCACTGACTGTACTTTTGAATGTCAACCGTCAATCACCCACAACTCACAAGTACTAGTGGCGAGCGGTGAAAAATACTTGCGGCTGTGCAAAATCTATACATATAATAAAATCTTAGAAAAGTCAAAACTGTACATTGAATATTTTTTTAAATGGATACTTCGGGCGTGATATGCGATCGATATCGAAGCCAAAAATATAGTTTTTAGAATTTTTGTCTGTGTGTCTGTTTGTCTGTGTGTCTGTTTGTCTGTATGTATGACCGGGCTAAACTCAAAAAGTACTGCATGGATTTACATCAAATTTTGCATGAATATTACTAACAAGTCGGGTCAGCATATATCATGCTATCACCTACGGGGGCGGAGCTGTGGTAATTTATAAAATTTTACGGGGGTAAAACCGCGGGACACAGCTAGTGAATAATAAAATAATAATAATTTGATTCGCATTACTGTTTCATCGCACAGTGAATGTGAGTGTATTCCTTCACACAGTGCAGTCTGTTCTTGGTATAATCACATAACTTCAATATTGCCTGCAGGGCCAAAGGCGGGAGGAAATGAGTATCGCTACGTACGAAGTTAATTATCCCGATATAATGTTTGTTATATGCGACGAGGAAGTCTTTTATAAGAAAATAAAGAGAAATGTGCATTATTACTCTTTACCTTTTTATAAGAGACTTCATCGTCTTTTATGTGGTTTAAACGTTACTTTTTATTTTAAACTAGCAGTGGCCGCTGGCTTCGTTCCGCGTTATAAATATCTTTGTCCCTGTCCGTTTTTCCAGCAACTCGGATTACATTAGGCATAATTAAGTAAAGATGCGTTATTAATTTTGGAATTTTTCAGCCTATGACACTCCACAATAACGTAGCTTTCTATTGGTGAAATAATTTTAAAATCGGTTCAGTAGATCCTAAGATTACCCCTGTGTTCCCGTATTTACTCTTCTAACAATATCTTTTTCATATTTCCCATCTCTCGTAAACAAAGTTCCCAAATATACAAACTCTTTCACCTGTTCGACTTTATCTCCTCCAATCACAATATCGCATGCTGTTGTGTATTTATCTCTCTCAAATACCATTACTTTTGCCTTACCATCATTCATTTCCATCCCTTTCTTTTCAAAAGCTTAATGAATATTTGTTACCATTACTTGCAACGCGTCCGTTGATGTTGCAAGTAGAACTTGATAATCAGCGTAAAGCAAACATTTATGAGTAACTCATAAATCCTGACAACGCATTCACTTTCTTTCAAATCTTTTAAACAGCTATCCATGAATAGGTTAAACAACCACGGTGACGCTACACATCCCTGTCTAACACCCTTTTGGATGCTAAGCCACTCAGTGTATGACCCGTTAATCCTCAGGCAAGTGCTGGAATCCCTATAAAGAGATTTCAGTGCTTGAACAAGGTTGTTGTCTAACCCATACATGGATAGTACCGACCATAGCACATTCCTCAACACTCTATCGTAGCCGTCGGCTTTTCTAAGTTTTTGGCCAAAAACTTCTCTACTAGGCTTCGTAGAGAAAAGACCTGATCTGTGCCTGTGGTCTTTCACAATCTCATCCATACCAATTTCATCTTTACATTTGTCCTTGCCTATACCTTGTGAAATACGTTCACTCTCTGTTGCACCTCTTTCATACAAACTTTTAAAATACTCCTTCCAACGTTTTAACACGCATTCTTCCCCTTTCACTATATTTCAATCTTGTTATTTTTTTAAGATTAAAACAAATATATGTGATAACAAAAGACCGCTCGGTCGGACTAATTTCTTTTTAAATTTTGTTGTTGTCGACTATGTTTTTATTCTGCATTGTGAGCTTGACAATTACAAGGGTATGTTAATACCCAAGTTCTGAATAAATTTCATTCTTTCAGTCAGTAATTTTAATTCTGGTTACACGTTATTGGTTTAGTGAGTGTAATACGAATAGTTACTGTACTTATATGGAAGGACCAGAGAATGGGAGGCTGCTTGTATCTGTGAACCAGACCACAATACTATAATCGCTTATCCATCTGCCAAGCGTCGCGATTATAGCATATCCCCCTATTCTTCTGGAGGTTTTCGTCCAGCTTTTAGGCGTCTTCAGCTGACGCGATTAGATAGGACCTTTGCTACCTAAACTGCGATTGACTGTCACCGTGGTACAATTCAGAAAAAAAAAATATTACAAAACAAGAAACATACCACTAAAAATGTTCTTCTGTAGTTACCGAAAAGTATATATTTGTCTGCTCCAGATAGTCTCGAGTTTCAAGTTAATGCCTACTGATATTAATTTATTTTTCGAGTTGTCTCAAATGTATTCCGCGAAAGAAAACTGCCGTACTTCGGTTGTTTTGCTGACCAGGAAAAAGGTTTCTCAGTCATACAAATCGAATTATTTACAGTCTGGTGAACGCATTTAGTTATTTCTATTGTTGTTATAAACAGACGTAGGAAAGAGTAACATTCGTAATATTTAGATCATTCTGTGCTTAACATACTTTAGGTTAGAAGTATTTTCTTTCAACCGAGAAGTTTCTGCAAAAAGTTGAAACCGTCATTCGGTTTCAACTTTACTCTTACTCCTAGATAAAATTCAGAAAGAAAGGTAGGCATTATCTTAGATAGGAGGACGTGATTTATAAAATAGCTGGCGTTACTTGGAGGAGGATGATGAAGGGCCTGTTGGCGTGGTAGGTAGATACGCTGCCTTTCACGCCTTAGGTCGTGGGTTCGATTCCCACCCGGGACAAATATTTGTGTGCATGAACATGTCTGTTTGTCCTGAGTCTGGGTGTAAATTATCTATATAAGTATGTATTTACAAAAGAAAAATAGTATATGTAATATATCAGTTATCTGGTTTCCATAGTACAAGCTCTGCTTATTTTGGCATCAGATGACCGTTTGTGAATAATGTCCCAAAGTATGACAAGTTTTAGGAAAGGCCTTTACGGAAACGGAAACGAATATAGAAACCAGTGTTAAATTCTTACTAATACTACTTACTTATCGTATGGGCAGTGGTTACCCTAGTGTGAAAGTAGTTCCAGGCGCCCAGTAGGCTTCTGACATGGCTTAACGACTGATGTCTAATGACTACAACCGGGACCGACCCCTTGACGTGCCCTCCGATGCTCCGAGATCCTCACCCATCTATAGACTGACCGCGAGTCTATGTGCCTTAGCAACTGGCTATTAGCTCATCCGTGACAAGTAATGAGAGCAAGATCGAAGATGTAACTTTTATCTTACTTGCTTGCTTATCGTATGGGTAGTGGTAACCCTAGTGTTAGAGTTGCTCAAGCCGCCCAATAGGCCTCTGACATGGCTTAACGACTTTTGTCTAATGACTACAACCGGGACCGACAGCTTAACGTGCCCTCCGAAGCACGGAGACGCTCAGAAATTAAACCACTTTGTCGGTCACCCATCTATGAACTGACCGCGAGCCTAGTTGCTTAACCTCGCCCATCGCTTACGGACCGGTGAGAGCATCTAGCTATCACCGCCTCACTTTTATCTTACGTCCCTACAGCTTTTAAACGGACGCTCAACCAATAACGTGAACGGCCATTTCCTCAGTAGCTTGCACTCATAATTTACTTGCCTAACTTAGTTAACTTACTGAAAACGACAAAACTTAGTTAATTTAATCCTACATTTGAAAAACTGAGCAATATTTCAATCTATTCAACATTTCTCTATGTCCGAATTCGATGCAACTTAATGTACCGTAAAATCTATCTCTCAAATAGTTGGAACTCATCTCCCATATATGACGAAATACCTCGTAAAGCGTCCGTCTTTACAATTTTTATCAATATACGTTTTGTCAAACTGCATCGGAAAGTAGGGTTACACATATTTGTACATTGGTCATACGATTTGAAATTGACATTCAGTGTACTGCAATGCAGTCTCCATAAATAGACCTTGAGATATTTTGTATGCTTGGATTTTATACTTAAGTACATTGAGTGAACTAATGAGTACCTCTAATACCTATGTTGACTAAATAAATTAATATGAATTGGCACGAACATAATATAAATAAATTCGCATTAAGACAAATTAGCTAAGCAATATGGTCGATTTACGTCACATTTGATTTGACAGTAAAATTTAGTAATTTGTATCTATGTTTCAATTAGATTTGTATATTAAAGGTATTGTTGATTTGTCCCGGTTGCCTATAATAATGGTTACAACTAGTTTAAGATGATTTATGTTAAATAATAATAATAATATTCTGGGACATTATTTACACACGTCCATCTGATCATGGCAAGGTATGGCCAAGTGATACACCAGTCCCAGGATGGTCATTCTGAGTCTTGCCAACGTATTGTAACGAGTAAAATAATTGAGTTAACCGTTATATGTACGAGTACATATGTGTATATTTTTATATTATATTGACTATGTTAATAAAATGGACATTTGCCAAATAATACATGGAGAAAAACTACATTTAATTTATAATAATATATGGGTGGAGTAAAATCCAGTGCTTAAAAATAGGCTTTAAAACTTTTCTT
Source organism: Pseudoips prasinana (assembly GCA_951640165.1). NCBI lineage: Eukaryota > Metazoa > Arthropoda > Insecta > Lepidoptera > Nolidae > Pseudoips > Pseudoips prasinana. Next base: position 37,943,328 of record OX621243.1, on the reverse strand, counting down.
ATAATGTCTTGCTCCTATCCGGTGTAAACACGTTAACTCTGTTCAACAGACGAAACATGACACAATTTGATTTCTGCAGTAATCTGTTTAGTACAGAGTTGAACCAGTTTGCACGTGTTGAATCTAATTAATTCTACAGGCGGTATACTCTGGCGCACAATGGTGTTTAATTACATCATTAGATAAGAGCTGAGGATAAGATTAGACCTGCTAATGTTGCAGCACAATAGAAGAAGGGGTGTTATTATAATTTCTTGGTGACAATGTTATTTCATCTAGTAGCTGTGCCCCGCTATTTACCCGCGTTAAATTTTATAAATTATCACAGCTCCTCCCCCGTAGGTGATAGCGTGATAATATGCAGCCTAAATTTTACCCGACCTCTTAATATATATAATAATAGTAAAATTATTCCATTGTTTAAAGCTGGTGATACTTCAGATCCTTCAAATTTCCGACCTATTTCCGTATTGCCCACTCTAAGTAAAATATTTGAAAAGCTAATGCTTAGCCAGTTGCTCAGTCACTTTAATATACATAATTTACTTCATCGGAAACAGTTTGGATTCACGAAGGGTTGTTCAACTATAGATGCAGGAGTCAATCTGTTAAAAAGTATATTCGCGGCTTGGGAGGACTCGCAGGATGCATTAGGTATCTTTTGCGATTTGTCCAAATCATTTGATTGTGTTCATCATGACACTCTTGTCAGGAAACTACACCACTACGGTATCAGGAACAAGGCTCTCGAACTTTTGACTTCTTACTTGGGCAATAGAATTCAGAAGGTCGATATAAATGGTAAAAAATCTGCGGGATCCCCAGTGGTAATGGGCGTTCCACAGGGATCGATTCTCGGCCCATTCTTATTTTTAATCTATATAAATGACTTACCCTACTATGTAAGGGATAAACATGAGATTGTTTTGTTTGCGGATGATACTTCATTGACGTTTAAAATAAATCGACAATTACGCAATTTTGACGAAGTAAATGACGCAATCTCTAAAGTTGTTCATTGGTTTAATGCTAATAATCTTTTGCTAAATGACAAGAAAACTAAAGTCATAAAATTCTCTACACCTAATGTGAAACAGGTGGCTACCAATGTACAGCTTAATGGAGCTGGATTGACCCCTGTTGAGTCAACTGTGTTTTTGGGTATCACAATTGATTCAAAACTACAATGGGGCCCACAAATAGAAAAACTATCAGGCAAATTAAGTTCTGCTGCATATGCTGTTAAAACTATAAGACGGCTTACTGATGTGGATACAGCTAGAATGGTTTATTTCAGTTATTTTCATAGTATAATGCCCTATGGAATTCTTCTCTGGGGTAGCGCTGCGGACATTAACACCATATTTGTATTGCAAAAAAGAGCTGTAAGAGCAATATATAAACTTGGTCCGCGAGAATCTTTGAGAGAGAAGTTTAAAGAGATTAACATTCTGACTGTAGCATGTCAGTATATATATGAGAATCTAATTTATATGCATAAATATAAAGACTCCTTCTGTAAAAGGAGTGATACTCATAATATAAATACTCGATATAAGCATAACTTTGTGTTACATACCACCCGTCTCCACAAAGTAAGTAACTCTTTTATGGGGCAATGTATAAGATTCTATAACAAACTTCCCAGTGATATCCGAGAAATGTCTATGAATAAGTTTAAAAGAATTATAAAAGCCAAATTGTGTAGCAGGGCTTATTACAAAACTTCTGATTATTTAAGTGACAAAACAGCTTGGGATTGAGTCGCTCTAAATTAACACATTTAAATACAATGTAAATTTATTTAAGAAATATATATTTTAAAAAAGGATTCCTACTGAGTTTTCTGGCAGTGTTTCTCAGTAGCTGCCACGTCATGCACTGCACGGTAGGGTAAAAAAAATTGACGATTCCACACAAATGTAATATTTTAACGGAATAAACGACTTTTGAATTTTGAATTTTGAATTTAATAATATTCATGCAAAATTTGAAGTAAATCTACTTTTTGAGTTTAGCCCGGACACACATACAAACAAAGAGACAAAAATTCTAAAAACTATATTTTTGGCTTAGATATCGATTGTAGATCAAGCCCCAAGTATTCTTAAAAAAAAATATTCAATGTACAGTTTTGGCTTTCCTACGATTTTATTATATGGATAGATGCTGATACACTTCAGTAAAAATGCCCTTGTATATCCAAGTCAATTTGTATCCAATCCAAAGAAGATATACGACACAAATTGCAGTGAAAATAAACTGACTGTTATCCTGAGTTGTCTGAAATATATTACTTTTATATAATCAATTATTGACTGCACGTGTGGCGCAGCGGCTAAGACAGTCGCCTCGCCTCTTCGTGTCGCCGGTTCGAGTCCCGCGCCGGACAACTATTTGTGTGACCCATACATAGTTGTTCTGAGTCTAGATGCAATTATTGTCCGTCTATTATATGTTTGTAAAGTACACCGCGAAACAATAGAAAAATATTATCAGTTGTTTCAACTGCCTGCCTGATTAGAAATAATAATTATACAGTTTTCTAATGATAATGTTAACTAAAAGAAATTTTAAGTAAGGCTGTTACTTGAGTTATTTTTTGGTTCACAATAATGCGTTAGGTTATCTTATCTAAAAAGGTTTAACATCATGCCCATGTATAAAATCCAGAAACATTAATATTTCACAATCCTGTTTTTGCGCGTTGTTTTTTATTTAAATATAGTTAGATGTTATTATATAATTAATGAAAGATTTACATAAGATAGTTGCCTCACCGCTTCGTGTCCGATTCCCGCGCTGGACAACTATTTGTGTGACCCATGAAAAGTTGTTCTGAGTCTGCATGTAATTTGTGTCCCTGCGACACAGGGATTAGATTCCCTAGTCAAAAAAAACAAAATAAAAGGTGTTATACTGGTCACTTTGAAGTACATTCAGAGTACCGTACGCTTTGTGAGTGCTTTACCTATTTTAAGTCCTTGCTAACAAACTTTTATTTAAATTGTTATGCCACACTTTATGAGGTTTGTCGTTATAAATCTAAATATGTATATGTCTTCTTCTATGTAATATACACACTCACTGTTCTGTACTTAGGGTTGCCAACAATATTGTTTGAACAGTATTACACTGTTTTTCACTAAATTATACTTTATACTGTTGAACAAAAATAAAGGACACAAAATATTCAATAACTCCATTCTCCGACTTTGGTTGTCTGGAAGAGATCACATTTTATGATAAGACCGCCCATTCTATACTTTTTAGTTTTCAATTGTTTTTTTTTTATTTTTTTATTTCTTTGGTGTACAATAAAGAGTTTATCGATCTATCTATTTACTGTTTACATTTATTTACTCAGAGGGCGTTCACTGCTCACTGCAGCGCAGCCACAAAGATTGTAAATTAGTAGGTTGTGCGAGAAGCTATAAGAAATATCTATTTAAAACAATAAATAAGTATAATGCTGTTAATTTTTCTAAAAAGTTGGCAACCCTAACTGTACTGTGCTTTTAAAATTTACTTTTAAAAGCACAGTACAGTTAGGGTTGCCAACTTTTTAGAAAAATTAACAGCATTATACTTATTTATTGTGCCAACTTCTTAACCCGTTTTTCTGAGCAGTGAAGGTAAGTGAGCCATCACCATATCAATGACACAGCATCGGATTTACTCTGTTCCAATCGAAATCAACCGCGCTAGGATTTGTGACGCACTGGATCGTGTAAACCTGGCTCCAGTCGCTGTGAAACACTTTTTACCATAAAACTGTTTTCACCAATCCAATAAGAAGCTATAACAATTTCCTCTGCTTGTTATTGATAACCCTCAACTTTTTCACTTCTTTTTAAAATTGAAAACTACGTCCGCCTTAAACAGGATTTCAGCTATGTTTCATGACAAAATATGTCGCTAAAACTAGCAATTTTTTTTAATTTTAAACGTAATTGAAAAGAGGGTTTTGAAAGTAGCAGACTTCTTCAATAGTTATACCATTTCGCTACCACCTTTAATGCACTGCGACTCATTTACAGACTACTAAATGAAATTGAGAATTGGTTTTGGACACTATAAAATGTATCCAACTACATTATAACGTTTTCACGTTTTCCGTTAGGCTGATTTCAGAGTGGCGGCACGCGCCGGCGGCCAGCGCGTCTCAACAGCCGCGTGCGAGACGCGTCACTCTGAAACGCTAGCTGCCAGTAGAGGAGCTCGGGCCACGCTGTCCGACGGCGCGCGTGTCACCGGCGGCGCGTTTGAACTGCGTGACTATGAAACGCAACTACTATCTAGTGTAATTGTAAGCGCGCGCGTCTGGACGGCGCCGCTCGCCGGCGCGACTCTGAAATCAGCCTTAGTATTATGAATACATTTTAGGCCTGTTGGTCTAATAGTTAGAGACCCTTACTGTAAAGCCAGAGGTCATGGGTTCGATTTCCACCCGGGAAAAATCTTTGTGTGTTGAACACGATTATTTGTTCTGTGTCTGGGTTTAATTTATCTATAATATGTATAAATAAGAAATAAATAAAAAGGATTTTAGTCCCGTATACTTAAAAAAACCACCATATTAATGAAGGGACAAGAGAGAGGTGCGAGCACACATTTTCTTTCTCTCATAGTCAGTTACGTTTCGTTTATCTAAATTTTACTTCAGTCGTGAAGTCTAAAGCACACTCGGTTTTTATTTAAAATTGTAGATACGACTGAATAAAATACAATTATTAAAATTACAAAATTAAAAATCTATATTCTCACCTTAATTTTATATCTCCCCTCTTGGATTCCGCGCAGGTCGGACGTATCGTTGTGATAATTTATTTTCATTTATTTTAAATAATTAGAGTGAAAATATACGTAATTTAATCAAGCAACTACCAGGCGACCATAAGTGGATACGATCGCTACGCGTTGGTGATACCGCACGGCTTGAGTGAGTGTGACAACAGTAATTAACAAATATATTTTTACCTGCTCCACGTAATCTGCGGCGCAAGCGCACCGCCTTTCACTTATCGCATTCATCGCATACAAGGAAGCTCTGCATTAGGGCGGGGTTAACATAACCTTTGGCCCAACTGGAGTTCCGAACACACCCACTTCTAATCGGAAACAATATGTCTGTTGCGAAGTCTTCCCCGTCAGGAAATAAGAAACTACCTCCCCCGTCCAATCTTCATGCGGCGCTTTCCGATCCGGCCTTGAGCGGGCAGTCGAAGTGCGATCAAACAAAAGATACCTTCGTCAACTTGGGCCGTAGAACACGGCGAAGACTAGACGCAGATTCCTGTGAACAAAGCGATTCAGATAGTTTACCGATTTTAGACGAAATAAATAAACTTTTTACAGATTTTGAGTCGAAACAAAATCGGAAATTTGATGATCTTAAATCTAAAATAGATGACGTATTGATTCAAAACTCAAAGATTCAGGATTCTATAACTTTTTTTGCCCAAAAGTATGACGAACTGTTGAACCGTCTCAGTGTAACTGAACATGAAAACTCCACTCTTAAGAGGCAGATTAGTTCGTTAGAACTTAAAATAGATTATTTAGAACGCAGTGCTCGTGCTTCTATGATTGAAATAAATAACCTCCCTTTAAGTGTGCCTGAAACTAAGGAATCACTAAGCCAGAACTTGTGCAAGATCGGAACTACTATATGTGAACCTATACAGTTAACCGACATCAAAAATATATACAGATTGAAGGCAAAAAAAGATTCCCCTTCTTTTGGTACTGTTGTGGCTGAATTTCACTCATCCGCGCTTAAAGAAAATGTGTTGAAGGCGACAAGAATATTTAATAAACGAAACGGTAATTCTAAATTATCGACCGCCAGTATTGAATTGCCGGGCCTGCCGAAACCTATCTACATTGCCGAGTCGTTGACCTCATATGCGAAACACCTTTACTATCTAGGCCGAAAACTACAGAAAGAAGGAAAGTGTGACAGCTGCTGGCCGAACCATGGTGTGATTTTTATAAAAAAGGTTGCCGGTTCGATCCCGTTTCGTATAAATTCTGAAGCTGACATCCACAAAATTGTATCGATGTGACTAGGCAGGTTGCATGTACTCCTACTTATTTTATATTATTCTTATTTTTTTGCTAATATTTCTGTAATTCTTGTATCACACACATTTTACACAACACTACTCACTTTTAAACGTACTCATCGACTTCACTCAGTATTCCTGCAAATTACTAGTACTGGTATTTTTTGATCTACTCTGCATTACTATAACATCCCAGCACAACAAACACACCTGTGTTATATACATTCCCCTATCTGTGTTATATTTCTATTCTAATTTTGACTTCTCCTTAATGAGAAAGTCAATAAAATATAATGTTTATAAATTTTGTCTTAAAATTCGATCCAATTATAAATGATATACAAATGGATCTAGATCGTATATCGGTTGCAGATTCCTCTACATGTATGATTGAGGACTGTAAAGAAATTACCAGGGCCCATCCTAATGCCTTGTCGCTTCTCTGTCAAAATATAAGAAGTATAAATAAAAACTTTGATGGATTGACTACGCTTCTTAAAAGGAGTTTGACACCCTGGGATCTAATTATTCTGACCGAATGTTGGCTACTGAACTCCCCTCCAATACCTTTACTCCTTGACTATAATTTCACGAATACCAACCAACATACGACGCAAAATGAGGGTGTTATTGTTTATTTCCGCAACTACTTAAATGTATCTATTATTGAGCCCATAATTCAAGATGCTAACTGTTTATTGTTAACAATAAATAATGAGACTGTTGTGATCGCAATTTATCGTCCTCCAGCAATAAAAAATATCTCACCGTTTCTAGATTCCTTAAATGATATCATAAAGTCTGTCTCATCCTATAAAAATATAATACTAACTGGTGATATCAATATAAATATATCTGAAGATAATTCCGACCCTCGTGCAACCGATTATCTTACCCTCCTAGCTTATCATGGTATGCTGCCAGCACATACGCTTCCCACAAGAAACAACAGGTCATGTCTTGACCATATCATCTTAAAAACTAGATTACCAGCGTTTTGTTTTGTCGCTCACACCACAGTCACGGATCATGATACAGTTCTGCTCTTTCTTGACTCATCCGTAAAATCGTATAATTCCTCAAAAAACTATAGGACAATCAAACTCCTTGACTATGATAAAATTAGGTTGGATCTTCTACAGGCAGACTTCAGTCCGATGTATAATACTTTTAACTTAGATGAAGCAACCAACTTCTTTATTAATACCTTGAACCTAGTTACAGTCCGAAACTCTAAGCAGAAAGTGGTCTCCAATCGCAAACGTCTAAACAAGCCCTGGATGACCCTGGGGCTTCTTCGATGTTTGAAAAACCGTGACAAGTTACATCAAAAACTAAAGAAAATTGGCAATGATAATAATACTATATTACAAACAACCTTTAAAAGGTATAGAAATTACTGCACAATGCTACTTAAAGCTGCAAAAATGAACTACGATAAAGCACAAATAAAAAATGCACATAATAACCATAAAAAACTCTGGGACGCTATAAAATCTATAACTCATACCGATAAAAAGCGGGTGGATGCAAGTTCTCTATTATCATCCTCCGATCCAAAAAATTCTATTAACCATATAAACACCTACTTTGCAAACATTGGACGTACATTAGCTGAAAATATCTCTATTCCTTCCTCTTCACTCCCACAAAATGACAATGTCCATGGTTTCCAAAAAACGTTTGTCCTCCTAGAAACTGATGAAGCTGAAGTTGATTCTCTGATAATTAATCTTAAGAGTAATTGCGCGGTGGGTAGCGATAATATATCTGGTACGCTTCTTAAGTATGTTAAAAATATCGTAGTCCCTCATATTACTTATATCTGTAATCTATCCTTTTCAACAGGTATTTTTCCTAATGCCTTCAAGCTAGCCATTGTACATCCAGTGCACAAGGGTGGAGACAGAGATCGCCCTAACAATTATAGACCTATTTCCATCTTACCTACCCTATCAAAATTACTCGAAAGACTTATAAATAATAGACTTGTTAAATATTTAGAACAAAATAATTTACTATCCCCATCTCAATATGGTTTTCGAACAGGAATATCCACACAACACGCAGTACTCGATCTAACTAATAATATCGTTTCTAATTTGGATAAAAAAAGAAAGGTAATAGGCATATTCTTAGATCTAGCGAAAGCCTTTGATACGATTTCTGTCCTCTCCCTTGTTACTAAGCTTGAAAAAATTGGTATTAGAGGCATTCAACTATCTCTTTTCAAGAGTTATCTCACGGGCAGGAGACAATGTGTCAAAATTGGTGACAGGATGAGTGACGAGCTCCCTATAACCTACGGTGTGCCACAGGGCAGTATTATCGGCCCTACTCTATTTCTTATCTACATTAATGACTTATGTCAATTAAAGTTTCCTAACTCATCTATTTTTACTTATGCCGATGATACTGCTCTGGTATTTCACGGTGACTCCTGGGAGTCAGTATTCCAGCATGCTCAATTCGGATTTCAAGTAGTTTCTGATTGGTTGTCCTACAACTTGCTCACTTTGAATATTGAGAAAACGAATTACCTCACCTTTTCACTATCCCAGACACGAAACATACCATCTTCTTGTTCCTTATTTGCCCACTCTTGTCCTCGACCTCGTAATGGTATATGCAACTGTCCACACCTTAACCGTACAAACTGCATAAGATATCTGGGTATTCAGATTGATAACCGCTTACAATTTTATAAACATATCGATACCCTTACGTCTAGACTACGTAGGCTCATATACATTTTTAAGAATCTCCGCCACATTGCTGATACGGGTGTCTTAAAACTTGTATATCTTTCGCTTTGTCAATCTGTCATTCAGTATTGTATCGTTTCTTGGGGTGGCGCCGCCAAAACTTACATGCTGAAACTTGAACGCGCTCAGAGAGCTATCCTGAAGGTAGGTTGGAGTCTGCCGTATCAATTTCCTACTACCGATTTATACAAAACTTGCAATGTTCTCTCCGTTCGGAAATTGTTCATTCTAACCACTCACTCCCAGATTCCCTTTGAACCTTCTAAATTTAATTCTCTTCGCCGTAAATATACAGTCTGCTCCTCTGTCCGTGTGAGTTGTGGTATGGCCAAACGTTCCTATTATTTTCTTAGCAGTTTTATTTACAATAAGTCAAATAAAATTTTAAATATATATCCTATGTGTAAATCGAGATGTAGAAAAATAGTATCAAACTGGTTATCTAAACTGGACTACGCTGAGACCGAAAATATTATTAGAGTACTCACTTAAATACCTCATACATACACGCACACACATGCACACACATGCACACACACACACACGCACTCACACAAACACACACACACACACACTCACACTCACACACATATACACACATACTTCTGTTTAATATTAAGACCCATGTTATACACGATTCACTTTCTTTTCAGTTTTCCTCTCAATACCAATACAATGATCGTTCCGTTTTGAATTTATTTATATCCGCATTAAGTTAAGTAATTTAAGAGGGTGATTGCCTGGAGATCTGTCATACAGGTCCTGAACCCAGTATAGACTCCAGCTCTCACAAAGGTCTAAATCTAAACTATTAAATTGTAACTATGTATAAGATGCTATGTACCTAAAATGAGAGAAATAAATGTTCTATTATTATTATTATTATTTATAAGCAAATCCACATAATTTTTACAAAAATCTATGTTCTAACTTTAATTTTGTATTTATAAGCATCTCCACATCATTTTCGCATGATTTTGCCCAAGTCCAGAGAGAATTGGTATCCCTATTTGACGTTATTTGTAATAGATATTGGCGGTAAATAAATTAGATACACGTGGACCACGAAATAGGTGACCGTGATCTTTATTAATATTAGTTGTTGACATGAAATATTTAGGTTGCTTATTTAATTTGTTTATTTATACACAATTATTCATATAAACTTAATTATTTATCGTATGAGGAGAGGTTACCCTAGTGTTAGAGTTCTTGTTAAGTTCGACTGTTGTCGAATGACTACAACCAGGACTAACAGATAACGTGCGCTGTGAAATTAAAGCACTTTGGCGGTCACCGTCTACGGACTGACCTCGAGCCTAGTTACTTAGCCTCGTCAATTACTTACGGACCGGTGAGAACAGATGTAATTCATAATAATAATAATGTTTGGGGACAATGTGACACAGATCATCCTAGCCCCAAACTAAGCAAAGCTTGTACTATGGGTACCAGGTGACGATATACATACTTATATAGATAGATAAATACTTAAATACATAGAAAACATCCATGACTCAGAAACAAATATTCGTGCTCATCACACAAATATTTGCACTTACCGGGATTCGAACCCTGGACCACCAGCTTCGTAGACAGGATCACTACCAACTAGGCTACGGTGACCGTCAAAATAATTGAGGCACTTCTAGCCAGATGGCTATTAGCGCCTTAAATAAACTTACTATTAAAATTTGTTTAGTGAGTGTTTTAGAGATTTCAGGCTTATAAGAAAGTTACTTTGGGTTTGAAATTAAATAGTTATTTGTTCGCCTAAATGAACTTCTGCACTTACTTACTTGAAATAGGTACTACGACATCGAACCAGAAATGTTTAAATTCGCAGGCGAAACTAAGTTACTGACATAGTCCGAAGAATAGGCAAGCTGAAGTGGCAGTGGGCGGCGCACATAGCTCGTAGTACTGACAGCCGCTGGGGCAGAAAGGTTCTCTAAAGGCGACTACAAACTATAAGACGCATGAGAAAGTGCAGCTGGATATTTGGAGGAGGCTTACGTCCAACTGTGGACGTCTTTTGGCTGATATTATGATAATGTAAACGATAAAAGATTCTACGAAACGTGCGTTAAATTAACTTTTTAATACAAGCATTACACCTAACATGTTGGGATAAAATTAAGTCAGTGACATTTACATATTTATCTAGTTACTAGCGGTTTTACCCGCATTAAACTTTAAATGCTAAAATCATACCAAATTTTATTATAATCGCTCTAGCCGTTTAGACGTACAGAAGTAACAAACATACACACTCACAAACTTTCGCCTTTATACTATTAGTAGTATAGGATTATAATCAACACAATATAACTTGATAAACATTTCAGGAATAGTTTTGTGTGCCTATATGACGTAACTTTAGTAGATACGTCTACTTGAAATTAATTAATAGTTTTCATTTAATCAAAGTATTTTTAACCCCCGACGCAAAAATAGGGGTGTTATAAGTATGACGTCGATGTTTGTCTGTCTGTGAGTTCGTGTGCGTCTGTGGGTGGGATTGTAGCTCTCAGACGGATGAACTGATTTTGTTTTTTATGTTTGAAAGTTTAATTAGTCGGGAGTATGCTTAGCTACATTTGGTGAAAATTGGTCAAAGATGGCCGCCGCCTCAAATGGCGGATAACATTTTTTAACACAACTCTCTCTACATGGAATTGGATATGTTAAATATTGGGCTTGACTAGTAGAATACTATACACTATGACAAATCCCAGTGGTTTATGTAAATTTTATAAATCTAAAAATTTTCGACTATGCGCACTAACTAATTTTCCTCTTTAATTTTTATCACGTATTAACTTCCATATTCCGTCTTCTCCATTCATATAAAGATAAAAGTTCGCACTTTAATAAATATATCTTTTTGGAATATTTTCTTCAATTTAGTTTCTTCTTAGATGTAGCTTTTAGCCATAGATACTCATTACCAAGGATCCATTAATGGAAAAGCCTGACAGAACAAATAAGATAAGAGTTAAAGAAGATAATATAGCTTAAGCTAAAAATGTATTTGGACTTTTAACTTAAAAACTACTTTGATACAAAAAATCATTAATTAATATCAAGTAGACTTATAAACTCGATAAATATATCTGTTGGGTATAGTTTCATCAATCTTGTTTCTTCTTCATTTTTGTAGCTTTTAGTCATAAATACTCATTACCAAAGAATGAACTCTTAGGCTGATTTCAGAGTCACGCCGGCGAGCGGCGCCGTCCAAACGTGCGCGCTTACAATTACACTAGATAGTAGTTGCGTTTCATAGTCACGCAGTTCAAACGCGCCGCGTGTGAGACGCGCGCCGTCGGCCAGCGCTGCCCGAGCTCCTCTACTGGCAGCTAGCGTTTCAGAGTGACGCGTCTCGCACGCGCTGTTGCGTAAACTTAAAATGGCTGTTGAGACGCGCTGGCCTCCGGCGCGTGCCGCGCGCGTCACTCTGAAATCAGCCTTAAAGATATTGTGAATAGAGAAAACATTAATTTATTTCGTTGGTAATAATAGTTATAGTTCGGCTATATAGATATTGAGCCCGATTCCAAGCAATACTATCGGAATGATATTTGATATTATTGAATTTGCTACTAACGTAATCCATATAAAAAGAGCATGCCATCTTTAGTTACGTGAATATATTTCTGGAGTAATACTGAGGGAAAATAAAACAGGTCACGGAACCAGATCACTAATTATGCGTGACGGGCAGCAAGTTTTATTACTTCAACAGTTCTAAGTATAATAGTGTTTTCATACGGGTTATTATAGAAAGAGATAAAAAAATAATAATAATCTGTTTACTGTTGATTGGTTGTTTTAATTATAAAGGCAACATTTTTTTTTATAAAAAAGTTAAGGTTGTTAAATACATTTGTAACTTTATCAATGTGACAAAAGTGTTTTTTTAAAATAAATGATTTAAAACATCTTGGGACAACTATCAGATTACCATATTATCCCAAACTAGGCAAAGCCTATACTATGGCAGCTAGATAAATTATATGACTCTGGATGCCGCTAAAGCACTTAGTCCTCGCGGCGAGAATCATATCCCAGCAAACCTGTAGTTTTTTTACTTGATGAAGAAGAGAAAAATTTGGAGTGCTTGATTTTATCTGCATGTACTTTATCAGTATAATAATATGTAGACTAAAGCTAGCTCAGGACCATTTTCATCAAGGTGGAGTGGAACAATTTTATTCAAGTGAATAGGTATACCTGCTGCACGATGAAACTAATTAAAAAAAAAAGACGGTCACCGTAGCCTAGTTGGTAGTGCTCCTGCCTACGAAGCTGGAGGTCCTGGGTTCGAATCCCGGTAAGTGCAAATATTTGTGTGATGAGCACGAATATTTGTTTCTGAGTCATGGATGTTTTCCATATATATAAGTATTTATCTATCTATATAAGTATGTATATCGTCGCCTGGTACCCATAGTACAAGCTTTGCTTAGTTTGGGGCTAGGATGATCTGTGTGACATTATCCCTAGATATTATTATTATTATTATTAATTGCGTTTCCACACACGGAAAAAGCTCGGAAGAATGCTTGCGATTTCGTCTTTTAGATCACTAAACTAATTTAAATATCATTACGTGTCTCACTCTAATATAGCTCGTATGAAAAGAACAAGGCATACTGTAAAACTACTGTAACTCCTTATAACAGGCGCACCAATTATGAGCACCAAATATTTACCTCAGTATTTTGCGCCAGAACAAAATTGCCCTCTACTTTTTATAAAAGAAATGCAAAGATATTAAAAATTGTTTTGTTAGTATTATCGCGGGTATTGTGAGTGACATATAAATTAGTTTAGTAGTGTAAAATTTTAATACAGAATCACCAGCACTATTTTTTTAAGAAGATTATACAACTTAGTTCAGTGTAACCAATCCTCGTAGAACGCTATATGTATTAACTAGGTTTTGAGCTAGAAGAACCAACGAATTTACGGATTGAATATAATATACAATTGGGATTGGGGGGAACCAATCACTTTACCGATTTATTTTTGTTCGATTTTCATTTTACTGAAAACTATTGACCGACGCGCGACGTCTGTTTTGCTATATGCATTATTTGACATATTTTAATATAATCAAAGTATCATACGTCATAGGTATTATTTTATGAACTATTTTTAACGATTTACAAAATAACTTTTTGCTATTGGCCGAAGCCATTTTTCATTCGCCAAATGCTTTATTTGCCATATTTTCACTACACCAGAATAACATTACATACACAGTATACATACGCTCAACACAGTCTTGTTTGTCCGTAGAGTGTTATTTAAGCCCGCGAAGGCGCGGAGGGGGAGGGCGGCCCGCGAGCTGCAGGAGCAGGTGGTTTGAAGGGCCGCCACCGCCGCGGCTGAGGCTGGCCGGCGAGGTTAAAACCATCTGCGACGATAAGCTCGCGGGCCATGTAATTAAAATGTAAATAAATAACAAAAAATAGTTTGAGTTGATGTAATTGGCATAGCGAGTAACTTAAATACTAATAACTAACTCATCGACCGAATCGGTATCAATATTTTGCTTATCTTTAGTTTGTGTCAGAGTAATAGACTTAAAGCAAAAAAAATATTGGTTTTTGTCTATTTTTGTGTGAAAATCTAAATGCGGTTTACAGAATATACCTATCTACTTACCAAATTTCAACAGTCTCTTATAGTTTCGGAAAAAAGTGGCTGTGACCTTCGGACGGACAGACAGACAGACATGATGAATCTATAAGGGTTCCGTTTTTTGCCATTTGGCTACGGATCCCTACAAATAGTTTGAATTGTTGTTATTGGCATAGCGAGTTACTTAATTATTAATAACTAACTCATCAGCCGAATCGGCATTATTATTTTACTTATCTTTAGTTTGTATCAGTGGAATAGACTTAAAGCTAATCTTTCATTACGAGTGGAAACATAAGAGTACTTATTATGGTACGTGGCTGAGTAAAGGAGTATCCCGATCTATGCCAATAAAGAATTAATTGAATTCTACGTCTTTAAGTAGATCAAATGTGCATGAAATAGCAAAAATCGGATTTCATTTTGATTTTATGTGGCGCATCGGTTGAGGGAGCTTCGTTATTATTTCGGTGGCATGAGCTTGGGGTCGTACACACGGCTACAAATCAAGCTATACATTTTCCGTATAAGCTGATCTCGCGTTTTATAAGATTTTCATACAATGACAGGTCAGCTTATATTGGAAACGTGTAGCTTGATGTGTAGTCGTGTGTACAATAAAACTAATTATGTGACCCAAATATAGTTATTAAGGGCCTGTGTATGCTTTGGGTCCGAAATTTACATGTTACAAAGTACCTCATGACAAAGAAGAAGGGTATTATAATGAGTGATTGGAATTAATCTGTCACAACATATGGTCATAATTCATTGGATTTAGCTCTTATCCTTGCTCTTATGCCCAAGCTCCCCAAGCTCATACTTCATAGCCATCCAAATAATAACGAAGCATTATCAACCGGTGCGCCACACAATACCAAAATAAAACTCGATTCACGTCGTCGACCGGTTCGTCGACGGTCACCGTAGCCTAGTTGGTAGTGCTCCTGCCTACGAAGCTGGTGGTCCTGGGTTCGAATCCCGGTAAGTGCAAATATTTGTGTGATGAGCACGAGTATTTGTTTCTGAGTCATGGATGTTTTCTATATATATAAGTATGTATCTATCTATATAAGTATGAATATCGTCGCCTGGTACCCATAGTACAAGCTTTGCTTAGTTTGGGGCTAGGATGATCTGTGTGACATTGTCCCCAGATATTATTATTTTTTCTATCATATGCACATTTAGTCTGCTTAAAGACGTAGAATTAAATTAATTCTTTACTGGCATACATTGAGATACTCTTTCACTCAGCCACGTACCATTATAAGTACTCTTGTGTTTCCACTCAGTGAATGATTAGCTTTAAGTCTATTACACTGATACATACTAAAGATAAGCAAAATAATGATTCCGATTTGGTTGATGAGTTAGTTATTAATATTTAAGTAACTCGCTATGCCAATAACAACAACTCAAACTATTTTTAGGGTTCCGTAGCCAAATGGCAAAAAACGGAACCCTTATAGATTCGTCTGTCCGTCCGTGTGTCACAGCCACTTTTTTCCGAAACTATAAGAGATCTTTGAAATTTGGTTAGTAGATATTCTGTAAACCGCATTTAGATTTTTACACGAAAATAGACAAAAACCAATAAATTTTAGGGTTCCTCATACATAGAACTGAAACTAAAAAAAAATTTCATCGAACCCCTACATGTCGGGTATCTATGGATTGCTCTTCAAAAATGATATTGAGGTTTCAACACGACACGACAGTGTACTCAACTAAAAATTTTCTGCAAAATACTTATAGTATATGACCACCATACAACATGGTCCTCTTCTAAATCCTTAGTTCCTACTTTATATTTATCTAATAAATCCACCAATTTCTAACTACAATCATATTTCCAATTTCCGCGGACCTCGGGAAACAATTGCAAAAATTTTGTTCGGCTTTTTCGTCCCCTAAATCGCGTTAACCATTCCGCTCAATAAAGTAAAAGGGCTCATAGTCGAATAAACATAATAATAGCTAAATTCAATTTACAAAGTACTCGTTCTCTGTAGATAATGTGGAACTCTTTGAGAACCGTTTTCAAGTAAAGGTAAGAGAGTAAGTAGAGTGTGTAAGTTAATGATTTAGTCTTAAAGAATACGATAGCCTATTCCTCAGTCAATAGGAAATGTTTAAATCCATATAACTACAAGGTATTCTTTAGAGTAGGATTGGCATATGACCAGTAAAGCTCCTTACATTAAGATACATTTACACCTGGTTCTGCTTGAGTCTCCCCAGAGTGGATGACTTTAAATATGTTCCAAATACAATTTAACCATTGCAACTACAGTCGCTACAAGTATAATATATGAAGGTTAACCGCATTAGTCTAGCGATAATGAAGATACGGGTTCAATTAGAGGGTTAGGCTGAAAAGTTTAATAATGATTTTTTTTTAATTTTATAATCTTGTGGCGCACATCGTTCTGTAGCAGACTGGAGTCTGATATTTGACAGTATTATACGTTGCGTATGTACTGCTGTCGGCCAAGCACCTCATATCTGCTTGGTTGTATCCTAGCTCCGTCTAATTGAAATATTAGTGTGAATATAGACAGTACAGCTATCCTTCCATATAAATTCCTGCATTATAATAAGTTTTGCGTAGTTAACTAATCTTCAATTCCTTAATATAACTTATTTGTTGCACTCCTGCTACTGTTTACTTAAGTTACAGTTCTTATCCATACAAAGGTTGTCTGGAAAAGATTGCATAATGGGATATACATAATTTTCTTTATATCTAATGAATTTTTGTA
The DNA here is from genome assembly GCA_951640165.1 of Pseudoips prasinana. Lineage (NCBI taxonomy): Eukaryota > Metazoa > Arthropoda > Insecta > Lepidoptera > Nolidae > Pseudoips > Pseudoips prasinana. Next base: position 37,926,078 of record OX621243.1, on the reverse strand, counting down.
TTTTAACTTTTCCGTTTTAGTGTGTACAATTAAGAGTATTATATCTCTCTATTTTCTTTATGGTTAGGCGCTGTAGCTAAAAACCGGGTAAAAGAATAGCAAGGCAAACGCGCTAGAAGGTACTTGATGGTCAGTGATGGACACTATGGATAGACAGTAGCAATATCAGACGGACCGTAAGTGCGTTGCCGGTATTTATACAAGGTATAGGCTCGCTTTTTGAAGATTACCATGCTATCATATATATATTTGAAGATTAACATATCAGACGAAAAACGTCCACTACTGAACGAAGCCTTGAAAAAGATGCTAGAGTTAACAAATTAAATCCTTATGCAACACCATCTCTGATTTAATGCTGCTTTATTATAGTATATATATATATATATATATAAATTTATATCTAGGTACATATATGTATATGTAAATTTATATCAGTAGATGCACTGCCAACTACCACTTTGTCTCCCTGCAATGCTTTGGTTCATCCAACGGTTGTCTGGAAGAGATTGCTATATTAGCGATAAGACCGCCGTTTGTACCTCATAATATAAGCTAACTTACATTTCAATGTATGTTCCGATTTGGTGCAATAAAGAGTTATCTATCTATCTAATCTGTCCTTTGAAACCGACGAATTGATTTGGATAACGTTTTATGTGGTATGTCTGGGTCCTTTAATAATTTTAACCTGGTAGGGGCCGGTGTAATTAAGGTCCAGGTTTCTCCAGGTTTTTACAGATAGTAAATACATACATACATAGACTCACGCCTGTTTCCCAGAGGGGTAGGCAGAGACAACGGATTTCCATTTGCCACGATCTTTACATACTTCTTTTGCCTCGATTCCTGTTATTATATTCTTCATACATGCTCGCCGGTTTAGGGTACTTCTGACCTGCCCTTTCTTGAGAACATCTCCAATTTGGTCAGAGAATGTTCGACGTGGTCTTCCCCTTCCGGTTGTCCCATTCACACAGGCCAGGTATACTTCTTTTGTCATTCTTCTTTCATTCATCCTTTCTAAATGGCCAAACCATCTCAGCATGCCTTTTTCAATCTTTGTGACTACATCCTCTTTCACACCACAACGCTCTCTTACATCAGTATTTCGAATTCTGTCTCTCAAAGTCACATACTTCTCAGAGCTCTCATTTCCACTGCATTTATTTTACTTTCATTCTTTTTCTGCCATACCCAACTTTCACTTCCATACATTAAAGTTGGCACTAACACTCCATCGTGCACGGCTAGTCGAGCCTTCTTTGATACTTGCCGGCTACTCATAAAGGCGTGTAGTGCCCCATTCACTCTGTTCCCCGCATTTACTCTTCTAACAATATCTTTTTCATATTTCCCATCTCTCGTAAACAAATTTCCCAAATATACAAACTCATTCACCTGTTCGACTTTCTCTCCTCCAATCACAATAGCACACGCTGTCGTGTATTCATCCCTCTCAAATACTATTAAATAAATAAAATAAAATATGTTTATTTCGGGTAACTAATTGCGACCCATAGGCAGAAAATACAAACATAATAAAATACAAAAACAAAATTAATAATTAGAAATAACATAATAATAATAATAGTAAAATAACACACACGATACTAATTGATTAAATTGATAAATAAAAATTTGTACATATAATTAAATTAAATAACGCTATATTTAGATAGATTGAAATTACGCCTATATCCCACACTTTATGACTTGCCTCTGAGAGCAGTGCTGGATATAGGGGCAATCCAATCGATCCGCGATCATCATCAGGACAGTGTTAGAGCTGGCCCGGACTCTGCGCACCAAGGAGGCGCACCTTTTACGCATCGTAGCGTGAAAACAATCAGTGCACGCATCCGCAAACATGCCCGAGGCGCTGCAGAAGGGGGGCAGCCTCAACACTCCCCTAAAAGCGTTATTATACTGAACGCTGAGGGCACTGTAGACCCTTTGCGAAAAGGTAGCCCATAGGGAACAGGTGTACAACGAGGTGCAGTATGCTCTGAAAAGCGTTATTTTTACTGCGACCGAACATCGTGCAAACCTGCGACCCAACATGTTCGCCCTTCGCGACAGCGCCCTCCGTTCCCGTTCTATGTCAGCATGATCTTCGAGACCAACCGTCACCATATGCCCTAAATATTTGAAATTATCAACCCTTTCAAGTTGAATACCATTCAGTTTTATAGGTGGTAGATATAGTGGACATCTAGCACCGGCGGTCTCAAAGACCATGTACTGGCTCTTGCTGACATTATATTTCAACCCATGGTCACAGGCGTATTTCTCACAAATCCGTATGAGCTTTCTCAAACCACAAATAGACGCACTTAGGAGCACAGTGTCGTCCGCATAGGAAATGTTGTTGACACAGACATCGTCAATATGACAGCCGACACTGCGCTCACTGAGCTCGATGATCAGTTCGTTCATGTAGAGATTGAACAATGTGGGAGATGTCAGTCCCCCCTGCCTCACGCCACATTTTTGCCGATACGGATCCGACATTGCTCCCGCCCATCTGACGCTATTGACCTGGTGCGAATACCAGTAATTGAAAATGTTTACGAGTTCACGTGGTACCTTACTGTCTTCCAGTTTTTTCCATAAGATGTCATATGAGACAGAGTCGAAAGCCTTAGACAAGTCGAGAAAACATGCATGAACTGGAGTCTTGCGATTCGTGTAGTATCTGACAGTATGCTTAAGACACAATATTGCACTTTCTGTTGAGAGTTGTGGCCGAAAACCAAACTGAATATCGTGCAGCTTTGTATAGTTTTGTAATTGTGAATTAAGCAAACCGTCAAACACTTTAGACATGACCGTGGCTAATGAAATAGGCCTATAGTTATTTTTGTCAGCTAAATCTCCAGTTTTGTTTTTAACTATAGGCACTACTATTGTTTTCATTAGGTCCATAGGCAGATAAGAGTGACTCACGCACAGCGAGTAGAACATTGCTAGTACTCTAGATGTATGAGGGCCACCGTGCTGGAGGTGTTTGATGCTCAGGCCGTCATGGCCTGGGGATTTTCCCCTTTTCATGTCCTTGAGAACTTTAGCCACATCTTTAGCATTAAATATTATGCTCACCCCTTCGCATGATGGCTATTACTTTCGTCTTACCTACATTCATTTTCATCCCTTTCCTTTCAAAAGATTCATGCATACTTGTTACCATCACCTGCAACTCGTCCGCCGATGATGCAAGTAAAACTTGATCATCAGCGTAAAGCAGACATTTGATGAGTAACTCATTCATCCTTACACCGCATTCACTTTCTTTCAAATCTTTTGAACAGCTATCCATGAATAGGTTAAACAACCACGGTGATGCTACACATCCCTGTCTAACACCCTTTTGGATGCTAAACCACTCGGTGTATGACCCGTTAATCCTCACGCAAGCTCTGGAATCCCTAAAAAGAGATTTCAGTGCTTGAACAAGGTTGTCGTTCAACCCATACATGGACAGTACCGACCATAGTTCACTCCTCAACACTCTATCGTAGGCCTTTTCTAAGTCTACGAAGGCACAGTAAACCTTTTGGTTTTTGCCCAAAAACTTCTCTACTATGCTTCGCAGAGAAAAGACCTGATCCGTGCTTCCCATTCCTTTCCGAAAACCCGCCTGTGCATCCCATATTTTCGCATCGGTTTCTTTCACAACTCTTTCAACCAATACTTTTGCATACAAGTATATTTGCATATAGTATATATTATAATATCAACCATTCTATACATAATTCTACAATCATTATTTAATAAACTTAACGAAACATTGGGCCAATTACTGCTAATGATGGTGAAAGCAATGTTGTATATAATGTTAAGTGAAATGAGTTTTCTTCGAAGATTTCTGTAATTACATTTGATTGCTCTCTTCACGTAAGTTGAGAGGGAATTCAAGTTCCTTCCTTGAACTTTCTTAAAACCTAATACAAGTATGTTGGGCGTTAATAAAACTGGTGTTTTCCTGTAATTAAATTTATAACCAAGAATTCATATACTTGATTATATTTGTGATTGTATTTTTTATGCTGAATTAATTAGTATTTTTTTATTCTGGTATGTACTTGATAATAATTAAAGCAGATCGAAGCTTGATTTTTTAAATTCTTGATATCTTAATTCATTTTAGAAGTTAATTATCAAGAAGATACTAATGTAGTATTATGTAACTATCTCACTCACAGTCTAAAATATACCACTACTTTTATTTCACATACAATCTCTGCTCCAACTAAAGATTGTTTGGAAGCTAAATAGTTAATAAGGAACACCACCTATTATACCTATGTTAATAATTAACTGACTGCATCATTAGACCAGCGCTAGCGTGTTCAACCGTAGATAATAAGATATCTAATCCCGGGTCAGGTAAAGCAGTATTAATGAAATTTTCCTGGCATTATGAACACCAGAAGCAACCTAGAGTCTGGCATTTGTCAGAGTTATACGCCCGTTTCTCGGAAATCTATCCAGGACATGATCTTTTTCTAATAGTGTCAAATTATCCCCATCGGATTGCGAAAGTGAGGGTATAGAGAGTGTACTTATATAGTTGTACACACCATGCCTTAATATCTACTGCAGAGTTGCTTACTATCCATTGAGATGGGCCCTTGAAGGCCTTCCAATAAAATAAAAATATTGTTGCAGACCTAGGCTTCGAAGGCATAATAAAATCAAATTGTGTAATTTTTTGTAAGTTACTATTTGTTTATTTATTTTAAAAAACTTTGAAAACATAGCGGTCAAATTTATTACAAACAGGTTCATATCAATTCAACTTGAAAATTATTCCGTAAAGAAAATATGTCAGTATCAGCTCGAAGTCTGTCGTTATTACGCCATCATCCCATCGTGGCGAATCCTCAGCAAATCATGTCGCTAGTCGTCTCATCGGATCATGAGAGTGATAGAATAGAAAGTGTACCTATATTTGCTCACGAACTCCTATAAATAATTATAGATTAGAATAATTATAGATTAGAGTATAGAGTTTAGTTATAGACTAGATATAGATTGAGACCAGGAGGGGAAAATTGTTATTATATAAATTCAATACACACATCACCTTTGCCCTTTATCTGAAAATAAGAAAATGGTATCTACAGAGTTTGTTTCAACGATAATGCGAAGCCTCACAATATATCTCATTATATATACTTCAAAATTAATTCTTATGACCTTCTTAATAGGATTCCTTTTTGAGGTGTACCAATTTGGTCGATAGTCTTAAATTCAGGGTAACGTAATGCAGTTATCTCCTTTTCTATTGATACCTTAAACTTTAATGTTACTGGTCTTTAATAGATTATGTATACAATGGGTTTTCGGGATCATTACGTAAGAGGACGGTCAAAATATATCTGTCGATGATCTGCTACGACGATCCGTAGTCATTACGTGCTACGGCGTAGGAAGCGTAGTATCATTTAGATGAAGATACTATTGAAGACTATACCTATACTTAATTTATTCTTAGCTGTTATTGATTAACCTTTGTGGTCTAACATTAGGCTGCTTGAAGCACTAAATGTTTTTGAATACTAAACAGAAGCAGAAGCTGAAGTGTGTCAGCTAAAGTCGTAGTAGGCGGGGTATATAGCTCGTAGAACTACGTAGGTGGCAACTACGATTCGGAGAATCAGCGTGGGTTGGCCTTCTACAAGATAGACTGATGAGCGTGTGAGGTTCGCTGAAAGCCGCATAATGCGGGTATCGCAAGTCTTAGAATTGTGGACATCTTTAGAAGAGGCCTTTGTCCAACTGTGGATGTCTTTCGCCTGATATGATGATGACGGTGATAAAACGGAAATATTATTGCAAAGCTACTGTGTCAATAAGATTAAGCTTTGGTTACTCTATCCTGGCTAGCGATTACATTAAACATTTATTTTGTTTATAAATGTAAGCAATATCTACGAAGTGGTTTTTCTGTATGTGTAAATTTACCGGGGAAGTATTTCTACAGGTAATTCCAGGCAATGTCGTGTTAATCATGTGGTTATGGGCACGAGTAGGGTAGCTAGTGCTCTTCTCGGAAGGAAGAAGAGTAAGCAAACCGTAATATACATATAACAAGCCAACTGTCATAAACAGACGGACCTTCTGACCAAAGTAATAATGTTAAATTACAGAACTATTCAATTCAATTAAATTTATTTATTGCGAACATAGGTACGTTAACTATACAGATGACAATGACGGGTCTGTTGGTATGGTTGGCAAATTCTTGTTTTCATGCCGGAGGTCGTGGGTTCGATTCACATCCAGGACAGATATTAGTGTACATGATTGTCCTGAGTATATAGAGAGTATGAATAAAATAGAGTGAAAAATATAATAAAAAATATAGGTGTTATATTAGACTACTTGAATTTATCTAGAAGGTAGTTACTAAAGCTATAGTAAACCTTAACAACCAAAAACTGTATATGATCCTTTCGAAATAGGTCTTCAAAAATCATATTGAGGTTTCTAATATCATTTTTTTCTAAACTGGATAGTTTGCGCGAGAGACACTTCCAAAGTGGAAAAATGAGTGCCCCCCCCCCCCCTCTGTAACTTCTAAAATAAGAGAATGATAAAACTAAAAAAAATATATGATGTACATTATCGTAGAAACTAACAACGAAAATTGGTTTAAACTAGATCTAGCAAGTAGTTTTTTTTAATACGCTATAAACCGCAATTTGACCAACTGAAATACTTTCTTCTACGGAACCCTTCATGTACGAGTCCGACTCGCACTTGGCCGGTTTTTTGTGTTGTAAACACGGCCTCACTATTCCTAGAATTGCCCCAGTATATAATACCATAGCGTAACGTTGATGTGACGTACGCATGGCAAGCAGTCACTGCCGTTTTCTGATATACCACTTTACTTAAATTATATAGAGCGTATGAATATCGGCATAAGCGGCATTACAGATACTGTCACTATTCACAGACGATGTCTTTCTTAAACGTTTTTTTGTAATTTATTTTCCTTTGACAAATCTCTCTGGTTATTTCACAATACATTACCTAGAAAGTTTAAATACTTTTAATTGACAATATTCCAAGTTTACGATATATTTTACAACATCGTCTGTGAATAACCTACCTAAGTAACTTAAGCTTTACTGTTAAAAATTAATTGTTCGTTCCAAATGATTCAATACAAACCGCAGATCCAAATATTTACATGTAATAATAATATTACTGCAAACATGTTCCGACTATTTACAAGCGCTTTTTAAAGTATTCGCCTCGTCGTATCAAAAAATTGCGTATTTCATAAATCCATTTAAATGTAGCTTGATAAGTACAAGCACGAACATATATTTGCCTAGAATTTTGTTTTGTTGTGTTTGGTAGAATAAAATAAATTAATAAATATGTATCTTGGGATGACTAACACACTCTCTCGTTTGATATCAAACTAAGCAGTGCCTGTACTATGGCGACCAGAAAATTGATAAACATACTTCAAAGTTTCTTATACATATTATAGATAAATTCCACCCAGACAAAGAACAAATAATCGTGCTAACCACATCACAAGATTTGTCCTGGGTGATGATCGAGGCCACGACCTTTGGCTTAGCAGGCAGGTTCACTAATCGCTAGGCCAACAGGCTTTTTTATTGAAGTTATACTTCTTTTGGCGCGATGGAGAAAAATGATGAGAGTGAATTTTTACGATGCGCGCGCACACCGACACCAAAAAATTTAACAGCATGAAGTTAGTTCTAGGTGGTATGAAAATTGATAACTATGTTCAAGTTGTATATTAAGAAGTATAACTTCTAATGCGTGTACATAAGTACACACAAGCTTTTTTTTTAATTAAATTACATTTCTGTATAAATATAAATGTAATATAACTCTTTTTTAATAATATTTAATTTATACATAAAATATTTATTGTGGGGATAATATCGTCATTCCGTCGGGCACGGCTGGTCCACGTATTTTTATGCGCACGAGAGCACGCTTTTTGCGAATGCCGTTTTTTGAATTGAACTTTCCGAACCTAGAGGCTAGTCACTGAATGCACAACTAAAATATATTACTTCTTTTAACTATCGCTATTGGCAGAACTAAAATATATTACTTCTTTTAACTATCGCTATTGGCAGAACTAAAATATATTACTTCTTTTAACTATCATTATTGGCAGAACTAAAATATATTACTTCTTTTAACTATCGCTATTGGCAGAACTAAAATATATTACTTCTTTTAACTATCGCTATTGGCAGAACTAAAATATATTACTTCTTTTAACTATCATTATTGGCAGAACTAAAATATATTACTTCTTTTAAGTATCGCTATTGGCAGAACTAAAATATATTACTTCTTTTAACTATCGTATTCGATCGTTGTTTGTATAAAGTTCACTTTTTAATTACCAGTATATTTTAGTTTTGACGTGATTAAGACTACAACTCCGAGTAACAAATTGTATGATTTTTATTTTATAGTAATATAATATAATATAATATATATAGGGACAATATCACACAGATCATCCTTGCCCCAAACTAAGCAAAGCTTGTACTATGGGTACCAGGCGACGATATACATACTTAGATAGATAAATACTTAAATACATAGAAAACATCCATGACTCAGAAACATATATTCGTGCTCATCACACAAATATTTGCACTTACGGGGATTCGAACCCAGGACCACCAGCTTCGAAGGCAGGATATAATACTATATTGCAAAAATAGTAAACATTCCGTATGCTTTCGCATTTATTCAGCAAATAATCTGTGCTATTTAATCGATGCAAACTATTTCGAAACTGCCCCGTTTAATTGGAATAGCTCTGTTTTATACCGATTTTATAGAAGATAAATTGTTTCCTAACCATATAATATTAGTAGTAAACTGTAACTCCATCGTGAAAATCTTTCGTGGAGGCCTTTTCCCAGCAGTGGACGTCATTCGGCTGAGATGATGATGTAGTTGAAGGTATGACCAACGCTTATCAGGTACAAAGGAAGGGTTGGCAACGCGAGAGTGATGCATCATAAACTCAATTGAAGTATGTATGCAATAAATTTGACTGCTGCTACATATTCACCGTAGCCTAGTTGGTAGTGCTCCTGCCTATGAAGCTGGTGGTCCTGGGTTCGAATCCCGGTAAGTGCAAATATTTGTGTGATGAGCACGAATATTTGTTTCTGAGTCATGGATGTTTTCTATGTATTTAAGTATTTATCTATCTATATAAGTATGTAAATCGTCGCCTGGTACCCATAGTACAAGCTTTGCTTAGTTTGGGGCTAGGATGATCTGTGTGACATTGTCTCCAGATATTATTATTATTATATTAATATTTTTTTAAACTGTACCACCTACTTTACCTATATTATTCTGGCCAACATTCCTCAATCAGATTTCGTTCAACAACTACAATACGAATACATAACACAACGCTCTCCAACATTTGAAGCTCCTATTTGTTGAACAGATCGCATTTCCTGCTTGAATTATTTGAAAACTTTGGCTCAGTCTTGTCAAATATGTTTTAGAAGGATATTATTCAGGCTTCTTGACTAGAGTTATAAGATATGTCGATGATGATTTATATTGAAGCGGCGCAATCTCGAGATAAATGACCTTTCTCGGTACCGACTGGGATGTTGGCAGAATGTAAAGTAAACATGGAGAAGGTCAATTGGGTTTAGAAGTTCGTATGTAATAGGAATTAATAATTATACAACAGGACGTATTGCTTGAAGTTTGTAGTTAATAGGCAACAGCGAGACACACATCGTCTGTGTATACTTAAAAGAAAGACTACTCTACTGCACAAAAGTTTATTTCATATGGCTTCCATAATTTATAATTAGTTGCCAAAAGGGCTTAAAGAGCTAAAATTTGATATATTTAAGAAAGAACTAAAATGTTTTCTAATTACCAAATGTTATCATAATTTAAGTGAATATTTAAATGATAAATTTTAAGATAAATTATTGTTAATTAATTTATTGATATTGATTACTACAGGACTGACTTGCATTGTAATATCTAACTTTGACACAAATTTATCAAATTGTATCATGGGATACAATTTGACATAATATTATTTAATCGTATTCTTTATTATTTGACCTATTTATTTTTTAACATATTGAATTATTTATTATTATTACTATTAATTTGTTTTTGTTTCTAAGTCTTAAATTCTTGATATTTAATTACTGTTGTTTTAATATTTTTTTGAGTTGTCTGTTGTTTGTACGATTAAGTTCTGGACATAATTCTGACTTGTTAAATGTTAATGACGATTTAATTGATTTGTTTAATTGGAAAATAATATATAAATTTATTTTAAATTGCTGATTGTTCACAACATATTAGATTTATGCAACACCTACACATGTATGTATGTCCTATGACAAAATTTGCACACCTTGTGGTAGAACACAGTGCACATGTATTACAATGTTACCACCACCTATAACCTGTGTTATGCAAATAAACGATTTGATTTGATTTATATTAACTGTTTGATCGACAAACGAAAATGGGGCCCGCGTGATTATATGCGATTACTTTAGCCTATGGACGCCGACTTTAGCCTAAAGCCTCCTTATGTGGACAGCAACCTTCACTCAATATTTCGTTCAAATTGTATGTTCACTAACAATCCTGTTAAGATCATGCATAGGCATTGTCTAACTGTTGTGTCTGTATGTAATGTGTGATGCTTAACCACCTTGTAGGGGGCCTGCCCACGCTTCATCTTCCGGTTCGTGGTCGCCACTCCAGAACCTTTCTGCCCCAGCGCAGCGGCTGTCCTTTTGTAAGAGCTGTGTGCCCTTAAGGCTTAACTTATTATATTGGAATACTTAATAGTCACGTGGGAGGTAATGTATGGTAAGCTTTAACCCTTTACAAGGCAGTAGGTATATTTCTAATTTATTGGTTTTGGATCTTATTATAAGGTAATAGAATTCAAAATGTGGTGGTAACTATATCCCCACTGCCCGGGAAAGGGTTAAATAATATGTATGCAGGTACGCTCTCACTATATAACTTGACGGGCCTGTTGGTGTGGTTGGCAAATGCTTGATTTTAAGCCGGAGGTCGTGGGTTCGGTTACCAGAACAGATATTTGTGTGCATGAACATGTCTGTTTATCCTGAGTCTGGGTGTAATTTTATCTATATAAGAATGTTTTTAAAAAAGCAAAGTAGTATATGTGGTAAATCAGTTATGTGGTTTCCATACTTACAAGCTTTGATTAGTTTGGTATCAGATAGATGAAGTGATGAACCACTAAAGCATTTTAACTGACGATATTTTCACATAAATATATAAGTAGAATGGTCTGCCAAATACCGCTTTTCTTTCCGCGGTATTATGTCTATCCAAAGAAAGATTGATTTATGCAAAAGGATTCTCTGTTTTTAGGGTTCCGTAGCCAAATGGCAAAAAAACGGAACCCTTATAGATTCGTCATGTCTGTCTGTCTGTCCGTCCGTATGTCACAGCCACTTTTTTCCGAAACTATAAGAGCTGTACCTACTGTTGAAACTTGATAAGTAGATGTATTCTATGAACCGCATTAAGATTTTCACACAAAAATAGAAAAAGAATAATAATTTTGGGGGTACCCCATAAATAGAAAAAAAATTAAAAATTTTTTTTTTTCATTGTACTCATACAAGTGGGGTATCTATGGATAGGTGTTCAAAAATGATATTGAGGTTCCTCATATAATTTTATTCTTAACTGAATAGTTTGCGCGAGAGACACTTCCAAAGTGGAAAAATTAGTGTCCCCCCCCCTGTAACTTCTATAATAAGAGAATGATAAAACTAAAAAAAATATATGATGTACATTAACATGTAAACTAACAACGAAAATTGGTTTGAACGAGATCTAGTTAGTAGTTATTTTTTAATGCGTCATAAATCGTAAACCGCAATTTACCTTTCATTTAATCAACTGAAATACTTGCTGCTGCGGAACCCTTCATGGGCGAGTCCGACTCGCACTTGGCCGGTTTTTTTTATAATTATGATGTATCTTGTTAACCATCCAACAAAATGTAGGAACTCTCTAAGATAACTCTCCTATTTTGCAAGAATACATACATACATACATATATTTTTTATAGTTCTAACCTTTGTAATCCACTATTAGTCTGAAAAATAAATCATTACTATCCTTATTATTACTATATACAAGTATAATCATGTATACACTTAAATAAACAGATTCTTATTTAATCATTACTTCATAAATGATATATTATATTCTTATAAATTGTTGAATTAAATACAAAAAGATGAATACGAAAGTAGCAGTTAAGAACTAAAACTTAAATAGAAAATACCTTATTTGCAATATTTTTGACTGCACGTGTGGCGCTACGGTTAAGACAGTCGCCTCACCAATTTGTACCGGGTTTGATTCCCACGTAAGACAACTATTCGTATGACCCATAGTTGCTCTGAGTCTCGATCTTCTATGTTTCCGTCAATTATAAGTTTTTAAAGTACCCTGCGACATAGGTATAAAAGAACCTAGTTGCGTTGAATAACAAACAGTTCTAAAAAGTTCTTAGTGTGAAAAGATTTCGACTTAGGCTTAAATAATACAGACCTAACTTAGAAAATACTATTGAAGAGATGAAGCAATGAACCGATAAATCCTCTTAACAATTTTTCAAAAGATTTTAGTGTGAAAAACAAACCTGGACTTCTGTAATCCACCTCTACATAGTGCGTCTGGCTTTGTGCATACAAAATCGGGGTCAGGATATTTGTACGATGCCCACTTATTTATATCTTCCCCATCTGTCATGGGGCTGGGACCTATTTGTGGGGATTTATGGCGAAATATGACTGATTGAGGTTATCAATTGGTGGAGAAAAGTGATCATGGAAGAGGAAATATATAATAAAATGTACGAGTCGTCACTGACTGGTTTTTTCATAACTTACTATTGTCGAAAATTGGCAGACATAGGGCGAAATTTTTAAGTAATATATTATTTGTTATAATGGTAATAGAAATATACACTTTGTTATAATATAAATTCCCTGCCTTGCCCTGGAAGTCATCTTCAGGGCGAATGCAACCCGACATGACATGACATGACTTCCAGGAGAAGTTGAAACGTTGGCCGAATCCAACATAAAATTAATTACGTGAGTTACTCGTTACTATCCTTCATTATGTTAGCACCTCACGTCAGTTTTAATAATAATATAAAGATAATAATTTTTTGTTGTGACTTTTGAAGTACGAGATACTTGAGTTAGACTGGGGCGCCAGTTGTTTACAAGCATAATATGGCAAGTGAAGTCTGCCAAACCTGGACCGTTGTGGACTATGACCTTTCTCCTCTGATTATAAGAGGAGACCCTTGTCCTGTATTAATTTAACCGCACGTATGATGCAGCGGTTCAATGAATCACCTCGCCATGTCGTATACCCGGTTCCCATAAGTATTTGTTCTGAGCCTGGGGATGTGCTTCCTGTTTATTCCTGTTGTGAAATGAAATGAAATAATGAAATTTATTCAGCACTTTGGTATTAACATACACTTGTACTTGTCAAGTTAACAATGCAGTACATAAACATAGTCGAATACAGTATAAAAAATACAAAAATATAATTAGTCTAAAAAAAATATCTATTATTTTGAAATTTAGTTGTACAATATTAGAATTAAAGAATTGAAGGTAATGAGCATTTGGCTAGCGCAGAAGGCTCTTAACCAGTAGCTTAAATTAAACGATTAATACCCGAAGCCACCCTTTTGGGATTCGGGCCACAGCTCAGGGGGCCGCTGAAGCAAAAGGACAGAATTCTAAGAGAGGGTGTGATCAGTTGCACGGGATCACCGATGACGTGTTAAGGGGCCAAAGCGATCCTCGCCGCTGAGGAGCCTACCCTAGCTAGCCTGCGGCTTTCTCTAGCTACCTAGGTGGACGACCCGGAGAAGAAAGCCACAAAGAAACTCCGGGCTTGCTTTTTTCGTCTTCTGTCTGTGGGTGGGGCATTAAAATAAAACATAAAAGAAACTGTATTAGTATTCCACAATTATGCGGACTAAAAGAAATTCTTCCATTCCATTCTTTTACATCCTAATAATGTCTTGGGAACATAAAAAGCGTTTATAGTTTCGTGCAACTGGCTGATATATCACTTTCTGTGATCGGAGCAGAAAAATACGATATGTGACCGGAATAAACAAGATTTAGAGACGGTCGAAACTAAAACTTTCTGGGATGTTGTTTCCGACAAAACGGTATGACGCGATACACAAGAACGATTGAGAAACGATTTCATCTTTTACAAAATTACATTTAACTAGTAGCCGGAACTGTTGCTTTAACAGTCTTTGAAATGTTTTGTCGCATATAAGACTTATGTGCGTCACAGCATTTCATAGCACTTAGTGTGTTTAGAAAATACAGAATGATATGAATGGGCGTCTTCCACCGTGCGTTTCACAAAATAACGTTTCACGCACGACCACTCTGTGGAATCAATAACTTCGAAGCTATTTCCGATCCAGTATAACATGGCAAACTTCCTGAAGAAGAGAGCCTATTCCTTGCTTAAAGGCCGCCAACGCCCTTACGGCCAGTGTTACAAGTGTCTATGGGTGGCGATACTCACTTGCCATCAGGTAACCCGATCGCATGATTAAATAAAAATTAAAATGAAGGTTAACTGAAAAACTAAATGATGATGAATTTCAATAACATCACTAACAGATCTTTGATAATTTGGATCCAAAGATCAGATCAATTTGAATTTACTTAACGTTTGAAATTGCTAACTACTTTTTAGGTTTACCATAGAAAAATGGTACTCTTCAAGTAGTGGCGAAATTATGTTCCAGCTATTTGATTTGTCAAACTCAAGTACCATGTATTTAAAAAATCAAGATGTATACTCGTAAGAGCCTTTCTTAACTAAAATAACGTAGGTAATAAAATAAATATAATAGTAATATAGAGTGTAAAAATAAAGGTTTGGCTGCAACAATGTGTTCAACGTGCTCAGTGCAGAAAAGAATACAATTAAAATTATAATTGAAGGACATGTATACAAAGGGTTCTAAACCTCTTTAAAAATATTTTAATGCACATTGACTCATAAAAAAGAGGTAGAAACTGTCGACGTGATACAATATAAAATTAAATACGTGAGTTACCCGTTACAATTGTTCATTATGCTAGTAACACTTGATTGTCAGTCCTACGTAGAGGTTTTTTGGCGGCAACGCGGAAAAAGACGCATCCAGGCTATGTTGTATTTTCAAAAACTGTTGTAAATGCGAGTTTTTATGTGTAAATATGGTGGATTTTTAGACATAACATCTTCGACTTCAGAAGTGGAGGCAAGTGCGATATTGCCGTAAATTGTGATTTTCCGTGTTGTAACCAAAACTCCATAAAAGCCTCTAGTAAAGTCTCCACTGCTTTACTGGGGTTGAACAAGGACTATGTATGACTTGACCGTGACGGACTTTACTTGACAATGTCGGAAATAAATGTTATAAAAATATATTAACTGAAGGCTCATAAGGCCTAAGAAGCCAGAGCCGTAAAACGGAATTAAAAAAAAAAACAAACAAAATAGTCCTACGTATGTTACATTAATGGTTATAGAGTTTCTAATTAATTTAATTGTACGTACTATATCTTGTATATATATGTATGTATATTGGTGTATATATGTATATTGGTGGACTTTTAAATATACCTGAATTGTAAATCGATAAATGTAATAGAATGCTATCACCGCAATGCGGCCCAGCTGAGGAGAACAGACTTACTATATTAAACACGACTTAGTCGATTAATAATAGTGCCTTTAGCTGCATTTCAGCTACGGTAGCCCATTTAGTTAAAATTAACCAACTAACTAAGACACAGTGCACGTTCACTATGCACGAGTATGTCAGCAACACAGGTGCACCCTCTATTTAATGACTTTCATTATGCAATGGAATGGCTATCTCACATGACAGTGGAGAGATCAAGTGCAAGGCCGTCGGATTTTCTTGCGGTCCGACACAATCTTGGATGATACCCCATTTTATAGACTCCGGGCACCTTCTGGATGTTTTTCTTGCCAGTAAAATCTCAATTACCATTTGGACTCGGCCCAGAATTTCGTCCCATACGGGGTGGTATGGGTCGAAAGTTTAATGGCTATGGATGGGTACCCATATCCGTTAAATAAATACCCATTAGACAAGACTCATTCGCAAGGGCAATACGGGTGGGTACCCGCAGACACTGGTACCCGCAGACACTTTTTGCGGCTGGCATGGGTAGGCATTCCTCCTGCCTTATCAAAAAAAGGTGCCTTACCTCACCAATCACTTACGAATCAGTGAGATCGACGATAAGCAATTCAAGCGACGAAATATGAGCGAGGTATTAAATGACATATTTCCAAATTACCTGTCATTTGACATAAACCTCAAGTCATTATTGGCGAAATAACTCAGAATTATGGAAGGTTTAGTGGAAATAATTAATAACCTGTCACTCATAATGATGAACGGTGTCCGATATCATTTATTCGTAGCTATTAAGCTATATTCATAGACTTAGAATTATTTAGTGAAGTGACTAAGACTTTGATAACAAACTCGTTTGTGAGTAGCGGCTAGGATTATAAGTTTAAATAACTAATGAATATGTTTTATTTAAATTATTATATAAGAATTGCTTACTGCAATAAAATATGTATGTATTTAAATATATAAAAAATGTATCTATTTAAATATTTGCATGTAAATTTATTAATATTTCGTCTGTCAGTTATGTCTTAATTTCTATTGTACTTACACATTTATACTTTCTTCTGCATCTTTCCTCTCGCGGTTCTGCTGGAAGAGAGTTCATTAAAAATAAGCAGCACCTTTGAACCTTTACTTCATACCATGTAAATTTCGTTTCTTTTTGTATTTTGTGTGTATAATAATAAAATTAATTCACGACCGTGACAATTATTTAAACGCCAAACACGCATACAGCCTATCCGATAGGTACTGATTACCGTGGCCTGTGATGTCCGCGGCAAATACGGCAGTAACCTTAACCTTGTGTGACTTTAATTATACTCTGGACTACAAGATCAATACACACAACTGTTATGATTTCCAAATAATTGGTAACATTTTTGGTGATTTGTTTACTTAAAAAGGTATGATTTTGCTTTGCATTTCATTTAATAATTATTTAAAGGATATAATCTGCCTAAAAGAGGTGAATGAGCGGAATGGCCGATGCATTCGGTCGGCAGTCTTTACCGAGCGCTCGAGCCGAAAGGTTTTTAACAAGTGTTGTATGTTGTGTTTCTGATTTGTTATAATACAGAAGTACATTAATTTTGTTTAGTGTTGTAATGGTGTAATCCTGAAGAATTAAATATACGTCTATTGCTGCTGAAAAACGTGTTTTCTTATCACAACAATGTAATTACGGCACTATTTACAGTGAACCGACATGTATGGCCCATTGCATTTCACTGGATAAGAATGTATAGACATCTATCACTGGCTACATACAAGCTATGCTAAAGCTAATGCTTGTTTATGCATAACAAGGTGCGTTATCACTAAATACTCATACATTGATGTAAATTTTCAAAAAGTCCTTGCTGCGATGGGTGAGCGCTAAACAATGTCATTACGGCTTCTTGCATTGTAAAGAGAAGTTTATGGTCCATTGCACTTCACGGGATAAGAATGTATAGACATCTATTGCTGTTTAAATATAACATTGACATTGTTTAGACATTACTATTTTTTATAATCATTTTCATGACATGTAAGAAATCTTACCAATAAATGACTATTTGACAATTTAAATACAAGCTATCCTGCATGCTCAAGCTAATGCTTGCTTATACATGACGAGGTGCGTTTTCACTAAATACTTATCCATCTATATAAATCTTCAAAAGTCCTTACCTTGATGGCTGAGCTCTAAGTCATTACGGCTTCTTGCATTGTAAAGAGACATATATGGTCCATTGCACTTCACTGGATAAGAATGTATAGACATCTATCGCTGTTTAAATATAACATTGACATGGTTTAGACATTTAATATTTTTTATAATCATTTTCATGACATGTAAGAAATCTTACCAATAAATGACTATTTGACAATTTAAATACAAGTTATCCTGCATGCTCAAGCTAATGCTTGCTTATACATAACGAGGTGCGTTTTCACTAAATACTTATCCATCTAATCCATGTTTATAAGAAGCAAGGTGAGTCGTCACTAAAACTTATCCGTCTATATAAAGATAAGATAAGATAAGATAAAGATTTATTTACCAAAATTATTTACATATTCCTTAACTATTTTACATATAACATAGAAATTACAATTTCGTAACAAAAAGGATAAAACTGTCATTAACTTATGACCTCCACACTAGGTCGAGCCTGTCTCGTGGAGACCAAATACTAAAATAACAAAAACAACCCAGGTTGGTTGGTAGTACTTATATTAGAATTTATATTTTTTATTATTATTATAGTTCCATTACTTAGGTTAACATACATAAGATCAAAATAAAGAATTAATTAACGAAATCAATAATTAAAAAAAATAACAACAACCCTATTAAAATAATATAAACCTTCAAAAGTCCTTGCCGCGACAGCTGATTTATAAACAATGTAATTACGGTACCTTTTACTGTCAAGTGACATTTATGGCCCATCGCACTTCACTGGATAAACATGTAGAGATATCTATCGGTTGCTAAATACATGCTATGCTCCACGTTTAAGCTAATACATGTTTATAAGTAGCAAGGTGAGTCATCACTAAAACTTATCCGTCTGTATAAATCTTCAAAAGTCCTTGCCTTGATGGCTAAGCTCTAAACAATGTCGTTCGTCGTTTACTGTAAAGTGACATTTATGGCCCATTGCACTTCACTGGATAAACATGTAGAGACATCTATCGGTGGCTAAATACAGGCTATGCTCCACGTTTAAGCTAATACATGTTTATAAGTAGCAAGGTGAGTCGTCACTAAAACTTATCCGTCTATATAAACCTTCAAAATTCCTTGCCGCGATAGATGAGCTCTAAACAATGTAATTACGGTACCTTTTACTGTCAAGTGACATTTATGGCCCATTGCACTTCACTGGATAAACATGTAGAGACATCTATCGGTGGCTAAATACAGGCTATGCTCCACGTTTAAGCTAATACATGTTTATAAGTAGCAAGGTGAGTCGTCACTAAAACTTATCCGTCTATATAAACCTTCAAAATTCCTTGCCGCGATAGATGAGCTCTAAACAATGTAATTACGGTACCTTTTACTGTCAAGTGACATTTATGGCCCATTGCACTTCACTGGATAAACATGTAGAGACATCTATCGGCGGCTAAATACAGGCTATGCTCCACGTTTAAGCTAATACATGTTTATAAGTAGAAAGGTGAGTCATCACTAAAACTTATCCGTCTATATAAACCTTCAAAAGTCCTTGCCACAATGGCTGAGCTCTATGCAATGTAATTACCACACCTTTCACTGTAAAGTGACATTTATGGCCCATTGCACTTCACTGGATAAACATGTAGAGACATCTATCGGTGGTTAAATACAGGCTATGCTCCACGTTTAAGCTAATACATGTTTATAAGTAGCAAGGTGAGTCGTCACTAAAACTTATCCATCTATATAAACCTTCAAAAGTCCTTGCCGCGATGGCTGAGCTCTAAACAATGTTGTTACGGCACCGTTCACAGTAAAGCGACATTTATGGCCCATTGCGTCTATTAAATGGGCCGTACACAATGACACAACTTACATAGAAATTATTGGGCTCTTATTATTTTCTGGCACTGGTTTTGATGTGTCTGGCAAGGATTGATCTGTTAGATTTGGTTGTATTATATTTTTACCCTACTGCTAAATGGCAAATCATGATATTACCCTTCTGTGTATTTTTGGAGATAGAATGCTATACGCTACTAATGAACGCCATTGCATATTGCTAGGCTTTAACTTGGGTAGTACAAAAGGATAGATTAGAGTGTAGTGTTTTCCACCGTTTCATCAGATCACGTTGACCAATCACTTCCACCTTGCAAAATACACTCCTGGTAATAGAATCAACTGGTTATGTTGTGTTCCTGGGCGTGGGCAAAGGCACCAGTGCTTATTGTAGAGGAGTAGGCAATGCGTAAATGAGTCCACCATAGCAAGTGTGGTTCTACGGTAATTGCTTGCGAGGGCCAAAAATTTACGTTCATTGAACAAAAACCATACGATTTTCACGCGACTTGTACCTATATTTTTTATTATTAGCTGTTATTATAGTGGGAATAGAAATATAAACTTTGTCAGAATCTCAACTGGCTACGTATAACAGTTGTATGAGATATAACCCGCTGACAGGCAGTCACACAGACAGGACAGTAGAAGCTTAAAAATAGGATTCCGTAGGCACCCTTGATGCACTGAAACTTAACAATTAATCTAACCCAACCGACGGCGCATCCGATGAACTGGGCCTCTACAGGCTAAGTCGCCGAACATCGATTTCTTAAATGGCGTTCAAATAAATAAAGGTTAAAAATGACTTAATCAATCGTTAAATCGGCTATTTATTTAAACGCCATTTAAGAAATCAATGTTCGGCGACTTAGCCGGTAGAGCCCCTGGTCGATGAATGCATGTGTGTGTGTGTCTGTGAGATAGATAGATACACACAATATGCAAGGCGTTAGTAGGTAAATAGGTTTGCTCAAAAAATATTAACGCGGAACGCGGGCGGAATATATTTTATACTAAAGCTATAGATTATAAGACCGATAGTCCGCTTCTTACGATCACCGGATGTAAGCCCGACGGCAGAAATTTGTCTTGTCAGAATGTCGGAAGGCGCGGTCTCCGTCTAGTTTAAATCAAACCACTATCAAAAATTCACATCTGTATCTTGCAGACACCCTTATGCAACGCTGCTTTGTGAGGAGAGACTAACAAAGTGCTCAATTTGTAATGTGCCTGAACTAGCTGTGCCCCGCAGTTTTACCCGCGTTAAACTTTATAAATTATAGCCTATATATTATTTGAATATATATGATATGTTACTACAAAGTTTCATAGTTTTTGCGTGAAAGAGTAACAAAGATACAAACATCCATTCTCACAAATTTTAGCGTTTGTAATAGTAGTTGGATTCATGACGCAATTGGACAAATAACAATTTTATTTTCTGTAAACATTATAGGCGTGTTTATGTGAATGGCAAATGCTTGCTTTTCACGCCGGGGGTCGTGGGTTTGATTCTCACCCAGGACAGATATTTGTATGCATGAACATGTCTCTTTGTCCTGAGTCTGGGTGTATTTATCTATATAAGAATGTATTTACAAAAGAAAGGTAGTCTATGTAGTATTTCAGTTAACTGGTTTCCATAATACAAGCTCTACGGGATCAGATGGCTGTGTGGAAATAATGCCCCAGGATATTATATTTTTAAAATATTACTGGGGTTCAAACCACTGGAGTAAATCTTCCGACAGTTTGGAGGCGGGCATAGTGACCTCATATTGTGTATTTTTGTCATGCCGGCGTGAGGTCACAACTCTTTCAGATATACCTTTAGGGTATCATAGGAAGCTGAAGGAAAGAAAAAATTTGGTATGCTAATAATACGTATGAAAAATATATTTAATTCATCATCAGCCTGATATCGTCTAGAGGGGAGTTTCGTTTTGAGGGGTTACCCTGAGTCACCGCGCTAGGTATGCTAGTTGGTGACCGCAGTTAGATGGTTACTCGTACATATAATCATTTATAAACATTATATAAAAATTTTTGATAATGTCAGTACCTTTACTGATATTATCAGGAAATCTGATATAATGTTTATAAATGATTTCATCATGTTTTTTTTTTAGAAAATCGTCTGTTCTTCTAAGCGGTCGTCACAGAAATGTGCTACTGAGTGTATTCAATTTGTGTAGGTATAATATAATAATTCACGAGTTAACTATACTTTTAATCCTTCATCACCATCTTATCTTAAAGAACGTTTCGTGTTCCTACATGACACACATTCAAGATGCTTGAGGTCATCAGAGAACCTTAAACTGACAATGCCAAGTCATTCCACCGATTATTACGGCAAATCATTTACAGTGCAGGATGTGCGCCTGTGGAACGCACTGCCCTTACCAATAAGACAACCGCAATCATTAAATATTTTTAAAAATAATGTTAAAAAAATGTATTTATCTGCCTAGATTACCAAGCATATTTATTTACCGCTGTCGCCTTTGGTTTTTTTCGCGCATTCCTGCTTTATAAGACTTTATTTAATTATTTTTTTCTTATTTTATATTTCTTTTTTTTACTTTTTATTATTATTTTGTATTAGTTTAAGTTTACATTAAGTTGACCTATTGTTACACCTACCTACCCTGTTTTCCCTTTCCTTAGTCTATCCACTCCATAATTGGTTGTCTGGAAGAAATCGCAGTAGCGATAAGAACGCCGTTTAATTTTACTTTACTTTTACTTTATACTAATAATGTGCTTCGTTATCTTATTGAGGAGCACACACTTCTTCGCATGATCTGATAGTAGCCTAGGGTATAATGAAAACGGCCCATATTGTCACTGAACCCTTGCACCAACATGCAACTTTGCATCACCAAGCAACCTTGCATGCAATTTTGCGTTCTTGTAGTATCAATGCATCCTAGGTATGGCTGTGACACATTCTCTGATTCGTTCGTAGTCGTGAACACTTATACCGCTGATTTTTTTTGCGCCTGACAGCACACGGCAGCAGCTAGAGCTCATCGGGGTGGGGGGGAAGGGTCAGTAACGATTGTTTGCTGACTCTTAAAGGCCGGCAACGCACCCGCGACTCCTCTGGTGTTGCAAGTGTCCATGGGCGGCGGTGATCACTTACCATCAGGTGACCCACTTGCTCGTTTGTTGACTTCTGACATAAAAACAAAAAACTTGTTCACCTTTGCTCAGTACTTAAGTGATAGCTAAAAAAGGACGTGACATTTCCACATATACTTGGATGTTTATTTTTACTATTTAAATTTTAGAGATTCGTTTTTGCCAGACATCGAATAAATTGAACTAAACTTATCACTAAAAAGCCAATATTTCACAACCATCGTATTTCAGTTGTGTTATCAGCAAATATTAATAAAATTTTGATTCAAAACCAACATTGATTAATGGTGATAAAGCAAGTCATTAACAGCTTAAATAAATAAGTTATTGAATCAAATTACTCTTCATTTGGATTTAATTGAATTATGTTCATTATTATTATTTCAATCACAATGTGTTATGAATGTTACTGCTTACTATATTTAGACATTATTTCAACTCACACTGATGAAAGAAGTAGAAAGAAATGTCCACTTTAGGATTATGAAAGTTTCAAAGATTACTTTCAGAGTAGGTTCATTATTGTACTTCACATGATTAATTTAATCATGCGAAAAAATTATCACAATCTGCATGATTAATTTAATCATGCGAAGTACAATAATAAATCTTACTAACATTATGAATGTGAGGGCTTGTATGTTTGTAATTCATTTCCTAACATTTGGATTGAATTTGGTGGAATTTTTTAATTTGAGATATAATAAATGCGTAATATCTATATAGTAAGTACTCGTATATTATAATTAAAACTTAATGTACGAATTTCAAATGTTAATGTCATACATTCTAAGCTTTCGTAAAAGGCGACTAAGGGATACATCAAGTACCTAGTCGTGCAGTAGCGCTACCTGTGCACGAGTAACCATCTAGCTGCGGTCGCCAACTAGCATACCTAGCGCGGTGACTCAGGGTAACCTCTCAAAACGAAACTCCCCTCTAGACGATATCAGGCTGGTGATGAATTAAATATATTTTTCATACGTATTATTAGCATACCAAATTTAAGCTTTTCTTCAGCGTCCTATGATACCCTAGAGGTATATCTGAAAGATTTGTGACCTCACGCCGGCATGACTAAAAATCACAATATGAGGTCACTATGCCCGCCTCCAAACTGTCGGAAGATTTACTCCAGTGGTTTGAAACCTAGTTATATTTTAATAATATAATATCCTGGGACATGATTTACACACAGCCATCTGATACCAAACTTATACTATGGAAACCAGATAACTTATATACTATATATACCTACTACATTTCTAAATTATACCCAGACTCAGGACAAACAGACATGTGCATGCACACAAATATCTGTCCGGGGTGGGAATCGAACCCACGAACTCAGGCGTGAAAAGCAAGCATTTTGACAACCACGCCAACAGGCCCGTCAATCTCTTCTTATTGAAAATGTCCAGCACTTTTATAATTTTTTTTTGCCACCCTAACTAATAGTCTCGATTATTACAAATATTTGGTTCTAAGCTCTTTTTGTCACCTAGTTTCGGTATTCACCTCTTACAACTAAAACTCTAGGTGCCTTTGTATTCTTTTTTGATATTCTAGTAAAAATAGTTATCTTTTTGTTTAATCTTGTCTTTTTGTCTACATTTAAATATTTTTTTAACATTAATTATAAACCAAAATAGTGAAGTGATTTCATATTCATAGCTATAACGTCACACAACCAAGGCTCAAGTCGACTCCACAAATATAATGAAGGAGAGAATGCCAATAATCGGATTCGTTTCCTCAATTTTGTCAAACTTCAGCGGAATTTCGACAGCTTCGGAGAGAACTTCTTACACAAAAAAAATATATGATTAAATTACTTTTTAGGTATCATCATTTGTTCAAGTACTTTACTGTATATCATTAACCTTTTAACTTTCTTTGGAGAAAATTTTGGCGAGCTTATATGATCGTATTAAATTTTGTCTGCAGGTAAGTATACAATGTCATATGATATTAACTCATATATTTTCAAAGTGCTTCTAATGTAGAGCGTCGGACAAATTGATGATAATTGATCACTCAATTTGTAACCAAACTTCAATAGGATTTTGTATATAGTGCAGTGCACCTGGCCGAATGTGTGTGTGATTTTTTAACTTGAACTTTACAATTAGCCATGAAGGATATCACTGCTTCACCGGATAATAGGGCGAGCCAGGGCTAAAGTCATCTAGCAAATGAGACACAAACCAAGTAACCAAGTTCCTCTTTGGGGTTTGAACTTCGTCTCAGAGCGGTTACTGACGTGGAGGGATTTGTGAGAGGGTCGAATTTTCAGGGACGTTTTGCGCATCTATCGTTCTTCTTTATTATGCGACAATTCGATTGAAGATATGAGAAGCAATTAACTGTGATTATCGCCTCAGGCTGAGTTAGTCCTCCAAATATAAAAGCAATAAAAACAAACTCAATCTACAAATGCTATCATATAGATTTCAATTTATTTTTGTGCAATTTTGGCTGTCAATACTATTTATTCAACAGTTGAAAGTAAAATATGCGTGTATATTTGAAACACATCCACTTAATGTATGTGTTATCACTCTAAAATGTATGTAACATTTCCACGAAATATAATTAACTATTAGAATTAGAATTAAATTGATATTATTGAGTGACTATTAACTAGTACTAACTATTTTATGAATCAAAGTTACTGAAATGATTGTATTATTATTAAAATCTATTCTGTAATTTAATTGTTTTCTATTCTTTATTATTAAATAAATGTGCCCCGCGGTTTTACTCGCGTTAAAAAAATATAGCCTATGTATTATTCGGATATATAACCTATATTACTACAAAGTTTCAACCTATATAACTAATATGACTTCAAAATCTTTTTTGTAGTTTTTGTGTGAAAGAGTAACAGACATCCATCCATGCTCACAAACTTTCACATTTATAAACATTGACCTATATGTATTCTACTAGACGCGCAATCCCATATTGAAAATTTGCTTACTGAGTGAGTCAAACTCGCGCGCCTCACCTCGCGCAAAGCCGGACTGGGACAGAGTTTTTATTCGAAACAGCGTGTCTAGTTATACATATAAGTCAATGTTTATAATATTAGTAGGATATTATAAGGAAAATGTATTATGTTTAGTAATTATTTAATTTACTTTTATGTGAATATTCACATAAAAGTACATTAGATAATTACTGTTTAGTATGGAACGGTTGTTAATTTTACCTATCTTTTGATCTGCTTGAAACGCGAGTACTAGTATTATCGCCCGGGCGAATTGCGGGTAGTTGTAGATAAATACAGGCGCAAGCCAGTGGTAGTAGTTTGATGTTACGTTGGGACATACGATTTCGCGCGTGGCATATTGTTTTCCTTGGAGAATAAGATAGTGTTATCAAGTACTCAATAGCCGCGTAACGGTTATGACGTAGCTGCTATGTTATAATAATATATTTTTACACTGTGATAATTTATTTGACTAGTGATTATCATTTTATTAATTACTATAATAATTTTACATCTTAAAACTATTAATAATCGATAATAGACTTTCAAATGGTTGTCACTGATAAAAATATAAATAGGGTAGGAGAATGATTAAAGAGGCATTCTTTGTACGACGGTAGATGAGAACGTTACTCTGTTCGATTAAATATTGTGTGTTGAATATATCCCGGAGTTTTAATGTGCAGAACCTACGAGTGCGTAATATTAGTTCTTTTTGTGGTTGCTACGGCGCATTGTGAAATAATTATTTTGAAATATTAATCGATTTTGTAATTGAGACGTGTAGACGCGTATTGTTCGGTAGACTCGCGGATAAGTTGTTTGTGTAATCGTTTACGTAACGTGATAGTAAAATTTATGTGATAAACACTTCATGTGAAGAACTTTGAGTGTATATTTAGGAAGTGTATTTGGTGTGTCTATCAGCAGCTACCTTGGATCCTTTTTATAAACTAGGTGTTTTTATACGTTATAAGGCGTCTTGAAGTTGGAGTCGTGTTTAAAATCGTTTTATTTTAGTTATTCCTTTGAATTTGTCCAGCAGGGGGCAAATTTACGAAGCCATTTATTTTGTATGTAGGTTTGTTTAGCTCTCCGAAATGGAGACAAGTATATTTATTTATTTAAGGAAATTAAAGCCCTTTGAACTATCCAAATTATACATACATTGACACAATGATATACTAAACCAATTACAGAGTTCCACAGCAATGTTATGTGAGGTATCTAATCTAGTCCAGAATATTACCTATATATAATTCAAATGAAGTTAACATTGTGTCATGGAAATTATATATATTATTTACACATTAAATTTACACATATATACACCAATATAAAAAGCATACATATTATACATGTATAAGTTGTAGCTTTAACCCGTAGCGATTACTAAACATATATACAATGATAAACATATATAAACAATACAATGAGCATGTGAATTTATGAAATGGTTTAAATTGTTGAGATAACTGATTTCAAAGTTAATAAATATTTGATTGAATCTTTTCATTTGTTCAAATGGTTACCCTGTTGCCACAGTTATTGAAATCATCCAGTAGGTATCTTATACGTCTTCTCGACTCAAATAGTCGGGAAGAGATTGCAGACAGGCCGCTTTAAGCTGTAGCGGTCACCAATCTATAGACGAATTGCGCGTAGTTGCTGAACCTCGTCGATCGTTATCAGATTAAGGCCTGTGAGCTATGAGGTACTAAGTGTAATTTAGTACATGGCATTTCATCATTAATTAAAAAGTTCATACATAAAATTCCATACATTTCATTCATTATATAAATAAAGTCCATTTTATGCAACTTTGACAAATAGCTGTGTTTCTTTGAAAGTTTTATGTTTTAAGGCAATTATTTTCAATAACACAATTCTGTTAAATATATATATATATATATATATATATATATATATATAGGGACAATAACACACAGATCATCCTAGCCCCAAACTAAGCAAAGCTTGTACTATGGGTACCAGGCGACGATATACATACTTATATAGATAGGTAAGTACTTAAATACATAGAAAACATCCATGACTCAGAAACATACAACATATAACAACATATTTGCACTTACCGGGATTCGAACCCAAATAACACTAGGTACCTACTCCTGATATAAGAACAGATTTAAGTTACATTACATATTAATAAATCGATATAAAATTACTGCTAAAATGTAATTGAATTAGTACGAGGATGAACCTGAAAAATAAATTCATACTGTCGTTCTAGAAAGTATTTGACGAGTATTGAGAGCTTTCTGATAACTAACCATTTTCTTGAGTCTATGTAAAAAATATAGCAGATATCTATATATAAGGACAATTCTAACAAATACCTTTGGCAATCGAAACCTACCACGTCCATCGGCTTTAGATTAAGTAATATGATCCCTGGGTAATGCTAAACGGTGATGAAGCTTCAGTTAGGGAGTGATGATATGTGAGTAAATGCATAGTGTCCTTTCGCACTATGTTTGACTAGGCAATTAGTTCCTACTTTTGGAATAAACTCTCGGTTTCATATATTAATCCTGTGATCGTAGCTGTGATTAAGATAGCTCATTGATAAGGAGAAGGGTCATCAGCAATGATGTGTATGTCATTGGTCGATAACACAGTGAGTTATGCCAATTATTTTGCGGGCGTTTTTGGTTAAGATAACTGCTTATCATCGGATGATTCATTCTTGTTCACCAACGAATGGTATGATAAAATTAGTAACATTTTAAGAACTATGAACAATACGAAATCTAAGACAACATGACAATCTTATGTAAGCTTTTCATGCAGCACGAAAGAAAACGGTTTAAGATTCCACCCCAGATACTAAGTTGCTACGCAATAAATCGATTTGGACGTACGCCAGAAAACAGTCGTTCGTTTTGGCCAATTCAGACTTTTAAAGTAATTCTATCATGGTAGGTACCTATAGAGAATACCTCGTAAGAAATATCTTTATCTTTCTTCATAAAAAATAAACTATTTTAATTCAATTAATAGTATGAAACAAAATCAAAACTAAACTTTAAAAGAAATATACAAAATTTATAAGTACTGTAATGGGAACATTTGGTCAGTAAAAAGTTAGTAGTTTTTTTGCATTCGTCGTATGATGAATAGTAACTGATCACTTATAGAGTTACTACATACGTTATATCACATTACAAAGATATGTAAAAAGGCGTTTCGTGGTCTAGGCTTGATTCTGCGGGAAGCTGGTCAATTTACTGACATTCGTGCGTTGAAGGCGTTGTTTGAAGCATTGGTGCGGTCGCATTTAGAATGTAACTCTATGATTTGGTCTCCACATGAAGCCAAATATATAACCATGCTAGAGAGAATTCAAAACAAGTTTATTAGGTTTATGTATTTAAAACTTTATGGAGTGTACCCAGGTTTCCGCTTTTGTATCCTACTCGTTTTATTTTAGGAATGGTAGGATACTTCCAACTAGAAGTAAGGAGGGAAGTAGCTCTAGCCACCTATATTTGGAAAGTGATTCGTGGAACGATACACAATCCAGCCATTCTCAAGGACGTTCGGTTTAGTGTTCCGGATGCATTTAGAGAGCGACGGCGCCAGCCGCCCTTACTGGATGTGCCGCGCGCGCGCACCAACCATCTACAGCGCGCACCGGTCAATCGTGCGCTGCGCGCGCTCAATAACTTAGTCAGTACGGGACAACTGGATCTGTTCTCGTGTACGCAGATTGAATTCACAAAGGCTATAAATATACTTATAGGCAATAAGGCTTTTTGATAATGTTTAATATTGTGCATGTAAGTAGTTATAAGTATAATTTAAGATTGTTATGTTTAACTTATTTTTCATGCTCCACTATTGCATTGGTTGTATAACTGTAATGAAAGTGTGTAATTTGGAAATAAAAAAATAAATAAAAATAAAATAAATAAATATCCATAATAGTAAACCATAAATACTTTTAAATTATATACTTTTTTACCACATGCAAGTTTCAGAGTATGTAGTTAATGCTTATCTATATACATTTGTTCGTTTCAGTATTTAATGTAGATGAATTTCGATCTATTTGACTTAGTAATTTGGACGAATAGTTTAAATATTATTACTATATGATTTACACAAGTAGAGTTTCTTTAAGCGCCTTTTATTATAAACTAGCTGTGCCCCACGGTTTTACCCGCGTTAAACTTTATAAATTATCACAGCTCCTGCCCCGTAGGTGATAGCGTGATAATTTGTAGCCTATATGTTGACCCGACCTCTTAGTAATGTTCATGCAAAATTTTAAGTAAATCCATGCAGTACGTTTTGAGTTTAGCCCGGACATACATACAGACAAACAGACACACAGACAAAAATTCTAAAAACTATATTTATGGCTTCGATATCGATTGTAGATCACGCCCCAAGTATCCTTTTAAAAAAATATTCCATGTACAGTTTTGACTTTCCTACGATTTTATTATATGTATAGATCAGCGGCTCGTAGAGCGGGAGTGGAGGGGTGGCGACGGTGTGTTGAAATTTGACAAGGCATGGACATAGGCTACTTTTACACAATGCGGACGGAGCCGCGAGTGGAATCTAGTAACTAATACATTGACTGCACTTGAAGTTAATCGCCTCGTTACTACTTCAGGTACGATCTCCGCACGGGTCGACTATTTATGCGAATAGTTCACATCAATATGGATGTTTAGAGTCTGTATGTACTTTTTATCCACGAGTTGCGTGTTTGCAAAGTCGATGCAGTGAATTATTTACGCATTAATAATTAAACTTGAAGACGCAGCGTGGGTAGGCCCCCTACAAGATGGACCGATGATATTGTGCGGATCGCTGGAAACTGCTGGATGCGAATAGCGCAAGACCGGCAATTGTGGAGATCTTTGGGGAAGGCCTTTGTCCAGCAGTGGACGTCTTTCTGCTGATATGATGATGATGATAAATAATTAAACATTACGCACGCTTGACTTGGGGAGTAAGCTCGTGTATAAGTTAGTGAAGAGAGTTACGTTTCGTATATTACCGTAGGGATAAGAGAGGGAGGTGCGAACACACATTTTCTTGCTCTCTTCCACTCATAGCCAGATACATATAGATAAAACTAAAGAAGTTTTACTTAAATCGTGTGATCTAAAGCACACTCGTTTTTTGAAATAAAACTTCTTTATGTACGCTTGACTTGGTGAGAACGTTGGTGAATGCACTGGCGACTGCACGTGTGGCGCAGCGGCTAAGACAGTCGCCTCGCCACTTCGTGTCGCGGGTTCGAGTCCCGCGCCGGAAAATTATTTGTGTGACCCATAAATAGTTGTTCTGAGTCTGGATGTAATTTGTGTCCGTCTATTATATGTTTGTAAAGTACCCCGCGATACAAGGATAAGTTTCCCTAATGCGGGCGTCATTTTATATAAAAAAAAGAAAGAATGCGTAAGGAGAGCGTTTTGACTTGTGATCGAGCGAGGCGAACGGAAGTTGAGAGGGAGATATAAGTTAATGAAGAGAGTTAACCGGAATGCGGTCAGCCGTCAGCAATCAATATTGACCACATCAATACTGACCGGCTGCCGCATCACAGTGTGAATAAAAACTACTTTCTCGTGCAAATATTTGAGTACAGTCAGCCACACGGCTGGCCGCATTGCGACTAGCCGTATAGTGCGTAGGTGGCCTATCAATTTTGTTTTATTATTTGTTGCTTTGTTTATTCATTTGCAATTTTTATTATTTGATAAGTAACCTTCTTTTAAAGCAAATAACCTCATGACCAAAACAAGTAACAAATATTCAAAGCGCTCATTCAACACATATTTTGTAAGATCTATTATGCGTTTAATGAGCGCTCTGATTATTTGTTACTTGTTTTGTACAGATGCCAGCACATCAAGCTACCCCAATCTGTCAAAATTCCTCAATTGAAAGTGAACTTTATGCTTATGTGATAAAGTTGATAATCTATAGAAGAAATTTGACAGATTGGGGTAGCTGGATGTGCTGGCGTCTGTACACGGGGCTGTTTGTTTTTGCACATTGTATCAAGTTTTCTTTCCTTTATCTTTAGGGCTAAAGACAACAAAACTCCCACAAAATAATCAAACGAAAAAGAAACTTCCTTTCCTTATTTATACGCCGCACAACCTTGCAACGAGCTTCCAAAATTATTTAATTCGGCTAATAAAGCACAGTACAACCGAAACGCCACATCAAAAGTGTACAAACGACGCATTTTATATGCGCACCGCGTATTCTGGAGGAACACTCCACTTCCAGTAAGTATATTATTATGTAGACGAGGTTTTGGAGGCTTCATTGAAAGGGGAAGATTTCTCGTCACGTGAAAGGGTGTTTAAAGTACCTTCGAGTAGGTGTTGGTATAAAAAAATCCTAGTGCAAAAAAGGAATGATAGTTATTGTGGATTCGGGCACTAGTTGCGTATCGGGGAAATATATATAGATCCCCGATTTTTGGGATATCGATATTGTTATGGGGATATTGAATGGAGTATGCTGATGTACGAAGAATACAGACTTGATATATGTATTTAGTTTTTTTTATGGCATAGGGCGACAAACGAGTAAGCGGGTCACCTGCTGGTAAGTGATCAATCCCATGTACGCCCGCAACACCAGAGGTGTCACGGGTGCGTTGCCGGCCTTTAAGAGTCAGCAAACAAGTATTGCTGACCCTTCCCCCCAACCACAATGAGCTCTGGCGACCTTACTCACACGCAGAAACACAAAACTAAAGTAATTAATGTTATTATTAAAGTATGTCTTCTATAAGGTGGAGGTACTTCCCCAGTCGGGCTGCTCTTTGAGCGAATGAACGCTGTGCCCTACCCCCTTACGTTTTTAGATCACTATTAAATACTAGTAATATTAAAAACTTATAGTTTATTACTATTACTCTTGCTAGAAAACATGTGTAATATGAAAATAATTAATCACGATAGAATAATTGGATGGCAAACGAGCAAGTGGGTTACCTGATGGTAAGTGATCACCGCCCATGGACACTCGCAACACCAGAGGAGCCGCAAATGCGTTGCCGGCCTTAAAGAAAAAAATAGGCTTGCTTCTTGTAGGTTGCTATGTCATACCGGATCGGAAACACCTCCGCAGCTAATTGATTCCACAGAGCGGTAGTGCGCGGCATAAAGTTTCTTGTGAAACGCACGGTGGTAGATGACCATTCATCCAGGTGATAAGGATTATCGATCGTATTAATGAAATAAAATAAGATATGAAAAAAGCATAACGGTTGAAATACGCGTATCAAAATGTTCACTTACTAGTTGCAGAGGCCTTAGCCAAGTCATTTAGCAATCCTTTATTTTACTTTTGTTAGTTTTAATGTTTGTTCTTAGCTATTAAGCTAAGTTGCATTAGTAACATAGTTTTATGGATACTGTTTTCTTTAATTGTGTTTACTTTAGTATACTTAGTGACTATTTTTTCGTAAATGAGGTATAACTTAACACTTTGTTTTACTCATAATATCTTGTGTGACTGCCTCGTTG
Organism: Pseudoips prasinana; assembly: GCA_951640165.1. Classification (NCBI taxonomy): domain Eukaryota; kingdom Metazoa; phylum Arthropoda; class Insecta; order Lepidoptera; family Nolidae; genus Pseudoips; species Pseudoips prasinana. The sequence goes on along the minus strand of OX621243.1, from coordinate 37,892,578 downwards.
GTCTAGCGGTAGCGTGTTCATCCGCAGGCAATGAGGTGGGTTCAAATTCCGGGTCGGGCCAAAATGTGATTTTGGGAGTTCTCAGTATCAGCCCGAAGTCTGGGAGTTGGCGGTATTATACCCCTGTGCCTCGGAGAGCACGTAAAACCGTCGGTCCCGTACCTGATATCTTTCAGGTCGTATCGCTAGTCGTCCCATCGGATCATGAGAGTGATGGAATAGAAAGTGCCCCGTGTGTTTGCGCACACACTTGTGCACTATAATATGTCCTGCGCAATTGGCTAATCTCCATTGCGACTGGCCGCCGTGGTCGAAATTTAGCCGGGAGGACATCATCATCAATGTCTTGTGTAATGTATCTAATATTAATAAATTCGACTTGCCTGCTATTCTGGCCTGCTCTCTTTTGAGGTTGTCAAAATTAGTCTAGAATAATTTATTGTGCCTAGCTACTAGATTGAAACGAATCATTGTCATTTGAACTTGAGACCTTTCGAACATCAAAACCTGATGTGATTCTTTTGGGATTCTGTATGTTTGTAAAAAGTAATACAGTTTCGTCAGTCAACAAAATATGTATAATTTTTTTTTTAATCAAATGTATTGTAATGTATTCTTGGTCTTATTTCGGCCATGGCGGCCGGTGATCACTCTGATGATCCCATAGGACAACTAGCGACACCACCGGTGAATGTTAGGTACAGAACAGATGGCCTTATGTGCTTTCCGAGGCGATATTACACCCCCGTGGGGTGTAATATCGCCCAGTCCCAGACGTCGGGCTGCTAATGAGAAACCTTAACGGTAAAATGCGGCGCTCATAGCTAGATGCTCTCACCGGTTCGTAAGCGATCGGCGAGGTTAAGTAACTATGCTCGGGGTCAGTCCATAGATGGGTGACCGCCAAAGTGGTTTAATTTCTGAGCGTCTCCGTGCTTTGGAGGGCACGTTAAGCTGTCGGTCCCGGTTGTAGTTATTAGAAAATAGTCAGTACTGGGCGGCTTGAACCACTCTAACATTAGGGTAACTACTGCCCATACGATAAGTAAGTAACGGTAAAAATCTCAAAATCACTTTTAAGTCCGACTCAGGATTTGGAGCCAAGACCTCATAATTTGCGGTTGAACACGTTACCTCTAAACCAACGAGGCAATAAAAATCTGACACATCAACGCTCAGCTGAAATCTTTGATTTCTTTTGATTGTGGTCCAAGTAGATTTAAAATGTTCGGTCGATGGATTTGCATAAAATAATGTACCTATACCAAAATATACCTAATAACATTAATGTATTTAGTACTTACAAGTCAACGTCCTATATAATGTTATATATAAACAAATGTATACATACATATTTATTTAACAAAAAGTAATGGTTTGCGTGTGAAACGTACAGTAAACCTTACATCAGTGGATACACCCGTACTATGAATATCACACTTATTGCCCACGTAATAAGAATACTTCCATCGTGGAAGTATCCACCGTTGTAGCGTGAACTGTATTTTACCGAGTACCTTCGACAACGTGAAGAAATTCACGTCATTATGAATGAAGTTGAGCATGTGGCTTGATCTGATAGCCGTAATGGCTTTTTAAGGATGCAGAGATGTATACATTATGGTTTAGAAATCTGTATTATTTTTACATCAATAAATATGATAGTTAACGATTTTATGTATCGGGCAAATAATATTTACCTAATAATGACAGCGTTAAGACTTGACTAAAAGCTACCTGACGATAAAGCGAGCTTGGAGTGTTTTTCTGACTTTCTTCTCCAGATAATCCACCTAGGTAGCTCGAAAAGCTGCAGGTTAGCTTGGACAGTATCCTTTCTGGTGAAGACCATGGCGGCGGCTCCTTAGCCCATATTCTGTGATCCCGAGTCTATAAGCCGTACCAGTGAGCTGTCTTATAAGAATTTCCATTTTTAACTTCAAAGCCCCGTAAGCTTTCGTTCAATTTTCGCTTAAAAAATCAAAGTAATGGATTAACTTTTCCAATTCAATAATATAGTATTAAATGTGAAAGCATATACATACATAGTACCAAAATAACTTTTATTTTTTATACAGACTGCATAACGTGTGCGGTCTTCATATTTATACTGAATATTACTAAGCCTTAAATCTAGATTCTAATGAAGTCATCTTAATATTTAGAATTTTTTTGAAGTTAACTTACATGAGTTACTTGTTCTAATTGTTTACAATGTTAGCTCCTGACGTCAGTTTTAATTATAATAAACTTAATTAATAAATTATGTGTAGGTACGTATTGTATTAAATTTACTGCTGAATTGTGATGTTGAAGAGTACGTATTAATTATAATACGTACTCTTTTTTATTTATCCAACCCCGAGTGTTGAATAAATTTCTTAATATTAATTAAGAAATTTATTCAACACTCGGGGTTGGATAAATTTCATAATATAATTTAGCTCAATCTTACAAAAAATGCTACAGGTTTTTTGCATAGCATTTTTATTATAAAGGGGTCACGCACGACTGTGACTAAGGTCACCAGAGCTTATCGGGATAGGGTGATGGCTCGGCAACTCGAAAGTGTTTCCACGTGAGTCACAAGTGTCATAGGCTAAGGTCACCACTTATCATCACTGTTTTCTGTTGCCCTTGTCATTTTAGATTAAAATACCAGAACAAATTTGCCATTAAAACATCAATCTGATGACATGGCTTACCCCTATTTTACGTCCTGTCATATTTCAAGCGTAGTGTGCTTAGTTTAGGCTTTGTTTATCTTGTGAAGAGTAATTTATTAATTATCTTAATCGTAGGGGCATTGGTTAATTTAGTTTCAAAGTTGTACAAGCCACTCAATAGTTTCATGAAATTGCTGAACGACTGTTTTAACGACTACAACGAAATTAAACCACTTTGGTGATCACCCATCTATAGGCTGCGTACCGCGTGCATAACCTAATCAACCCTAGATAGGTTCATCTAGGGTTGATGAGGTTAAGCACGCGGTACGCAGAGAAGAACTACTTTCACTTTTTTAGGTATATAATATTCTTTTTTAGGGTTCCGTAGCCAAATGGCAAAAACCGTATAGATTCGTCATGTCTGTCTGTCTGTCTGTCCGTCCGTATATCACAGACACTTTATACCGAAACTATAAGAGCTGTACTGTTGAAACTTGGTAAGTAGATGTATTCCGTGAACCGCATTAAGATTTTTTAAATTCAAAAATAGAAAAAGAACAATAATTTTGGGGTGTCCCCATACATAGAACTAAAACTGTAAAAATTTTTTTTCATCGTACCCATACAGTCTATGGATAGGTCTTCAAAAATGATATTGAGGTTTCTAATATCATTTTTCATAAAATGAATAGTTTGCGCGAGAGACACTTCCAAAGTGGTAAAATGAGTGTCCCCCCCTGTAAAATAAGAGAACGATAAAACTAAAAAATATATATGATGTACGTTACCATGCCAACTAACAATGAAAATTGGTTTGAACGAGATCTCGCAAGTAGTTTTTTTAATACGTCATAAATCGTAAACCGCACTTTGCGTTCATTTAATCAACTGAAATATTTACTGTTACGGAAGCCTTCATGGGTTAGTCCGACTCGCACTTGGCCGGTTTTTTATTTATTAACCTTTCCATTATTTTATCTTTCGCAACAAACAAGTTTTACTATCAGATTACAGAAAATTCATAGCTTGATGTACGCTTCAGTGTGTTTTCCCAAAAGATTTACAACGTAGGGCTCTTAAAAAGCAGAATGATTTCTGTAGGTTTAGCAATAAGCTAGTGAGGGCATGGATGTCATCGACGTTGTCAAGGATTATATTTTGGTTTATAAAAGCCAATGAATGTATTTTTATCCTACTGAAATACTCAATAATCATTGATCATTGTATAGTGTAAAGCGCTTAAACAGAGACACACATCGCATATTGGCATGTTTTATATGGAAAATAAAATCCTGGTACATTATTCACCCACGGCCATCTGATCCCAAACTAAGCCGAGCCTGTATGTCGTATGGGAATCAGATAACTACTTTTCTTTTGTAAATACATACTTTGTTGAAGTTGAAGGTACGGAATGGGAATGGCATCCATACATGTTTACATACATACATAGCCTCACGCCTGTCTCCCAGAGGGGTAAGCAGAGACAACCGACTTTCATTAGTCACGATCCTTGCACACCTCTTTCGCTTCGTTTACTGACATTATATTCTTCATACATGCTCACCGGTTTAGGGTACTTCTGACCTGACCTTTCTTAAGTACGTCTCCGATTTGATCAGAGAATGTTCTACGAGGTCTTCCCCTTCCGGTTGTACCATTCACATAGGCCAGGTATACAATTTTACTAACTAATAATTAATGCTGACACCATTCTACACGAGTTTGAGCGTAAATATAGGCATAGAATAAATAATATTCTCCAGATCGAATTTTGTTCATGACATAATAATATTATAGTGCACAAGTTTATGTGCAAACACAGTAATTACACTTTCTGTTTCTTCTCTCTTATGAGCCAATGGTACATCTTGCCTACACGATTTCTCTGACGCACTAGGATGTAACACTCCTAACCTCTCGACTCCGGAGTGATACTAGGAACTTTTCGTAATAGAAGAGTCTCGATGTTACTTTTTGGAGAGGATTGGAACCCAGGGCTCCATTATCAGCGGTTAAACATACAGCCACTTGACCAACCAGGCGGCCTGAGAAAATGCTGAAGTTATAGGCATAGGCACACTTATGTCAATTTAGGAATATTTGTGAAAAAAAATTATGGTTCTAGGCCCAGCGTTGATCTATTAGTCTGTTTCTGCTTTCATATTGTTTGTCTCTTAATAACTTGCAACAGCTAAATCATGTGAAAAATCACCAAAGCAAATCTCTAGACCTAATATTGTCCAACTTTCATGGCGTATCTGTTCATGAATGTATGGAACCATTGTCAACAATTGATCCTTACCATCCCCCCCTGTGTATAGAGATTACTAATGTATCACCTACATTTCTAAAAAGCAAGCTCGCTTCAAAGTTTAACTTCCGCAAAGCAAATTACCAGATAATAAACGAGAAAATAAATCAGGTAAATTGGATTGAAAACCTTGCCCAATGTCAGGATGTCAACGCTATGGTAGAAGACCTCTATAAGATATTGGATAATGTCATACGTTCATTTGTGCCAAAATCCAAAGTAAAATGTAATAAATACCCCGTATGGTTCCCTAAAAGTCTTATAAGCATGTTAACCGAAAAGGAAAAACTTAGAAGACGTTACAAAAAGTATAAAAATCCCCGTGACGAATACGAATATAAATTATTAGGCCAAAGAACTAATCAAGCTATGAAAAATAGCTACGATAATTACGCTAGGAAGATGGAGGAGGGCATAACCCACAATCCCAAGCTCTTCTGGTCTTTCGTCAAAACAAAAAAATCTGGTTCAAGTGAAATGCCGTCTGAACTGAAGTTGGGCACTGAGGTGGCCACTTCTGGGGAATACATTTGCAACCTTTTTGCGCGTCACTTTTCGTCGTCATTTAATCAACCGGGAGCCTTACAGTCGGAACATCGCTCTGACGATACGCAAATCTACTCTCACAATACGTTGGGCAGTGTTGTTATCTCAGAGAAAGACGTGATCAGAGCATTAAGAAAGCTAAATATATGCAAAGGCGCAGGTCCAGATGGTCTACCACCTATATTTGTCAAAAAATGTGCTGTCAGTCTTTCTCTCCCACTGAAAGTAATATTCAACCTTCACTTAAAACTTCACAATTCACTTATTCATTCATTCATTACAACAAACATTCATTCACTTAAAACTTCTCAATTTCCTGACGAGTGGAAGCTCGCACACGTAGTGCCCATCTTTAAAAAAGGTGAAGCTGATGACGTAAAGAATTACCGACCTATCTCCATTCTGTCTGTATTTTCGAAAGTTTTCGAGTCTCTCTTGTGCCCTATCTTAACCGCCCATTCCAAAATAGAGGTAGCTCCACAACAACATGGTTTTTGCGCTCAAAAATCTACTACAACCAACTTGGTTCTTTATGTAGACAACCTTTGCAAATTAGTGGACTCACGCAAGCAAGTCGACTCGATTTACACCGACTTTAGCAGTGCGTTTGACAAAGTCGATCACAATATCTTGCTGCGTAAGCTGTCATACCTCGGCATATTTGGCCAACTATGGCTATGGTTTAAATCTTATCTGACCGACAGAAAACAGAGAGTTGTTGTAAAGGGTCATCAGTCTTTGCCTTACTACTCAACATCCGGAGTCCCCCAAGGTTCCCATTTGGGCCCAATACTGTTTGTTATATTCGTTAACGATATAGCAAACAGTATCAAACACAGTACTTGTTCCATCTTCGCGGACGACTTGAAGATATATCGGGTCATTGATACCAGTGCAGACGTTGCCCTACTCCAGGAAGATTTAGACTCTGTACATAATTGGTGTACTAAAAATCGCATGCTTCTTAATGCTGATAAGTGTTACCATGTAACATTTACAAAAAAACACCTTAAGCTTGCTTCTTCATATTCGCTCAACGGTAGGGTACTGCAAAAAGTCGACAAAATCCGCGACTTAGGTGTTCTCCTTGACAGTAAGCTAACGTTCATACCCCATATTGACTCTATTGTTTCTAGGGCTGCTAAAACACTGGGATTCATAAAGAGGATCTGTTATGATTTCAAAACCGTCCAACCCTTAACAGTACTCTATAATTCATTTGTACGAACTGTTTTGGAATATGCATCACCTGTTTGGAATCCTATTTATGGCACACACGTTAATCGTATAGAACGGGTCCAAAAAAGCTTTACACGCTATATGCGGTATAAATCTCATAGCTGCCCTCCGGACGCAGATTACTCGCAAAGGCTAAGTTATTTCAAAATGATAACCCTAAAACAGCGTAGACATAACAATGACTTGATTTTGCTCCATAAAATCATTAACGGATATATACAAGTTCCGAAGCTTCTCGCCGAAATAAGTATATCTGTCCCTCGCCATAGCACACCCAGATCTAAACGTATTCTAGATGTGTTCACTCCATCCCCTACAAGAACTAATCTCGGACACTCGGCACCAATGAACAGGTTGATGAGGACGTACAATGAGCTCCATAACCGTTCTAATAGCATTGACATCTTCGCCAACAAGCTATCTCAATTTCGCAAAAAATTGTTCTCGACGCACAGCGACCACATTTAATACATGTATTATTACTTTTATTACTTGTAGTTTTTATATTACTTATTATCAATTATTAATAATTATTATCTTTTTTTTTTTTTAAGTAAATAAGTAGATTTGTGTGTTCTTTTGCTCTTATGTTACAAATCTGTTTTTCATGTTGTTTTTTTTTTTTTATATACATTACAAAACTTGGAAATATTGCAAGTGCTGTGCACACCTTTAAGTGGCAAATTCACTCTAGAGTTTAAGTTAGATATTGTACCCCTAAAATGTTTTAGTGAATAAGTCGTTGGAGTGCCGTAAATAAATAAATAAATAAATAAATATTATGTATATGTAAATCACACCTAGCTATGTGTACAAGGTGAACTATGTCTCAGTTAATAAAAATAATTAATTAATTCTCTAATCAAATAACAATTCGATTCATGAACTCGTTAATTATTTACATACTTATTTAAGTGTTCAAGCAAACAGTAAGAATAAATAAAGGTCAGAAAACATAGGAAAAGAACATTTATCAAACATTTGGCATTCATGCAATAATAATTAGCATCATGATCATACTTTTCTTCGTGAAATGTAATATTTTGAGTAGCATTATATGTGGTAGCGTGGCCGAGCGGTCTAAGGCGCTGGTTTAAGGCACCAGTCTCTTCGGAGGCGTGGGTTCGAATCCCACCGCTGCCAACTTTTTTATAAGATTTTAAAGAATAAAATTTACAAGACATCTGAACTTTCCTGGCCTTTTTGACACATTTCATAAAAATTAAAGGTTCTGAATTCCACATTTTTTTACCTATTATTAGTTAACAAAATTATGTGTCACATAAAATTCTGAGTACCTTCATTTAAGACAAGTTCAGCCGTTCCCTAATTTTATGGTGACAACCAAAATATAGCACACAAAAGCCAACACAATAACGCCGTTCCCTTTTAATAAAAAAGCATAAATTTACAAACAAACACGGAAGGCGGAAATTACCTTAGTATTCTTACATTATATTATTTAAAATAAAATATGACATCCACATTCAAAACGCGACTTCCTCACACGAGACGTGATGGATTGACACATATCTTCGCCCATTATACTCTTTTACCTGACCCATTTCCACTTGGCACTTTGTCCCTTCCTTGTTAGATGTAAAGGTTCATTTACATGAGGCAAAAAATATCCATAAATAAATGTCAACTTATCTCGTCGAAACATTAACGTTGATGGTGGAAATACTCTGAATCGACAAACCTGTGTAAGTGGGTCATACGTAAAGATGATAACTAAATCCTGAGGTACGTGTCTCAAGTAAAACTGTGGGAAAAAATCAACATTGTAATAAAATACTGTATTGATTTCTAAATAAATACTGTTTCTGAGCCAAAAATCGTGTACGCACGTTTCGAGTATGTTTCGCCGTACCGTATTTTCTGCGCCATGTTTAAAATGGTGGTACAGAACTAAATACTTGAGTCGTATGACGCAAGGTTCGCTCTAATAATAACTTCCTGAATGTACACACTAATTCAAATGGGATAAAATTGCACGTGTAGCGCAACAGTTAAAACCGACTGCCTTAACCTTTAAACAAGCTATAGACTATACGAGGCCACATTAATTTCAACCTTATCCCTTTGCAATAAGGTCCAAAAACAATGAAAAAAACGTATAGCAAGGGTTAACTGCTGCGCCCTATGCCCTCGAAACTTTGTGTCCGGAGTTTGATTCCCGCACAGGACAAATATTTGCGTGCCTCATACATAAGTCGTTGTTCTGATTCTGGGAGTACAAACATTTAATTGACGGGCAAAAGTACAGTCAGCTCTATGCTTATATGTCTGTGAAATACCACGTAACGCAGAGATTCATAGTGTGGGCTTTAATAAAATTAAAAATAAACAATCGAAACTATATTTACGAAACTTTGATAAGAATAACAAAATTATTTCGAAATTAAACGTAACCAATTTTATATAAACAAATTTAAAAAATAATGCTCTTACTGTACACAAACTGTTTTAATGGGTTTCTATGAATATACAGAGATTTGCATGGTAATAACAGGATTAAAATATCATTTTATTAAGAAATTAGGTATACAAACACAAACTTGCCGCGACTACCAATGTTTACAATACAAAAGTTTACATTCGTATCGATGTAATTCCAGGTAGCATATCATCCCATCGCGAATGAGACGGTTGCATGAGACGTCTCTAAAATTCGACGCTCTCATGTGTCTCGATCTCTGTAACTGCCATGAGCTGGGGTTTGAATCCGAACCTCGAACCGAGTACCTACCTCTAGCCCTGGGTAGGTTTGTGTTATTTGCCCCTAGCCTTAGCCTCCTCTCGACTCTATTATATTGAAGTGATTATAACATCACTATATAATAGATTGTTCTGTTGGGTGCGGTAGGGTTCACTAATGCGAAGCGAGATGTTGTAGACTTCTGCTTCGCTTTAAAAACTGCACCAAGCGGGATATGGCCGCTTTTTAAATTGACCACTATAGCTGGGAAAAGCTTGCTGAAAATAGAGTTGAATGGCGCAAACGTGTAGTGGAGGGTCGTAAGATCTGTGATGAAGCCTGGCTCAGAGTACTTGCTGATAAGAGACATAAGCGACATGAAAGCGGCTCGGCACCAACCACCGCAAACTTCTTTTCTCAGTCCTGCGGCAGGCTACGTCGCTCTGGCATCGGTAAGTTTAGCCACCATAAGAAGTGTCTCTCAAACAATGCGCCGTAAATCGTCTGTAACAGACGCGACGATGAAAGAAAATCACCAAGCCATCTCATCTTGTCAAGGGCTTAGAAGTCGGTCTGAGGGATTATCTCCCAGAGAATGGGCAGCAGCGTTTCTCTGCGTGCTGTGACCATCATAATGCGATTGCCAACCCGTTTGCCTGGCGTGGCAATAATGGCATATCCCTCCAAAAAATGGACAAGTGTGAATTTTTTGGGAGGCTTTTGTCAAAATTTGTTAGTGACCTCTCACTGAACCCGAAAATCTAGTTTGTTGGTGATAAATTATGTGACATGCATTTAAAAATATCCCTTTTAACAACATATATTGATATCTTTCTCATTTACAATCCCATCCTCACACTTAGTTTTAGTATTGAACTATAGTTATAGTACAATAATAAAAACCTCATTTAAAATTAAAGCTATAGTTGCGGTTATAAATTTACATCTTATAAAAAAGTTGGCAGCGGTGGGATTCGTACCCACGCCTCCGAAGAGACTTGTGCCTTAAACCAGCGCCTTAGACCGCTCGGCCACGCTACCACATATGATGCTTATCAAAATATTACATTTCACGAAGAAAACTAAGAACATGATGTTATTATTGCATGAATATCACATTACTCATCACCTACAAACTAGATTTATGCGTAGATTTTTTAGTATATCAATTTATGTTTTTAAAAGGGATATTTTTAAATGGATATAACTGTATAAGTACTGTGAACTCGCTTGTTCGTGTGAATGAGCCTTTTTCGCCAAGGAACGATTTAAGACAATAAATATTTATCACTCATTATCACGGGGATGATGGTATCACCGTTACTGATTGTGGCCTAAATGTATTATGAGTTACCTTTTAACGTGCACCGTGATCGGATTAAGTATCTTCCATTTAATGGGTTTTTGATTTATTCATGTAAATTGAGGATGGCGATGGCATTTTGGACTTTAATAGAATTTTGATGGAAATTGAATACAAAAATGAGTTAGTTAAGTTTAAGGCGGGTCATATTTTATGGCTGGAAACTGAAGTGTGGTTTCATCTAAGTTTTTGCATCTACCGTAGCTTATCATCATCATCATCATATCCGCCGAAAGACGCCCACTGCTGGACAAAAGCTTCTTGCAAAGATCTCTCCAATTGACAACATTTCATATTTTGAACTGGCGTGTATTATTGCGTTATTTAAAAGTAAATCCAAAACTAAGGCACCCATATTTTTCCTTTTTGCGAAATTATGAACTTTTCATTCATCATTTCAACTTTGAAATTTGATGTATTCTCAAAAGACGTAAGCGGCAAATGACGTCATACATACGGTGGAATAGCCATCGATCTTTGCTTTAATGTAACCCGTCAAAAAAAATCACTGTCTTGTCAAACTCGTTGGCGCCTAAACTTGTTTACGTTCGTTTAATGTTTTCAATTTTAAATTAAATTAAAATCGTCAATATTAAATTCATTTCCAGTGTTATTATCCTTATTATGTTTCATTTTCATTAAGTCACCATAAAAGTTTCAAAATTTTAAACTTGAGTGACAATTGAAAATTTGATATGTCTTGTTTGACATTAATGTTTTCGTTTAAAACATTGAAATGCTTACGCAAAGGCAACTACCTCGTCCGCCGTATAATTGACGTCATCACACTTTTTTTAGTTTTTATTTTTATCCTCAGAAAAGAAGAAATAATAAAAAAAAAGTATATTTGAACTCAGGATACAAAAATAAGAAATGGTATTTTTGTTTTAAGGTGGTGTCAGTTTTGAAATGTTGTCAATTACCGATCTTGCGCTATCCGCATCCAGCAACTTCCAGCAATCCTTACAAGGTCATCGGTCCATCTGCCATCTGCCTGCCCACGCTTCGTCTTCCGGTTCGTGGTCACCAATCGAGAACATTTCTGCCCCAGCGGCCGTCGGTTCTACGAGCTATGTACCCTAGCTAATAGGACAATATTTTATTTAAGACCACCTGGACTCAGAGGGCACTAGAAACTCAAGCCAGTTGGTTCTGCAGCCGAAATACACTATCTAGCAATTTGAACCACTCATGCATAAATGAGACAACATTTTCTACCTCCGGACGATCTTACGGTCACTACTTTCACAAAGATTCTGCAATTCTGTTTCTGTTTCATCTATACAGGGTTAGAATGTGAAGTAGAGTTCCAGCAAATGTTATTGTCTAATTTTATAGCTGAAATCATATTACATTTTGGGTATTATTTAAGTGCAAAATACTCCTTTCGTATAAAAAATAATAATATACTCGTATATATAATATTATTTTAAGCAAAAATGCTGATTGCACATCAAAATAGTGGGTGAAAATATTATAGTGTACATTGTATACTATTTTAAGTGTGAATTGTTAATGTTTATGATGTGGTTGTACTCAATAAATAAATAAAATAGACACAATACTACTATTCCAACAAAGCAATAAAAGTCTCATTTATTTGTTATTAGTCTTATTTAACCATATTTCCTTAGCAGTGATGTGTATAAACACACACCTACTATGAATTCCTTTTACTGACGCCTGTCGCGAATGAACTCAATAAAATTCCCTTCACTTACCAGCTGACAGTAAAGAAATGAAATCCGCTATAAAGGAATACATACGATTCTGATTAACTTAACAAAATAGGAAGTAACCGAGGCCAAACAAGATCGGATTTCAAATGAGGATCAGCCAATCAATGGCCTATTATAGTGAATTAACATACAAAATTACGGGTATCTGTTTTCGAATCACGTCTATCATTCTACTAGGTTGCTTATAACAGCTGACTTAGGGACGTTTAATCAGCAAGGGTGGCAGGTGAACAAGGAAATTACTGGGAGAGGGTATGTTTTTATATGTTGGAATGACAGAGCCTTCTGTACGGTTTAACATTTTAGGGATACTTGGGTATTTTTCATTTTAGGACTGTTTTTTGTTTTAAAGACAATGTCCGTATTATTATTATTATTATTCATTTATTTCGGTATAATAAATATTCCATATATTGTTAGTAAATCAAACTTATAACTATGTTAGTATATCAATATTAAATGTCAACATTACAAATATGAATCTAACATTACAATAACATTCTTACATGCGCACTATTTTACATTAAAGAGGACCCCTCCAGATCCATGTACGGTATTCCAGTGCCTCACAACCGGACAATCAACCCTTCCCAATATGGTATTTAGGAGGCCGTTGTTGCTGTCACGCACGCGCCGCATCAGGGAGGCCACTCTTTTCCGCACAATAGCCCCTTAGCAAACATACCTGACGCACTGCAATAACGAGGCAACCCCAACAGCATCCTAAAACCATTATTGTAGAGGACCCGTAGGGCATTGAAAGATCTACACGTATAGCGGACCCACAGGCTACAGGTATAAAATGTCTGGCAGTATGCTTTAAAAAGAGAAATTTTTACATCTTTTGTGCACCGTGCAAACCTGCGAGCCAGCATATTGCATCTCACTGCCAATGCCCTACGTTCCCGCTCAATATCTAAATCATCCGAGAGGTCCTCGGTGACCCAGTGCCCCAGGTACTTGAATTTGGTGACCCTACTTAACTGCATTCCTCCAAGCCTGACCGGTGGAACGGTTTTAGGACTCTTATTACCCGCCTTATAAATAAGTAGTTCACTCTTCTTGCAGTTATACCTGAGGCCATGTGTCCCCGCGTACCTCTCACAGATTCCTATTAGGTAGTTAAGGGCTGTAACAGATGGTGCCAACAGCACCATATCGTCGGCATAAATTATGTTGTTCAGACAAACACCATCCACTGAACAGCCGACCCTGGACCCGCTGAGCTCACCTATCAGTCCATTAACGTACAGGTTGAAGAGTCGTGGTGAAGTCAGGCCTCCCTGTCTCACACCACACTCCAACCTGTACTCTGACGAACATGATCCCGCCCACCTAACGGTATTGGTCTGGTTGCCGTACCAATACCTTAACATATTTATTACGTCTCTGGGTGTGCTGGTTTCCCCCTGGAGCTTATCCCACAGCACGTCATAAGACACCAAGTCAAATGCCTTCGACAGGTCCAAGAAACAACCATATACAGGCGTCTTGCTCGTCACATAGTACTGGACAGTATGCTTGAGTCGCAGTACGGCGGTTTCAGTCGATTGCCCACCCCTGAAACCAAACTGAGCTTCGTGGAGATCTATATGCTCACTTAGCTGACTATCAAGCAAACCATCCAGTACCTTGGCGATCACTGTAGCCAATGAGATAGGTCTGTAGTTGTCCCTGTCGGAGGCATCACCCGTCTTGTTTTTAGGTATTGGTATAACAGTGGTCTTCATAAGCCCTTTAGGTAAATATGAATGTCCTATACACAAATTGAACAACATGACCAACACCCTCGGTAAATGAACACCTGCGAACTGCAAGTGCTCGATGCTAAGGTCATCATGTCCCGGAGACTTGCCTCTAGTCATATTTTGGATAATATGGGCGACTTCTTTCGCTTTAAATCTGCACGGCTCACAGTCTACCTTCTCAGCATCGAGCACCTGCTGCACACATCCTAGGGGAGACACAACTCTAAAATGATCCTTAAATAATTCAGCAATTTGATGGGGCTCACTCCTACCCCCAACATTTACCGGGACACACGAACCAGCTTCCAGTTTCCTGGTGTGCTTCCAAAAGCTTTTGAAATCCCTCTCTTTGTGGTGTGTTGCTAAGATATCCATTTTAATTTTATCCTCATTGTCTTGACACCATTTCAATTTAGATTTAAACCGCTTACGGGTTTCACGCATAGTATTATATATATCACCAGACTCCGGTTTTCCATGAAATACCTCCTCATCATAAAGTATCTAAATTTTGCGTTTGAACGGCAACTCCTCGGCCACCCTGTTTGTTGGAATGACAGAGACTTCTGTGCGGTTTAACATTTTGGGAATACTTGGGTTTTTAACTTTGAGAATGTTTTTTTTTAAGACAACGTTCGTAAAGGTAAATTAATGTAATGTAAATCTGTAAATTAAATGTACAAAATAGTGTCAGCTATGCATTAAAATTAATATTTAAATTACTACTAAGCCACTAATTCCGTACATTTGATCCCTGCCTGTCCTATTCTTGGTAATAAAGTATATATATATATAAAACAAGAGAATCGCGCCAAATAAAGTACAAATGTATTTTTATCCTTTTTTATTCTATTTAGAATTACTTCATTTGTTAAATCTAATATTTATTCCTATGATTTCCTCCTCTTTATGAAATTAATCGGTTGAAGATATTTTAAAGTACAGGCATGATTTAGAAAACAAAATAATATAAATATTTTTTGTATTTATCTATTTTTTATTTATTATCTATTTTATATGTATATAAAATAAATAATAAAATAAAAAAGGTTTTAATTCACGTAGACTTTAAAAAAGCGCTTGTAAATAGTCAGAACATGTTTGAAGTAATATAGTTGTATACATTAGATATTATTTCTAGTAACATAGATATTTAGGTACATATTGTATGAAAACATTTATAAAATTTATTTTATTACAGAAATGATATTTAGCTAGCTCGTATCAAGTTATTGTCAAGAGATTATGTTTAATTATCTAGTTTAAGTCTAATATTTTTACTACAAATTGTCAATGGTTCTGTCTATATTAAAGGTATTATTATTATGACGGACCTTGTGTTAATAACGACGGTCGCGCTTTAATGCTACCACCGGATCCAATGCGCCCCAACTGAGAAGACCCAGCGAAACAAACTCAGTGGGTTCATCTACTACCGGTTTCAACACGACCCAGTTGAGACGGTCCGGCGAAACATACTCAAGCGGGCATGAACACGGGATTTGGTCCAATTAGAGTAATTATTTAGTAGGCAAACACAATATATGCTCGATCGGTTGTCTGAATGCTTATTATTTTAGATTATATTTAGGTATACAAAAGAAAAACTTCGAAACAATAACATAATTCATTTTGAGACAGAGTCAATAATTTTAAATTAAGTATATGATAGCAATCATTTACAGATAGTTCACGTAACACAGCAGATCAGTCATGTCTATATGGCTACAAGATCTCCAGCGAGCAATGTGCAGGTAGGAAGTGAGAGCCAGCCGTCTTTGTCATCGATGTACTCTTTAGTGGTGTAATAACCCCTAGCCATAAGTATACGTTTAATATGTGTTTTAAAACTTGTGTCAGGCAGATCAGTAATTTGAGTAGGAAGCTTGTTATAAAACCTAATACAATTTCCTAAAAATGATTTATTAGTTTTGCTTACTCTAAAGCCTGGCATGGCTAGTTTGTTTTTATTCCTAGTATTTATATTATGCAGTTCACTTTTCTTTTTATAATTATGAATATTTTTTCTAACAAACATTATATTCTGATATATATATTCCGATGGCACAGTAAGTATATTTATTTCTTTAAACAAATTTCGCAAAGAATCGCGACTGTCTAAACCATAAATGGCTCTGACTGCTCTTTTCTGCAATACAAAAATAGTACCTATGTCAGCCGCCGAACCCCACAGCAGAATGCCATACGACATAATGCTATGAAAGTACGCGAAATACACTAATCTAGCAGTTTGTTCATATGACAATTGCCTTATTTTCCAGACAGCATAGGAAGCCGAACTTAATTTACTTGCTAACTTATCAATCAGAAAAAGACCCCATTGCAATTGAATCAAGTGTTAATCCTAAAAATACGGTCGATAGGACTAAATCTAATATTTCCGCATTAAATGCAACTGTTGGTACAATTTGAGTCACATTTGGCAATGAGAACCTGATGCATTTAGTTTTCCCTGCATTTAACAAGAGATTATTTGCCGAAAACCATTCTGATATAAGGCTGAGTGTTTTATTATGCTCAATAAGATCTTTATCCTTTCTATTTACTTTAAATATGAGCGACGTATCATCAGCGAACAAAACTATGTCTGATACTTTATCTACCAGATAAGGGAGATCATTTATTTAAACTAAAAATAAAAATGGGCCCAATATAGATCCTTGGGGCACCCCCATTTTCACAGGATGACGTGCCGAAGTGACACCGCCTATCGAAACCATCTGTTGTCGCCCCGATAAATAGGACATCACAAGATCAAGAGATGTGCCAGATATTCCATAGTACTTCAGTTAACAACGAGCGTACGATGCTCAACGCAATCGAAAGCCTTAGAGAGATCACAGAAAACTCCCAGCGCATCCTGTGATCCCTCCCAAGCCTCCAATATTGACTTAATTAATGTGCAACCTGCATCCTGAGTAGAGCGGCCCCTTGTAAACCCGAACTGCTTGTTATGCAATATCTCATTCACGTTAAAGTGCGACAATATTTGGCTGAGCATCAGCTTTTCAAATATTTTACTTAAAGCTGGCAGTATTGAGATAGGCCTATAATTCGTGGCATTTTTTGAACAACCTGCCTTGAAAACGGGTACTATCTTACTTATTTTCATTAAATGGGGAAAGACACCATCACTTATACAGCCATTGAAGATGGCTGCAAGGATTGTAGCAATGTTTAGTATGATTGATTAAATTGCTTTAACAGACAGTCCCCACAATTCTTCTGTGCATTTCCTTTTAATACTCTTAAAAGCTTTTATAATATCATCACTTGTTACGGATTTAAAACTAAATTTAGGCACAGTTTGTTTTACGCTTTGATTTAAAAAGAGTTCAGCCACATCTGGTGATGATGCGAGACACTTAGTAATATCCACGGGTATATTTGCAAAAAAAGCAGCAAAAAAATGGCAATGGTAAGCTTGTCTGAAACCAGTTCATCACCAATATTCAATACTAATGTTTGATCTCTTAATCTACTTTTACCAGTTTCAGTATTAATTATTTGCCAAGCTGATTTTATTTTATTATGAGATTTTTTAATTTAATCTCTTATATATAAAGATTTAGCTTGAATGCAAACCTTTTTAAAAAATTTTGAATAATTTCTAACATAATTAATAAAATTGACATCAGGGTTATAGGACCTTCTGTCATACAACTCATATAAAAATCTCTACTCAGTCTAATGCCTTGAGTTGCCCAAGAACTAAATTTTATCTTATTACTGTCAACCGTTATGTTTTTTATTTTACAAGCTTTATTAAATTCTTTGCAAATACAGTGGAATAATGTAGTGTACATATCGTTAGGGTTACTTTTGTTTGGCAATAGATGGCACAAACTTTTCTCCAGGTTGTTACTGAACTTTCCCAAATTAGATTTTGTTAAAGTTCTAAAACTATTTTTTTGTTTATTTATATTTATCTCATTTTTTATCTTTACTATTTGGCATTTATGGTCAGAGCGAACACCAGCCACCAAACACTTCTCAGAGACGTCAAAGTTGGTAATTATATTATCAATGCAAGTAGCAGATGTGGGTGTGACTCTCGTGGCCTCAGAGAACAAGCATTTAAGGTTAAAGGACCTAAATACAGATAGAAATATGTTTATTTCAGGTGAATCTGCTAAAATGTTCATATTAAAATCACCACATACAAGGATTTTTTTTCTTTTAATTTTCCTAAGTATGTCTTCTATTGTTGCTGTAAAAAGCTTTAAATCGGATGCTGGTGGTCTATACACACATATCATACAATAAAACCGCGTCTCTACACATGCCACCTCACACACACGCTCAATAGATAGTTGGCATATATCTTTACGTTCTTTAAATTTAATTTGGTCTCGAAGTAGTATCAGTACTCCACCACCCTCTGCCGAAACCCTATTATAAAAGCTGGCGACCCTATAGCCACAGACACTAAAAGCCATCTTGTGTGCCTTCAGCCATGTTTCTGTAAAACAAAGGATATCTATTTCATATTTTTCATTTAAAAGTTCTATGTCTAGAATTTTGCTAGTGAAGCGGTTTATATTTTGATGTGATAGAATTAGAAAGTTATCACACTTCTCTATTGTCATGCTTACATGTTTAAACTAGTAACTAAATTGATTTAAATAACATTACTAAAAGATGGTATAAAAAGTGACTTCGTCATACTACTTATGACTGAGTTAATATGTGCCGCTACTAAAGTTTCAAGAATGTTCAAAAAGTTTCTTGAGACAGTAACTGTACTCATGGTTATCCTACAAGAATCTATAAAACTATTTGTGTCCAAAAATATAAATTTATTACTATAATGGCTAACCAAAAACTGTACGTGCATATTTAGCTTGTGGATATAATTATTTGTACTATCAGGCACATTGGACACATAGGGGAAGGCACACAATATTATCTTATTACAGTCTAATTCTAACATCTCAGTGAAACTATCTGTAATGTCTTTTTTCTTTAAGTTCTTACTATTTCCTACCATTAGAGTTATACATGATTTGGCACTGTGTTTATTCTGAATTAATTTATCTATTATATCTTTATAATGTAATCCTGGCATACAATAGTTGACAAAGGAACAACTCAGCTTATTACAAAGCAAGGTACCGAGGCCCTTACCCATTTCATCGGAATACAGTATGCAGCTATGTTTAGTATTGTCATTTTGTGGAGATACTGGTGACTCTGATCCCAGCTGTGTGTATGACTCCACTACTGCACTACTGGTGTTAATCGGTTCCAATGTCCTATTGCTTTCAGGATTACACTTTCCAGCTAGCAATTGCATTTAATTTTTGTATGACTGGAAACTGTGATATGAGATTGCTAAGGACTTCTCAAGAGTTTTTATCTTAGAAAGCAAATACTGAGCTTCTTTTTCATAAATTAGTTTGCTATCCTCTAATTTAATTTCATAATTTTCTAATTTGTTTAATAATGCTCTACGTTCTTTACTTAGTTCAAGTATGTATTGGTTTAGCTTGTCACTACTTAAGGAATTAATGCTTGGCTGGCAGTCTACACAGTCATCGCCAGTCAAATCAATGGTCACCGTTGTATTAATAATATACGTGACCTAATCGTTTTTCCATGATTCTACTGTATTATAATGTGAACGAAACGGTATGTATTTCAGCTCAAGAATACATGTATTAATTAATACAATTTTTTAGGGCTGTCCCGTAGTTCCGAATGGCATTATCAAAATGCACATTCTGTCGGTATGCCAAAAGTTAGACAGAGAATTTTAACATCAAATATATGTCGTCAAAATGGCCGTATCACAATGCTTCTACAATTGCGGCTTGCCTGTCCATGTAATATGCAAGGCTAGAGCAGATACAACGAGATGAATATCAATATTACTAGCTGAACAGACGTCGTATCACTCGGGTGAACTGCGCGTATATAGAGCCATAGCAATATAATTTTCTTCACATACTATATATAATATTATATTAAATTCGGTTAAGTAGTTTCGGAGGTACAGAAATTTGGGGGAAACAGGAACATAAATAATAAACCATAACCTTCTTATTACATAGTCGGGTAAAACAAAGCCAAGCCATAGTGAAATTTGTATAATACTTATAAACCCAAATTAACAGTAATTTGGATAGATTTTCAGCAATAAATAATACGATTTACTGCTGATGAGTGATAACGAAAATTGTCTAATAGTTGACTCAAGCTTCTGCAAGATTTTCGCTGCCACCAACTCAGAACGTCGCAGTGTCCAAGTTTGACTCCCGAGTCCGAAGCTTCCGAGTTCGTTTTCAATTCTTCACAAAGAATTGACAAGGAACTCGAAGACTTTATACACAAATATATTTACAATTTATTTGAATAATATTAAATAATAAAAATAATAAATAATAATACATAAAAAATAATAATAAAAAAAACAAAAAGAACAAAATGGAAGTCCGTTGTCTCTGCCTACCCCTCTGGGAGACAGGCGTGAGTCTATGTATTGTATGTATGTATGTAAATAATATATAGAAGCAGGTGATAGTTAGTTGATGTTTTTCATTAATATTTCATGTGTAATGAGGTGAGGCCAGGCATTTTAATATATGTCTTTGTTTTGCTGGTAAACAGCACATATCAACAGATATCTCAAAAAGGAAATTTACAATTAAATAGTTTATTTTGCCCATAATAATTGCTTGATTGGTAGAGTCAAGCGGTTTAAAAATTATAATAGCCACTTTTTTTTTTGGCAGCGAGTGGTAAATAAGATTTGTCCAGCCCATGACACCTGGGGCTCTACCGGCTAAGTCGCCGAACATCGTTTTCGTTTATGGCGTTCAAATAAATAAAGGTTAAAAATGACTTAATCAATCGTTAAATCGGCTTAAACGTTGACAATCGATTCCGGACAATTAATGACGTCACATGTGGTCATGGAAGTCGATTTAAAGATTGATTAAGTAATTTTTAATATTTATTTATTTGAACGCCATTCACGACAACGATTTTCGGTGACTTAGCCGGTAGAGCCCTTGGCTCATCTTATCGGACCCACAGAGTACATATCCAGTATGAAAATAAGATGCTGATTGTAATCTAAATAATTAATCTAGCTGTACTACTGTAGGCCTTATTTGAGATTACTCACCATAATTTACTAGTTACCAATAATTTATAAGGTGATCACGAGGGAGCAATCGAATACGTTAGCTTAATTGATTGATTGAAGCCTATACATATAGATACTGTTAATTCATATCTAAATTAGTTATAATTCGTACCTATATGGTTTTAGTCGTACCAATGTTGAATGAATTAATGTCGGATGATCAAAAATCTATCGAATTCAAATATTATTTTGTTATTGACTTAATAAAACTACCATTATAAGTTTTACCTAATGAAATTATATTCGTACATAATAATACAATCAAAAGGTACACATATAATAACAATTACAATTAGTACCACTTACTTATATAAGTAGTATAAATATACAAAAAAAATATAAGTTTCAAATATCTTTTAAAGTAATTTGTATAAATTTTAGTGCGGGTGGGAATCAAACCCACGATCCACGGGATATCCGGCCCCATGTGCGTTAACACAATAAAATTTTCTTATAATCATTGTTTTCTTACCAATTTTGGTTTAAATACCAAATTTTGTACAAAACACGACAGTAAAATAAACTGGATAGTTCAACATCACAAAACATAAATGCTATTGAATAGAGCTAGACTTATTTACGGTTGTTCAATCACTCGAACAGAATAATGGCTGAAACAGACGACCAATAATGTCACAACTGAATGCAAGTCACCTGAACAATACCACATTGTCAAACAGCAATGCAATAATCCGTTAATACCTTTTCAGGACGTACCCGCGTGTCCCAATAAAGAGTCAGTCACTGAATGCGCTGGTTGGACTTTTGTCAGGAGTGTAAAGGATAAATTTAACAATGCATTGAATGCCATCGTGCACATAGAATGTGTACTAAGAGTATATATTATATACTTTGTTTTATAATAGATTTTTGGTTTGACTTGTTTTTGTTATTTGTTTTATATACATGTAAGTTGAACGTAGCTCAGAAACCGCCCGCGTTAGTATTTAAGCCTACTTAAACTATATATATGTTTCTCATAAAAAGTGAATAGCAATTCTTTTGAGAAAATAAAATATCTTAAACCCCATAAGTTTTGGCATTTCAATCTATGACCCGATTTTAATTTGATGTAGTATAATATATCTTAAACGATGAGTGGTGAAAATTTGTATTTTACCTTACATAACAATTTTGCAAAAACTTCAAGGAATTAGCTATTTAACTAAACCATTACTATCATAAATTAAATTATAATTCTATATAATCAAATATAATCATAAATATTAAATTTTATAGCATTATTTGCAATGCAAAGCGTTAATCTAATCTAAAAAATGAGAAATCATAAATTTAATCGACCGGTGGGTCTTGAACGTGCACCATTTACCAATCCGGGGTAGGCGCTCTGCGTTAAGCTACGAACGATACAAACTGGCAGATTAAGGATTCCATTGCTAAACACCTTTCCGGAGGATGCAGGTATTATCTATCGGCTTTATTTTCTAGGAAACCTACATCCTTTCATAAATAAATCATAATCTGTATTGACATAAACATATGGTGCAGTTCAGTTGAAGTCCGTGGTTCCTGAGCTAGGTGATTAAACATGTGTTACAGAATACAGTGTCCTCCCCGCGTTTAATATTACAGACAATAATTTATGCAACAAAGTAGAATTAATTAAATTAAAATGAAACTAAAAGAAAGTCTCAAATAAAAATAAGACATGATTAAAATAAAATTTAAATTAAGTTAGTACAAAAGAATAATGTTAAGTGTGTGCATAATAAGCTTTATGTTGGTGATTTGTGTGGGATGGGTGTATGGGTGTGAGTGTTACAGTATAAGTGAATTATATATCTAATTATAGAACTGTTTTTAATATTTCAAATTTCTTTTATAGATTTTCAACTTTATCACAAAAGCACTTCACTTCACTTTCAACTGGGAAAATTTGACAGATTGGGGTAGCTTGATGTGCTGGCGTCTGTACAATATATAGCTGATGATTCACATTGAGAAATACTCTTTGTATATAATGTATACTATTACCGCACGGAGTTATATGTATGTACATATTTACACAGTATACATATGGAACGCGTTTTGTTTACCACAAAAATGCTCAACGCGCCTAAAGAAGTTTTATTTTCAAAACTATTTCTTAGTTGCATACATTTAAACAAACATAAATAAAAATAAATAAGTAAATAAAAAGGTTTTTATTCATGTAGACTTTAAAAAAGCGCTTTTTAATAGTCAGAACATGTTTGTAGTAATATATAATTTATTTATTTTAATTAGATATTTTCATAAATAAATTAAACTAACATACCAAAGCCTGGCAACTGGCTTGGGTATGTGATCATTTTATATATTTTTTCAATACTTATCTATGCCTTAGACTGTGATAACTTTTTCTGCGGGTAATCTTATAGCATAATAATTATAATATTTATTTTTAAGTGCCGCTGGATCAATGTCTCGCTCAAATAACGATATAACATGTAATGTTTTCATCTAAATCTTACATAGCTACAGTAGATTATTTGGGTTAACTGACCACGCGGTGCACTGGATAAGATAGTCGCCTCGTGGACACCACCGAATTCTCGCACAGAAGAACTATATATTTGTCTTACCAATATAGAAACAAAGCTGTTCTTACGCTGGGTATGCTTTGTCTCCGTGAATTTATGTTTGTAAAGTCCCAAGAAATACTGGTTTCATGAAATATGATCATAATCGTTGAAAACCAGTCCAAAGACCTCCACTGCTGTACAAAGGCCTACCCCAAACGGCATCCCGCGACCACCTAGTACGGAACCTGCCCACGCTAAATCTTTCAGTTCATGGTCGCCACTCACCTTTCTGCCCCAGCGGCCGTCAGTTCAACGAGCTATATGCCTCACCCACTGCCACTCCAGTTTGGCAATACTTTGCGCCATGTTGGTTACTTTAGTTCGCCTGCAGATGTCGAGATTTGTTATTCGATCGCCCAGGGGTATTTCGAACCTAGCCCTTTCCATTGCTCTTTGGGTGACCCTGAGCCTTCACGTGAGGCCCATATTAAGCGACCAATAAATAAAATATATGTACAAGACTTAACATTGAATATAATAATATAATAATAATAATATCTGGGGACAATGTCACACAGATCATCCTAGCCCCAAAATAAGCAAAGCTTGTACTATGGGTACCAGGCGACGATATACATACTTATATAGATAGATAAATACTTATATACATAGAAAACATCCATGACTCAGAAACAAATATTCGTGCTCATCACACAAATATTTGCACTTACCGGGATTCGAACCCAGGACCACCAGCTTCGTAGGCAGGAGCACTACCAACTAGGCTACGGTGACCGTCAAACATAAATAATGGAGGCACTTAACAGCGCATTTATTTGCTTAGTTTCAGACCCATGGAAATGAACAAGTAATATCAGTTTATGAAATATGAAAAATATATTATTAGCTAATACAAAATGCGGTATCTAATCAAGAAAAAAAGAAAAGGTTTATTGCCATCTTGTGTGAAGATGTGCAGTAATTAGAGCGGAGCTTACATTACTACTTGATTGCTAATTCCCTTAAATGAACAGTCGAAAGGATGTATCCACTAACATACACGTTGATGCGTTGGAAAATTCACTTGTGTACAAAAGCCACTCTTACCACCTTAGTAATAAAGTTACTACCAAAACCAAAGTGTACCCACTGACGACGTGACATCGATTGTATATCTACATAACCCATATCCATAAAAACTATAACTAACTTATAAGATTACCATAAAATCAATGTTTGTACTAATCCGACTAATATATTATCAGAAGCAATACTATTTATTGCATTCTTATAACTATATATACGGTCACCGTAGCCTGGTTGGTAGTGCTCCCGCCTACGAAGCTGGTGGTCCTGGGTTCGAATACCAGTAAGTGCAAATATTTGTGTGATGAGCACGAATATTTGTCTCTGAGTCATGGATGTTTTCTATGTATTTATGTATTTATCTATCTATCTTATCTTTCAGGAATCTCTCACTTGGAGCCTGCGACACAAACTAGTTTTAAATTCGGTAAAGGGGACTACGATTCCATAAATAGGGAAATAAAAAATGTCAATTGGAATAACGAATTGAATAACAGGACTATAAACGAGGCTGTGGAGTTTTTCTACTCGTATATTAAACAATTAATTAAGAGATACATACCCGTAGCAAAACCCAAGAACAATTCTTTTCCTATTTGGTACTCACCAGCCCTTATAAAATGTCTAAAAGAAAAACACAAATACTTAAAAAAATATAAAGTATATGGTAATCTATCCGACTTTCAAAGTTTCAAGCTACTTAGGGATAGGTCAAAAGCACTTGAGGCCGAATGCTACCGTCAGTACATATCATCTGTAGAAGACTCAATAAAGAAAAACCCAAAACACTTCTGGGCCTTTATCAAAAATCGCATTAAGACTTCTGGTATTCCTGGATTTGTCACCTATGAAGGCACAATAGCAAACACAGGTGTCGATATATGTAATGTTTTTTCAGATTATTTTAATTCTACATTTTTACAACCCTCACAAGCCACAACACCTTTTATTCCGCAAACGAGCAACAAATTAATTTCCGATATACACTGTATCAGGATAAAAGTCAGAGATGTAATAAATATCTTAAAAACTCTAGATTTAAATAAGTCTGCAGGACCGGATCGAATCCCACCAATATTCCTAGTCAAATGCTGGGAAACTATATCAGTGCCTGTAGCATTATTATTTTCTAAGTTTTTGTCTGAATGCACCGTTCCTTTGGTTTGGAAATCTGCTTTTATTACCCCAATCCATAAAAAAGGCATCAAGACGGATGTGACAAATTACAGGCCCATATCAAAATTGTGTGTTTTGGCTAAGGTCTTTGAAAAAACAGTGTTTACTCAATTATACGCGGCGTTAAAGAACAATTTTACTGATTTCCAGCACGGTTTCTTGAGGGGTCGTTCCACCGAATCCAATCTCATTCTTCTCAATGAATATATCTCTGAAGCTATGAGTAAGGGTAAGCGGGTCGATGTTGTCTACACGGACTATCAGAAATGTTTCGATAGAATAGACCATCCAACGCTTATTCAGAAGCTGGAGCAGGTTGGAGTGAGAGGAGATCTATTGAGATGGTTCTCTTCGTATATATCGAACCGATCTCAAGCCGTCGTCATCAACAATTATATATCGAGCTGGATTACGGTCCCTAGCGGTGTACCTCAGGGTTCATTGCTCGGACCATTACTATTTATACTCTTTGTGAATGACATTGACTCCTGCTTTCCAAACTCACAATTGCTATGCTTCGCAGATGATATGAAGATTTTCAGGACAATTTCAGCTACCACTGACGTTCTTGCACTCCAAGATGACCTAAGTTGACTGGACAATTATTGTGACAATAATAAACTTGACCTAAATCCATCTAAGTGCACAGTAATTACATTCAGCAGAAGAATTAATACCATCCCTTCTGAATATTATCTTAAGGGGCAGAAACTACAAAAAAATATTTGTACACGGGACCTCGGAGTCACTCACAACTCCAAACTGTTATTTGATGACCACATCAATGGTATTATAGCCAAAGCTTCGCAAATGTTAGGTTTTGTGATGCGTACATCTAAAAATTTTGAAAACGCAAAAACTTATAAAATACTTTACTGCACTTTTGTACGCAGCGGACTCGAATACGCTAGTCAGGTGTGGAATCCCCGTTATGACATATATATTTCCCGGCTAGAGAATGTCCAGAGGAAATTTATTAAGTACCTATGTTTTCGCTTAAAGATCAAATATAACTCTGATGAATACCTCAAGTTATGCGCCAAATTTCACATTCTTCCCTTGGCTTTACGACGTGAGATAGCGGACGTTACCTATCTCCTAAAAATAATTAATGGAACAATTGATTCTCCCAAACTTCTAGCCAAATTACCTTTTAATGTACCACGGACGTCAGCAAGACATCACAATCCCATCCATCTCCCGTTGGTTAACACAAATTATCGACAAAACGCATTTTTTCGGCGAGCGAGCAGTTATTTAAACAAGCACCATAAAATTCATGACTTTGATATTTTTAATACTACTCCAGAAGCAGTACGACGGGTGATTAGCAAAGAATTCTTTCTGAGATATTTATAAAATCTATGTGTTGAGGATTTCACAATGTATATATACCGCTGTTCATGTTCATATTAACTTGCTTCTTACAAGCGAGGTAATTGGCTTTATGACGCTTAGTAACGCTATTTATATTTGTATTTCAAGCTGTTGGTCTTCCTATTAAATAAATAAATAAATAAATAAATATAAGTATGTATATCGTCGCCTGGTACCTATAGTACAAGCTTTGCTTAGTTTGGGGTTAGGATGATCTGTGTGACGTTGTCCCTAGGTATTATATTATATTATTATATATTTTGGCTGTCTACGCTACCGCATCTGTTGTTATCAGCTCTGCTACTGAACCATGGGTAGCGCTTAATAGTAGCAATATTTAAGTGAGCATATTGTTCTTGCGCGCCATTGATAGCTGAACTGGGGAAGGGTCGGTTATAGATTACACTGCAGGTAATAGTATTCTTGCTTTAATAACATGATAAAAGTATAAAAGAAGTTAATAAAATATTAGAGAATTGTCTACGAATAACTTTAAAGGAATTATTAAAGCCAAATTGTGTAGCAGGGCATATTACAAATTTTTGATTATTTAAGCGATAAAAGTGCTTGGGATTGAGTTGCTCTGAGTCAATACACTTGATTGTAATTAATCTTAAGTATATTTTATTTTAAAAAAGGATTCCTACTGAGTTTTCTGGCAGTGTTTCTCAGTAGCTGCCACGTCATGCACTGCACGGTAGGGTAAAAGAAATATGACGATTCCACATAAATGTAAAAATTTTACGGAATAAAGAATTTTTGACTTTGACTTTGAACAAAATATGTGAAATCCTAATAATATTATAAATGCGAAAGTTAGTGAATATGGATGTATGGAAACTTTCTAATCTTTCACGGAAAACTTGAACCTTTGTAGTAATATATAATATCTAATATAATATCTGGGGACAATGTCACACAGATCATCTTAGGCCCAAACTAAGCAAATCTTGTACTATAGGTACCAGGCGACGATATACATACTTATATAGATAGATAAATACTTATATACATAGAAAACATCCATGACTCAGAAACAAATATTCGTGCTCATCACACAAACATTTGCACTTACCGGGATTCAAACCCAGGACCACCAGCTTCGTAGGCAGGAGCACTACCAACTAGGCTACGGTGACCGTCAAACATAAATAATGGAGGCACTTAACAGCGCATTTATTTACTTAGTTTAAGACCCATGGAAATGAACAAGTAATATCAGTTTATGAAATATGAAAAATATATTATTAGCTAATACAAAATGCGTTATCTAATCAAGAAAAAAAGAAAAGGTTTATTGCCATCAAGCATTGATAATCCTAACCTTACTTAGTTTCAATCAAAGAGAATATTATCGAACTACGTGTAGTCACTTAGGTATTCATTTTGAACCAGGAAATATTATCCGTACAAGCTAGGAAAAGGCAAGGATAATTAGTTTTGCATGGAAACTAATATTATTTTCTGTATATTTTGCATGTTGCATTTGCTTCACGTTCTTTAATTTCATAGGCAAATTACTTAAGTTACATCCATTCACGTTACCCCTTGCATATATATGGCTATCTCCTAGTTGCAATTACTGAAATCGCAGCTAGGCAAAGAAAACATTTCGAAATGGACTTTGAGATTTTATCAGTAACTAAGACATGATCTTTGACCCCCCCAAAAAAAAGGAACAAATAATCAAAAAAGCAATTAAAATCTATACCTATAATAAAGTCGTAGTAAAGTCAAAACTGTACATTGAATATTTTTAAAAAAGGATACTTGGGGCGTGATCTACAATCGATATCGAAGTCAAAAATATAGTTTTTGGAATTTTTGTCTGTGTGTCTGTTTGTCTCTATGTATGTCCTGGCTAAACTCAAAAAGTACAGCATGGATTTACTTCAAATTTTGCATGAATATTACTAAGAGGTCGGGTCAATATATAGGCTACATATTATCACGCTTTCACCTACGGGGGAGGAGTTGTGATCATTTATAAAGTATAACGCGGGTGAAACTGCGGGACACAGCTAGTAATGAATAAACTAATGTTTTGAAAGCAAATACTTATTCTAATTTACAATTATTCGAGTTAGAATATTAAATTTCCAATTGAAAGCGTTTTAGCTGGGAAGAGAACTGATAACTCCGGGGCATCTTAATTGATATCACAAAGGAACGCATTGCAGAACAATAATAATAATAATATCCAGGGACATTATTTACATACGGCCAGCTGATCCCAATTTAAACACCAAGCTTGTAGTATGGAAATCAGATAACTGATATACTACTTTTTCTTTTCTAAATATATACTTATATAGATAATTACACACAAACACAGAATAAATAGAGATGTTCATACACACAATTATCTGTCCTGGATTCGAATCGAACCCGCGACCTGCGGCGTGAAAGGCAAGAATTTGCCAACCACGCCGATCGGCCTATAACCTAGTTTTGGTTGTAATTGCAAAATAAAATAATTAAAATATTATTGATTTTTAACTTATTTCTTATGAAGAGGACGGGTATCTTAAGTTGTGTATTTAGTTTCCGAGCGAGATACTGGTGGAAAATAAGCAACACTTACATATGATGATGATGATGTGGTCCCGGCCGATTTCGGCCACGGCGACCGCTTCTTCTCCTACTGTAGCCGAAGTTCATGTGCTCGCATGTGACTTATGTAGCCAATTTTATTTGAAAAAATCCTCGCACATTGCGGGCATGTGAGCACACCATTGTCATAATTGTAATTGATCGCCACAGGTGGTCTGGCTTTCAATTCATCTCGCTGGGTATCCAGCTCAGCGCGCCTTCCAGACTCGAAACAGTCGACTTATAGTATACTGGTGAATCATAAGAAGAGTTTTCAGTATACTGGTGAATCATAAGAAGAGTTTTCAGAAGCTAGAGCTTGAGACTGAAAAGGCGTACTATACTAAGTATTAACTAATATTTATTAGACTTAAACATGTAACTAAATCAAGTCATAAAATCACTTCGTCCAGATTTGTGTATCAACCCATTTTAATTTTGATATGATTTATATTTATTCTATTACTCGAACTTTTTTTTTACCTTTGTAAATTAATCTCTGTGTCGCGGGGTATTTTAAAAACATAAAATTAACGAACACAAAGTAGATCCAAACTCAGAACAACTATTTATTTGTATTCTCGTTTTGTTTTTCGTTTGGCTACTGTGACATATATATACTATATATATATTTTGTGTAGAAATGTATGACATTTTAAATTAATAATAATATCCTGGGACATTATTTACACACGGCCATCTGACAAACTAAGCAGAGATGGACTATAGAAACCAGATAATTGATATACTTTTCTTGGATGTAATACTTTTCTTTTGTAAATACATACATATATAGATAATTACACCCAGACTCAGGACAAACAAACATGTTCATGCACACAAATATCTGTCCTGGGTGGGAATCGAACCGACGACCTCCAGTGTGAAAAGCAAGCCTTTGCTAATCACGCCAACAGAGAATAATCTAATATTTAAATTTGACATGTCAAATTAGAATAATCTAAAAAAATATATTATTATAATGTGCCTAATTAAATAAAATAAGTTGATAAAAATAATCTTGCGGACCTAGCTAGATTGGTAGAAAAGTTTTCACGCCCTACTGGCAGAACATAATGATTCTAAAACACTTAGAAATCTATAACAACTAGCAATGAGAGTTCATAAATCAGTGTATGCTCTTCATGAACTTTCAAAAATATCCGATACCAGCACTTTGCTGAGGGCGTACCATGGAATGGTGGCATCAGTCTTGCGGTATGGTGTGATATTTTGGGGAAACTCCACTGACAAGGAGAAAATCTTTAAAGCACAAAAAAGATGCATCAGAGCTATGTTTGGACTTCACTATATGGAGAGCTGTCAACCATTATTCATCAAATATAAAATTTTAACATTACCATGCCTTTACATTTATGAAGTATCTATATTTGTTAAATTAAACCAAAATCTTTTTAAGAATGCTTCAGACTCTAACAATAGGCTTCAAAGAGACGTGCACCGATTGTGTATGCTCAAAACTAATACAGCTCTGATGCATAAAATATATATGGCTCCAAAAATATTTAATAAACTGCCCAAAAATCTAAAATGTATGGATAACTTATCAACTTTTAAGAAAGGGCCTAAGATCTTGTTGATCAATAAATGCTATTATAATGTAGTAGACTATTTAAATGGTAAATTATAATTTTTAATTATTTTCATTCTTTGATTTAACCCTACGAGCGAATCTTGTATCAAAAATGATACAACATTTTTTTATGCGTCGGGCGAATCTTGTACAACTGTTGTACATCTTTCCCGCGTTCTATTAATTCTCTCGTGGATCCTCGAGAACCAAATAAACAAGAAATAAAAAAATACAATAGTCAACCTTATTATATAAGCTACAAGATTCACATAACTTTTGGTACAGTTCTACTTATAGTTGTGGCTCAAAAAAATGACGATCATTGACGAACGTCTTCGTAGGCTAGAACGCGTTCAGATACATTTTTGTTTGTGTGCCAAGATATTTAAAAATGGATTACCGTCGCAAAAAGGTAAGTGTTATTATATGATATATACACCAAATTACTGGGAATCAGATGTAGATTATCGATATAGTTTTTGTTTTAGTAAATATTTAAGTTATCAACATGAAAAAAGGGCAAAACTTTTAAAAACATACCGCTTGTAGCTACAAGGGCGGTGATTATTGCGTCGTAATTTATAAGAGTTTATGTTTAAGATAACAATACTATAATAAGTTTGTACAGTATTTATTTACGATTATATATGTATACAATATTGTGTATTTTGTTGTGGAAGTAAAAATATCATGATTCTAAGTAAATACGGCGCGAAATAGCGGCGGCGATCTTATCATGTCGGTTGGGAGGTACCGTCAACAGGAAAGGTGATAGAAATATTTCTTTGAGATCGTGTTCTAAAAAAAAAGTTTGCTTCTATAGCGTGATGTATGATTTGAATGGAATTATTGTGATAACCGAAAATTTAATTTATTCTTATCACCGACATGCATGGCTCAGGTGCTGATGTTTCTTTCGTGTTATAAATCCATAAGCCGGGATTGATAGGAGGGAGCATATTTTTCACGATTGGAATGTCCTGAGAACGGCCATACTGTAGTAGGGAGACAAATGAGTGTAAAATGTATAAAACACATATTTTTTTTGCAAATTGTTAATGTTATGTTTAGCAAATTAATTTATAATTTATATTGTTAATATTATAATGCGCAGTGTGAACTTGTTAATAGCATTATGAAAACTGACAATATTTTTTGACTCTTACACTATGCATTGACCTTATTTTTTTAATTCATTATACTTATTTGACATTATTTTGCTACTTTGGATATAATTTTGATAATTTTGTTTCTTTTGACATTATTTTACTGTTTACTGTTTAATTTAATGAATTGTTATTTTAATGCAATGCAATGAAAGAAAGAATAAAAAAATAAAAAATACTGTTCGCATGCCTTATTTTAAGGTAGAATATAGAGCACTATACCTGTAACAACTTGTACTTTTAACCTGTATTCTGTGAATAAAGATTATTATTATTATTTAAATATAATTATATAATTGATTAATTGAGAATATGTCGACGTTCACGCAGTCCGCATTTTACTATATATGGAATAGAATAGAATAGAATAGAATAGCCATATCATAAAGATATTGGAACTTTATATTTTATTTTTGGTATTTGAGCAGGAATAGTAGGAACTTCTTTAAGACTTCTTATTCGTGCTGAATTAGGTAATCCAGGATCTTTAATTGGAGATGATCAAATTTATAATACTATTGTAACAGCTCATGCTTTCATTATAATTTTTTTTATGGTTATACCTATTATAATTGGAGGATTTGGAAATTGATTAGTACCTTTAATATTAGGAGCTCCTGATATAGCTTTCCCCCGAATAAATAATATAAGTTTTTGACTTTTACCCCCCTCTCTTACTCTATTAATTTCGAGTAGAATTGTAGAAAATGGAGCAGGAACAGGATGAACAGTTTACCCCCCACTTTCATCTAATATTGCCCATGGAGGAAGTTCTGTAGACTTAGCTATTTTCTCCCTTCACTTAGCTGGAATTTCATCAATTTTAGGAGCAATTAATTTTATTACTACAATTATTAACATTTACCTACTTAATTGCTTTTTTTTAATATTTCTTTGGTGTAAAATAAAGAGTTTATCTATCTATCTATCTATATGTCGATATTTAAATTAGCTTAGTGGTATAAAATAGAGAATTCCAGCATTACCCAAATAAACATAACTTCTGGCAGATTTAGAAATAACGTGTATTTAGTATGTACGAAAATGTTCCTTCAATATTGACAACAGATGGCAGCCCTGTTCACTCGTCACTGCTCGAATGATTTGCATAATAACACGCTTCCCGTAACGTCGGCGACTACAGCTCAAATGATGAATAAACGGGTTGCCTCAATTGATTCACTGTGTTTTGTGATTAAATGGTTTGGGACAGAACAATTTAATAACATACTCGTGACATAGATTTTCCTCTAACTAGTTTTTCACGTAGTTCTATTAGAGTTTCACCTATTGCCGCTAGTTGTCAGAATAATCGAACACCTGCAATTCGAACTCGAAACTTGTAGAATTAATAAGTAACCAAGATGGTAAGGGTCAGCGCAGACCGAGAGGAGCGCAGCGGAGAGGATTTTATTAAGGCACTAGAAAATCAACTTCAAAATTATTTAAATAAAGTGCATGTATGCTTGAACATTATAATGCGCGAGACTGCGCGAGCATTTTGTCAGGCTCAAGCATATATGCACTTTATTCCTATAGCTCTAAAGTTGATTTTCTAGTGCCTTAATAAAATCCTCTCCGCTGCGGTCCTCTCTGTCTGCGCTGACCCTAAGACGGTTTTCTGATTTTATTAGGCTTCTGATTACTTGAAGTTTTTGTGAAATAGTGAAATAATATCCTGGGAATTATTTACACACGGCCATCTGATCCCAAACTAAGCAGAGCTTGTACTATGGAAACCAGATAACTGATATACTACATATAGCTATTTTTCTTTTCTAAATACATACTTATATAGATAAATTACACCCACACTCAAGACAAACAGACATGTTCATGCACCCAAATATCTGTCCTGGGTGGGAATCGAACCCACAACCTCATTGTTATTGATGGTCTCATGGCAATTAAAGATCAAGTTAATAAAGTGCTTTTTTAACTCGTCCCAGATTTGTCTTTTATGGTATACAGTAGCTTAGCAAACAGAATGAGCTCTGACATAATTGAGAGTAAGTTCAGTTGAGTCTTAATATATTTATGCTATTCCTACGTTTGTTTTAGCTGCTTTTGCGTATTCTGTAAAATGGAAGTACTTATCCTAGCATTGCCTAGCCATTGAATCATAGAGAAAAAATGTCATACTCTATGAAATGAAAATGAAATGAAATGAAAAACATTTAATTCAGCACAACACACAAGAAAATGAGGAGTACAAATATACAACACACAGTTCTACAAGACATTACATACATAGGTTTGAGGAAAATGCACACAATTACGATTCTTGCATGTTTTGCCGAAAGGGTGACCCCACCTCAGTACTAGCTAGGTGGGTTACACCTAGCGCTGGTTTTCAGTTGGCAACCCTGTAAGTCACGCACAGACGGGGGTAGTACTAGTACAATACTAAATGTTTACTTAATATAATATAAAATATAATGAACGACGAAAGGCAAGCAGTTACCAACCACGCCAACCGGCCCATTGCACTAATTAATTACCTAATTTATTTTTATACTATAAATATATACATACTATACACAACTTGTAACGTAATTAACGCACACCCTCAAACACCCCAATTAGAATATTATGTTGTAATCATAATACATACACTGAATTTTTAATTTAACATGTATATACATTGTTATTTACTAAATTAGTTTCTTGGAATAACGTTTATTTTTCTTTATTTTGTATTGAATGATTGAATTTGTATGAATACAAATTAAACTGCGATTTTCAAAGTCTTATTAATTTGACTAACGGTCCATTTCGATTTTTTTTGACTGTACAGGGTTAATATGACAATAATATAATTTAATATTTTAAATATTTTAATTTAATTAATTTGGAATATAATATTTTAATTATTTTGGAAAAAAAAGTACCTACATAAAAAATTATATAAATCGATTAAGTAAACGATTCTGAACAAACTATTTTCAGGGTGTGCGTTAATTAAGTTACATGTTGCATATAAACTTTATTTAATTTAAATTTTAGTGGATTAATTGAAATTAGCCTCAGTCATTCGGCTGTCATGATGATGGTAATGAGATTTATTTATTTATTATAGAAAGCTTATTGCTAACAGAGTTCCATGCACAATAAGCGTTACAATCATAATAATATATATATATATTCATAATCCATATAGTTTCATTATAATTTATTTTTTGTTTATCATCATATCAGCCGAAAGACGTCCACTGCTGGACAAAGGCCTCCCTCAAAGATCTCCACAATTGCCGGTCTTGCGCTATCCGCATCCAGCGTTTTCCAGCGACCCGCACAAGATCATCGGTCCATCTTGTAGGGGGCCTGCCCACGCTGCGTCTTCCGGTTCGTGGTCGCCACTCGAGAACCTTTCTGCCCCAGCGGCCGTCGGCTCTACGAGCTATGTGCCCTGCCCACTGCCACTTCAGCTTGGCAATTCTTAGGGCTATGTCGGTGACTTTGGTTCGCCTGCGGATCTCATCATTTCTGATTCGATCTCGCAGGGAAACTCCAAGCATAGCCCTTTCCATTGCTCTTTGGGTGACCTTGAGCCGCCTGATAAGGCCCATAGTTAGCGACCACGTCTCTGTTCCGTAAGTCATCACTGGCAACACACACTGGTCGAAGACTTTTGACTTGAGACACTGCGGTATTTGGGACGAGAAGATATTACGTAGCTTCCCGAACGCTGCCCAGCCGAGTTGGATTCTACGATTGACCTCCTTTTCGAAGTTGGACCTACCTAGTTGGATGGTCTGTCCTAGGTAAATATAGTTCTCTACAACTTCGAGTGCAGAGTCTCCAACCTTAACTAGAGTGGGTGCAACATGGATGTTTGACATAATTTTCGTCTTACCCATGTTCATTTTCAGACCCACTTGTTGAGAGACTCTGCTGAGGCCATCGAGCATTGTACCGAGGTCGTCAAGGGTCTCAGCCATGACTACTATATCGTCGGCAAATCGAAGGTGGGTGATGTACTCGCCATTGACATTGATGCCAAAGCCTTTCCAGTCCAGAAGCTTGAAGACATCTTCCAATGCAGCGGTGAACAGTTTCGGAGATCTCTCTTTTTGTTTATATGTAAAAAAAAATATGTGTGGTGAAATCAAATAGTCAAAATTTATAAGTTGATTCCTTAGCTAATTTATTACATATATTAAACAAAATAAATAGTATAATACATAATATCAGGAAAAAAAAATCGTAATAAAAAGTTCTCCGCTTCAATAGTCAATGCCTCAATGTGACGCCCTGCAACGGTTAAGAATGCATTTTCCGTCCATGAGAATATCATATATCTATAGTTGAGTAATTCTGGATATCTTTTTAAATAATAATAATATCTAGGGACAATGTCACACAGATCATCCTAGCCCCAAACTAAGCAAAGCTTGTACTATGGGTACCAGGCGACTATATACATGCTTATATAGATAGATAAATACTTTAATACATAGAAAACATCCATGACTCAGAAACAAATATTCGTGCTCATCACACAAATATTTGCACTTACCGGGATTCGAATCCAGGACCACCAGCTTCGTAGGCAGGAGCACTACCAACTAGGCTACGGTGACCGTCTTTGCTATAGCAAACTGCGCGGGACAGAGGTGCATTCGGGCTACATTATTCGAGTGGCCGGCACTGCCAATAGGTGATGTTGATGTCGCGCCTGGACAAAGTATGTCCCGTGTCGTGGCACACGTAATTGTAATAGCATCAACAGCGAGGAGTAATATGTGTAGCCACGTATTAACCTGATGCCTAATCGCCATTGAGATTGGCCGCCATCACTGAAATTGGTTTCATTGTCCTCTGTATCCTCTGTACTTGGTTTCATTCATATATCAGTCTCATTTCTTTGCAAATCATCTAATGAAATTTTGATTTCTAATAACTTAGTTAAAAGGCATGTTAAATCTTAAGTGTCCATAATCCAAATGAGCGCTAAAACACTTTTACAACTATCATCATAAACTACTCAAACATGACTACAGAGTTAACGATGAGTTTCTGCGATGCAAGTGAAGAGTTGAAGCGACAATACTTTTACATTGACCTTGAACTACCAGTACATTTAATTGTGTTTCTAGTTATTGTATTTTTTTTAAAAGACAACGCCCGCTGTTCGAAATCTAATCCAGGCAACTCGCGATACAGGCGAGTTAATTTACAAACATATAATAGACGGACACATATTACATCTTGACTCAGAACAACTATTTATGGCTCACACAAATAGTAGTCCAGCGCGGGACTCGAACCTGCGACACGAAACGGTGAGGTGACTGTCTTAGCCGCTGCGCCACACGTGTAGTGTATTTTGAACGTTAGTCTAAAGCAAGCAAATGCATAACCAAGGATTAAATCGACTACATATAACTATAGTGACATAAGCACCTTAGTGTACAGATGCCAGCACATCAAGCTACCCCAATCTGTCCAATTTCCCCAATTGAAATTGAACCTTATGCTGTTGTGATAAATTTGAAAATCTATTAAAAAAATTACAGGTTGGGGTAGCTGGATGTGCTGGCGTCTATACAAATGAGAACCTTAAAACTTAAATGATAGAATTTTATACAATATGTTTGGTCCAAAGTATGTAACAAAATTTGTTATGTAGACACAAGAAGTTATGGGCATCGTTATCGTGAGACCACTTTACAACTGCATCTATGTCCTGTTGCACTGGCCTACACGTGTCGTAGACAGCGGTACCAGCACGGAGGATACACAGGTCATCGGCGAACATATAAGCAGTGCAGTGCTTCAGCGCAATGCACAAACTGTTCACATGCATGAGATAGCTGCTGATGGGTCCACATCCTGAGCCCTGCGGAATTCCGTACTGTGCTTCATCCACCTTGCCGCGGTAGCAGCGTGCGGTGATATAATCATTGAACCAATGGTTAAGTGGTTCTCCCACAACGCACTCCGCCATCGCGCCAAGGAGGGTGTCCGACTGTAAAGTGTCAAATGTTCTTTTATAATAAAAAAATACTGCTACAACAAAACCCCCAATAATACTTTAAGGCCTGAACCAGAATTTGAACTGCGCGTAAAAAGATCTAGTCACTATACCTATAAATACTCTACAACTCAATTAGAAGTTTAATAATAATATCCTCCTGGTTGAATTTCAGCTACGGCGGGTAACTACGCGACTACTTGAGACTAGCAATTTGCGCAGGACATATTATAGTGCACGAAAACATAGGGGCACTTTCTATTCCATCACTCTAATAAACCGATGGGACATCTAGCGACACGAAATGAAAGAGTCCAAGTACTTAACGTAACTTAACGTGCTCTCTAAGGCACGTGGGTGTAAATACCACCAACTGCAATACTTTAGGCTGATACTGAGAAATTATTCTTTACGGAACAATCCCAAAATTCACTTATTGGCACGACCCGGGATTCGAACTTAGGAACTCATTAGCTGCGGTTGAACACGGTACCGCTAGACCAGTGAGACGGAAGTTTTAACAATATTTAAAGCGTTGATTTAAAAAAAATCGATAGACAACTTACTCTGTGAGAGACTTGTGAGAAATAACCATCAAATAATATTTGAATACTCATATTTCACTCTTAACGCCAACGGTAAAGATTTTACCCCTAATCATTGTTTCATTAGGTATAAAAGGGCTGAAAATAATATTATATTAATGTAACCATTTTCCAATCACGAACTAAGTGACTATCTCTCAAGGAAAAGTTTATCAACAGTTCCACTTAGGCCTCAAACGACACTTATTTAAGCAAAGAGGCTTACTCAAAAATCTCGAGCCTACCGCCCGTGCCTACCTTTTAATATTCCTGATTAAATTAATGTTTCCGACCATTCTCTTCTTCCATCTCTACGTTTTAATTACTGTTAGGATTTCTTTTGTGAAATTATATCTAATGGTTACTTCTACTTTTTTGTTAAAAACAGATGTAAATAATGAAGAGGCATTTAACATCTGACTTTTTGAAATTAGGATTGACCTCAATAAAGTGACAGTGATGGATAGTATTGAATTTTAGGGGTCCATTCCATGTCAATTACCTTGAGTCTCATCCCAGTTTTAGGTACGTTTTTGGCCAAACTCCAACGACCACTCTCAACAGTATTATGAGATTATTATGTCTTTATAAATAAAATAACAACACTTTTTCAAAGTAAAATATTTTGCTTTGTTTTCATCAGTAGTACTTACCTTTGTTTTAAACCTAAATCAAATTGAAATATTGATATCTTTAGCGAAGTTATACAGTCAATACCTACGTCAGTTATTAATACTGTCTAAATTGATTTATTTATTAAAACTTATTTCACTTTTTGAATATACATTTTATAGAACATTTATTTTGTTAAAGTGTATTACACTGCGAATCACAGCAAAACACAGATCCTTATTTATTATACTTTAACACACGGAAACGCCTTATACAATTACGACATAAGTATTTACCACTAAATAAACAAATACTTAATTAATGACTGACTTAAAATCATTAATAATAATATAATACCCTTTCACATTATTCACTTACTGACATCTGATCCTAAACTATGCAGAGCTATACTATGGAAACCAGATGACTGATATACTTTATATACTACCTATACCTTTTTTTTGAATGTACAAACTTATATAGATAATTACACCCAGACTAAAGACAAACAGACATATTCATTCTCATAAATATCTAATGGGTGTAATTAGTTTCCATATTACAACCTCTGCTTAGTTGGGGATCAGATGGCCGTGTGTGAATAATGTCCCAGGATATTATATTACATATTATATTTGATTGTAACTATGTATCGTATATTATATCATTTTAACGAGGGTTTCATTAGAATTATACATGTTATATAATCCCTAATTTATTTTATGATTACTGTCTAACTGCACGGCAAGGGCCTCCTCCAACAATCAGAGGGTATAGGCCAAAGTCGTATATGTATAGCGTATGTATACAATAAAATAAAATTAAAAAGGTTTTTATTCACGTAGACTTTAAAAAAGCGCTTGTTAATACTCAGAACATGTTTGTAGTAATATAGTTATTATTTCTAGTTACTTATTACAGATATTTAAGTACACGGAATGTTAAAACATTTATACAATTTATTTTATAATGGTAGTGATATTTAACTTGCTTGTATTAAGTTATTGTCAGGGATATTATGTTGAGTTGAAGTTTTTAATATTATGTATTGAAATGTTTTTTTACTACATATTGTCCGAATGGTTCTGTCTATATTAAGGTATGAATTCAGTATTATTGTTATAATGGACCTTGTGATTAAAACGACGGTCGCGCTTTAATGCTACCACCGAATCCAATGCGCCCCAACTGAGAAGACCAAGACAAACAAACTGCAGGTTCATCTACTACCGGTTTCAACACGGCCCAGTTGAGACGGTCCGGCGAAACATACTCAAGCGGGCAATATGATCCAAATATCTAGATGCACTGGGAACTATTGCTTCAAACACGTTCTGAACATTTCCAAGCACTATTTTAAAGTATACGTGAGTAAAAACCTGTTTTATTTTAGTCCACCACGCAGGTTGGCAACAATCATTTTTATATTATTTTGGTGAACTCTCAGGCAGTTTTTCGTAAAGCGTTTCCCTTCACCTTTTTAATTACAAGATATTTAATTAACTTTTAAGTAAATTATGTATATTATAAGATATACTAGCTGTTCCCGCGACTTCGTGCGCGTGTTAATTTTGTGTTTTAGTAAAATAATTGACTTTTTCTAAAATAAAAGTAGCCTAAGTTACTCCTTATTACATCAGCTACCTGCCAATAGTCCCGTCAAAATCGGTCCAGCCGTTTCAGAGATTAGCCGGAACAAAAAGACAGACAGACAGACAAAAATTGTAAAAAATGTTATTTTGGTGTATGTACCGTATATATATTCATATTTATGTAGTAAAAACCGGTTATTTCAATATTACAAACAGACACTCCAATTTTATTTATTTGTATCGATTATTGATTTGAGGCTCTCATAGCCAGATACTCTCACCGGTCCGTAACTGATTGGCGAGGCTAAGCAACTAGGCTCGCGGTGAGTCCATAGGTGGGTGTCCACCAAAGTGGTTCAATTTCTGAGCGTCTCCATGCTTTGGAGGGCCCGTTAAGCTGTCGGTCCCGGTTGTAGCCATTAGGCAACAGTCGTTAAGCCATGTCAGAGGCCTACTGGGCGGCTTGAACAACTCTGACACTAGGGAATAGGCCCATACGATAAGTAAGTAAAATGTAACCTTTAAAAATATAACTGAATCATCTTTTATTTATAACAATTAATATACACGAAATAGAAATCGGACCATCTCAAAAGCTTGCCATGAAAAAATAAGGATCTACTTGTTAAGGCTAGTAATTCTTCATCCAATTACAGGTTCAATTAATAACGGCTGAGATCCAACGCAAACTTATACAGTAGAAATATCCTGGCTACGGTATTTTCAATCCAATAGTGCATTTTCATCAAATACAATTCTTACCGATTGCACAATTGGATATGCGCTCTCTGATTAACTGTAGAAGTCAGGTAGGCTTGAACTCAGACTATGATTGAGTTTCGTTCCAACTCCGTTTTACATAGAATTATATAATGGTAATGGAAGGTATTCTATGCATTCGGAATATATTTAGGCATATATTTAGAATTGACCGTTTGGGTAAAATGTACACTTATCATTGTTTGCTTTTTTTTTTTAGCTAACTTTAATTGCTACTAGCCAATTCTTATGGTAGAATTGATTGATTTGCGTGGATAAAGTCGAGTGCCTAATACTTTTACTGTATTCTGACGTGTGTAGTAAAGGGTGCAAAAAGAAGTTTTACTTCAAAAAGTTATAAAAATATGTTGGTAATTTCCACCCTTTGGTTACTTTAGATGTGTCATACCAAATACATGTAAAGTGGCGTTACGTTGTGTGTTTTATTGTAAACGTCACTTATACTCCAAAAATATAAATATATGTACATATGTCCTTTTAAGAGGGCCTGCCCACGCTGCGTCTTCCTATTCGTGGTCGACAGTCGGTGACTGACCCAACTTTAACAGGATATAGCTAATGCTAGCTACTTAATCTTTGTCTTTCATTTTGGGAATCAAATTCTACCACTTCCGTAGACTTGGGTCAAGGAACTAATGCCATATGGCTCGAGATATCGCTAAACGGTAGGAACTGCAAGTGAGATAGATAATAGCGGTTTTGTTCTACGACTACGATATTTCTTTTTATTTGTTAGGTAATGCTTTATTAATGGCCCCATATAACTTGATAACAATAAACTCTTCAAATCAGACAACAAACTAAGGATTTATAAAAAAGTTGAAGTATGTTGTAACTTTTCAAAAGATTTAAAAAGGAGAATGTTATCAGTTTGAGTTTTTCATAAACATTAATTGAAATGAACTAATCTTAGATTTTGGAATAACTCTTAAATACCTGATGAATTTTGTACAACAGCTGCATTGTATTACTTCTGCATAACATGGAGTTACATAATAATCTAATATTTTTCCTCTCCTAGCTGCCAGAGTTACCGAATTCGATGGTAGAATCATGAAATTATGTTGATCCTTCTTCGTACAAAGGTTTCTTATAGGAACGTGAAAATTAAGCAGTTAGGCTGGTTGGTTGGTCTAGAGGTTGCTGCTAAGGACAGAGGTTGTGCGTTGGATCCATTGTGAAGACCACAATTATTTGTTTGGTGTCTGGATGTAATAATTTATCTATAATAATACATGTATTTATAAATATATAAGTAAGTTTATCAGTTGTCTGGTTGCCATAGTACAGGTTCTGTCTAGTTTAGGAACAGATGACAGTATGTTAGTTGCCCCAAGATATTTATTTATTACTAGCTGTGCCCGCGACTTCGTCCGCGTGTTAATTAGTTTATTTCGTTTTTTTAGTAAAATAAAAACATTTTCTAAAATAAAAGTAGCCTAAGTTACTCCTTATTACATCAGCTACCTGCCAATAAAAGTCCCGTCAAAATCGGTCCAGCCATTTCAGAGATTAGCCGGAACAAACAGACAGAGAGACAGACAAAAATTGTAAACAATGTTATGTTGGTGTATGTACCGTATATATTCATATTTATGTAGTAAAAACCGGCTGTTTCAATATTACAAACAGACACTCCAATTTTATTTATTTGTATATGGATGTATGGATTTATTACACGTATAGATGACTAGGGAAGTACCTCCATTCTACTGAATAAACTCAAAGTAACAACATTATTTCGTTTGTGGTGTGGTCCTGTGCGAGAGTAAAGTCACTGAAGCCTAATGGGGAGGGGCGATAGGTCAGCAACACGTGAATGATGCCACGTGTGTCTTACTTACCATCAGGTGGTCTGTATATTTATTTTCAGACTTTTATAAGATAAAACTATGTCATTACTATGTGTGGTGACGGCGACAGTCTGCTGTGTGGTGACGGCGACAAATATCAGAATCAGAATATCATCACCCCATCTCATCCCGTGGGGGGCGTAGAAGTCGACC
Source organism: Pseudoips prasinana (assembly GCA_951640165.1). Lineage (NCBI taxonomy): Eukaryota > Metazoa > Arthropoda > Insecta > Lepidoptera > Nolidae > Pseudoips > Pseudoips prasinana. The sequence goes on along the minus strand of OX621243.1, from coordinate 37,848,021 downwards.
CGAGGGAATATCTACCAGAGGACGGGAAGCAGCTTCCTTCTGAGTACTACGACCATCATACTGCGATCGCCAACCCGCCTGCCAAGCGTGGCGATTATGGCATATCCCCTCAAGATGATTCTTGAGGGAGGCTTGTCCAGCAGTGCACTTATTTAAGCTGTAATGATGATATCATTACTATTATGGTTATTACCAACTATTATGGAGACAGGACACTGATAAAACGAAATTTAAATTTAAGGTAAAAACACACCTATTATATTTAACTTAATGCATCATGTAATGTTATTAAGAAAAACAGTTGCTGTACAGAGACTCGATCCTACAGTCAAACCGGTAACATGGTTTCGTGGGACATATGCATAAACTGTTATAATATATTTGTAAATTAAAAACTTAAGAGGTGTCAAGGTACACCCGGATGGAAGAAGTTATTTCTTATTATTTATTATGTACAAAAAACCTGTATACACTCAACAAAAATAATCGTCGCGACACCACACTGTTCAATGCAAAATAGAAATGAAAATATCTGGCTTGCTTTCTATAAGAGAGAGAGAGAGAGTGAGAGACAGACAGAGAAACATGCGCACGCCGCACAGCTGCTAAAAGTGTCGTGACAACTTTTCGTAAGAATTTTTTCCGTCTAGCCCCCTTTCACAACGCGCGATAAGGAACTTCGTCTAAAAAAAAAATCGCTGCAGCTTGTACCTCCCGCCACATATTATAACTATACGCTCTATATCTTGGTCGCTAGTGATTTACGTAATGAAAGCTCTAACTTTGTTATCCTTCATTTTATTACAGAAAGATGTTCCGCGTTAAACGTAGAATTGAATTTGCACTGGTCTACAGAAGAATTTGCATGTAGCTCGTTTAGTTTGCCATTGATTTCGTTTTGTTGCGTTTGGGTTTAAATTAAAACAAGAGAACATTATGGTTACACATTTTAAAAGCGGTGGCTTTCTTTTCTTTCTGTGTTCAAGTCTTGGCAGTTAACCGGGTTAGAACTGTGCTTGAGATAAGCACTGTATCGTGCTTTTAAATAACAGATATATAATGATGGATTAACATTATACAGAACTAGCTGTGCATTGCGGTTTTGAACTAAAACTTTTTAATTTATGTGTTAATCCAGGGTGTTAGCTAACTAGATACCAAATTTGATTCAAGTCAGCCCCAGCAGTTTAGACGTGAAGAAGTAACAAACATACACACTCACATACTCACAAACTTTCGCCTTTATAATATTAGTGTGAGGTTATGCCGATATACTAAACATAGAAGTTAATTCAAAGGTAAGACTGTGCTTCAGACACACTTTGTACCATGCTTTTAAATTACGTTACGTAATTTGTAATGATGAATGACATTGCTATGCCAATATACCAGACATAGAAGTTAATTAAAATTAATTACTTTTAATTAAAATTTACTTTTGTTTTTACGTATTTTATATCGACATAGCATTCTATTCATATTACATATAATGTTACTAAAACGTACATATATTTACTAAGTTACTTATAAAACCCCTTATTTTAATTTTTTTAATAAAGAATTTCAGAGAGAGGTACCTAACTCTTTGCCGAAAAAAATTGGCTACTGTGTGATTATAAAGAAATCTATCCACCTGATGTATTTACATGAAAATTGGTATACAAATGTCTTATTGAATAACTCATTTTAGTAAAAAATATCCTATATTTTATCCTAAAGTTAATAGGGAGAAAGTCACGGGCATAATTTAGTTATTAAATATATCAAACTGTGGCAGAAAAATTCCTTTGTCTCTACAGAAAATGGTGACACATTAGATCATTTCCGGAAACTGAGAATGTTCCGTCTTTCTCCTGTCGTACAATAGGGAGGACGTTTATTTATGTTTATTGTTAATATATACTTGGCAATATATCACTTTATTTCTCCAAGGAAAGTTATTTAAGAATAACATTTAGGGGAGGTTTTATTATTTTGGGGCTCAAAATCAGAAAACATCGTGAATTATTTATGTCGATATCGCCTAAAAACATTCAGTCAGTCAGTTTTTTGTTAACTAATAATAGCGTCACAGGCAGCACGCAACAGAGAAATATTGTAATCGAATACAATCATTAGCTTTGGCGTGGTTGGTAGATACGCTGCCTTTCACGTTGCTGGTCGTGGGTTCGATTCCCACCCGGGACAGATAGTTGTGTGCAACAGACATGTTCATTGTCTATTTGTCCTGAGTCTGGGTGTATATTATCTATATAAGTACCTATGTATTTACAAAAAAAAATAGTATATCAGTTATCTGATTTCCATAGTACAAAGTCTGTTTAGTTTGGGATCAGATGGCCGTGTATGAATAATGTCCGAGGATATTATTATGATTAATGTCTATTTGAGTCGGCTCCAAGTCTAGATACCAGAATTATTCAAGAGACTGCTATCTGATCTCGTAACCCGTACATATCCAGTAAGTAAGAAGGTTAGACCAGATAATTGTTTAGTATTGATAACGCCTTAAATTATTCTTCAAGGCAAGAAGTGCAATATCACAGTCAATGAACTCAAATATTTTTTAAACAAATAGATTGCTTGGAGTGGAATTAGATCTCACTGGTCGAATTTTGGCTAACGCAGCCAGTTTTAATGGAGTCAAGCTATCTATGCGGGACATATACCTAGTTCCCAAGTGCGTGCGCAAACACAGGGGCACTTCTTATTCCATTACTCACATCATCCGAGAGGACGACCAGCAACTCGACCGGAAAGAGGTCATGTACATGACCTACTATAGCTTTACGTACTCTACGATGCACGTGGTTGTAAATACAATCAACTCCCAAGGTTGATAATGAAAAATTTTTTTTTACAGAGAAACCCTAAATTTGGCTTAAGCCCGAACCGAAAGTTGAACCAATTTTAGAAAATATATTATTGTAACACATTTTTTAAAAGTAGTTCAATTTTATGTACTGTTCGAGCTCTCTGTATACCCCACTATTGCCGGTGTAAGCCGTTAGTTATTTCTTTATACCATTTATTATTATAAACAATTTAAACCGTAAATAGTGTAACATTATTTAAGTCGCACGTTGTCAATTTGCTGAGTCTCCGCACAACTTGAAGGTGCTAAAGTTTTTGAAACAGAAACTGCAAACACAATTTCGTGATCTCGAATTCGTAGTTCGAATGCATTACCTTCTGTAAAACCAAGATTCGAGCATTTGTTCTGTCGATACGTATAAAATAAACGACAAAGCGAAAGGTTTGGGTGAAACCGTAGAACAGAGGGTGAAAATGACAGTTTACCGAAAATAATTACCCATTAACTCTTCGAGAGCCACATTGTTCTGAATCTTCCGGAGTTCAAATGTAAAACTAGTTAATTCTCTACAGTGAAACTGGACTGGATTCAAAAGCTTTAGTGTCTAGTGGATATATTTAGTCCGCTCATTCCTTTATATGGGAAGTGGTCGGTGGCTTTAAAGGAAAAATTGCAACTGAAGCCCTAGCGCAATTCAGGAATTCAGGAAAACTTGTGCTAACGGATCACTGCCATCTCAATAAGAACCTGGCTATATTAGGCATTGGCAACGCATAAGACTGTAAATTCTGCGATAATACATGTAGGAACGGAATGTTATGCTTTATGAAGCGTAATAATTGTAAACATGATGGAGTGAGAATGAAAGTATTAAGCGTGAAAGAGATAAATAGATTGAAGTGAAGGATGTGATGTCTGTAAGACGCTACGTAAAAGACGTATAAAATAAACCGAAGAGAATCCGAAGGATCCAACTTTTATATTGGCTCCTAGTAAACTAATCCCACACATATATGAAACATTACTCGACAAGTTATGCCCATGTGTGCAAATGATGCATAACGTAACACCATCCTGGAATAACATCTACTGTTCTAGAATATAGTAACGACAAAAAATCGCAAAAAAAATCATGGAAAAATCTTTCTTCATCACTGATGATGATAATAGAAAACCAATATAATTTACAGCGAAAAGGCATGCAACCAATATAATGCCAATGAAGAATTTCCGTTGGACTTCCCTATAGTTTAAAAGCTTACATTAACTCCTGTTTTAATGTTTCTGTAGATGGCAGTGGTTGGCAAATGCTTGCTTTTCACGCCGGAGGTCGTGGGTTCGTTTCCCATCCAGGATAGCTATTTGTGTGCATTGACATGTCTGTTTGTCCTGAATCTGGGTGTAAATATTTTTATAAGTATGTATTTCCAGAGAAAAGTAGTATATGTAGTGTATCAATTATCTGGTTTCCATAGTACAATCTCTGCTTAGTTTGGGATCAGATGTGTGTAAATAATGCGCCGGGATATTATTATTATTGAATTATTAAACCCATTTTTAAAGATATATAAAAGAAACAAAATATATAGAAGCAAACTAGATAGAGCCTGTACCAAATAAGTGAAACACACATTTATATAAATATCGTAGATAAATTACACCATCTGGGTGTAACTTACAGAACGAACAGTCGTGCTCATCACACAAAGTTTAAACTGGGTGGCAATCAAACCCACGACCTCTAGGGTCACTAACAACTAGACCAACCATCCAGTATTTTTTTAATATAATGACAAATCACCTCGAGCCTGCCTTTTAGCTGTGTACTAAAATTCTTATCAATAGTTTTCGGTAAGCTATCACCTACCATAAAATAACTCCGATTCCTCACGTCGCAAGATAACGTGCTATACTTTATATCGCGCCCGTAAGTTACCAGAAATGGTTGCTAAGTTTAAACTTCTGTTTTGCTGCACCGGATGAAATGGCGCTTTTTCATTTCCTTTTCAAAAATTCCGTTGAGTTGACATTTGGCAATTTTTCTTTATTACGTATTTCTCATTTTATTTGGATTCAACTCACAGAGGAACTTATAGTGGGTAGTTACCATCATTATATCTGGCCTGGTATCGTTCAACTGCTGAATATACCCTCCAAAGGTTTCTATAACGTTGTCATTTGGAGGGATTTGCCGTAGTCACCGGCATGCGATTTGGCGACCGCAGTTAGGTGGTAGTTTTTTTATTATTATTTACAAGGAATATACATTATATGTGCATTAACATGTTTGTTTGTTCTGAGGCTGGATTTAACCATCTTTATAAGTCTGTATTTACAACTCAAAAGTAGAAAATGTATGGCTTACTTTCTAGCGGTGATATGACGTTGTACGGAGTTCATTCTTATATCAAAATAATGTTCGAAATTTATAACCGGCTACCTGGTATATCCTTTAGTCGCTTTTTATGACACCTTCGGTATGGTATGGAGTGGCCCTATTATTATTTCTCGCCCGGAATCTTAGGCTAGTTACCGGAATTGATAAAACGATTCCTTCCTGATTTGAACCCAGCACCTCTTTATATAGGTACAGTTGAACACGCCACTAGATTAATAAGGTACTTAGTTCAATAATAACAAGGCTAATCCCACTTGTTTCATCTATACATATAATAAAATCGTAGGACAGTCAAAACTGCACATTGAAAATTTTTTTAAAGGATACTTGGGGCGTGATCTGCTATCGATATCGAAGCCAAAAATATAGTTTTTAGAATTTTTGTCTGTTTGTCTGTATGTATGTCCGGGCTAAACTCAAAAAGTACTAAATGGATTTACTTCAAATTTTAGATGAATATTACTAAGAGGTCGGGTCAAAATATAGGCTACATATTGTCACGCTATCACCTACGGGGGAGGAGCTGTGTTAATTTACAAAATTAAACGCGGGTAAAACCGCGGGGCACAGCTAGTACCAAATAAAACCATACAGGTTCGATCTACAGCAATTCAAAATCTATTTTTATCTTATCATTAAACTAAAACCTGTATTAATAGAGTCCTGAAGTACGTATTTATTGGGACCAGTAACTGAGATGGTTACAGCGACTGCCAAGTCTGACGTAAGAATGTCTATAAGAATTGGTATAAATGTTGTCATATTTTTTTTTCCAATTTATATCAAATATCCATGCTCAACATTCCAAAATGCATACCGAACAAGTATATACTGCGCGATCTAAGGCTCAATTCTGTAAAACGGGAAATCGCTGTTCGAAGTTTTAAATACCACCAAAAACTAACGCTTCATGTTAATGCTCTAGCTGCCAAATTAACCGGTTCTGGAAATACTCATCACACAAGACTGAGGAGGAACAGTTTTTGAATCTTATTAACCGATTCCCCAAGTGAGAGTGGTGAATGGACAACTCCTCACTGCTAAAAAAAAGAAAACAGACATGGTCCGACAACGAAACAGCTAAATGTCTATGACAGATTGCTAAGCTAAGAAGGATATAAAAAAAAATATTTCAAAGTAATTATGAAATTACTGTGATAGGTATATATCGTAATAATTTGTTTGTTTCAAGCACAAAAAGAATAACAGAGCCACAGAGCCAGTGTCGTGTCTGTATGCGAACAGCGCAAGATCGGCAATTGTGGAGATATTTGGGGGAGGTCTTTGTCCAGCAGTGGACATCTTTCGGCTGATATGATGATCATGATGATGAGCCAGTTTCGTAAAAGGCGCCTGGCGGCAGTGATACCTGTGTACTAGCTACCACCTAACTACGGTCGTCAACAAGCGCGGTGACTAAGGCAAACCCCATCCATATAGCCTTTGGGAAAGGCCTATGTCCAGCAGTGACAATTCACAATAACTTAATACAAGCTAGCTAAATGTCACTACCATTATAAAATAAATTGTATAAATGTTTTAACATTCCGTGTACCTAAATATCTGTAATATGTAACTAGAAATAATAACTGTATTACTACAAACATGGTCTGACTATTTACAAGCGCTTTAAAGTCTACGTGAATAAAAACCTTTTTTTATTTTATCAGACTGATAAAATAAATAAATAAAATAAAAAAGGTTTTTATTCACGTAGACTTTAAAAAAGCGCTTGTAAATAGTCAGAACATGTTTGTAGTAATACAGTTATTATTTCTAGTTACTTATTACAGATATTTAGGTACACGGAATGTTAAAACATTTATACAATTTATTTTATAATGGTAGTGTCATTTAGCTAGCTTGTATTAAGTTATTGTTAAGGAGATTATGTTTAGGTTTAATTATTGAAATTTATATTTTAGTACATATTGTCTGAATGGTTCTGTCTATTTTAAGATATGAATTCAGTATTATTATTATACAGACCTTGTGTTTAAAACGACGATCGCGCTTTAATGCTGATGATGTGATGTAGGTATGTATTTGGAAATATATAAGTATGTATTGTCTGGTTGTTATAGTATCAGCTGGCAGTGTTTTAGTTGTCCGAAGCAATTTATATTTACTTACGTAGTATGGTAGAAATCCTGCTGGCATATATTTCAGTTTGAACACGTTCTCGAAATAGCAAATCTAGCTTAGTTAATCTAAACATAACTTTAGTAGCGTAGCAAGCGGCTACAGAACTGTAGCAGACGTAGTAGTCTATATTGTAACAACCCCACAAACTGTAGGTAAACTATTAATTGTCCAACTGGGCACAACTAATTTGGATTACAGATTTGGGAGGAAAGTCTCCAGTTTCCAATGCAAATTATGGGCAATACAAGAAACTATGTTGTGTCTAAATTCTAATTGAGGCGACGATGGAGGTTCCTCTGTGTTTACAATTTGGGACATTTAATTGAGCACTTTAAGGGGTACGAAAAGCTTTTGCCTTTACTTACAGCGGGAAGAAATCAAATTCCTCTTTAGATCTCGTCCCAATTCCTATTGAGGTCATTTTCCATTTCTAAGTCTAAATAAATCGTCATTGGAGTGTATATAGGAGTTTTTTTTAAATAGTGTAGGGTAACCTGGTCTAGGAGCACGCATAAGGTACAAAATATTCAAAAAAAAAACTTGTGTGTACTTATGTACACGCGTTAGAAGTTATACTTCTTAATATACAACTTGAACATAGTTATCAATTTTCATACCACCTAGAACTAACTTCATGCTGTTAAATTTTTTGGTGTCGGTGTGCGCGCGCATCGTAAAAATTCACTCTCATCATTTTTCTACATCGCGCCAAAAGAAGTATAACTTCAAAAATAAAAATGCTATTTAGGAGATCAATAAGGTATTTATTACGCTCAAAATTTAAACATCTATTATAAAGAAAATAAAAAACAATGAAAATTACGTTTTATCTCTCAAAATAACAAAAATAATCATAAATGGGAATCATAAGAAATAATCATAAGAGTACGCGCCTACGTCGATAAGAGTACGCGGGTCTTCAATAATTTTTATTTATATTGCAGAGGCGGCAAATAAAATTTCCTTGACCTTCATATGTCGTACAAGCCTCGTGCCACCATTTGTTTCTATGTAGTATGTGTTCTATGTAGATTTCAGTACATGCTGGGCATCTCAAAACCTTTCCTTTTTTGGCCCATTTAGGATTACCCTAGGTTAAGCAACTAGGCAATCAGTCAGTTCATAGGTGGGTGACCGCCAAAGTGTTTTAATTTCTGAGCATCTCCGTGCTTCGGAGGGCATGTTAAGCAGTCGGTAGTGCCCTTATGCAGCAGTCGTCTAGCCATATCAAAAGCCTAATGGGCGGCTTCAACAACTGACACTAGGGTAACCACTGCCGATTCGATAAGTAAGTAAGTATTGCTTCTTTTTCATTAATAGTTGTTTGGTCTCGTTCTTAACTGTTGCGACTAGTTATCAGAATTAATAGAGCATCTGCTATCTCACATTGAAACCCGTAAAGAGCTGCTAAACAAGATAAAAAAATAATAAATATCTTGGGACAACTAAAACTCTGCTTTCTAGTTTCCCGTAGTCACCGCGCTTGGCATGCAAGTTGGAGATTGACTGTGTCACGGGGTACCTTGTAGTTAGTCGCCTTTTACGACAACCACGGGGGTTTGGGGTAGTCGGTTCTTTCTAGGCCGGAAACCATACCAAGGTATTTTGTTAGCCGTCACGTAATCAAGCCGGTATTACTTAATAACAAAATCTTACAAGAGCACGTAAATCCATTGACTAATCTCGTTTCATTTTACCAAATCAAAAACTATAATAAGAGTTTAGGTAGATTTTTTTTTATCGGGACTAGTCCCTCCCTCTTACCCACCACTGCAACTCCTGTAAACCAGGATCAACAGTGGCACACAATGAAACTGACACTGAGCGGTGAAGCTCAGGCATGTCCCGGGGAATCGCTTTAACTGTCTTGGATCCCGCAACGAATATAATCAGAAACAGAAAAAAGGAGGAGTTAGAAAATGAATAGTTCCACTTCCCTCCAGAGCAAAGCGGGAGACAGAATGATCTAAAGAGGCTATAGCCTCATAAAATGAGAGATTTGCAACTAGAGAAGCCAGCTGCAAAAGCACCGAGGATCAATTTAAGGGTCCTAAGTGAGCTGTTATTTTTGATTCCAATAGTAGGTATGGCAAAAGCGCTTAAACGCACGGAAGTTGTTCCTTGTTGCTACAAGATCCGTATAATAAAATACTCCAGATTCCAGATTAGGTAGATTTATAACAAATTTAAGTTAGTTAATAACTTGACCTTCAGTAACTTGAACTTATCATATATTTAGAAATTTTAGCCATATACCTCTATACTACACAAAACTAGATCAGTATGTAACTAAAATAAACCAACCATAATTCCTGTCGTTTCTCTCGTCACAGCAAATGAATCATCATCAATCAAAATCCATCAAACTACTCATAGGAATGAATGCATACGCCTCGCACATACTCTTACTAATGGGAATTGACATGAAAATGGCATTAGCGACGAAACATTGTTCATCCGTTTTGTTGCTGATTTAAGCTTTCGGAATTTCGTCGAACACTAAAACTACAGCCTGTGTAGACTGGCAAATGTGGATAGGAAATCGTTGCCTTTGTGGAATTTAGTGTTATTTTTGGTCAAAAGTGATGTGTTTAGGTTAGTTCCAAAATATGTCCAGTATCTTTAAGAAGTACACTTTATTGTATAAGGAATAAACACAATTCAATATACATATAAAAATATTTTGCGTTTGGCGGCCTTATCACTAGAAGCGATCTCTTCCAGGCAACCTATTTGCGTTAGATGGACCAACATTTCATTTCAATTGATAATGGTAGCAAAATGTGTACGAATTTATTGGAAATTCTTATTTCCAATAAATTCGTATACATTTTACATACTTTATTATTCGTATACATTTTTGTAAGATAACTTACGAATATAATATACGTAAGAATAATACTTATTTACAGTACTACTATATAAGTACATACACAGCATATAATATATAAATATATAAACGAGTGGTGCAGTGGCTTAGACAGTCGCCTCGCCGCTTCGTGTCGCGGGTTCGAGTCCCGCACTGGACAAATATTTGTGTGACCCATAAATAGTTGTTCTGAGTCTGGATGTGATTTGTGTCCGTCCATTATATGTTTGTAAAGTACCCCGAGACACAGGGATTAGATTCCACAGAGCGGGCGTTGCCTTTAAAAAAATAAATAATGTTACAAAATCATCATCACCAGACCGATATCGTCAATTGCTTGAAATCGCCTCCTCGAAAGGTTTCTATAACGTTGCCATTTGAAGCGGTTTGCCATAGTCACTGCGCTTGGCAAGCGAGTTGGTGACTGAAGTTAGGTGGTATTTTTTTTATACGGGACTAGTGCCTCCCTCTTATCCACCACAGCAACTCCTGTAAGCCAGGATCAACAGTGGCACACAATAATATAATAATAATATAATATATATAGGGACAATGTCATACAGATCATCCTAGCCCCAAACTAAGCAAAGCTTGTACTATGGGTACCAGGCGACGATATACATACTTATAGAGATAGATAAATACTTAAATACATAGAAAACATCCATGACTCAGAAACAAATATTCGTGCTCATCACACAAATATTTGCATTTACCGGGATTCGAACAATGAAATGACACTGAGCGGTGAGGCTCAGGCATGTCCCGGGAATCGCTTTAACGGTCTTGGATCCCGCGACGAGTTAGGTGGTAGCTAGAACACAGGTTTCGCCCCCGCCAGACTACGGTGTATCTCTTAGGCGCCTTTTACGACACCCACGGGATGATATAGGGTGGCACTGTTATTCTTTCTAAGTTTAAAACAAATAAATTTTAAGGACAGATATTTTTGTGCATAAACATATCTGTTTGTCTTGAGGCTGGATGTAACCATCTATATAAGTACAAAATGTAGTATATTAGTTATCTGGTTTCCATAGTACAAGTTCTACTTACGAGTAGTTTGGGATCGGATAGCCGTGTGTAAATAATGTTGCAGGATATTAATATTATTTTATACAACCGTTACGAGTAAGTAGTACTTTGTAGTAATCGTTAAATTGAGATAACGTATCTCAATTTAACTATTATTAATAATAACGACTTTATTATAACTATTATTAAGAATATTCTTATCGAAATTAGTATTCAGCATATGTACAATTAGCATATTAATATAAGGCAATTTTGTATAAGGTCTTAACATATGTCATTACTGGATAGTCCCAATAACACTTTTTACCCAGGATTTGAAACCAGCACCTCATTGTCTACAGTTGAACACGCTCCCGCCTACCGCTGGATCAACAAAAAGGTCCACTAACTTCCAATAACAACATGAATAATCCCACTCGTTTCATTCGAAATAAAAACCAAGCAGGTTCAACATATAGCGATCTAAAATCTCTTTTGACATCATATCACAAAACTCAAACAATACAAGTATCACTATGCTAAACGGGCGCTTCTGTCGATAGGAGAGTATCCGAGTAGCAAATGAAAAAAATAGAATACAAAATCTCCACATTGACATCGTTCCGTTCAATTTTCGTGATCCCAACGTACAGACGGATAGGACCAAATGGGAAAAAACGTCCGACTAGCTATCTGGAGTCTACAGTGAGTGCGATAAAAACTAACTGGCAAATTTATTTTTAGGCTAAAATCGCCTTTTTTTATCTGCTATTTAGAAACGGGACTGATGCGTTTCCCCGGATTTTTGGGGACTGAATATTTTTTATTTGAAGTGTATTTGATTTTTTAGAATGAATTTTTGTGTGCAAAGCTAACTGTTAAAAACCTCGTAGTAATTAGCAACCTCAACGAAGTAGCCCACAACGTTCCACATATTATACTGCTCCATGGTGTATTCAAGCATAAGTACATACATGCTTGTACTCTTTGACGAAATAGTGAAGTTTATTCACCACTTGGTTATTGATATACACTTGTACTAGTCAACCTCACAATAATATCAAAAAAAAACTTGTGTGTACGTCTTATGTACACGCGTTAGAAGTTATACTTCTTAATATACAACTTGAACATAGTTATCAATTTTCATACCACCTAGAACTAACTTCATGCTGTTATTTTTACGATGCGCGCGCACGATGCGCGCGCATCGTAAAAATAACAGCATCATAAAAATTCACTCTCATACCACCTAGAACTAACTTCATGCTGTTAAATTTTTTGGTGTCGGTGTGCGCGCGCATCGTAAAAATTCACTCTCATAATTTTTCTCCATCGCGCCAAAAGAAGTATAACTTCAAAAATTGAACTAGTCCGTCCGTGCGGTCTGTTTTATCACTTTTTTTAAATCCTTAAATAAACAGCAAATAACAAGTCACGTAGCTATTATTTTTTAAATTTAGTACCATTATATTAAAATTAAAATTTACCTTTGACACCGACTAGTTGCCTAGCGCAGTAGGCTCTTAACCAGTAGCTTATCTAAAGCGACTAATACCGGAGGTCACTTATAAGCGGCTTTCCTCTCATAATCCAAATGACACGATTTGGGGGAAATCAAGCATATTAATGATAGGTTTACTAACTCTAAGAGGCACGCAGGTGTAACACACTTTAGATTCATCACTTTTTTATCTATCTCAGGATTTGGACTTCATTGCCTGTGGTCAAAGACGCTACTGCGAGGGAATCATAATGGAGATTAAAAACAAAAATTAATAGCAAAAATAACTTATTCTGGATATGGCTCTATTGATATACCATTTCCTTTCATGTAAAATCGGAGAACTTGCTCTAAAATATTAATATTCCTGTTCATAATAGATACCGTCAGCAACATAAGCCGTACAAAACTAAACTATTATCTCCCCCTATTATAACGTGATAAACAGCAAGTGATACCTGGCAATGATTGTTCTGAGTATGAAGAAAAGATAAGGCTTTATGTTATTTCCGCCATGCTTGTCAAAATGGGTACTTGCAAGTACCTGTAGTAAAAAAACTGGCAGATATTATATAAAAAAAACTACATGATATGGCTAGTATAATATACAACAGAAACTGTTAAAAGACTGATATTTCTGTAATATCATTACATCTCTTTCCAGTAATTAATTTAATTTATTAATATTATAAAATAAATTTAATAAATGTTTTAACAATCTGTGTCCCTAAATACCTATAATATGTAACTGGATATATTATGTATACTGAACTGTATTACTACAAATATGTTCTGACTATTTACAAGCGCTTTTTAAAAGTCTACGTGAATAAAAACCTTTTTTTATTTTATTTATTTATTTAGTATCAGGATCTAATGAAAAATACAAAAGATTCTTAGAACAGTCAATCTAATACTCGTAAAACTGTTTCTCGGAAGCCCAGAATTGGTCCATTGGTATTTTATTTCAGTACTACACAGCTAAATTAAATTGACAAAATGAAACTTATCCCGTAATTCTTATAAGATGTACCTTAAAAAATAATGTTAACGTAATTTAAATTTGTGAAGTTAGTTTTTCTGACTGAATTTTGTAAGAATAAAAATGAAAAACTATATTTGAATGTTATTGTTAATATTATTATTATTACGTACATCACAATTATTTTGACGAAATAGATGAAAATGGTTCTGAGCGAGCCCACATACCAGTAAATATGTAAAATACAAGACTAAAAATAAAAAACGAAAAACTATAGCAAAAGAAGACAAAAAAAACAAGCCCGGAGTTTCTTTGTGGCTTTCTTCACCGGGTCGTCCATCGTCCGGTTAGTTCCTAAGTTACACCCTCATTTAGAATCCCATCTTTTTACTTCAGCGACCTCCTGAGCTGTGGCTCAAAGTCCACAGGTCACTCAAATTAAGTCGCTTAAATTAAGTTTCTGGTTGAGAGCATTCTGCGGTAACCTCTCTGTTCATTGTCTTATTTTTTTAATTTTCATATTCTAGTACCAAAATTTAAAAAAAATCTTAGTAACTTGTTGTTAGTATTTATTTGAGGATTAAAATAAAAAAAAATATGTGTAATGATGAAAATACACAGACCGCACAGTCCCTTTTAAGTCAATTCTTTTTGTTACTGTATTTGATTATGTTTATGTATTGCATTTTGAGTTCGATAAGTATAAGTGTATGTTAATACCCAATTGCTGAATAAATGTCATTATTTAATTATTTAAATTGACGCCATTGCTGGTGATTTTCTCTTTTAAACCACAGGACCACCAAACAGTACAGGAATGGAGCATATATAGCACTCTAAAATTGCAAAACTGTCAAATTGACAAAATGCTAAAACTGTCAAATTGATAAAAATTGCGTTCTGTTTCTGCTCACCGTACTGTCTTTAAGTAAACTTTAAAGGGTTAAAACCTTTGACCAGTGAATTTGAACAGTGGAAGTAATGAGTGAAGATGAATATTTACTTGGTTAGTCTTGGAAGAGTCGTTTCGAGACATGGGCTCATGTGTGCCATAAATAACTTTGCTTGAGGTTGAATTTTCGTGTTATAGACTGTAATAATAATAATATTAACCACCGGCGGCCTAGGGCGCATAACCCCGCCGCGCCGGGGGAGCTCTGTTTTTTATGTATTTATTTGTGTATAACTGTTTTTTTTTTATTAATTTAAAACTTTAGCACAACGCTGTACAAGGCGGACTTAATGCCAGAGGCATTCTCTACCAGTCAACCTTAGAGTGATGCAGAGAAAAGCTTGGTAGGTGCACTATAAATTGTAATGTGTGAAGGTGAAAAATCCTATACTAATATACAAGATGTGTACTTACATAGAATATATTAATACTTATTACATAAACTTATATATATTTATAAATAAATATAAGTATAATATAAACATATATATATTAAAATATGACAATACTATTGAGCAGATTCTGCCAATTTTTTTTTCATCAAATGCGGACGGGTTATCTTTTTAAAAGAGAAACGACTCTTTGCCATCCTGATTTCCGTAGGAAGAGAGTTCGAGAGGAGAATGGACTGTACGAAAAAGGAAGAATGAATAGAATCAGTACGATGAAGAGGACAATGAAGAAGACGGTTGTGAGTAGACCGAAGGTTTTTATTATGCTGAGTATGTAGATATTTAAATTGACAAGTTAAATATAGAGGAGAAGAAGGATAATCTAATAAGGAGAACAGGGTGGTTAAGGCTCTTAAAGTTCTACGCTGGCGAATAGACTTGAGCTGAGCTCGATAGCTACTCACATGGTCGTATTTACGAAGATTGAAAATGAATTTATAATAGGTCTTTACCTATGAAATTGCCGTTTTGTATGAAAAAATTTAAACGAATATTTTTCATGAATTTTTTTATTTGTATTAATCGAAGTAATCACCCATGCAATCAATGCATCTTTGCCATCGCAGTGGCAGTTTATTGATGCTCTTCTTAAAGAAATCAGCTGGACGGGAGGCAACAAGTTCTTCAAAGGCATTTTGTACTGCCTCTCGGGTATTGAATTTTTTTCCCGCCAAGAAGTTATCCAAATTCTGGAAAAAGTAGTAGTCTGTAGGCGCAAGGTCTGGTGAGTAGGGCGGATGACGGAGAGCTTCCAACCCCAGTTCTTGCAACTTGGAGACCGTCTGCTGTGCAGTATGAGGTCGCGCGTTGTCGTGCAGGAGCAGCGGAGACGAGCGATTGACCAATGCTGGTTGGAGATGCGCCAGCTTCTCCATCATTGTGCTCAGTTCTTCACAGTACACATCTGCAGTAATGCTCACCCCGTTTGGTAAGAAGCTGTGATGAATCACACCGGCGCTAGACCACCAAACAGTGACCATCACTTTTCTAGGGGTAAGTTTTCGTTTAGGGCATTGTTTAGGTGCTGAACCAGAATCCAACCAACTTGCTGAGCGCTTGCGGTTATCAAACAGAATCCATTTTTCATCGCAGGTAACAATGCGGTTCAAAATTCCTTCATTTGTGTGTCTGTTGAGCAGTGCAAGGCACGTCTCGACGCGTACTTCGCGCTGGCGATCATTGAGTTCGTGGGGCACCCATTTGTCAAGCTTTTTTACCTTGCCAATTTGACGCAAATGGACCAATATTGTTTTGACGCTAACGTCGAAAGCTGCTGCTAATTCAGCCGTAGATTGTGTATCATCAGCTTCCACAACCGCCTTTAATTCGTCATTGTCGACCAAAGTCTTCGGACGACCGCGAGGTTCATTTTTCAGGTCGAAATTTCCAGAACGGAAGCGAGCAAACCAATAACAGGTGGTGCGTTGGTTTGTAGTGTTAGCTCCGTAAACGTCGTTGATGTTGCGTGCCGCTTGTGCCGCGTTGCTGCCACGACGGTACTCATATTCCATAATTACTCGAATTTTTAACGTATCCATGATGACGAAAAAGATTGAAATGCGATGAAAATGTAACACTAATCAATAAAGAAATGACTACTTTTGGAAAAAAGAATCCATGTTTTTAAAATAAAATTAATTTGAAATTAGAATTCTTAGCCAAACAAAAATTATTTTGATTTGAAATGGCCAGTACTGCAGAACGGCAATTTCATAGGTAAAGACCTAATATATCAATTTTATTAGAATAAATATGTATAAAATAGTAAAGTGAATATTTCGGCTGCAGCGACCAATCTCAAGGGAAACTAGCTTAATACTCGGTGCACACTTTATTCTCTCACTCATATAACCACGACACGACTGAAGAAGGACCAGGCGCAAGACCAACAGTTTAACATTGTCATCTGGTATAGCGTACTATACCTACTTTGCTGTGTGGTAAGGAATATCATCTTATTCCGTGGGGGCGTGAAGTTTATCCCGAATATAATTTTTACCAGCAAACGGACAACAATAACTCTCTGAGCGCAGAATCGCAATCGCAGAACTATACCGCCTTGCGAAGAATTGTAATTCTGATTATTTTTGCACTTGCGATTCTGAATAGTTCTACGCTTTGCGAACAGATGTAGAACGCTGACGGCCAACCCTAATTGATTGAAGACGCACTATTAGTGCACTATTACTTTCTATACATGGTGGCCGAGGAGTTGACGTTCAATCCCAAAACTTAGATACTTTATGATGAGGAGTAACGGAATCATAAACCATAATCTCCTATTTAATTATTTTTTGATACTTTGAAAAATTATCAGTTCTGAGCTGAAACCCTAATTTTGAACTTTCGAATACATTTTAAGTCAGTTCTGTAATGATTCGATATAATTATCACAAAAAAACTGAACTAGAAATTGTCAACAGAACGAGAATAAAATTGAAAACTGATGTTAGGTGAAATTTACGAAAAAATCATTAAAAATAATCTATCTCGGAAACCACGAAAAATCGTAGAACATACATACATGGGGGTGATTCGGATTACCTTCTTATAAGGTATTTAAATTTTGCGTTTGAATGTCAACTCCTCCGCCACCCTATACATGCAGCAGTTAGCAACCCGTCTACTAAGCGCCAACTTAAGCACTTAATAGACGGGATTAACAGTAGTGGATGTCTTTCGGCCTACATGATGATGATCTTTGCTTTATCGACTATATATGGCCTTTGCGTCTGTTACAGACGATTTAAAGGTAGTGATTATTCTAGTGTCAGAGTTGTTCAAGCCACCCAATAGGCCTCTGACATGTCTTTACGACTACAACTTGGACAACTTAACATTCCTAGCCAAGTGAGAAAATCTACAGAGATTGAACTACTTTGGCGGTCAAGCGTCTATAGGCTGACCGCCTACCTAGGCGCCTAACATTAGCAATTACTTACCAACCCGTAAGAATATTTAGATATGATGGTCATAAAATGATATTTTTTTTTAAACGGGACTAGTACTTCCTTCTTACCCACCACTGCAATTCCTGTAAGCCAGGATCAACAGTGGCACACAATGAAATGACACTAAGCGGTGAGACTCAGGCATGTCCCGGGGAATCGCTTTAACTGTCTTGGATCCCGCAACGAATTTAATCATAAATAATTAAAAGGAGGAGTTAGAAAACGAATTGTTCTATTTCCCTCCAGAGCAAAGCGGACCGACTTGGACCGAGAGCTTAACGTACTTTGCAAAGTGCGAAAACGTACAGAGAGTAAACTACTTTAGCGGTCACCTGTCTATAGGCTGACCACCTACCTAGGCCCTTAACCTCAGCAATCACTTACGCATCGGTGAGAATATTTAGATATGATAGTGATATCACGATATATCATGGTGATACATACAGTGTTCAACGAAATTAGGGATCATCATATCATCCGAAAGACGTCCACTGCTGGACAAAAGCATCCCCCAAAGATCTCCACAATTGCCGGTCTTGTGCTATTCGCATCCAGCAGTTTCTAGCGTCCGGCACAAGAACATCGGTCCATCTTGTAGGGGGCCTGTCCAGTGTCCACGCTGTGTCTTCCGTTTCATGGTTGCCACTGGAGAACCTTTCTGACCCAACGGCCGTCGGTCCTACGAGATATGCCGTATATTTGCATAATAAAGGTTTTATAAATTTTTTGCTCACGTCTCCGCTAAAGCAGTCAGAATCACATAAGTTAGTGTATGAAATGTAATTGATGTTAATCTAGTATTTAAATTATTTTATCTAATTGAAATTGTATGAATCTCATTTATATTATTATTTTGTAATTTAATGCTATTTTTTTTCTCGACATATTTAGGTACATATTTATATCTTCTTCACTATATTAAATTCTTTTTATTTGTATTATTAATGTATTTAGTTTATCAAATATCTGTTATTTCATTTCATTTTATCATAGTATGTAGTGGGGGTTAACTATCCGTGCACCCCACAGTCGGGCGCTATCAGAATATCAGCGCTGTCGCAATATTGCGACGGCCAATGCTGAGATAGATGCCTTTTCACCTAGAACGGACTAACGAATATTAAGTATAAGATTTTCATTGTTTGTTTTTCTGTTATTGTATAATTTCATTGTTATGTCCGTCCTGGTAATGAATAAATAAATGATTTTTTATTTCTTTTTTTCTTTCAATGTGCCCCGCCCACTGCCAATTCGGTTTTGCAAATTAGGGATCAGCGTAATAAATATCAATGAAAATTCCTACTTCATTCTAAAACGAACGTCGATCCACAAGTGCCTAATACCTTTGCTTTCCTTTAACAATAAATCACCCTGAGAAAAAAGGTTTCAAATACAAATAGGTAAGTATGTGAGCCAAAAACTTAGGCCAAATAAATATTAATGCGGCGCAAGTTGAAAGACAGAATGTCGACGGATCCACTCCCTGACATGACAAGCCAGGGCTAAGTAGCAAAGTTTGGAACTCTTGGACGGTGGATCTCAAAGTTCAGTGACCCCTATCTCTATCATTCTTAATACTAAAGAACAATTCTGAAACCTAATCATCATCATCATATCAGCCGAAAGACGTCCACTGCTGGACAAAGGCCTCCCCCAAAGATCTCCACAATTGCCGGTCTTGCGCTATCCGCATCCAGCGATTTCCAGCGACCCGCACAAGATCATCGGTCCATCTTGTAGGGGGCCTGCCCACGCTGCGTCTTCCGGTTCGTGGTCGCCACTCGAGAACCTTTCTGCCCCAACGGCCGTCGGCTCTACGAGCTATGTACCCTGCCCACTGCCACTTCAGCTTGGCAATTCTTCGGGCTATGTCGGTGACTTTGGTTCGCCTGCGGATTTCGACATTTCTGATGCGATCCCGCAGGGAAACTCCGAGCATAGCCCTCTCCATTGCTCTTTGGGTGACCTTGAGCCTTCTAATAAGGCCCATAGTGAGCGACCACGTCTCTGTTCCGTATGTCATCACTGGCAACACACACTGGTCGAAGACTTTCGACTTGAGACACTGCGGTATTTTGGACGAGAAGATGTTACGTAGCTTCCCGAACGCTGCCCGTCCGAGTTGGATTCTACGATTGACCTCCTTCTCGAAGTTGGACCTACCTAGTTGGATGGTCTGTCCTAGGTAAATATAGTTCTCTACAACTTCGAGTGCAGAGTCACCAACTTTCAATTGAGTGGGTGCAACATGGACGTTTGACATGATTTTCGTCTTATCCATGTTCATTTTCAGACCCACTTGTTGAGAGACTCTGCTGAGGTCATCGAGCATTGTACCGAGGTCTTCCATGGTCTCAGCCATGACTACGATATCATCGGCAAATCGAAGGTGATCGACATTGATGCCAAAGCCTTTCCAGTCCAGAAGCTTGAAGACGTCTTCCAATGCAGCGGTGAACAGTTTCGGAGATATAACATCTCCCTGTCTCACGCCTCGCTGCAAGTGGATAGGTTTCGAGATCTGGTCCTGGAGTCGCACTGACATAGTGGCGTTTTCATACAAGCACTTTATCACCTCGATATACCGGTAGTCAATTTGGCACCTTATGAGAGACCTCAGCACGGCCCATGTTTCGATAGAATCAAAGGCTTTCTCATAGTCCACAAACGCTAAGCACAGTGGCTTGTTATACTCTTCGGTCTTCTGTATAACTTGCCGCAGCGTATGTATGTGGTCTATGGTGCTAAAGCCTTTTCGGAAACCGGCTTGTTCGGGAGGCTGGAAGTCGTCAAACCTGCGCGTGAGACGGTTCGTAACGACCCTCGAAAACAACTTGTAAACATGGCTCAGCAGTGTGATGGGTCTATAATTCTTCAATAGGGTTTTGTCGCCCTTTTTGAAGAAGAGCACCACCACACTTCTGTGCCATGCTTGTGGCGTTTGACCATCTAGTATGACGGAGTTAAATAACTTCTGAAGGGCCCGTAGGATTGGTGTACCACCCGCCTTCAGAAGCTCTGCTGTAACTCCATCATCACCAGGCGCCTTGTTGTTCTTGAGTTGTTTGAGAGCCATTCTAATCTCGTACAGGCTGACGTCCGGGATGTCTTCGGTGTAATGTCGGGTTAGTCGTGCTCTGGGATCTGAGGCATGACTTTTGACAGGTGGCTGTGTTGTCGTATATAACTGTCCGTAGAACTTCTCGATCTCTCCCAGCAACTCAGGTTTAGACGTGACGATTCTACCATCCTCAGTCTTCAGCTTCGTCAGTTGGCTCTGTCCAACAGACAGAGCTCTTGCGAACACTTTGGAGCCTTTATTCCGCTCAATGGCCTCTTTAATACTAATTGTATTAAATTGCCGCGTGTCGCGAGTCAAAGACTTTGAGATCTGTCTGTTGAGCTGCCGATATCTGGTAGCATCATCTGAGGATGTCAGAACCATTTTCCGTCTATCTTCCATAAGTTGCAGGGTAAAGTCAGAGATCTTTTTAGTTCTGTTTGTACGGCGGGCCTTGAAGACCTTAGACCCAGCCGTATGGACAATTTCTACGAGCCTGTCATAGTATGAGTCCACTTCCTCGCAGTCTGCTAAGCATTCGAAACGGTTTTGCAGTTCGAGCTGAAATGGTTCGGGGTTTTGGACGTGGATAGGTAAAGGTCGGAGCGTAGACTTTATCAGTCGGGACCTCTGGAGTTTGACATTAAGGTTCAATGAGCCTCTGGCCAGTCTGTGATCGCTCCCAGTTTTAACCGCATTGATCACGGAGACATCATTGAACATCTGTCGTCTCGTCGACAAGATAAAGTCTATCTCATTTTTAGTTTTACCATCCGGGCTCACCCAGGTCCATTTGCGGTGATCCGGCTTCCTGAAGAAGGAATTCATCATAAAGAGTCCCTCCTTCTCCATGAAGTCGGCCAACATTTGGCCCCGTGGGTTCCGGTCACCAGTTCCAAATTGCCCCACTCTCAGCTCATTACCGAATCGTTTGCCCAGCTTCGCGTTAAAGTCCCCCATGACCACAGTGAAATAGGAGCTAGAGGTATGTATGGCTCTGGATATGTCCTCATACATAACCTCGACTTCATCGTCGGAGTGTGTCGAAGTGGATGCGTATACCTGTATAACCTTCAACGAATACCGCTTGGTGATTCTGAGTATAAGGTACGCAACCCTCGTCGACACACTCTCGATTTTCACTAGGTTGTTCACGAGGGACTTGTGGACTATGAACCCGACACCACCTTGGGATATTTGGTCACCCTCCCGGTAATAGAGCAGGTTTCCGGATTTCAGTATTATCGAGTCCTCCCCCTCTCTTCGGACTTCAGATAATCCTACAATATCCCAATGTAACCTGCTCAATTCTTCCTCCAGTTCGGTTATCTTCTCGTCGGACCGCAGTGTACGTGTGTTATATGTTGCCAGGGCCAGAGGTCGTCGGTGTTGGTAACGCGGAATCTGCCGGGGATTCTTAGCACCCCCTGCCCTGCCGTAACCACGGCTGTTACCACGGCTGGGAATAGCAGGGCTGCCGGGGACTGGGGGCCGCGGTTTGGTTGTGTCCATCATTTGAGGGGATTTGCCATAATCGCCACGCTTGGCAGACGGGTTGGCGATCGCAGTAAGGTGGACATGGTACTCAGGAGAACGCTGCTGCCCGTTCTCTGGTATATATTCCCTCGGGACGACTTTTACGTCCCCCCACGGGATGAGAGGGGGTGGTGATATTCTTAGGCCGTCACCACACAGCAAGCTGAAACCTAATAGGACTCTGAAAAAATGGCCTTCACTTAAAAGTGATTATATTGAAATTTAAAATCTTGTCTAAACTCTTATTGACTACATTTAGCGGTCACGTAATTAGTTAATTTTATTGGTCAAATACCAAGGTTTCGGCTTAAATTCTTGAAAAAAAAAATTATGGAGTCAGATATATCTAATTTTAAAATAAAACTATAATTAAAAAATCCAAAGTTAATAAAATAATAATTATCATTAAATCGATTTAAAAATCAATTGTTATTTAAAATCGAATCGGTTACTATTCTATATCTTAAACTGTTAAAAAGATAAAAAACCGGCCAAGTGCGAGTCGGACTCGCCCATGAAGGGTTCTGTAGCAGCAAGTATTTCTGTTGAATAAATTAAAGGTAAATTGCGGTTTACGACGTATTATAAAACACTTCTTACTAGATCTTGTTCAAACCAATTTTCGGTGGAAGTTTGCATAGTAATCATCATATCAGCCAAAAGACGTTCACTGCTGGACAAAGGCCTCCACCAAAGATTTCCACAATTGCCGGTCTTGCGCTATCCGCAACATCAAATACTTTTTTTAGTTTTATCATTCTCTTATTTTAGAAGTTACAGGGGGAGGGGGGACACTCATTTTACCACTTTGGTAGTGTCTCTCGCACAAACGATTCAGTTTAGAAAAAATATATTAGAAACCTCTATATCATTTTGAAGACCTATCCATAGATACCCCAAATGTATGGGTACGATGAAAAAAAGAAAAGTTTCAAATCTATGTATGGGGAACCCCCAAAATTATAGCACAAGGAAAAAAAGTGGCTGTGACATACGGACGGGCAGACAGACAGACAGACTGACATGACAAATCTATAAGGGTTCCGTTTTTTGCCATTTGGCTACGGAACCCTAAAAACAAATTGACAAAGTATAATAAGTACAATCTACGATATCGCCTCAAAACACAGACACGATGTCTAATGTAGACAAAGCTATTACCAACCCCTTGAAATAAATATATTCTATATTCTAATTACATTATTTTTTATTACAATCATTCGACTTATTTATTCTAAAAATTTTCAGTTTGTGACTCAATTTGAACAATTTATTATAAAAATCTACATTGGCTCATAACGGCAAAATCTATTATAGAAATATGTGTAATAAAGTTAAAATCTTTCTTATTTTCTGTAGCTAAAATAAAGAATGATCAACATGATTTATCCAACTTTGACATTCACTGCCCGTATCAATGAGACTCACATTCATCTTGGTATTGGATCGGTCCTTATAAGTCACTGACATAGAAATTTCGTTAGGTCCTGGCGATTTAGCCTGGTGGTTTAGTTTTCTCTCTTATTGAAAGCCTTTTAAAGGTCTTAGAAATCTGATTTGATATTGATTGTTTAAAACGATTAACTTAAACTAAACGGAGGTCTATCCTAGTAAGTAACACTGAAGGTTCATTATTTTATGCTTCAATGAAAAATACATGTTTAATTGCTGATCACTATAAGAGGCTGATGGTGCGTCGAAAAAGCTCTTTTAGGGTTCCGTACCCAAAGGGTAAAACGGTACCCTATTACTAAGACTTCGCTGTCTGTCTGTCTGTCCGTCTGTCACCAGGTTGTATCTCATGAACCGTGATGGTTAGACAGTTGAAAGAACAATGGCAAGTTCCCATACTTCATTTTACCTGACATCGAATCGTAGCGTCTATGTTGAGAAAAATATGAAAACTATAGGGCTTTCATTACTTGACATAATCACAGTTTTTTTTTTTGTTTGAGAAGGTCACAGAAAAAATATATTTACATTTTTATATTTTGAGGTTATGATGTCAACATGAAAGTAAAATGCGCCCTGCCTAACCACAATTCAATATCTACCTAGAAACTCATACATTTCTAGCGTAACGCAGTCTTAAGCAAACCTTTATGCTTCGGGATATATTGAGGCCTATATAACAATACCTAGAAACTCATACATTTCTAGCGTAACGCAGTCTTAAGCAAACCTTTATGCTTCGGGATATATTGAGGCCTATATAACTAATCTAGAAGAGGGCATTAGTTAACGACCTATATGCAGTGATCGAATTATAGGCCTTATTTAAAGTGAGACTACTAATGATTTATGAAACAGATACCCGGGTGACGCGCGCAACCAACGCGACGACGCGACGTGGCGACGCATGAGCCTGCTCAGTAACCTACGTACCTATATAGGTACCAGTAACATATGTATATCGTCTACCAACGCAGTTAGATCTAATTAAATCTAACTATTTATCGTTGGCTTTCACAATAGCTAAAAATATTTTTTCACACCGACTGGTATTTTCGCCGATTAGCGCCTGTAGACAAACGCTTTATTGTATTTGTTTACGAGTTAAAGTCAGTTTTATATTAACCACGATCGCATTATTAAAGCAGAGCGGAGGGGTGACAAGGAAACGTAAACAGAAGACTGACGAAAATTGTATTCCATTGGTTACTTTCCTCAAGAAGACAAGACAAGAAGCCTAATAGAGGTTAAATAAAACAGTCGTCAATATTTTAAATATATTTTATTCATCTTCTCTAACAACTATGTCATCCAAGAATTCTGCCGGAGCTGATACATTTGTTTGATGCCTAGCCCATCCAAGATACCACACGAGCGTCATAAGATGTGCGCAACAACCTACAGTACGCCGACCAACTAAACAGTTGCAGCAGTATTCAGCTATGCCTGATCTGCCTGTATTATTATTATTTTCTATCAAAATATAGACAAAGTACTTCTTGCTCGATACATGTCTCGATTGTATTTTGCCTCTTATTAAAGTGGTTTCTCCATTGCCTCGTAAGCTGTATTCAGAGGAATTCAATCTTTCACTGCACACTTCAATCCTATATCCGCCATGAAAACGTATATGCTCGCCATAATATGAGCAGGCTTGACGTATTTGATACGTTCCAAAGGCGAACAATATTAAGTCTCTATAATCTAATGTAGGAAAGACCATTACATTATGTCGGTCTGCTGTGAGACTTTGGAAGTTGGCTGATCGTCGGTTCATATTATAAATTTCTACCACATTTGCCAGATTATTTTCCAAGTTAATTCTTTCGTTAATTATATTTAATATTTCATTAGCATACTCATTATTTCTTAGGCGAGCGCCAAACTTATTTAATAAAGCTGCTGCTATTTGGAAATTCTCCATCATGTGTGGTAGAGATCTATGAAAATACTCCTGCCTTAATATCTTGTAATCTCGTTTAATGTAACCATTTACAACCTCTACCACCCATCTACAAATGGTGATGCAGCGGCTTTGGTTAGCTTGAGCTGTAGTCAACTGATGCTCACCTTCTAACAGGGAGTGTGGCATATATGTGCGATAACCACATTCTTCCAATAAGCTAATGCTGTCTCTAAATCCTCTGTCTAATATAAAAACATCATTCTCTCTGAAATACAGCCTTAGAGGAGATGTTTCAACACTAAATAAGGATGTCATTATGTCAGCATCTGAGGTTGTTGCCTTGTATGGGCCAAAACAATCCACAATATAACCATCACTAGCAACAATTAAGAAAGGTTTTAATAAATTCCTATATTTATGTAGTGAATAGGTGTCTTTTTGGAACATGTAATTAGAACTTTTATTTATGTATATATATGTACCATCACAAATTACTATTATGTTATTTTCATTTCCATATAAACCATTTGGAATGATTAAATTATGGGTTAGCAACTGCTCCCGGGATAAATGTGTTATACCTAAGTATCTCGGCACAGTCTTGTATAAGCACTTCCCGGACTCGGTCCATCAGGGTTTCCAAGGTACGACGTGGCTTTTGCACTAAAGTTGCAATCCGTTCATCGGAGTCTCCAGTTCTCATCTTTATTAACAAAGACACAAGTCCTAGTCTTCCCCCTTTAATTTCTAAAATTCTTGGTACTTCTTCTAGAAGTAGATGGAATTTTTCTTTAGACAATCCTACCCAGTATGCGAAAATCCTTTCATCCATTTCTTGGAGGTTGTCAAAATCTACAGTAGGATTAAAAGCGTTAACAAATGAAAATATATGTTGAACATGTTCTGCATTAAATGTATTAATACTGTTTTCTGATTGATATAAACTGTCCCAAGAATTTCTAGCTAAATGGTCCCCACAAACACGAGCTAATTTTGGCAAATAATATTTGTGATTGCTCAAAATAATTGCACGTAATTGGTCAGAAATGCCATGCAATGTCCCAGTATTACTGCAATTGGTAAACACACAATGATTACCAGTGTTGGCCGCCCTCTTATATTCTGGTAATATAATATTTTCTAGTACGTTTGGCCTAGCAGTTTCTTCAGTTTGTGGACTCTCAGGGGTTTCATTATCCTGTGGTATTTGGGGTGTTGCTGCAGGTGATCTCATTTCATCAACAATATTGATACGGAGAGCTTCTCTCTTAGTGCGCAACCAACAGGCATGACACACTCTATCTGAAGGTGTCAGCTGCAATGAAAGTAAATCAAAATTAGGAAACATATACAGGTAATTCAATTACAAGATAAACAGAATTTGCTTTCTTTCTTTTTGTAACCATTCAGGTCATTTCAGGTTTATAATTTTTTATTTATATACTTCAAAAATAACATATACATTATTTATATTGAGCAAATACAAAATATGTAATAAGGAAACAGACCAAAGAAATATTTTTTTAAATTAATAAGACAAAGTCAAAGATCAATTCTTTCATACCTGTCGTGGTTCTATTTTCATTCAATAATAATAATAATAATATTTATCATGTTCTGTTGCAGTTCTGTTGGGTTGTCTCTTAAAACTTTGTCATTTTGCTTTCTTGCAATTGAACAGCCACACAGAAGACACACATTAACATGGCCTCGTTGACTTGGTCCAGCTTGATTATCATTGGCAGTAATATTTTGCTGCAAATTCTGATTTACTGCAACCATTGAAAGTTCCCAACATGCTTCACAAACATAATCATCCTCAGTAATCTAAAAGTTAAGGAAAAGAATAATTATTAGCAATTAATGTAATTTAGCAATCTGTGTTGCCACCAGACTGGTGACTTGTGTTTGAGTTAAGTGCAAACTAGTTATATCTTAAACTAACACTGAAACAGATATTTACAATTTAGGAAATGAAAAGATATATCTGATTTTCTGCTATTTGGTATTTCTCCAGACATATATGCCAATGATGGCATTGATCTAATTATATTATGGAATAATAATAATAATCAGTTATTTATCCTCTCACAAAGATTTACAATACAGGAATGGTACCATCCCTAAGAATACACACTGATTGTACATTTTGTTAATTTATCTAGAGACCTACTTTGTGAGAGGCTGGTGCCTGTTGTAGATTTATTTTTAAATCTAAGAGTACTAAGTAAGTCTGGAAATAGCAAAATAAATATAAATAATACTTACAGATAAGTATTGTTAAAACTTACGATTTGTGGATAAACCCAGTTGCAGAGCACGCTACAAACTCTTGTGTTTTGATCTAAGATCCGATATCGCCGCAGGGTGTTGACGCAAATGTTACAATTCACGCACAAGATGCGTGTAGGCCTAAGACTATTCATTTTCGAGCACCCAACGATATACAAATCCTTAAGCACAATCGGTCCGTTTAGAGAAAGCAGTTGGTCGTTTATGCAGATAGGTAGTCCGTAAGAACGCACAAGTCGTCGTTTGGGGCAGAGAATCAAGTCCAAGGGGTATGCGAGGGTCAGAAATATAAATAAACCAACGAATAAAACAAAACAACAAGATACTCGTACTAAATACAATCAAGCACAGTATGTAGTTATCTATGGTGTAAATAGTACCGCGCTACACAGTTGTCAAAATGACGTTGTCATGACGAGAGGTGTTGCCATAACATTTTCTTTTATTTCCAATAATAATGGTGTTTAATAATATATAATATCAAATAATAAACCTAAACATGAAAAAATAAATGTGTTAGTAAAAATATTTTAAATTAATTTGTCAATTTCTTCGATCTACTTACTCACCATCTATTTCAATCGGATTTTATATTCATTATTTTCTAATAACAAAGTACACGTTTCCTTTTTGGTGGCAACTCTGGTACTTCAAGCCACGAACAAAACCATCACCGGATGTGATTTTAATCAAATACAAGTTAATTAATTAAATAATTTATCCTCGGCTTTTACATGTAAAATGAATTACGTGCAAAAACTGAACTAATTAAATGATTAAGTTTTGCATAAGTCAGATTTGTAGACGCTTCCTAAGACAGTCAGGTAAATATTCGCCATTGTTCTTTCACAGATGATGTATTTCTGTTGTCGCTATAACAAACAAAATAAAATAAATATTTAAGGCGGCTCCCATACAACAAACGCCAATTTTTTGCTATTTTTTTATAGATAATGGTACGGAACCCTTCGTGCGCGAGTCCGACTCGCACTTGGCTGGATTTTTTTTTCACCTGATGCGTTATGTTAGGCTATTATAGAAAAAGAACAAGAAGAAAACGTTTATTTAGGAATTGCACAGATAACAAGCATATCACCAAAAGAAATATTCATGCAAGCTCGAAATGGCTCCATCTAAGCATTTGCCACAACATTTTACTGTTTATAACACAGATTGTGCCCGGTGATTTTCACAGATAATTCAGGTGTCTCATAAAATAAAGTCATTTATTTATTTTTGTAAACTATCATATAGAAAAGAATAAAGTTAGAAACAATTACCCTAATAATAAATAGTCGGCGTTGGAAAGATAAAGTTTATCTGTACAAGTCTCAAGGATGTCTGTTGGACATCTAGAGACATCAGCGGGCTTGACTCACGTTTTATATTTTTTTGATGTGCCATATTTCTCAAAATAGTTTAGTGATGACCGGGTTGGTCTAGTGGTTAGTGACAATGACTGATAAGCTATAGGTAGGTCATAGGTTTGATTTCCACCGGGGACAAATTTTTGTATGAAGAACGTGATTTCTTGTCTACGTGTAATTTATTAATATCGTGTATGTATTAAGGACACATATTACAAAATCTATAAGTTATCAGTCGACTGTCTGTCATAGTACAAGCACTGCCTAATTTTGGCTGTGATGACAGTGGGTTAGTTGTCTCAAGATACTTATATTATAGCAGAATATATACCTCGTTCGTTTCCTCACTTAGAACAAATATTAACTTCCTTATTAAAATACGAAATCGTAAATGATACTTTGTATTTGTATCGGAATCATTCAAACAATGTTGCATTCATTTACAAAATAGCTCTAGCACGGGAATTGGAAACGATCTGTTTTTATCTGCCTTTTTATTTTGGTTTAGATTAACTATTTCCAATCTACATTGTATTAACTAAAACATCTATACAACAACAGTGAGTTAATCTACATACCCTAAAGCTAAATGATGTTGAAGATATTACTTAACCTAATTAATGTTTCTTGATATAGTTCATTACACACATTCTTCCTTTAGATTAATACCTAACAATCTTTTCTCTGATTATTTTTGATTTTACGAATCTTTAAGATTATTTATATTTAGTAGAACGATTAGTAGTAGAATCTTTTGATCCACCTGACTACCTCTACAAACAAAATAAAAATATGATTATTTTGAATTTTTATGAAAAAAAAAAACATTATTAGTGTAAATAATAGAAGGCCTGTGTGTAGCTCTGTTTATGGACCTGAGCAAGGCTTTCGATTTTGTGGGTCCCAAAAAACTTTTTAACAAATTGAAAAGGTATTTGTCTAATAAAACATACTGGTGCCAATTTTAACACAAACAAGCACAAGTAGCGATCTAGTGTACAATTACATTTAACAAGAATAAAATTTGATGTTTTTTTTGGTGGTGGTTGAAGATGAATGAAATACAAAAAGTAACGAGACTTTTTTATTTTGTTGTCGTACAAAGCAGTATTCTGGGGCCTTTACTTTTCCTCGCCTACATTAACTGTATGTCTAGTGTACCATTCACATCACATCCTCTAATAATACTGTTTTACCACAATAGTAATAGTCTTTAGTGCAAAGGATGTTACGACCCTTTAGAAAGATAAATAAATGATGGTTTTAATTTATTGATTGACTGGTAAACAACTTTAAAATAAATCTCAAAACAATCAAAATTATGACTTTGAACTAAAACTAACAATAATAAACCAGACATAGGTACGATATGGGGATACCAAATTTTCTAAAACTACAACTAAAAAGCTTTAGCATTCGAACTTTACAGAGACATAATTATCATGGAAAACACTCATTGACAGTGCATGTAAGCGGCTTAGTCAGTACTCCAATGCTCTATACAAACTTTGGGCAACTTTGACAAGTGCCTATAACGCTTATGTTATCGTTATGGTTTAATATACTGGAGAAATTAAATAATAAATTTTGACGTAGTCTTTGAATCTCCAAAAAGTTGTCTACCAGTCATAGTTATGTTAATTATATTATGAAAAGTCCCAAAAAGTTGTCTACCAGTCACAGTTATGTTAAAATACTGATAGCTACTAATCTTTGCACATTGACGACAACCAGTCTTTACATCTATGAGGTTGCCAGATTTGTTAAAATCATTTGTTTTCTATTTGACTCCCTAAACCGTATGAGGCACAGTACCAAAATTTGATTCAGGCCAAATAGAAAGAAACACATACATACATAGACTCACGCCTGTTTCCCAGCGGGGTAGGCAGAGACAACGGATTTCCATTTGTCACGATCTTTGCATACTTCTTTTGCCTCGTCATTATATTCTTCATACATGCTCGCCGGTTTAAGGTACTTCTGACCTGCCCTTTTTTGCTAACATCACCAATTTGGTCAGAGAATGTTCGACACACATACAATAAATAATTGTTAGGTATTATTTACAAATTTATTAGGTACAAATTTTACAGGAAAATAATGTCAGAAAGTTCAAAATTTAACTTCTCCAACTTTTAATTAATAAGGCGTACTATTCTCAAGAAGAGTGTTTGACGGATAAATTCAATATTTAAGTGAATGTCTTGTAGGTCAGACGTTATGATATTTTTGATTAATTTATGTCTTAATTGTAAATGTGAAATTGTTATTGACAAAAAAATTAATTTAAATACCTACTTAATTCTTTAAAAATAGTTTTAGGGAACATATTATTATGACTAGTTTAGTTAGCATTTCGATAAGTTACGACTGTGGGTAGAATAGTCTCGGCATCTGATCTGCCGACTACTTTTCGGACGCGACGGGCTATGCTGCATACTGTGCTTAGCGGGCTAAACGCCGGAGAAACTGGAGTGATATTTGTGCTGACGACATGTCATGACATTCTTTAATCAGAAATTATATTTAAATTAAATGGTATAACATTTTCTTTGAAAAAACAAATGAAAGTAATGAAAGGAAATTGTATGTTAAAGCAGTTTTAGATCAAAACGCAAAAGGCCGTGTGGTCAAACGCGTATTTATCCCGTTATCCCAAAATCCCTTAACACTTGATAAACGGTAAATTAATAGCACCTTTTTATGACAGGGGGAATGCTTATGCATGCCACCCGCCGTGGACTGCTTTTGGCGCCTGGTCCGGTGCCCACCTTTTGCGCCATGTCCGAGATAGTCGAGACACATTTCTTGTGAGAAATTAATAGTACCTAATAGATGAAACTGATAAATGAGATTCTAATTTAAATAATCCATTTAGGAAAAGTCATCGCTTTAAATTGAGAAAACTCATTTTAGTTTCACTTTATTAAAACCCAAACATATTAATTACCAAATGAAATGTTATCGTAGTAGCTATTACTTGCAATCATATATTCTACCAGAGCACGGGAGTAGTTAACCCAATTTCAAAGCAATTTCACTAAAAAACAATTTTGAATTATGTTGCGAATGGTATAAAACGTTGCTTCATTTTCGCTTCGGATTATAAGTTTAATATTTGTAAATTTGAAACAGTGAGATTCTGCACGTAAAGTTAGATTCGAAGCTCTGTTGTCATTTATATATATACTAGCTGTGCCCCGCGGTTTTACCCGCGTTAAATTTTATAAATTATCACAGCTCCTCCCCCGTAGGTGATAGCGTGATCATATGTAGCCTATATGTTGACCCGACCTCTTAGTAATATTCATGCAAAATTTGAAGCAAATCCATGCAGTACTTTTTGAGTTTATCCCGGACATACATACAGAAAAACAGACACACAGACAAAAATTCTAAAAACTATATTCTTGGCTTCAACTTCGATTGTAGATCACGCCCCAAGTATCCTTTAAAAAAAATATTCAATGTACAGTTTTGACTTTCCTACGATTTTATTATATGTATAGATTTCTATTATATACTAGCTGCGCCCCGCGGTTTTACCCGCGTTAAGTTTTATAAATTATCACAGCCCCTCCCCCGTAGGTGATAGAGTGATAATATGTAGCTATGACCTACGGGAGAGTAGCTGTGGTAATTTTATTTTAGTTTAACGCGGGTAAAACCGCGGTGCACAGCTAGTATTAGTATGGATGAAAGGCTATGGCATTATTTTTCCAAATAATTCCTCCTAAAGGGGGGAAAAGGGGATATATAGGGGGCTTTTTTTGTGTAAACCGCTGAATCGATTAGATAATATGTGCGCGTATATAGACGACAGTTACTTTTCATTATTTTGTACGACAACAACCTTACGGGGTAATTCTTGTAGAAAATTAAACAGATTATTATCACAATCAGCCTCATTGTGTCAACAAAAGTTTACGAAACTCCTTAACTGAGGTTCCTCAAGTTCAAGTTCACTTTATAATGAATTAGGTGACAGGCTGAGATGAAACTAAATTAGTTGTAAATGAATTCAATTGTGTTCGCGTTTCTTGCCCAGCCTCCAGGGTGACAGTTGTTTGATTCCAAGTTTATACAAATATCTAGTTAATTTATTTCATGAGGGGTCCTTTTAATTGTCTATGTTAGCTTTGAAGGGTGTCGGTCTGTTTTCTGTTTAGTTAAAATAGGCCAAAAGACATGATATTGATGTGGCAAGACACGACAATATGTAGTAAAAATATAGCTAACATTTAAAATTTCGTTAATAAAACCTAAACATGATCCTTGACAATAACTTATATAGCTAAATATCGTTACTATTATAAAATAAATCTTATTGTAAATTATTTCCTACAATCCGTGTACCCAAATATCTATATGTACCTAGAAATAATTATATATTACTACAAACACGTTCTGACTATTTACAAACGCTTTTTTAAAGTCTACGTGAATAAAACCTTTTTTATTTTTTATTTTATTTTATCTAGCAGAGTGTCTGCGGGTGGGTATGTCGAACTTGTATCCAGGTCTTTGGTTTGTCTTGTCACTACGAGTAATGTTTCACTCATTTTAAAGGATAGGTCCCCAATTCTGTTAGTTTTATTATTTTATTAGAAGTATGCTGCCATGCCGGTCTTGCGCTATCCGCATCCAGCGATTTCCAGCGACCAGCACAAGATCATCGGTCCATCTTGTAGGGGGCCTGCCCACGCTGCGTCTTCCGGTTCGTGGTCGCCACTCGAGTACCTTTCTGCCCCAGCGGCCGTCGGCTCTACGAGCTATGTGCCTTGCCCACTGCCACTTCAGCTCAGCAATTCTTACGGCTATGTCGGTTACTTTGGTTCGCCTGCGGATCTCAACATTTTTGATTCGATCTCGCAGGGAAACTCCAAGCATAGCCCTTTCCATTGCTCTTTGGGTGACCTTGAGCCGCCTGATAAGACCCATAGTGAGGGACCACGTCTCTGTTCGGTAAGTCATTACTGGCAACACACACTGGTCGAAGACTTTCGACTTGAGAGACTGCGGTATTTGTGGAGATCTTTGGGGGAGGCCTTTGTCCAGCAGTGGACGTCTTTCGGCTGATATGATGATGATGATGATGATGCTGCCATGAGAAAATCGAACGTTATCTCGTACTTAAAACATTGAAGAAACCTGCTAGCTTGAGAGATCTCCAGAATATTTTTTATGTCACGTGGAGTCTACCAATAGGCACTAGGCCAGCGTGGTGGTATATGGCTTATCCCCATCTAATGGTGACTTTACACTTAACCTGCAGTGGGACAGTAATGTTAGATTTTAAGTAAGTGCAAATATTTGTGTGATGAGCACGAATATTTGTTTGTAAGCTTCATGGATGTTTTCTATGTACTTATTTAAGTATTTATCTATCTATATAAGTATGTATATCGTCGCCTGGTACCCATAGTACAAGCTTTGCTTAGTTTGGGGCTAGGATGATCTGTGTGACATTGTCCCTAGATATTATTATTATTTTAATGTTTGAATGTAGTGTATGTTTTCATTTTTTGTGAAGGAACGTCTATAAAGAACGAATCGAAACAAAACAAAATGGATAAAAATATTACAATATTAATCTCACTAGGCTGAAGCACATTTTTTAATTTAAATACCATGTAAATGATTAAAGTAATGGTTAACTTTATAATTGTAATTAAATATTTTTCTAATCTTAAAATTTATTGCAGACACAATAATAATACAATTTATATTTTAAGATAATTGAAGTAAATTCTCCATTGGAATAGAACATAGAGGAATAATCCTTCCATTCGATCCTCCCATATAGAAATTAAGATTCCAACCAAATATTCTCAATGAACTTTGAAATAGTTAAGAACATTGACCGCGGGTATTGACCCGATTCCAAACATTTCTATATTGAATTCAAACAATTTTTGTTCGCAAATATTGTTCATTTCATATCGTTATTGATATGGATTCGACGACGTGATAGTGAGTAAGATTATCGAGCAATTTTCTTTTAGTAAATCTTGAATTATGCGTATTGTTAAGCAAACTTGCTACTGGATTGTATTTGTTTGATTTAAAATAATTCTACTATAATATTATCTATGATTTTTTCACACTCAGATAAAAAATACTTTGAATTTGGAAGATCGTATATTTGTAAGAATATATGACAATAAGAAAAGTATCAAATATTCTACTTTTACTGGCGTACAACAATTTTGGCATCACTATTTACCGGCTTTTGTCTTCAATATAAGCTTTGGTTGAATAATAACACATTTTTAGTAACATTTTAAACTATTTACGCTTAAACGAGAAAAGTCAGTTTATTGGTAAACCTATTATTTATATTGTATCTGATTGTTTGAATCTGATACTTGTATACAAATAAACAAATTTAACAAATGACTTACAGATTAGGTAGCGGTAAAATTTAGTTCTTTTTGAAGAGCAGTACAGAACTATCCAAATAATCTGTGCTCCATTGATTACTTTTTGATACATTTATATTACATTTTACTGATTTAAAAACAGAAACAAGTTAGTTTTTTCTTTGATTACACTGATATATATATTGAATTGATTTGGAGTCTTTGCAGAAAGCATTGCCCTTGCTATAAAATCATAATTAATATCATATTGGGTTCTAAGACAACAAAGAAATGAACATACAATTTATTTAAAACATTTTTCATTCGATTATAATTCCACTTATTTTTTGGAGTAATAGTCTATTTCTATAAATGTTATTGTAAATTTACATTGACATGTATTTTAGTATCTTCGTATTGTCCGTTATAATTTTCATAGTATTCTATTTCATTGTCATTAAAATAAAATAATAATATAAAAAAGGTTTTTATTCACGTAGACTTTTAAAAAGCGCTTGTAAATAGTCAGAACATTTTTGTAGTAATACAGTTATTATTTCTAGTTACTTATTACAGATATTTAGGTACACGGAATGTTAAAACATTTATACAATTTTTTTTTTTTTTTTTTTTTTAGTTGTTAATTGATTTATTTTTTCATGTTAATACAAAGGATTTAAATTATCTAATAAACTTAAAATATCAATTAATGAAACGTAAAACTAAGTACTAAAAATATATACTTATATTTGAATTAAAATAAATATACATATACATAATATACATATACATAATATACATATTATTATATACAGGTCTTATCTTTGGGCGTCGAATAAAACTTCGGTATCGCTGCCTTTGAGCATCGTGCCCAGAATGCTGGCCGCATTCCCACGCTGGATGGCAATGCTTAAGCGCTGTCCAAGATATTGGCCAGCCCTCTGGTCGCGTGTAGCGTCCACCAAGCGTTTGGATAATTCGCGGAAAAAAATCCGCGCTCTCGGACCCCATGGCCCAAGCGTCTCCACTCCAAACGGCTCAAATATATAATCTCTTTCAAGGTTTGTATATTTGAGCCGCTTAGTGGCCTCAGCTGATGCAGTATACAATTTATTTTATCATTGACGTGATTGTATATAATATCCAACAAAAAATAAACTCAGTCCAATCGATAAAAAATATAAGGAAAAGCTTTCTGAATTGAATAACAAAATAGAGTTGAATGTGTGGGTCTCTGGATGAGGATAGCGCATGACCGGCAATTGTGGAGATCTTTGGGAGGCCTCGGTCCATTAATGGGAGTCTTTCGGCTGATATGATGATGATGATAGAGTTGAGTTCATAAGTAACGTACAAATCGATTACCATACATACGAGAAGGTATACCGATGAAATAATAACCTTCGCCTGTTTGGAGTCGATTAAAAACATAAATATAAACATTGTGTCATCGTATCTTGCATTGCCATGAATTTTTTTTTTTTTTTTAAGGAGGTTTTTGTCCACAGATATATCATCTCCGTGAATAAAAATACAATAATATTACATACTAAACTAAACTAAAAAGCATTTGAGCTGCTTCTGAAGTTGGCTCAGCTAGTATACTGAGACAAATTCCTACATCTAGTTCATTGTAATTAAATTTACGCATTAATAACCATGAAAATTGATTAACACTCTTGTTATAGGTATTTGAAAATATAATTAAAACTTACTTTCTACCGTCAATTGTGATTTTACTTTTTAATTGAAATATCTACGCTAGTTATTTAAGCTAGTTTATTGTTTACTGAAATCGCGATACGTTTTGATCGACGCTTCTTTTGGAACTGGATTTTTGGGTTAAAGATTCAGCATTGTTTTTGCCTCCCGATGATGCGGAGGAATTTTGCGACGCCCTGTAGCTAAGATTTTTATTTAATTGATATTATTCTTTTTTTTATATTTTTGTCGTTGTCAATATAAATTTATTATTATTATTAACTAGCTGTGCCCCGCGGTTTTACCCGCGTTAAACTTTATAAATTATCACATCTCCCCCGTAGGTGATAGCGTGATAATTTGTCGCCTATATTTTGACCCGACCTCTTTGTAATATTATTGCAAAATTTGAAATAATCCATGCAGTACTTTTTGAGTTTAGCCCGGACAGACATACAGACAAAAATTCTAAAAACTATATTATTGGCTTCGATATCGATTGTAGGTCATGCCCCAAGTATCTTTTTTTAATAAATATTCAATGTACAGTTTCTACATTCCTACAATTTTATTATATGTATAAACCCTGTTTGTTTATCTCGAAAAATATCTCTTAAATAACAAACTGCAATCCTAACAAAAAGATACTGAAAACGAACCAAAAATTAACATAAAACGTTACGGCTACCTACTTGAAGTTTTATGCATACAAATTAGCACTTGTAGTTTAACAGCAAAATCATAAAAGTTTCGATCGAACAAAATTTATTTCTAGACGAATAAAATCATAGTTTATTACGAGTAAGAATTTATGAAAGCGTAAATTTTCTGCTTGCAATTTTATAGTCTGTAAATAGAGAACTGTTTAGAATTGCAAAATTCATAAAACTGAAGCAGTAATAATAAACGAATTTCAGGTTTTTGTAAATTTATTTTAAAGTATGTTTTTATTGATACCATCTGTTGCATTAAATAATAATGGGGAACTGCATTTATAAGTTTACGTCTATATATCAATATAGGCTGTACGTGTGGCGCAGCGGTTAAGACTTTCGCGTCGCCACTTCGTTTCCCGGGTTCGGTTCCCGCGCAGGACATCTATTTGTGTCACTCATAAATAGTAGTTCTAGATGTATGTTGTGTCCGTCAATTAAATTGTCAAGTACACTGCGATACGGTAATCATTTCCCTAGTATAGAAATTGACTTAATAAAAAAAGATATTAAAACATACAAATAAAAAATACAGTCTTCCACATAAACGTTTAATTCATCGCGTTGTTTGCTGAATTGAAGAAGTACCAAAATAAAATAAAAAATAAAGTTAATAAAATATCAGAAGCTCTGAAACTGTTTCATAGCAAATTTATTAGTGTAATTTTTCCTCAATTCTGTCGGATGAATAGATGCAACACAAATTATCTGCATATTAATAAAGAAACTTTTCATGAAACATAAAAATTTAATAAAATTTTAATCTCATAATGCGAAGTGGTTTAAAACATAACAGAACTAAGCACCGACAAAATCGTGACCCAGATTGCATCGATGTAAAATATTCCTGAATATTTCTAAAATTGTTTTGCAAACATGAGTCGCGGTGGCTGGGGAGTGAAATTTTCAAGCTTGCATATAAAATTCACCATCTTACAGTTGGATAACGATATAAGGGATTTGGGATATATTATTTTTCAATATATTCGAGTTTTAAGAATTATTCTCAGGTGCCATTTTCCCTTGAAAACGTATTTTTCTGCCTGAATTTAAAGTCATATAGTTTTTAATACCATATAGCTTACCTACGAATTGGAAAACGCAGCGTGAGCAGGCCCCACGGCCCCTACATGGTGGACCGACAATCTTGTGCGGGTTGCAGGAAGCCGCTGGATGCGGGCAACGTAGGACCGGCTATTGTCGAGATCCTTGGGGAGGCCTTTGTCCAGCAGTGGACGTCTTTCGGCTGATATGATGATGATAGCTTACCTTTCACCCAACTGTTTCGTGTTAGTAAATAAGTTGTTAGTTATTATGACCCTTCGAACGTTTAACAAAGTGCCCAAAGACATCAGAGAAGTACTTTTTTTGAAATGATACAGGGGTTAAAAAATGACTGCTGGAATATTTTTAATACAAACATGATACCTTATTGTAATGCAGTAGTTGTACCACACTTAAGGTAACTTGTTATGTATTTACATGTACATATATATTATATTTTACATGTTTGTACGTCAAAATATGTTAAAATTAATCTCACGGTCCTTAACCCGGCGAGCATGAGGTGAAAAAAAGTTACTTCAAGAATGTGGCAGGGTGGGACATACCCTTATCTTAATGTACTGTAAAATAATTCTTACTATTAATTTTTGATTTTTTTGATTTATTTTGTATTATAATGAATTAATTAGTGGATTTAAATGAAAGAAGTTCCATATAAAATAATAATTATTTATTCATTGGCGTTTTTATTATACTCTAATAATTATAGGTACAAAATTTTGGGTTTTACAAACATTTTAAATTAAACTAAAATATTTATCTTTGGAATGTAAATCAAATTAAAACTTAAAGATAATGAGATCCTCCTCGTAATTTAACTTGTTATTATTTTTTTGATTGAAAATAGGACTAATCAGTACTGTTGACATACTGACGACTGTTCAGCACAATTTTCGCAAATGAATTTTGCATGCAAACATTCTTGCGATGCTTGTGCCAAGCCCATATGTTTGAATTGGCACAAGCATTACAAGAATGTTTGGTTTTTCTATCCTACTTATATGGAAAATCCTGGAATCGGACATATCTTCTGGATACATTTGAATGTCTAGGTGAGGGCTCACCGAGCTAATAATAATTAAATGTTTAATAAATAAACTAATAAAAAAACCATATAATATAATAATAAAAAGAATTAAATGCTAAAACATCTAACAAAAACAAGCAAACAACAAAGACAACAAACAAAAACGAATAAAACAGTGAAAAATTATGATTTACATCATTACGTAAAAAAAATACGTCAGAAATGAGGCAGGGTATAACATGCCCGAGACAAGTTTGGGCACGTATATTCCGGCTGATAATTCGCGCCACACTGCGATCACGCCACTACCCCGTCCCGCACACCTCTGCCTTCAGCTACTGAGCGAGCTAGTGCCACCAGACTAGGATTTTGAAAAATACACTACTTTTAAAGTTTACCAGGGTGTGAGATACCCTGGCTCATGCTCGCCGGGTTAAGTCACCAGCCTGGATACATTTTCGTTTGAAACACAAACATTAAAACGTAGTATTAAATACGAGAATCTATTAAAAAAAGTTTTTGAGTAAAAATTACGATTTGAAATAACGCCACGTGTGGTGCTATGATTAAGCTATTCGCCACGCCAGGGATTCATTTTTAGTTTTTTTAGGAACAAACGAAATTAAGCAAAACTTCTATTCTGTGGATTTTAGTACACTTTATCAGACGTGTGCGGGAAGTGAGACAGTGCCAGTAGCAGGAATTCCTCTTTTAGAGCATAACGCAAATGTATATTTGTCAATGCACTATAGAAATCCAAGTTAAACCAAAGGTAGATCGTTTCCAAAACAATTCTCGAAGGAATAGTGAATTGAAATTACCGTGACCGATCTGGAAGTCCCTAAACAGACACTGGACTCAGTTGGGCCGAAGCAAAGAAAACATGTCTATGTGGGGACTGTCAAGCAGCCCCAAAATGGACTGTTTTTTTGGAGCATCGGTCCAATCCATGGCCCATCTAACAGCGTGCCCAGCCTGCCCTGCCACATGCTCATGGCAGGATCTTAGAAATGCCACAAGCAGGGCAATCCGTGTGGCCATATTCTGGGCCACAAATTAAAGAGTTTGCCATAGAAACGCTAATAAGAAGACACTGAAATGCCACTGGCATGATACATACATCATGTGACACCCAAAAACCGGGCTGCATTACCGTGGGGTCCAAGCGAAGATGACGAAATCACTCGACGCATTTGTAAGCGACTGGCCGAATACTTTGCCCTCGTTTTTGGTTCGTCTTTTTAAACGAAATAGAAACAAAATTTTGGGTGACATTGATGTGTATAATAACTGAAATGGTCTTAAATTAGGTCGATAGAAGGGGTAGCCCGAGATGGTGGCGCATCTTGTTCCACGCGCGCCTCTCTTGAGTTGGGGTTCCCCCAATGGAAGTGAGGCTCACTTAAAAGTGGCCCAGCACCTGTCCAGACTGCGGTGAATGCGCGATCGAAACATGAGGTCTGGGCTAAAGGTGGCTGAGGAACACCGTGGGGTTTTAGTCGGTAAACCTGAGCTGGGAGTCCGGCAAACGCGTCGCTTCGTCAGGGCGCTCCATAAAAAAAAACGCTACATAAAAAAGGTCAATAGAAGGGGTAAAGGTGTGAGTGATAAAATATAAGTAGGTTACTTAAAAATAATATTATTAGAAAAAAATTAACATAACATTCAATACATGGGTCCATCTCGCAAGATAACACTAATAATAAAAAAATATATAACTAAATATAATAAAATACTGAACACCTTAATTCCACAACGCAAACCTACTTTCCTTTTCTCTGCGTAACGATCGCCATAGGATATAAATATTTCATGAGACCAGCGAATACTCTTTTATATTATTTCATTTGTGAATTTCCATCCCTACCGTTTGCTAAGCGCGGCTGTGCGCGTCTGTGCGCGTTTGATTTCGTTATTCTATTTTTCTAATGGTGACGAGGGAACACAGGGAATATCAGTTTACAATTTTGTTTTACTGAATTAAGTAGGATATTTTTAACATACTTCTACTATACTCGTGATATATAATATATCACGAGTGACTATAGCGGTAGCGGTAGCGGTAGCGGACGGAAAAATCCCAAAATCACTTTTTGGCCCGACCCGGGATTTCAACCCAGGACCTCATTTTCTGCGGTTGAACACGCTACCGCTAGACCAACGAAGCAGTCAATGTGTAGATGTACTATTTTTTTTTTTTTCGTATCAGAGGGCGACAAACGAGCAAGAGGGTCACCTGATAGTAAGTGATCACCGCCGCCCATGGACACTCGCAACACCAGAGGTATCGCGGGTTCGTTGCCCCCCCCAATTAGCTCCGGCGACCTTACTCACACTCGGAAACACAAAATTAAAATTATTAATGTTATTATTAAAGAATGTGTTCTGTAAGGTGGAGGTACTTCCCCAGTCGGGCTGCTCTTTGAGCGAATGAACGCTATGCGCTACCTCTCTGCTTAAAAATACCATCTTTCTTTATTTTTCTTATTTTTAATTAGTAGTTTAAGTGTAACCAGATATATTGTAAGTATAAATAGCATCCGTCTTTAGTGACCAGTCAGTATAGCCTTACCTGTATACAGCCCGCTTGATGATAAGTACATATCATAACTTTTAACGCTCGCTTAATACACATGTCAAAGCACTTGATTAATGTTTTAATGAAACATAGTGTTAATTGTTTTATGTGAAATGAAACAAGTTTATTAATTAAATTTATTACCTTAACTTTGTATTCACTTAAACTGCTTAGTTATTAAAATATGTCCGAGTATTGTACGTTAAATAAAATTTGTGAGGATAGCTTCGCAAGCATTTAACCATATTTAATGGTATAATGGTTTGCAAATATATTTAAAGTAGCTACATTAAATTTTATAATACTAGGTGAGGAAAATCAAATGAAAATTAAATTTAAATTAAATTACTATTTTCAGTTTTTATTCCGCAGGATACAAACTAAATCGAGTACAAGGCCTATGCCTTTTGGCCTAATACCAGTAGCAGTATTTGGTCAAATCACATACATAGGCCTTGTTCTCGATTTAGTAAAGCATATCAAAAATCTATTATATTTTATCAATTCGACTGTATTTATATATGCCACGCTTTACTGTTGTGTAAGAAGCGATTTCAATATGTTTTTACACGATGGGATTTCTTATAGTATGATCCAA
The DNA here is from genome assembly GCA_951640165.1 of Pseudoips prasinana. Taxonomy (NCBI): domain Eukaryota; kingdom Metazoa; phylum Arthropoda; class Insecta; order Lepidoptera; family Nolidae; genus Pseudoips; species Pseudoips prasinana. The sequence goes on along the minus strand of OX621243.1, from coordinate 37,804,278 downwards.
TATTGCCAAACCCGTCTCATTGAATCCAGAGTGTCAGATGACAATCTATAATGATGTCATGCTCAGGCTAGTGTAGCCGCTATAACTATAAAATTCGCCTAATAGTAGCTATTTAACAGCAAAATATGTTTTATTCTTTAAACTACTTATTATAAAACCAATTTGGAACATCACCAAATGAAATTGAGAAAATTCACTTAAAGTTTACTGTGAGCGTACTACTAAAGATAATAGTTTATCTCTAGCAAAATTATACAAGAAAGTTTGTACGAGGTTTCAAATTAAAATTTCAAGTGTTTGGTAGATTACCGCACTTATATTTTAAATATATTTGGAAAATCTTTACGTATTCTATAAACTACGTAATATTTTTGTGCAAATCTCGCTCGCAAATTTAGTTATATATAACCATCATCATGATTATATTAGCTAAAAATCATACACGGCTTCACAAGGGCCTCCCCAAAGATGTCCATAACTGCTAGTCCTCATTTACAGTCGTGGTCAACTAATTAGGGACAATCTCTAGTTAAGCCAAATTGTGTATTTTTTTTTTTTTTCCAACGAGTCAACAATATTCCATATCTTTTACATGTAAGTGTAATTAGTCATTTATGTGCGCGATTATACAAACAATTACAACTTCTTAAACATAAAACCTCTTTACAGTATAGCTGATATCATAGTGCTTTTTGTTCAAAGAATGCTGCCTGGCCATTTAATTAGGGACACTGAGGTATTGCGTTCTAATTTCAAAATTGGAATTTTAATACTTTTTGTTTCTTTTCTTATTGTTTCGTGGTCGTTTTGGCGGCAATCCAGATTTTTTATTTTAAGTTTAGCTAAGAAAAGAAGTATATCAGTTATCTGGTTTCCATAGTGCAAGCTCTGCTTAGTTGGGGATCAGATGGCCTACTAAAAACTACCGAACGGTCAATCATCCAAATAATACGTATGTAGGTATAATTTATAATGTTTAACTTGGTGAAACCAAGGGGCAATGCTAGTTATACATAATAATGTCCTCTTGTGTGGGAAAGATAATGCGTCTGGCGCAGACATTTGAGCATTATAATAGTTGATTCGTCTCCTGAAATTGGGTCAGAAGCATCATTTTTAAGTTAACGCAAGTATAAAGATAATAACGGCCACCTCACTATTTATATTCATGAAGTGTATGTATCAATCCAGAATTTCAAATATAAAATATCAAATCCAACGTAAATAAACAACCAACACACGCATATTAGTGACATATTTATGTAACGTACAGACGTCAGCACATCAAGTTACCCTAATCTGTCAAAATTCCCCAATTAAAAGTGAACCTTATGCTTATGTGATAAAGTTGAAAATCTATAAAATAAATTTGACAGATTGGAGTAGCTGGATGTGCTGGCCTTTGTACATTTACGTGCACATCTCGTTGTGACAGCGAGTGACATTGTGTACAAAATATAGATTTTCCAAGCATCATAAACTGGCTGATAACATAGTTCAGCTTGAAGGGCTATTGTCGTTATTCGCAGTATGTTACTGTCCACCCCGCTGGTTTGGGTGTTGTATTACATCGTAAGTTCTGGTCTAGCTGGGTATATTAGGACATCCTGCTGTTTACATTGACGGTCGCTACATTTATGTATCAATCTACTTGGATGTTCGTCTACTGTTAAACAACTTTATCAATATTTATACATACATAGACTCACGCCTGTTTCTCAGAGGGGTAGGCAGAGACAACGGATTTCCATTTATTACGATCTTTGCATACTTCTTTTGCCTCGATTACTGTCATTATATTCTTCATACATGCTCGCCGGTTTAGGCATCAATATTTATGGAAGTTAATAATTCCACATTGTAGTATTTATATCTTTTTTATTTATGCTACTCTATAAATATTAAACTCCGTTCACCAACAACAGATTTAAATATCAGTTGTTAGACGGAGTTGGATACTCTTATTACCAAACTCCATTATTTGGCAAATTTGGGTTTGAAAGATTTTCTATTAATTGGGATTTCCGAATTAATGGAGTTTGATAGATTTATTTTCATTCATTAGTCATTCCCAATTAATAAAAATAAAAATATTTCAAGCTCTGTCCAACATGAGATAGTTTAATCTGTGTACGTCAAGTCAAGTCTAGATATATATGATGACTTCGAACTATAATTTAGAACTAACTCTCTGATACGGTTTTTACAAGAGAATACAACATAGGGCCCTTCGAAATAGTTATGAAAAGGTTCTCTAAAACATCAGTAACGCGCGAGAAATGCCTCAGGTGGTGCAGGTGTCCATAGACTAAGGTATAGTTTGTAAGCTTGTTTGCTGCCAAAGCTCTCAAGTAAAAACATCAGTTACGAACCGACAACTCTACGTGCTCATGAATTAATATTATAATAAATTACCGGTAATTACCACCGCCGCATTTCCATCCAATATTCCATCCGATTAGCTACGAGTATAATTCATTACAATCGGCAAAAATAAGCGACAATCTTTACCTCATCAATCAAAAGGCTGCCTTGACTAATGAACAGTAACTTAGTAAACCCTCTGACAGATGTAGGTGACAGCATGTTGAAAACTAGCACGAATTCATAATTACTATCCAACTAGAAATAAATAAATGTATTCTCAAAAAATGGATTAAGTCAATATGTTTAGCAAAGAATTTATTCTGAGATATCTATAAAATCCATGTATTGATGATTTCACGATGTCTATAATCGTTATATCACTGTTCATGTATAAATTAATTTGCTTCTTACAAGCGAGGACCTGTAATTGGCTTTATGAGGCTTAGTAATGCCATTTATATTTGTATGTTCAAGATGTTGGTCTTCCTATTAAATAAATAAATAAATAACGAGGCTGATTTTTACCTATGGCGCTTAGTCCTGATGGTGGCATGGAGATTGTCCCGTGCAGATGCGGGGGACAAATCATAGTACACAAGCGCTTGCGCAAACATAAATGCACACTCAACATCTGATAAGATGGCTAGCTTGATCAGATAGAGGTAAGATAGAGTAACCGATAGTTTTAAGTGCTTTCTGAAGCAGGAGCGTATAATACTGGTAACTATCATACTCACAGCTGATACTTTTGACGGTCACCGTAGCCTAGTTGGTAGTGCTCCTGCCTACGAAGCTGGTGGTCCTGGGTTCGAATCCCGGTAAGTGCACATTGAAAAAAAAATTGTGTGATGAGCACGAATATTTGTTTCTGAGTCATGGATGTTTTCTATGTATATAAGTATTTATCTATCTATATAAGTATGTATATCGTCGCCTGGTACCCATAGTACAAGCTTTGCTGAGTTTGGGGCTAGGATGATCTGTGTGACATTGTCCCGAGATATTATTATTATTATACTGAGAACTTATTGTAACAAAAACCCTCAATTTTAGGATTATTAACTGCGCTGCAATTAAACACACTACTGTTAAACCAAGAGGCGGTCGTAATTATAGCAATCATCATGTCAACGCAAAGACGTTTACTGCTGATGAGAGGTCTGCCCAATGATAGCCTTCATTAATGGAAGAGATATTCCATAATTGCCATGCTTGGCCGATGACTTAGCGGTCACAGTATGAGGGCCATAGGTAGAAGATACACTGTTGCTCGTTGTCTGGTTTTCCTTTTTGGCGAATTCTTCGTAAATGTTAGTTGTTATCAATGACCTTCTTGTGTATCGAATGTCATTTGCTGTTACGAATAAATTTGTAAAATTTGAGGAGATTGGCGCTGATAGCCGAAATAGAGGTAATTATGGCGAACTAGAGGCTTTAATTTATTATGTGTTGAAAAATATAGTTTGGCCGACATATGAAATAATGTATAAAGTTATTTTAGAATAATAAAAATCTTATCAACTGATTTAAAATTCCAATCTTAACGAGTGAGGAGCCCATAGTTGTATACTTACTGAACTGATAACACTACTTTTCGGTAGGTTATTATTTCCGTCCAGAATACAGCGTCAACTTTCGTCCCAGCCGTTAGAAATGGCATAACTTTTGTCGTATTTCTTCGAGAGGTGCGTATTAAATTCTTAGGTCCGAATATTAAATTTGATACGTACTCAGCTTATTGGTTTTGTTCAAATTTCGCTACGTTATTTGAGTTTGTATATTCGGAGTTACAAGAGGCGTTTTATTGTTTTTCTTTGTTGTTCTAATCGGTGGATGCTTTTATTTCATTTTTGGTATGAAGACTTGGGTATTTCACATTTTCTAGTTCTTGTTCAGTTCACTAAAATTCCAGTAATTTCCTCTTTCGTGTCTACACATATTTATTACAGATCACAGGTTAGATGTTTAGAATTTGGATTCAAGAACTTAGATTATCAATGATACTCGTATATAATGTTTTTGGCATATAAGTAAAATCACAACATCAATAAAATATAATAGGTATCTTCTGTCAATTACTAGTATACTGCCATGGGATCCCAAACTAGGCAGAGCCTGTTATAGTAATAACCATACCAAACACATTAAGTATGTTTGTACGGTGATGATATTTGTAAATAAATTCATATCATAGATAAATTGCAACCAGACACATAATAAATAAATGTGCTCATCTCACAAAGATTTTCCCTGGGTACCAAAAAGCCAGTCAAAACTGTTTTAATTACCAAATTGAACTTTTTAATAAACTACTGGGAAATTGTGTAACATACAAACAAAGAAGTTTAATAGATTACCTTCTTATTTTAAAAGTCAGCTATTGTCAAATTCTATTCTCCGCCTTAGGCTGATTTCAGAATCGCGCCGGCGAGCGGCGCCGTCCAAACCCGCGCGCTTGCAATTACACTAGATAGTAGTTGCGTTTCATAGTCACGCAGTTCAAACGCGCCGCGTGTGAGACGCGCGCCGTCGTCGGCCAGCGCTGCCCGAGCTCCTCTACTGGCAGCTAGCGTTTCAGAGTGACGCGTCTCGCACGCGGCTGTTGAGACGCGCTGGCCGCCGGCACGTGCCGCGCGCGTCACTCTGAAATCAACCTTAGAGGAAACTATGGTTCATAATGCTAGATTTGCAAAACAGAGTAGCACCCTGGTAAAAGTTCTGAATGTAATGTTCGATAAGTCCATGTTCAGACTTTGACAGCTAGGTAAGTAATTTCCTGGAAATCAATTAAAAGTTTTTACTGAGGATTATCGGACGTCCGCATTTGAATTCGGAATTTATGAATGGGGGCTATTCGGTTTAAGGAAATTGGGAAAACGTGCTTAGGGAACGAGGTAAACGAGGTTGGCTCAATACGGAAGCACCCACTTCCCTGCATGATTTTTATAAATAATGTGGACTTACACCAATTTTCATACAAGAATATTGCACGCCATTTTGAATTTGGATAGATACGAATTGAATATTGTATATACGTATTGTGAGTACCGTCCTAACTATTAAATATTAATTTTGTAGCATTATTCGCAATGCAGAGCGTAAAATTAATCTCAAAAATGGGAAATCATAAATTTTATCGTCCGGCGGGTATCGAACCAGCACACATCTACAAATCCTTGCTACAAATAACACACCTACATCCTCCAAAAGGGAAACCTAAATTTGATCTGTCAGTGTAAATCGTCCGCAGCTTAACGTAGATCGCCTACCCCGGATTGGTAGATGGTGTTGATTCGAACCTCGCCGGATGATTAAATTTAAGATTTCCCATTTTTAAGATTGAATTTACGCTCTGCATTGCGAATAATGCTTTAAAATTTATATTGTATATACATTCACTATGTTTGATTACTGCATAAATTTAGAATTACCAATTACTGCTTTATAATCGAATAAATTCGTTTTATAAGCTCTTTAAATTTAGTTTCTTAAACTAAAAAATCGGCTCACTACGAAACGGCGCTAACAAAAATAATAAACATTTATCTACTTCACAGTTATTAGATTTACCAATTAATGCGTAAATACGGTTTAAATTCGTTTTAAACTCTCTTGCAAATTTAGTTTCGGTAACTACAAAGTCGGCAAACTACCAAATGCACCTAATAATAATATTTGAGATAATTTGCACCGATTATGATACATTAAAACTAATAATAAGCGATTACCAGCCAATGATGCTTACAACACAGTTGGACACCTTACTCAACTCGATGAACTCTTAGTACCATGTACCACGATACTAGTGTAATAAAGTAATTGAAGTATATTTTGTAAGATGGTGGCAGTTCTCCAGTTGATCTGCTCATAGAGCGAAAGAACGCTGTGCTAATACTTACTTCATTGTTTGTCGCTAATGCTTACGTAACCTGATCTGTTATACCGAGCTTATAATCCGTCCCCGTGATCACACCCTCTTTTAGAACGCAGTCTTTTACTTCAGCGGTTTTCTGGCTCGAACCATAAAAACCTCATGAGAGCCACAGCTATTTGTCGCTTAAGTTAAGCTACTGATTGCGATCTTTCTGCATTTGCCAACTGCTCGGTGTCATAAATTTTGAATATGTGAGGAATAAATTTGAAAAGTAAACTTGTTATTGACTTGTTTTGTTTGCACGTGTGGCCTAGCGGTTAAGACAATCGCCTCGCCACTCCGTATCCCGAGTTCGATTAAAGTTTATGAGTCTGGATGTACTTTGTGTACGTCAATTATATGCTTGCAAAGTACTCCGCAACACATGGATCCAATATCCTAGCGCGGGCATTGTCTTAAAAAATATTTAAGTATTTCTATAATTATTAATCATAATATAAATCATATAATCTCTAAAATTGTATGTCATTGATAAAACAGCCCGCACGGTAAAGGAACAAAATTTTTTGTTACTTTAATATTGTGTATGGCTATATTCATGTACTGCATTGTGAGTTTGACAAGTACAAGTGAATTTTAATACCCATTACTGAATAAATTTCATTATTTATTACATTAGTGCTACCTAGAGTTTACGTGTCAAGCTGCTACGGACGCGGTACCTACTGTCCGATCCACATAATACTTTGAATAAAATATAGTCGCTTCCACAATTCTAGACTTTACCACATTTATTTCTATTCACCAAACACCTACCAAAGCAATTTCCGCTGTCAGTATCGAACTGGTATTGTCATTCAAACAGGAGCCCGAAAGACGCTAGACCAAAACTGTCACACATGTAAGTCCAAATAAACGAGCCTCTCTTTCCAACCGTGTTCCGTAGTAAGGTGACAGTTATCTCTAACAATTCCAATAGTTCCATGGTATACGAGATTTGGAAACATAGCAATGCATTTTGCAACTGAAACCGCAACAATATGGACTACAAATGATCTTGATATCAATGCAGTTATTAAACTACAACTATAATAATAATAGTCGTCTCTGTAAACGGTCTTATAGCAAAGAACCTCGACCAACATCAAGACAAGGTCCGCGTAAAAAATGCAGCAATTATGAGAAAGGCACGAATCTTGAGGAGGTTCCTCATTCTGTCGCCCTAACCACTGGCAGCCTAGTGCGTATAAACTCCGCCGCGGGAGGGGCTGTATTTACGTACATATTTATTTGTATACTAGCTGCGTGCCGTAGTAGCAGTTTTACCCGCGTTAAAGATTAGCCTATATAGCCTTTGTGTTAATCCAGGATGTCAGCTAACTCCATACCAATTTTTATTAAAATCGCTCCAGCCGTTTAGACGTGAAGAAGTAACAAACATACACACTCACACACTTACAACTTCGCCTTTATAATATTAGTTTGATGCTTGATGTATCAATTTTATAAAAATAAATATGTACAAAATAAGCAAATAAAATGAAATAATAATAACATTCTAGGACATTATTCACATACGGCCATCAGATCCCAAACTAAGCAGAGCTTGTACTGTGGAAACCAGATAACTGATATACTACTTGTCTTTTTGTAAATACATACTTATTATATAATTAAGACATAGTTGAGATATTACAATAATAATATTGTAAACTCTTTAAAAGATTGACTTTTGATTGACTATTGTCTTATAGGAGCCAACAATTCCGCTTAATGTGTTGTGAGACGGTGCTGATGCTACGTTGTACCATGCTACACATGAACGTATCGTAGTAGTCCTATTTGTCATTCTTCGACTCCATATTCTTTTTTTCTTGGGGCAACTTACACACTGCCATCTAATCCCAAAATAGCCAGAGCCTATACTATGATAACCAGACAACTGATAAACACATATAATATACACATATAACAGACAAATTACATTCAGACATAAAAAAATAATCGTGCTCATCACACAAATGTTGGACCTGTTTGGGGATCGAACCCACGACCTCTGGCTTAGCAGTCAGAGTCACTAACCACTAGACCGCCGACAGGGCGTTCAAAATTAAAGAGAATTTCCATTCTATAAGCTACATAGATACCTCTGTGAAATGTAGAAGGCTTTGAACAGAGGTACGTATATGATATGACGTGTGACAATGAAAAATGCTTTCATTTCTCTCTCAGTTTGATATGTTCCTACTAAAAGTCGCTGAGATTTATTACCTATCTCGCTTTGATGCTCTGAGCGTTTTTGTATAATACTTACCTACTTATTATGTAAGGGCTTTAGCGAACAAACGGTGAACATTTTTTGTTCTCGGATTTTGTGGTTTCAAGCTGTGTGACATTGATTTATACCTACTAATGCTATGGCAAAATAGAACGAATTTACTGATGGTTAAATTAAGGCTCCGTACTAAAATTGTTAAAAGAAATCCTTATTTAATAATTACTGTTTAAAAAGAACCGACATCAACTTCACAGCACGACAACCTAAAAAACGGTGTATTGTTTTATGAAACAATGATGTTAGTAAAACTGTATCTTTTATGGCGTAAAATAAATTCATTGTCTGATATTTTCGCATTATTATTGGTTTTTCCCTCGTTGACCGGTTTATTGGACATTCTAGCTGTATTGTTGTCCAATACGATCAAGTGAACAACAACATTTATACACTGATCGAAACACAAATGAGCACTTGCACAAGTGAGTTACGAATGGAAATCCTACACGGTCAGCTGATGCGAGCTATGGGCGCCGCCATATTAGCTGTGGCCAGTTGAATTGCGACATGCGGTAGAATAGAATAGAATATAGACACAAAGCAAACCCAGACTTAGAACTTCAATATATGGGACACATAAATAGTTGTCCTGTACAGTGATCGAACACGAAACACTTACTAGCGAGGTGACCACCTTAAACACTTTGCCACATACACATTCAAAATAAAATTTGACATTCAAAAGGTCAGAAATTCAAAGTACAGGAATTGAGTATAGTTAGTTACAGTAATGCATAAATTTAGCATGTGATAAAGGGTGAAATTGTTGTAGAAACGACTGAAATAATTGCAGTTAGTAGACGTTTATACGAAACATTTTTTTTTAAACATATTGTATTTTCTTGGGGACAAAATCGACAGCTGTTGTCATTCAATGATCAATTAAAGCACTTCAGTATGCATACACTAACGATTCGTATACACGGCTACATATCAAGCTATACATTTCCAATATAAGCTGACCTCTCATTGTATGGAAATCCTATACAACGCTGGATCAGCTTATACTGGAAATGTATAGCTTGATATGAAGCCGTGTGTACGTGACATTTTTCTACAAAACATTGATTAACCATTTTGTCTGTCCACGTATACTACAATCGATTAGGTTTCTCGTCCCACGCCGGGTTGCCAGAGACTTGTTGCACCAGAGACTTGCTAGAACGAATCCAATAGTTTAATCAAAACTCAAAAGTATTAAATAAAAAACTTAGTATCAAGAGCCGAATAATACATCACAGGAGATGAATTAATAATAATAATAATGTTTTATTCTCTCACCACAATATTACAGAATACATGGTATAAGGTGTATTAGTTATAGGTTACAATTATAATATTGTGGGAGACTGGTGCCTAAACTAAGCTCAAGGCCTGTATTTCAGGACACCAGGTCTCCACGCTTTATTAAGCGATACATTTATTATACATTCCTAGGAATAATAGAATCATATGCATATGTACATAATTTGGTATAAGAGAATAATTAAGTTAACCAAGTAAAGAATAAAAAAGAATACAAAAACAAACATTTTTAGTAAGAATTAGTAGTTATGTTCGTTTGTATGTGTGTGTGTGTATTTGTGTAAAAATTCATATATCAATAGGTAGTTAGTTATTGCTATCGCTTCAGTGTTACAACATAATTACAAGCAATTTCTCAGTATCCTCATAATTGTGTTCATGAAGGAAAGCAGTAACTTTCTTTTTGCACACGTTTTTTGTAAGTTTAGCTAGATGTAATGTTCTGTTAATTTTTATTTATTATTATTAAAACTATATAATGTAATCTTATATCAGTAAATAAGTTTACATGGATTTTATGCGTCTACGCTCGAACTTCATACCCGTATCCGTACGTTTGTAGGATAGAAATAAACAGCAATGTATATCGCGCTGCTCATTAGCCCAGAGTTTGATTCAGCCCTGTCGCTGCCGCCAATCAATACAAACGGTGTTGGATGCGGGTTTTTAGTACAATATTGTGATCGGGTTCCAAATTTGTTGGATGGATTCGGATCCACTATACACAATACTTGCTTCTACGGAACCCTTCATGGGCGATTCCGACTCGCACTTGGCTGGTTTATTACGATATATTTATTCTATTGGTAAAATGTTAAAGATCATCAAACATTGCAACGTACATATATTGCGCAAACGCAGGTGCGTTCTTTATGTCCTCATCCATATCATCATCATTATTATTATCATTATATGAACCAAAAGACGTTCACTTCTGGAATCAAATCACCGCACCGGGGCAAAGTGAAGGGTCAGCAACACTTGTTTGCTGACTCTTAAAGGCCGACAACGCACCTGCAACTCCTCTAGTAGTCCTCCTCTAGTTCATTCATATATAGTGCGAGTGAGCAAGGATTTTAATAAATTATGTAAAAAGTTTGATTTTGATCCATTTAATACCAAGAGCGAGGTGGCACGCAGGCAGCTGAACCTTAATTTTTTCCAATAACTTTTAACATAATAATATGTCTTCAGCTACTCTGTTTAAGAGTAAAATCGGAAGCATTGTATGTGTGTATCAGTCGCTATCCGTGGAAACCTGTAATTGGCTTTATGTTTCCTAATATAGCAGTAATATTTTTTATCTATAGCTGTTGGTTTTCCAAACAATAAATAAATAGAAGTTGTCGGCTGTTGTCTGTAACGAAATGAAAAAATATTTTATACCAATAAACTCATTGAGAGTGCTTGGAAATAGTCAAAACATTATCTGTAGTATTAAAATTTTAAAATTTAGATTCCATTGCCTTGGTACATTTAATTTTAAATTTCTTTATTTCTTGAGCGCTGTGAATTGGCGCAAAAAAATTCATACTAGGTCGGATCGCAATCGTGGATTGTAAAAATTGCCAATCTGATCGGTTTTCTGTGGCTTCAATAGGTATATTGTTGTGGTTTTTGAGCGGTGATTTTGGCGAATGGGATTAGCTGCGGGTTCAGTTTGACTCTTGTTTATTTGTGTTTGTTATTCGTTCTTTTATAATAATTACTGAAAGTTGATATGACTCAGACACGATAATGATGTTGACACTATTAAGATATTACGATTCCCATGTCGTCACAAAATGATTCCAACACAACGTTTTCTTCTTCGTGAAAATAATGGCCATAATAAAATAATCTCCGTTGATCCCGGCCATATTTTTTATGCGGAGATGGTTACATCTCTCCGAGAAATATTATAGTGCACAAACACTATTCCTCACTCTCATTATCTAAAAGTATAGGCTAGCCGACACAATGAGAGAAGTCAGGTGCCTTGCGAGGCACGTGGGTCTGTATTTTTGTCAATCTAACTTCTCTGCCGCCTTCTCTGCACCAGCCCGGAACTCATAGTAGCAGCTACTGTGAGTAAGTTTTGGTACAAAAATCTCAATAAGTTTTCTTGATCCGGAGTTCAAACCTAGATGTTAATATTTTCCCGACGTTAAAACACAAAAACTGTTCTTTAACAATAACTTTATTACATGAACACAATTTATCACTCTGACCACCAACACGCTTCGTAGCTCAATGATGACTGCCTCGTCGGCACTTATGTTGCCATAATATAGACTTTGATTATAACATCAATGAAAAAACAAGTAATCAAAAAAAATCAACGACAAACTAAATTATTTTTGCTACAACTGTCGGAAGTCAAAATAGAGCTCCTAAGAATTTTAATTAATATAACATAAAAAATATATACATACTCTAAAATTACAAGTCAAAATCAACATGTTTTATGGTAAATTGAAAGATAATTAATATTTTATTTTATACAAATTTCCGTAATATGATGTAGTTAGATTACAGCTTAAGAATAAGTCTAAAGTTTAATTGAAGTCTAAAGGGGTTGACCACAAACAGATTGGCTTTTTCGGCACGATATTGACAAAAAAAATAAGAGAGAAAAGAGGTGGGAACATATTACTATGTTCCTACCTCTTTTCATCCTTCTATGAACTAATCTAACAAGTTGTTGTAGGCTGGTCAAAGTCTTAACATGCAGAAGGATTAAAATAGATTATTAAAGGTAACCGGTAAAGCACAAAACTTAGTCAATTTGCATTCTATTAGAATTTTTCCTTATGAATATTTTACGTCTCTTGCATTTCAATTCTCTATAAAGTTGGGTACGGTAGACGCCTCGTCGTCGCTGTTATTTTATTATAATATGAAGTTTATAGGTAGCCTTCGCTTTCACTGCTTTTTTGGAGGCGGAGGCGGCGGTGGCCGATTAAGCTGGGCAGCTTTGGCCCTGGCCTTTCGGCCAACCACCTGGGCCCATGTACCCACGGCGGGTGGCGGTGGCGCTGGCCGCACTGGCATCGTCGCATTCCTAGCCGCAGCGGCCTCTGCGGCGGCAGCCCGTCTCCGCTGCCGGCCACCCCGCTTCACGGTGGGTGGTACTTGGGGCGGCGCTGCGCTCCCAGCGAGTGGTGGGCGGATGGCCCTCCCCGAGAAGACCTCCGCCATGATATCCTGGCGCATCTGAACCAAACGTTGGTCCCAGATGCGCGCCATTTCTCGCATTTTGCGAGAAATGGCGAATAACTGAGCCAAATAATTCGAAAATGTGCAATATTTAATTGAAATTACTATGTTATTTTAGCAAGCTAACACAGGACACCTCATTTTCTGAGGTTCATTATGCAAACTATATGGGCTTATTTAACCCGCAACTTGCAATACATGAAATCAAAAACAAATCAAAAGTTACGCTTCGTATTTGGCTCATCTCTAATCGAGCTATATTTGGATTTTGGAGTGTGTGCCAAATATATGGATGGCAGCGAGCTAGCTTCCTATTTCTGTAAAATACTTTTGGTTTGATATTCAATACTCAATGTTTTATTTGTATTCCACAATGTCGATTAGGTGTTATAATAATACATGGCATCATTATGGACACTGTCGGGCACAGCAAATGTAGAAAAGGGAAAGAGGGCATTAGTTAAAGTTTAGCTAAATTCTATTATTACTTATGTTTTTGCCAATGTATCTAATATATATCTTGATGTGTATCAACCATAAATATTAGGCATCCGTTGTTAATAAATTACGAATATATTATCTATTTTTTATTATTACATCTGTCTTTTCTGCCTGTATGTAACGAAGTATTCACATTCTTATTTTGACGGACGCATCATTAAAGTTCCAATGCTCTGTAGCTGACGGCAAAGAATATCATCACGCCATCTCATCCCGCGGGAGGCGTAGAATTCGTCGCGAGGGAATATCTCTCAGAGAACGGGCAGTAGCGTCTCTCTGTGTACTTTGCCCATCATACTGCGATCGCCAACCCGTCTGCCAAGCGTGGTGATGATGGCATATCGTTCAAGTACTTACTAGAGGACCTGGCCCTGTACTGATTGTTCATCATCATCATGTCAGCCGAATGACGTTCACTGCTGTACAAGAGCCTCCCAAAGAATAGTTGCAGAATTTCCACGATTGGCAGACGGGTTAGTCCAAAATTGATAATCTTACAGAAAAGATCTAACTCGTTATATGGATATTTTTGAACAATAATATACTTTTCAAATCTTATTATTTAACTTGGTTCATAAAGACAACCAACATCGCCGATTCAATCAAAATACTTGAAATGAATCGTAAAAAATTTAGTATCATATTTTTATACTTTTGTGAGTAAAATGTTCTTGTTGAAAAGTATTTGATTGTACGGAACATTGTTTTGTAATTTCATTCAAAAGACTTTGTTCGTTTAAACATATCTGATCGGTTTTGAGATTGGATTAGGAGATTTAAAACTTTTTATAAATGTGCAAATTATTGTATTTATATAGATACCTTTCTTGCAATGGCATTTAGTGCTTCTCAGTATCACACTAATATTATAAAGGCGAAAGTTCGTGAGTGTGTGAGTGTGTATGTTTGTTACTCTTCCACGCAAAAACAACCGGACGGATTTTGATGAAACTTTGTAATAATATCACACTAATATTATAAAGGCGAAAGTTTGTCAGTGTGTGAGTGTGTATGTTAATTGTTTACGTCTAAACATAGGCTGAAGTGATTTTAATAAAATTTAGTATGGAGTTAGCTGAGGCTATAATATATAAAGTTAAACGCGGGTATAACCGCGGATTTATATATTCGAACAAGATATAGGCTATAATTTATAAAGTTAAATGCGGGTAAAACCGAGGGGCACAGTTAATAGAGAATAATACTCACTGTGTTATGAATAATAAGACTGGTGTTAATTTTGTAGTAAATAGATAGTTGCTTGTCTATTATGTCGTCTGTAGGTAAGTTGTAATCTAAAGTGTATTAAATGGGTAGTTGATTGTCTAATAATTAAAGGAGAAGGAAATGACTCCATACATTCCTGGGCCCAGGTGTTAACTGAATCAAACTAGTCTTATTTGTGAGAAAATATAATAACAAGATCTCACTGAAATTTTGGTGAAATTTGGCTATACAGGAATCAAGTTATATGAAGTATAGTAAAAGTGAGGTTAAATTATAACATTGTAGTTTTTTACAAAATAGTTTTGAATGGCTTCGGTTGTGTTATGTGTTATGTGACATGTCGAAGATCTGGCACGTTTGGATCCCCCCCGCCCCGTGCAGTCACTACAGTCGAAGAAAACCACAAATAAAACATGAAAAATACGTGCGCACTTAAAACGAACGTCAACAAACGGTGACAGTCAAAGAGTGTGTAAAGGCTGTCAGGCAGAGAAGTGTTGCCCGAAGAAAAATCAAAGGAATACTATCCGTTATGAATCGATTCCACGAAAAACACTCGTCACTCGATTTTCAAACATATTCTGAGATTTTACCGATTGATTCTTAATCGATTGCGAGCAATTCATCATTATTTTATCGATTATTTCGTTTCATAACTTAATTTAAGTTTTCTCGATTCCTCGATAGAAACATGATACCATATTTTGTGATTACCTTTAGAAAAATATAACGGGTTTTTTAATTCACATTTCAACTAGTTAACTGCTGGGCCCAGAAGTTTCCTTCTCCTTTAATTAGAAAAATTGGTGAAACAAAAAAACTATATATTTATTTTCCTAGTGACAACCCTGAAGGCGACCTCAACACTGAGCAACGATTAAGGAAGATGAATTACGATGAATCACCGTCTAGGGTCACCCCACACATCTATTATACCCTGAGCTAAAGATAGCCTGCAGAAAACTGATCCCACTCAATACTACAAATTAAATTCATGATTCTGCATATAAAATTCTACATTTCGTCAGCTTCTTACAAAATTAAGGATTATTCGTACTTTTTAAAATACCAAGTTTGAGTTGGTCTCGCACGCAGTGTTCCGTTCCACCCTGTGATAATTTGGTATAATTAACTTTGATTGGTTTTTATTAAATATTTTCATATATTTTTTACAGAATGTGAGCTATATCATTACACCTCACATTCTGTAAAAAATCTACAGTCTACTTTTATAGTTTATGAGATACACCCCACTAGATAGACAGATACACAGACAGACAAATGGACGGACAGTGGAGGCTAGTAGAGAGTATACACAAAACCGAATTACTAATTGGGTTTTGTGTATACTCTTTAGATCTTGAAGTATTTGGGTACAGAAAAGAAAACCGCACGATTTCGCAGAATACATTTTATTCAATAATATCCTTGGACATATTCACACATGGCCATCTGATCCCAAACTAAGCAGAGCTTGCACTATGGAAACCAGATAACTGATATACTATTTTTTTTTGTAAATACATCCAGACACAGGCTAAACAGACATGTTCATGCCCACAAATATCTGTCCCGGATGGGAATCGAACCCACGACCTGCGGCGTGAAAGGCAGCTTATCTACCAACCACGCCAACATGCCCGTCAATATATTTGTTTTGATATATACAATATGAAAATGAGACGTAAAAATATAAAAAGATCCGGTCACGTCTGAAGCCAACTTTTGAATTCTACGCACCCCACGGAATGAGATGGGGCGGTGAATTCTTTGCCTTCAGCTACACATCAATGCACCTTTAATTATGTGTTCGTCAAAATTATTATGTGAATAGTTCGTTACACATAGACAGAACAGATGGATGGGAATATCAAACCGAAAGGACTTTACGATAATAGGAAGCTTGCTAGCTGCCATCCCTATATTTGGCACACACTCCAAAATCCAAATATAGCTTGATTGGAGATGAGCCGAATACGAAGCGTAACTTTTAATTTGTTTTTTATTCCATGTATTGAACCTTGAGGGTTAAAGAAGCGCATACAATATAGTTTGCATATTCAACCGATATCAATCTAACTTAAATATAATGAAAACTAGAATAAAGTAAAATATATTATTCGAATTAAATCATACGTCAATATCAATGAACTGTCGTTATAATAATTAATTGTATATTATTATAACAAGAAATTGGTTTATATACATGTCTGTGAACATGTCTGTTTGTCCTAAGTCTGGGATTGTCTCTGAGAACTCTGTAATTATCTATATAAGTATGTATTTACAAAAGATATGCAGTAAAAGTAGTTACATAGTACAAGCTCTGCTTAGTTTGGGATCAGATGGCCGTGTGTAAATAATGTCCCAGGATATTATTATTATTATATATATTGATAATTTTGATCTTAGTGTAAACTTGTGTTTTATACATAGTACATTTTCATTCTAAGTTTAAATTGTAGAATGATACATAATTATTAGAATAGAATAATAGAATAGCATAATGTTTATTTGACAACAAACACTGGTACATTAAAGGTGTTATAAATTAATCATGGCCCACTATGTTTTGCTCTTACGAGCGTACAAATATTTTTATGAAGCTAAATACATTACTGTTTTTCAAACGCACAATCTAACAATATAATGTCAATTTATAATTTAAATTCAAAGAAATCATGAATGCTATATAAACATTTTTCAGCAAGCCACCACGTTAACTCTTTTTTAAATTTAGAAAATGTCATTGATTTAAAATTATCAGGAATCTTTTTGAATATTTTAATACACATTATATAACTATTATTAGATGTCAAAGTCAGTCTAGTAAAAGGTCTGTCTAATTTATGCTGATTAATTATATTTAATACTAGCTGTGCCCGCGACTTCGTCCGCGTGTTAATTAGATTCTTTAGTATTATTTTGTAAAAAAAAGACTTTTTCTAAAATAAAAGTAGCCTAAGTTACTCCTTATTACATCAGCTACCTGCCAAAAAAAGTCCCGTCCAAATCGGTCCAGCCATTTCAGAGATTAGCCGGAACAAACAGACAGACAGACAAAAATTGTAAAAAGAAATATTTTGGGGTATGTACCGTATATATATTCATATTTATGTAGTAAAAAGCGGTTATTTCAATATTACAAACAGACACTCCAATTTTATTTATTTGTATAGATAATCTAATACTAAAGGACTTTCTGTAACATAGTACCTACCTAAAAACTAATTTGATGGGCTGGTTGTCGTGGTTGGTAAATTCCTTTCTCGCCGCAGGTTGTGGGTTTTTGATTCCGATCCCGGATAGGACAGAATTGTATGTCCATAAACATGTCTGTTTGTCCCGAGTCTGGTTATAGTGACATATATACATACATACACAGACATGTATATATATATATATATATATATATATATATATATATATATCACTACAATCGACTCACGCATTACTCATGAAAGCTTGTATTTATAAAAGAAAAAGTAGTATAATATATGTAGGTAATATATGGTTTCCTTAGTACACGCTCTGCTTAGTTTGGAATTAGATGGCCATGTGTGTAGAATGCCGCAGTAATAATTTTTCTCTTGGAATAAAACTTATTTTTATACATAGTACAGACTCCAGCACATCAAGCTACCCCAATTTGTCAAATTTCCCCAATTTATTTATTTATATTAGTTTATTTCCACGAAACAGCATGGAGTTAAACTCTTCAAGACAAACGTCATATCCGAGGCGCTTAATTAAAAGTGAACTTTACGTTTTTGTGATAATGTTGAAAATCTATAATAGAAATATGACAGATTGGGGTAGCTGGATGTGATGTTGTCTGTTCATTTTCATTCGAAGGTTAAATGTAGAATAATATATAATTATATTTAATGTAACCTAGTCATAAATACTAAAGGATTTTTTCTTTAACGTAGTACCTTAAATATGATTAATACCTCGGCAGCCAGTCCCTTACACCATTATATCAAACATTCATAATGGGAGTTACATCGCGCGATACTACCGATTAACTACCCACGCTCATTACTGTAATAGCTTCTGTCAATTCCCAAGTCGCGTACTAAAAATATCTGAAAAAAGCAAAAGTAGGTCGCTTGTTTTTTGTGTAAGCAACGAGCGAGCATGTGGTTGTTTAAAAAATAAAAATGGTGCCAGTGACTGGAAAACAGGGATCAGGGGAAATGTTTAGAAATTAATGATTTGTTTTATTTCCTTGTATTTATAATTATTCGCTTAAAATGTAACTATGTAATTTAAGAGCAAGTAAAATGGAGATCAGTGTACATAAGGTTTATAATAATTGTCTCTCCATTTAGTGATACTGATGGATGATTATGACTATAAAACCTCTCTGCACACTCTCATTATCCACTGTCATATATTTTGCTACTAAATATTTTAGATTGTATAATATATGTAGGTACGTTTTTAAGTTATAAGGTATTATATGTAATTAGTATAAATACCAAGTTTTATCTTTATTGGATCATTAGTCTCTGAACTATCGTCAAGCAAACAACTCAATCGGGAAGAAAGTGTGAATTATAGAAAAAACCGAGTACCGTGCCGTAATAAAGTTCCATAACAAGCAAGGAAAGTCAGTTCAAAATATACTGGAAGAGATGGAATCCGTTTACGGGGACTCTTGCCCGGGTAAAACCATGGTTTACAAGTGGCACAGTCTCTTTAAACAAGGCAGGACCTCACTTGAAGACGACCCTCGGACGGTCGCCCGAGGTGACTACTCCGGAAATCATTAAAAAAGTCGAAAAAATTATATTGGAAGATGCCAGACTAAAGAAGAAACAGCTTGCAGAAATGGTTGGAGTATTGGATACGACAATTTTCAAAATTCTACATGATCATCTTGGCATGACCAAGGTCAGTGCAAGATGGGTGCCAAGAATGCTCACGCCGCCTCAAAAACAACGCCGCGTGGAGTGTTCTCGCACGTTTTTGGACCTCTGTAACGAAGATAACGATGGACTTTTAAGTCAAATTGTTACTGGAGATGAAACTTGGGTTCATCATTATGAACCTGAGTTGAAACAGGACTCTATGCAGTGGCACAAAATAAGGCACACCACCACCCAAGAAGTTTAAAGTGTCACAATCGGCTGGAAAAATCATGGCAACAGTGTTTTGGGAATCGGAAGGGATCCTGTTGATCGATTATAAAGATAAAGGCGTTTCTATAACCAGACAATACTACGCTTCCATCCTCGAGAGGTTAAAAGAAAGCATTAAAGAAAAAAGGAGGGGAAAATTAACCAAAGGTGTCCATCTTCTACACGACAACGCGCCAGTTCAGGCTTCGATATTTTAGATCATCCACCCTACAGCCCAGACGCCCTCGTCCGTTGGGTGTGTAAGGTCACTAGAGCTCATTGGGGTGGGGGGAAGGATCAGCAACACTTGTTTGCTGACTTTTAACCACGCAACTGTCTTTCTGGCAACGCACCCACGACACCTCTGGTGTTGCGATTGTCCATGGTCATTTACCATCAGGTAACCCACTTGCTCTTTTGACACCCTCTGATTTAAAAAATAATATAAAAAAATAATCACTGTTTTAAATGTAGAGCACTAATCAATGTTGATGCAGCGGTTAAATTAATTTGTTCCGTTAAACTGTTTCATTTGTGTAGAATCGTCGGTTTTTTACCCTATGTGCAGTGCATCTCGTCATGCACTGCAGCTACTGAGAAACACTACCTTTCTGGCAAAACTCAGTAATAAATTAATATTTATTTCTTAATATAAAATTGTAATTAAATCTGTTAATTTCGAGCGACTTTATCCAAAGCAGTTTTGTCACTTAAATAATCTGAAGTTTTATAGTAAGTCTTGCTACACGATTTGACTTTTATGGTTCTATATATTTTTTTGTATATTTATTTTTACCACTGGTAAAAACGTAATAACGTTTTTTGTATCATTTTAATTTTTTTGGTTACTCGCTATATAAAATTGTTATGCACTATTTGTAATTATATATAAGTCTCAGTCTTCCATAATTTTGCTGAAAAAGAACAATAGTTGAGTTAAGCTCGCCTATCAAAATAATCGTAATCTATCAAAATAGTTACCTTTCTATATATTTCTAGTAAAAAAAGATTAAAGTTCCCACAATTAAGTTAGGAGCAAAATTTTATCAGAACTAGGCTTTTATTTTCCACAACTGTGGAATATATAATATTTGAAGAGCAATCTTATTCCTCGAAATAGTTATTTAATAAACATGATTTATGAAAAAATGGACAATCCTTATTTTGCAAAAAAATATGTTATATTTTAAAGAGGCTCGTTAAGCGGCTAAGGTGTTAGTTAATATTAAATTTCACAATAGTGTGAACAAATCTGTCCCTATAATTCTCTCATTCATGGAACTGAGTTATTGTGATACAGTCACTTAGCAGTTTGATATTTTAAATATAGTAGTCCCAAGTACAGTCAACGCCATATTTTGACACTTACTTTGACAGTGATTTTATTACGTAATCATCAAAGTAATGATCTTCACAATAGAATTACTAACGGGTGAGTGACCACTACTGGGGGTTTGTCATAATCGCCACGCTTGGCAGACGATTTTGCGACCGCAGTAGACCAGCATACGGCGGTCACAAACTCGTCTGCACAAACATACATGTTCATGCACACAAATATCTGTCTTGGGTGGGAATCGAAACCACGACCTATGGCGTGAAAGACTAGATTTCACGACTAGACCAACCACGCCAACCAGCCCGTATATTACACATGCTGGTTGCCGTTAACCACTAGCAACTACAGTTTGGCCAGCGATGATGTTGTTGTTTTGAACGAGTTTTATTTAATTATAATTTAAGTATTTAAGCACCTACTTCTAAATTTATTTGATTGATATATTGTATAAATTAAGTAAACAATAGCTCTGTATGCTCATAATTTTAATGTTTAGTTATGTATATTTTCTCAGTAAGTGAATTTATTGTAATTCTTATGAGAAATAAAGTACTTCTTAATCTAAGTACAATTCACAGTTAAAACGCAGGGAAACAGTTGTGAATTATAGTCACTGTTTATAAAATACTAATTCATAGAATACAACCAATTTCAACTTTTATTAATGCATCCCAAGTTTTTCTAATTAAGTAAACCAAATTCATATGAGACCATCTTGAACGAATTTTCTATCATATCATACATACAAAAAAACACAACTAAATTGGTTTCTCAAATAACAGAGAAAAGAAAAAAAATGAGTCGACTTGATAGGCTCATTCTTTTTGAAATCAGTTAAAATATGATACAAAACTACAAAATTTAGAAATATTATGGATTAAAAAAATTAAGGTTGTATGATAATGCCACTCACCAACCTACCGCTCACTAATTTAGTAGGCAAAACTTAGTGATATTACGAGTTTTATCTACATATTTAGTCTCTAGAGCTCGCATCATCAGATAAACAACCTAAATTTAAATAAAAATTAAATCATAATTTATGTTTTAAATGTATTTCTTTATTAAGTAAATATATTAACTGTGACTTTAAATTGCTCAATATTTAATTCAAAAACACGACTAAGTTGCGGGGCGAGCTTACATTTATAAATAGTTTGAAAACCCTCGCTTCTACCCTATCGCAATGAACTATTGTCGTGATACGTTTAGCTTACGTGCCTAAGTATATCCATTAGTATTAGGATTACGTCTACAAGTCACTTACATTTATTCTTTAAGTTAATATTTATAAAACTCTTTGCATCTATTTATAGTTTATTTTGATCGTTTAAGCAATAAAATAGGAATATATTATTGCTTTAAGTCACTATTGGCGACCTTTTACCGATGGACCAATGAACGCAGTGAATAGCAATTGGCTATGAGTATTCACATTCTTTAATTCTTACAGCAAAATGTACTTCAACATTTTGTTCCATGGGAAATTTGAGTCATTGATGACTTCACAGAAAACAGCTAGTAGAGTAAGATTAGTGGAATAGATTACTATGAACCTCATAAGAAGTCCCAAGGTCACGTAAAGAGCAATGGAGAGGGCTATGTTCGTAGAATCTCGAATCAGAAGCGTAAAAACCCACAGGCAAACCAAAGTAGAGAATTGCCAATTTGAAGTGGCAGTGGGCAGGTTACATAACTCGTAGAATCGACGGTTGCTAAAGTTTCTCTATTGGCGATCACGCAGCATGGGCAGGCCCCCTACATGATGGACCGACGATCTCGCAAAGTCTGTACAGAAGACGCTGGATGCGGAGGGCACAAGACCAACCATTGTGGAGCTCTTTGGGGGACAACATTGTCCAGCAATGGACTTATTTCGGCGGATGTGATGATCATGATGATGAAGGGAAGAGGGATGATTAAATACTATGTAAAGTAAGTAAGTAAAAGTAAAATACTCTTTATTGTACACCATAACTTAAACTTAAATTTAACATACATTAATTAGGTACAAAGGGCGGTCTTATCGCTACTGCGATTTCTTCCAGACAACCAATTATGGAGTGGATAGACTAAGGAAAGGGAAAACATGGTAGATAGGTGTAACAATAGGTCTTCTTAATGTAAACTTAAACTAATGCAAAATAATAAAAACAAATAAAAATGGAAAAACATAGAAAATTAAGAATGTCATAAAAGAAAAGCAATAATGCGTGAAAAAAAAACCAAAGGCGGCAGCGGTAAATAAATTAACTTATGTTGAGTATTTTATCAAAACGTTTTATTTTGGCATGTTTTGCGTGCTGTAACTTATTTATCTGCCAGTGATAGGAATTCTACCAATGTAATTGGAATGTATTGGCAACACTGCCGATCGGTTGTCAAAAATTGTACTAGTGAATTAAAATTAATAATTACTTATAAATAAATGTTTTTACGTTGTAAAATATAAAATATTACTATTAGCAATCTAAATTGTAAGCTAAATAATTGAATGTGATTAGTTTTCTGAAGAAATAAACCCGAAACAACTGATATCTGTCGACGCATCAGCTGTCACTGCGCTGCTCGTGTCCAACGAACTTCATTCGATTAAGTTTAAACTTTTGTGTGAAATCCCGGGGAGTATATTACTTATTCTTTATTTTTACACATTCATACTAACCTAACCAAACATTTATTCGACTCATTGGTGTGAGTCACGTCCAATTTCACACTGCCATATTCTGTCTCCATTTGCTTGACGTACATTGTGGAAGCAAATTCGACGACTTAATTAGCTGGCTACAGACACCACACACTTCAATTACTCCATAACTATACTGATATAAGACTGGCATTCGATTAATTTATTCCTATCTACACATACTAAGTTAACTTGACTAGACCCTAGTAATGAACTCTGATTAGGTGTCATATAGATAAAGTTAAAGGTGCCCCACTACAGTTTGTAACTAAATGTTTAAGTGTTGCTTTATCATAAATCTATTATAAAGTTAATTGCCCATCTGTCTTGTATATACTTACTTATATTATTTCTACCTATAGATCTCTGTAGTTTATTTTTCATATCTCACTCCTTTGACTTCAAATACATCTTAACCTCCTATTTCTGTCTAGTTTTCTGTTCACCCTCTCTTTGTTTTCAGCCCATCCTCATTCACCTCACATCATGCAGACCCGAAGCATGGCTGCAACTCAAGTAGCTGAACATAAGTTGAAATCAGCTCTCAAGGACTTACAGACATACCAAGATCAGTGTCAAAAACTTGAACAGGAGCGTGAGCAGAATGAGGTAGAGATAATAAGGGTCATTGATAGTAACACATCACTGAAAAGAGAACTTGTGAAACTCAATCACCAACTAGAGTCTACTATTGAAGAGCGAGACAGACTGCATGTGGAGACAGAGTCTTTTGATAAGTGTAGAGTTTTATATGAAGAAGCACTGTTCAAAATTAGAGATCTTGAATTAGAATTAATTAATTGTAATGAGAAGTTGTCAAATTATGTAAAAAACACAACTTGTCCAGTAGCTTCCATTAATCAGAGCTTGTATGATAAGTTGGCCAGTTGTAGTCCGGTGGATCTCCCTATTAATACAACGGTGACCATTGATTTGACTGGCGATGACTGTGTAGACTGCCAGCCAAGCGTTAATTCCGTAAGTAGTGACAAGCTAAAACAATACATACTTGAACTAAGTAAAGAACGTAGGGCATTATTAAACAAATTAGAAAATTATGAAATTAAATTAGAGGATAGCAAACTAATTTATGAAAAAGATACTCAGTATTTGCTTTCTGAGATAAAAACTCTTGAGAAGTCCCTAGCAATCTCATATCACAGTTTCCAGTCATACAAAAATGAAATGCAATTGCTGGCTGGAAAGTGTAATCCTGAAAGCAATAGGACATTGGAACCGGTTAACACCAGTAGTGCAGTAGTGGAGTCATACACACAGCTGGGATTAAAGTCACCAGTATCTCCACAAAATGACAATACTAAACATAGCTCCATACTGTATTCCGATGAAATGGGTAAGGGCCTTGGTACCTTGCTTTGTAATAAGCTGAGTTGTTCCTTTGTCAATAATTGTATGCCAGGATTACATTATAAAGATATAATAGATAAATTAATTCAGAATAAACACAGTGCCAAATCATGTATAACTCTAATGGTAGGAAATTGTAAGAACTTAAAGAAAAAAGACATTACAGATAGTTTCACTAAGATGTTAGAATTAGACTGTAATAAGATAATATTGTGTGCCTTCCCCTATGTGTACAATGTGCCTGATAGTACAAATAATTATATCCACAAGCTAAATATGCACCTACAGTTTTTGGTTAGCCATTATAGTAATAAATTTATATTTTTGGACACAAATAGTTTTATAGATTCTTGTAGGGTAACCATGAGTACAGTTACTGTCTCAAGAAAATTTTTGAACATACTTGCAACTTTAGTAGCGGCACATATTAACTCAGTCATAAGTAGTATGACGAAGTCACTTTTTATACCATCTTTTAGTAATGTTATTAAAATCAATTTAGTTAGTAGTTTAAACATGTAAGCATGATAATAGAGAAGTGTGATAACTTTCTAATTCTATCACATCAAAATATAAACCGCTTCTCTAGCAAAATTCTAGACATAGAATTTATTAATGAAAAATATGAAATAGATATTCTTTGTTCAATTGTTTTATATAAATGTGTTACGTGAACTATCTGTAAATGATTGCTATCATATACTTAATTTAAAATTATTGACTCTGTCTCAAAATGAATAATGTTATTGTTTCGAAGTTTTTCTTTTGTATACCTAAATATAATCTAAAATAATAAGCATTCAGACAACCGATCGAGCATATATTGTGTTTGCCTACTAAATAATTACTCTAATTGGACCAAATCCCATGTTCATGCCCGCTTGAGTATGTTTCGCCGGACCGTCTCAACTGGGTCGTGTTGAAACCGGTAGTAGATGAACCCACTGAGTTTGTTTCGCTGGGTCTTCTCAGTTGGGGCGCATTGGATCCGGTGGTAGCATTAAAGCGCGACCGTCGTTATTAACACAAGGTCCGTCATAATAATAATACCTTTAATATAGACAGAACCATTGACAATATGTTGTAAAAATTTTAGACTTAAACTAGATAATTAAACATAATCTCTTGACAATAACTTGATACGAGCTAGCTAAATATCATTGCTGTAATAAAATAAATTTTATAAATGTTTTCATACAATATGTACCTAAATATCTATGTTACTAGAAATAATATCTAATGTATACAACTATATTACTACAAACATGTTCTGACTATTTACAAGCGCTTTTTTAAAGTCTACGTGAATAAAAACCTTTTTTATTTTATTTTATTTTATTTTAATGCTCCAAAAACGAATTCCATTAAAACTCCAATTCCAGCAACAAATTTCGATACTCTGATTAAATAATTATGTAAATGGTGTACGCCATGTAGGCCCCAATATTTTTCTTAGAACTGGAATAAAGATTGTCAAGTGCTTGTCATAAATTTATCGATACTAAAGAAAATTGTATACGCGAGCCTAGATTTCGCTGAACGCCGGTCTTACTTGAAATTCAATAAGAACAAATTGATTTAGGCTCATAGTTTCGTTCCTCATCCAATAAATAACGGGAATATATTATTATATTTTATTCTTAGTACAACCATAAAATAAATAGTGCACCAGAGATGAACTGAAGATTTTTTTTAATAATAAACCTTTTTCTTTAGTTGTTTAATATAATATCAATACCGGATAATTATTATTCCTTTACAGCCTAGCTCACTAATTTTGTTTATTCAGTAAAGATCTTATGTTGGTAGTGTGTACTGTGACTTTTAGAGTACATTGTAATGTAGATCAAATTAAAAAGAGAGAAAAGTATCTTTCATAAAGGGGAGATGTAAATAATTTTCCAACGTTCTCCCAAAAGTCTTAGAAAACTGATATTAGGTACATGGGCTAGTATTTGGACCCGAACAACGAAAAAAAATAAAAATCTGTATCTTTTACCCTGCAACTTTCCATAACTCCATATTCAATTTCAATGTAACACATCTGCCGAGCCTGCCGTACGGCCATCTTTGATTTTTATCTTTTTTTATTTATACTTGTCATTTGATACATCGATGTCCTGACTGACTGATCTATCAACGCACAGTCCAAACCAACCGCTGTGGTTCCAAACTTCAAAAGTTGGAAGGAGAGAATTTTCGAATTTTAACCCCTAAGGTATGAAATAGAGTTCGGATGGATGTATGGAAGTGTCATTTTGTGACATGTAATGGTTGTGAAGAATGACCGTCAATTTTAAATTAGAAACATATACCTAATTCTAGGACTTCTGGTTAAAATTTACATGAACATGTAGAATATTTAAAAAAGATATGTAATAATGTGTGTTAATTAAATAGACTATTTAGATCTGATATTTACAGTTCCTGTTAAAAGTGACGTGAAATGTAATTGCTAAGTTTCTAGAAGTAAATAATACATTTAATAGTTTTTAAAAATCCTGTACCTAACTGGGTGAAATAAAGACCAAAGATTTACGTAAGAAGTAAGTCCTTTTTGAAGAAAGTTTGACATGTGTGACGAAGTCCTGGAGAGGAGAAGTTCTTGCTATCGGTGTAAATCAATATCAAAGCCTACTTTTCTAGTGAAACTCAGCTCCCTAAGACAATTATATTCTAATGAGTTAAATTAAATAATTTAAGTCATTAGAATAGGTTTATCATGATAAACAATGAGCGAGCCTTACAATAGTCGCATGCGATGAACATCATCTGACATGTTATCATTCCGTATAATAAAATTTAAATTAAATATGTGAAGACAATTTATTCATAATGGTTGGTCATCATCATCGCATACACTATGTTGGCTAATAGTACTTCGTGGTACCAACCTTAAGCAATCACAGCCATATCTCCGCCACCGCGCACGCTCATTGGTCAAATCAAATAAAGCGCGCTTGCGGTCTTACACTGTTTCCTGTAACCCACTTCCATCCCGTTTAAAAATCACTCCGACACATTTAAAACACGGAAAGGACTCGTTAGTGACTGCACTGCATACTCTATATATATTTATTACGTGTTACACAGCCGTGTGGCGCAGTGGCTAAGACAGTCGCCTCGCTACTTCGTGTCGCGGGTTCAAGTCCCGCGCCGTACAACTAATTGTGTGACTTGTGTTGTTATATGTTTGTAAAGTACCCTACGACAGAGGGATTCCTTAGATTCCCTAGTGCGGGCGTTGTATTTTTAAAAATAGAAAAGGAAAAAATATTTATACACTGCATGTTGTCGCTAGTTTCTGCTAAAACAAAGAAGATAAAGATATATTTATTTGCGTAACAATAAAATTTATAAATAAATTGGATATTTGATCTCGACATCCATTCTGCAGGTCATCAATACTACATGTATTGATGAATTGAAGATAAAACTACAAACTATTTCTTAATAAATCGTGAGACCTTTACATTCATTCCTCGAAACCATTTGATACTGATATTGGTACTTAAGTGCCACGCCCTATTTAGGCATTCAAAGGAAAATATATAAAAGGGGTTCTAACGTAAGGTATAAGAACCTAAAATGAGAAATCTTCTCTGTTCATTGTACATTGAGTTGGTTGGTAGACCTATGACGTGGAAAACAGTCGTCTAATAATTGCAGCTGTAAGCACTGAAGGATTCGAAAACCATTAGTTATCACCCAAACAAATTTCAGTTAATTTGTCTGGGTGATAAAAACTGCATCCATTACGGTAGTACGAAGTTGGATGAGAAAGTAAAGTATTTACTACCGTTTACTTACATGTGTTTACAGTGTTTACTATTTACATATGTTACAGAAAAACAATATATTAATCATATGCGTCAAAAAGTATAGAAATTAAATGAGGAGCTTAGCTTAGGGACGAACAACATTTAATGTTGTAGGTCAACTACCATGAAAATTAAAATATTCTAACTTTTGTTTTGTAATACACTTGTCCTTGTAAGAATCTGGATGAAATCAAGATCAATCAAATATCAGTGATATTAAAATTAAATACGGATCTTTTAATATTAAATTAATCATCATTGAAATAAGTACTGCCTGTAAAACATAAAATCTTCAACTTCCACGTTGACTATAAGGTTCTAATGAATACTAAGAAAAAATCCGATTTGAATCGTGCTGAAGGCACCGTTGGATGGCGCAAGACCGATAATTGGGGAGATCTTTAAGGGAGGTCTTTATCAACAGTGTAAAATTTTCAGCTGATGTGATAATGATGAGAATTATATTCAAAGAAGTATTAGAAAAGGTTAGCAAATATTTCACGGACACATTTTCACAAACACCCAGACTAACAACAGCGAATACTATAACAACCGCGCCTCACATTATGTCCATGAAAATACTTACAGAAAATTCTGTAATCTAAGTAGCTAAAATAATTTACTTAATATCTGCGCTAGTTCTGTTTGCACGTATTGTAATATCAATTACTTATATTCAATTTAAATTCTAACGTTTCTATCCAATAAGTTCTTAACGTAAATCTAATTTAGGTGTGGTAAGCAAACGAGTGCGATTCGATTAAAATTAAATCTTATACTAAATAATTATAAGAATCAATTTGGATCAGATTATTCAGTGGACCAGTGAAGAATGAGAGTAGGGTCAAGTAAAACTGAATAATCAAGAAGTTAGCAATAACAGATCCGGATAGCCCTTCTAATTGTTCCGCTGACCAATGTTAGCTCATCCATTATTTAGCTAGTTACAAGGGTTATTTTCTGTTTATTCAAACTCTCCCTGATTCAATATTACCAATTCCCCTTTACCATTTCTGATGTATAATTTATGTCTTTAGTAAAGATACGACTTGTCTTTAGACCATTACAATTCTCAAACTGACACAGATACCGTATTTGGAAGTACCTATTGCATACAGAAATATAGTTTTGAATAAACAAACATATAGTTAATAACTAAGCCTGTCTGGAATTATTCCTATCAATAATCTCATTTCATTTTTGAATTTTATAGCATTATTCGCAATGCAAAGCGTTAATATAATCTCAAAAATGGGAAATCGTAAATTTAATCGCCCGGCGGGTCTCGAACCTGCACCATCTACCAATCTGGGGTAGGCGCTCTGCATTAAGCTACGAACGATACACGCTGGCTCCGTGTTGCGAATATATGGGAGGTATAAAATTTGCGGACTAACTCAGTCATTTGACTTATAGGCACGACACTAGACACGACATTTCCTAACACACCGTTTTTACATTTTCACTCGTTTTAATAATACGAATTCGTTTTTAAATTCACTTGTGACAGACGGTTTGAAGCGCAACCACTCGAGTTCTTTGGCATTCAAGCGCTGACTCGACAACAACGTTCGGTGAATTTATCGGATAGTGCACATACATTGAACGTTTTTACCAGGGATTTATTCAGGTTCTGTCTTACAGAGAACTAATAAAACTACTGCTACTTTTTGAAGCAGTGTGAATGGCATTTATGATTGTGTGGGAATTGGGAAGCCGTGTAGGTTACGGAAAGGTAGCGTTAACATATTCATTACACCTTAAAGTTAATATCCTAAACCCGTAAGAATGTATGAAGAATATAGTGACAGTACATGAGGCAAAAGAGGTGTGCCAAGATCGTCACAAATGGAAATCTGTTGTCTCTGCCTACCCCTCTGGGAAACAAGAGTGACTGTATGTATGTATTAAATTTAATGAAGTATGTGTTAGGACGTGACTTCGTACAAGTAATTATAAGCTCGAATCCGTATGGTGCGGTGAAAGTACGGTTGACGCACATAACTTATGGTATAAATTTATATTAATTGAAAACATAGTAAGCAATTTGATATAAGATCCGCCCATAATTGTAGTTTCAGGAAAGTTCACTTGTAAATAAAATGTAAATGAAGTGCTTTGAAATTAGCTTTGTTTTGTAAAACAAAGCTGAAATAAGCATTTCCTTTTTATCAATTGTAACCAATAACTTTTTATCGGGCCATGTTCCTCCCTCTTATTCATATTCATATTCATTCATATTCATATTCTTTATTTGCAGTAAAGTTGGAACATTTAATTGGTCTTATAACTAATTACAGGTCCTTACAACTTCAGCCAATTTATTGACATGCAAATATTAACATATATTACATTATTATAAATATATTGTTATTAAATTATCATTATTACATTATTATTATTACATAATCATTATTACACCACTAGGTATTATTACAATTGCATTAATTAAAGGAGTTATGCCATAAATTTACTTAATTTAGTATGTTTACGCACCACTAAAACTCCTGTAAGTCAGGTTCAACAGTGGCATACAATGAATTGACACTGAGCAGTATGGGTCCGGCATGTCCCACCCGGGGAATCGTTTTAACTGTATAGGATTCCGCAATGCATTTAATCAGAATGAAACAAGTGGAGTTAGAAAATGAATAGTTCCACTACCCTCCAGAGCAAAGCGGGAGACAGAATGGTATAAAGAGGCTATAGTCTCATAATATGAGAGAATTGCAACTAGAGAATCCAGCTGCAAAATGAATTTAAGGGTCCTAAGTGAGCTGTTATATTTGATTCCAATGGGGCAGAAAGGTTCTCGAGTGGCGACCACGAACCGGAAGACGCAGCGTGGGAAGGCTCAGATGGACCGATGATTTTGTGAGGTTCGCTGAAAATCGCTGGATGAGGTTAGCGCAAGGCAATTGTGGAGATTTTTGGGGAGGCCTTTGTCCAGCAATGGACGTCTTTCGGCTGATATGATGAGTAGGTATGGGCAAAGCGCTTAAACGCACGGAAATTGTTCCTTGTTGCTACCAATAACAATAACCTACTAAAATCGACTTTTAAACCCTGCAACAAAACGGCCCATAAATAAATAATAATAACCCGTCGATGGCACCGATCCTAATTCCCTTACACAGCAAAAATAGCACGCTTACATAAAGATGTTGAATAAAATTGAGACGAAAAGGGTAAAGGGTCTGAATTCACATTACTTTATAGGTGGGGACTGCGGGACCCAGAGCGGTGACACGTCTACGATTTTCAATTCCTGTTGAGTTTATTTACTGAGCTATTCGAATATATTGGCTAAACAGACTACAACGCTCGTATTTTATGTACGAATGCATAACGAAATGAATCCTGGTATTTGTAAAAAATGTTTACCGGTTAAAATTTACCTTTAATGTCTATGGCCTTTGACAAAAGAACTTTAAGGGTCGAATTTTGAATAATTGCGATCTCTAGTTAACTTAATAATGCTATTAATAGGCAACTTATTATGTAACGCAGGGGTACTTTTCGAGTGAAGCTGCTGATAGAAACTAATAAGAATAATTTATTATCTAAAGTAGATGTACAGACGCCAGCACATCCAGCTACCCCAATCTGTCAAATCTCTTTTATAGATATTCAACTTTATCACATAAGCATAAGGTTCACTTTCAATTGGGCAAATTTAACAGATTGGCGTAGCTTGATGTGCTGGCGTCTGTACACACGGCTGCTACATATCAAGCTATATATTTCCAGTATAAGCTGATCTCCCGTTGTATAGTAGGTATTTCAATACAATGAGAAGTCAGTTTATATTGAAAATGTATAGCTTGATTGGTAGCCGTGTGTACACAGATTAGTACTATTATGAGCTAATAGAATCATTTATTTATAGTTTGTTTTTTTACGTTAAACTTTTTTACTTTGGAAATTAATTCTTGTGTTGCGTGGTACATTACTTTTATACTAAAACAATTGACGGACGCAAAGTACATTCAGACTCAGAACTACATTTCATTCGCTCAACAATCCAAAGATCTAACCACCAGCTATCTCGTATTCTCTGCCTCTGGCCTCCTTCTGTTATGCTCCAGAAGGAGGCCGCTGAGCGGGATCGGGAGCGAGCCGATTTTGCTAGCAGACGGAAGAGGCGTCGGGGCGGCCGCGGCAACCGTTAGCCCAACACCCCACGGG
Source organism: Pseudoips prasinana (assembly GCA_951640165.1). Lineage (NCBI taxonomy): Eukaryota > Metazoa > Arthropoda > Insecta > Lepidoptera > Nolidae > Pseudoips > Pseudoips prasinana. Next base: position 37,770,943 of record OX621243.1, on the reverse strand, counting down.
GCTTTGGTGGCAGTATAAGAAGAGTCCTCTACTGTAAGCTGCCACGTGCAAGCAGCTCCGAGAAGACAGCGAACTGTTTTGTGGTACATTCGCTGTTGGGGAGGGAAACTCGGAGTACTCCCAGGGTGCGTGTCCCGACAATCTGGGACACGGGGCAAAAGGGGGGCCACCGGAGCAGCATACCCGCGTTCCCGGGGCTCCCCTATCATGCGCCAGAAGAAGTCCACGGCAGGATAGGTTTAGTCGGTGCGAGTCCGACATATCCACCCGCAGTCTTTTGTTGCGGGTGGCCTGCGCAGGCTTCACTCCAGCCTTATAAAAAAAAAGCTACCTCGTATTAGCATTCAAGAATTAGATTACATATGTAAGGTATTACACCGTATATACCGTACCTTATATCCGCTTTTGCATGTATTGTAGAAAGTGAATATAATTCCGACTTTATAGATTTTGAAACGCGGTAATTAAATAATGAGTAATTAACTTGTATCAATGTGTAATTAACTTTTAACTAATATAAGATAAATATGGAAATATGTATGTATGTCATTATTATCACAAACATCAGTTATCTTTTTAAATGTGTTCATATGTATAGTCTTTTCGTGAAGAAGCATACTAGCCTTGCCCAGAATTAGGTAACACTGATTTTTTTTAATATCAGTGGGCGACAAACGAGCAAGCGGGTCACCTGATAGTAAGTGATCACCGCCACCCATGGACACCCGCGACACCAGAGGAGTCGCGGGTGCGTTGCCGGCCTTTAAGAGTCAACAAACAAGTGGACCCTTCCCCCCACCCCAATGAGCTCTGGGGACCTTCATCACACTCGGAAACACACATTAAAATTATTAATGTTATTTATTAAGGAATGTCTTCTGTCAGGTGGAGGTATGTACTTCCCAGTTGGGCTGCTCTTTGAGCGAATGAACGCTGTGTCCAACCTCTCTTAGCCTCTACTGGCTAACAGAGAACTAACAAAATGCTCCTATATTTCCAAATACATATATATTATAGATAAATAACACATCATTGTGGCTGTTCACAATCTAAATTAAATAAGATGAAAGCGGTATGCTCACTTCACTTGAGACGTCTTTTCGGTAAGTGACCACTTCACATACGAGTATTCAAAGCTTTGCTTGGCCTTTAGTATCCGCTTCAGAGAGCACAGTCCACTAGGTTTAGGTAAATACCAATTGTTATGGAAGATTAGAGACATGCTAAAATGCTTGCCAACCAACAAGAAAAGAAAATAATCGAAAAGGGCTGTGTTTTGATGTAAAAATACATCAAAACACAGCCCTTTTCGATTATTGGAAAGTTTCAATGCCTAAGAAATTTCATTTTATATTTTGTACCTGATTCCGTACCAGTAATAATATCCTTTTAGAATTCTGTCTTATTACTTCAGCTGACGCCAGGGCTGTCGCCCGAACCCTATAATGTACCCTTCTGGCCGAACCAGCTCAAGCTTACCCGTCCCAGAGCTCATGCGCAAGCTTTGGACCTGAACTGAAAGCGCTTACTATGCGGTAGATGTTTATACAATACAATAATCTTTATTTGCAAATATAGGTGGATACAAGATGTTCTAATTTATAAAATGTGCTAACTATATTTCACCATTTCGGCATGCAAATCTTAAAATTAAGTCAATCTATCATAATTGTATTATGATAGAATGAGATACAATAATAATTGGGATAACGTAATTAATTACACATACATATAGGATAGTTTGTTTTAAGGACGTTTTTAGGAACCGACGCTTTACGTTAATAGGTCAGAGCGCAGTGTCACTCATCTGATTGAGAATCGGGAGGACATTATATAGTTACGAATGCAATTTAAGTGACATGGTGTGAGATCGAGCAACAGTAATTAAATGTCATTTGAAGACACTAGTGTATAATCTCCATAATTTTATATAAATAGTATTTGTATGATGCATTATTTGTAAGATCTGTACCACAAAGAAAGGAAACAGTAGGAAACCTTAACCTTTTAACGATACTTACCATTTTTTAATTATATATTTATACTTATATTAAAAAATCACAGCTCTTTCATGCGTAAGTTGAAAAAACTTAAATAACGCACACAATGAATGAACCGCTTATAAATACTTAAATCCAGTCTTTTAAAAATTAACGTCATGCTGGTAGTTGACTAAAGCGATAATAAAGTGAACAAAATATTTAAATCATATAACAACACGCAAGGGGGCCTCAGCGACACGAATAAGTTACATATTCATAACTTGACATCCTTTGAACTTGGTGTTTCACTGAACTGTTGTAACATATATAGCTTTATGTATACAAAATATGAACCAATACATAAAATATAACTATTACAAAGAGGTATTCTTAGACGTACACTTAATTCAATACTTTTCGTAATTATTGTGCGTTGCAAATAATGCTTAATTATGATAAGAAAAAGAAAGGTGATATTAGTTTACAGCCTTTGCCATAGTTCTTTATTTTAATTAAAGACAACGCCTAATTTATGGAAATCAATCCCTGATGGTCACAAATTACACCCAGACTCAGAACAACTATTTAAGGGACACAAATAATTATCCTGCACGGAAATCGAATCCGAGATACGAAGTAGTGAGGCGATTGTTTTTGTATTTGTATTAAATGTTTATTTTTCTGTTGGGAACAATTAAAATAATTTAATTGAAATATCAATTCAACTTTTCAAAATCTTTGTATATTTCTATATTTGTTGCTGGAAGCTTTTGGGCCTTAAAAGCTTCTACCTATTAATTTATTTTGTTTTAATAACTAACTATACCTATGACACTTTCCGTAATTTCCCTCGTATATTGCCAAGTATGTTCTATATAATCGGTTCGGCTGTCTTATAGTACGAAGTTTTATCCCTCTTTTCGCTCCCCTAAGGATAATTTGTGTAAAAAGTGGTAGAAGTGGGCTATATCTATCCCTTGGTGTTGAACTGTCTCCATACCAACATTTATATAAATCGATGCAGTTATTTGAGCTTAAAAGCTGAACAGACTAACATACTTTCACAAGTGGAACTATTCATTTTCTAACTCCCCCTTGTTTTTAGGGTTCTTTACCCAAAGGGTAAAACGCGACCCTATTACTAAGACTTTGCTGTCTGTCTGTCTGTCCGTCTGTCACCAGGCTGTATCTCATAAACTGTGATAGTTAGATAGTTGAAATTTTCACCGATGATGTATTTCTGTTGCCGCTATAACAAAAAACTAAATAAAATAAATATTTAAGGGGGCTCCCATACAACAAACGTGAATTTTTAGTCCTGGGTTCAAATCCTGGGTCGGGCCAAAATGTAATTTTGGGATTTTTCCGTCAAAAGAAATTTGTCAGTATCAGCCCGAAGTCTGGAAGTCAGCGGTATTACACGCCCGTGCCTCGGAGAGCACGTAAAGCCGTCGGCCCTGTACCTGACCTCTTTCCGGTCGTGTCGCTAGTCGTTCCATCGGAACATGAGAGTGATGGAATAGGAAGTGCCCCTGTGTTTGCGCACACACTTGTGCAGTATAATATGTCCTGCGCAATTGGCTAGTCTCCATTGAGACTGCCAACGTGGCCGAAATTCGGTTGGGAGGACATTATTATATTTCTGTGCTATTTGTTACTCTCCACAAAACTAAACACATTTATATGTTTTATTATTTCGTAGCTCGTCATATTTTAAACTAAAGTACCTGCAAGGAAAATGGTGTGGATACATTTTACTAAAATGTAGTGAACGGTTATTACTGGGGTGATGTAAGGTGACATCAATGGCTTTTACGATCGTGTCATGCTAACAACGTTGAGAAGAAATGCACTCTATACTTTACCACGTTATTATTCTCATATGGATTTTTATGAAATAGTTTCAAAAGTGAATTGTTTAGTTTTAAATTACTTGGTTAACTCAGATAATACGGTAGTTGGTTATACTTCATAAATCACTTTAGTAACTTGCGGGGTAAGCTGAATGCGGAAAGCGCAATACCGGCAATTGTGGAGTTCTTTGAACGAGGCCTTTGTCCTGCACAAGGCGTCTTTCAGCTGATATGATGATAATGGGTTGAGCAACCATCTACAAAGGAGATCTCTCTATGGTACATTTGCCACTTATTATGGACAGCATGAGCAATCCATTAGATAGTTTGCTATCCTGTATAACTTACTCTTGTAACAGGAGGGTTAAGCTAAGTGTATAAGTCCAGTGACCGCCTCTAATTGTATAGAAATTTATGATAGAGTTTAGGATGAGCAATGCTTAAGCTATTTTGTTATCCCTTATAAATTAATACAGTAACAAGCGATTTAAGGTAAATATTTATGGTGAGTGCCAATCCATATTTATATGAAGATCTGTCTATGGTACATTTACCGGATATGACGAACAGTAATAGCTTTGCTTTAGTTAGTTCCTGTCTCTAATAAATGACTTTAGTAACAGGCGGGTTAAGCTTAGTATTAATGGTGAGCGACCATCTATTCTTATATGGAGATCAGTCTAAGAAAAATTTTCCGGATATTATAAACAGTAGCTATGCTTTAACTGGTTGCTATGTCAAATAAATTACTCTAGTAACAGGTGGATTAACCTAAATATTAATGGTGAGCTATCTATTCCTACATGGAGATCTATGGTAAATTTCCCGGACATTAAGAACAGTATTAGTTTCGCTTTAGCTATTTGCCATGCTAAATAAATTACTGTAGTAACAGGCAGATTAAGCTTAGAATGTATGGTGAGCGACCATCTGTACTTTTATGGAGATCTGTCTATGGTACATTTCCCGTATATTAGCTAGTTCCTGCGTCTAATAAATTAATCTAGTAACAGGCGGGTAAAGCTTAGTATTTACGGTGAGCGACCATCTATACTTATATGGAGAGCTGTCTATGCTACATTTCCTGGATATTACGAACAGTCTTCGAGCATTTATTGACAGCTTAATGCTCGAAGCGAACAGTAGCTATGCTTTACCTGGTTGCTATGTCAAATATATTCCTGTAGTAACAGGTGGATTAAGCTTATTATTAATGATGAGCGACCACTTATTCTTATATGGAGATGGTACATTTCCCGGACATTAAAAACAGTATTAGTTCCGCTTTAGCTAGTTGCTGTGTCAAAGAACTTACTCTAATAACAAGCGGTTTAAGCTTAGTATTTATGGTGAGCGATCATGTATACTTATATGGAGATATGTCTATGTTACGAATAGTTACTCTGCTTTAGCTAATTGCTCTGTCAAATAAATTACTCAAGTAAAAGGCAGTTTAAGCTAAGTATCTATGGTGAGCGCGAAATAATTATATAGACTCTGTATTGTATTATTGCTGGATATTACTACAAGTATGTGCTTTGTTTGAGCTAGTTTCAAAAAAATGTTAAACCGCCTTTAAATTACATAATTTATAGGTGACACCTATAAATTATTTAAGTAACAGACGGCTTAAAATCTTTATGAAAATAGATACAACTGCCCTCCAAGTTCGGAAGTGTGACATCTGAAAATGCTATAGTACAAGTATTTTTTTTGTTGTTGTATTTGGAGCAGCTTTTAAAGATTTTGTTGCAACAAGATAAACCTTCAGTGTATTTACCTATCACTGTTGGAAAGAAAACAACAGCTTTTTATAGAACGTAAACTTGATATTTTTGCAGCTGGCTTGTAAATATATGTGCATTTTGCCAGTTTATGATGCTAATGCAAGTTTATATTATTCTGTTTTATAGCTTTATTCTAGGGAAAGCGAATACACTTTTAACTCCTATTTTGTTTACGACAAATTCTTTGCGGGTTACAAAAGATTTCTATAGTTCTATTACTTGAGTAGAGCCTAAGTAATGTAATAATAGGACCTAGCCAAAATTTGTCTATGGGCACGAGACTAGACACATGCTATTTTAAAGCACATGTGCACTCTCTATTACTGTAATAAATTTATTAGAAAATAGATCACGGTTAGAGGTGTACTAAGTGATAGAAGAAAATAAAAGAAAATTGTCGTCAACCCTGTTTCATCATCATTATCATCAAATCAGCCGAAAGACGTCCACTGCTGAACAAAGGCGACTCCCAAAGATCTCCACAATTGCCGGTCTTGCGCTATTCGCATCCAGCAGTTTCCGGCGACCCGCACAAGATCATCGGTCCATCTTGTAGGGGGCCTGCCCACGCTGTTTATATGCATTGTATATATAAATATTAACTTTAATATGATGACCATAAACCAAAAGAAGTTTAAGCGACAAGAGTAATAGTTTGGTTGCACGTGTTGGTAGCGCAGCGGTTAAGTCAGTCGCCTCGCCACTTCGTGCCCTGGGATCGATTCTGGCACAGGAATCCGGATGTGCTTTGTGTCCACCAATTAATGTTAATTAAGTCCCCGCACTACTAAAAAAACCGGCCAAGTACGAGTCGGAGTCGATCACGAAGGGTTCCGAACTATCTACTATATAAAAATCTCCAAAACTCCAGAACGCACGAACCGATTTCCACGGTTTTGCATTCGTTGGAAAGGACTCGGGCTCCGTGAGGTTAATAGCAAAGAAAATTCAGGAAAAATTTCAACAGAAAAGCGGGAAAACCTATAATTTATAAAATGAAACGCGGGTGAAACCACGGGGCACAGTTAGTCATCTATAAAAACAAGCAAAATATCACGTTTGTTGTATGGGAGCTCTCTTAAATATTAATTGTTTATTGTTTTTTAGTATTTGTGGTTATAGCGGCAACAGAAATACATCATCTGTGAAAATTTCAACTATCTAACTATCACGGTTCATGAGATACAGCCTGGTGACAGACGGACAGACAGACAGCCAGCGAAGTCTTAGTAATAGGGTCCCGTTTTACCCTTTGGGTACAAAACCCTGAAAACGAACTAGGCTAAGTAAATAATACTTATGCAAAATAATAAATTGAAATCAACTTTCTGAAAATTGTAAGCAATCAATAACAGCATTTATTGATTTCCTGTTTCCCCTAAGGACGAAGGACAACTTTATCAGCTGCAACTTTAGACAACTTCGGACCCTTTTTATAATTCATTACAAGCCATCTCTTAACAAGATTATTTGGGGCTCCAAAACTTTTTATCCCCTTTTAAAGGGTCGCTGCCCTAAAAAGTTGAACCATTAATCGAATGATATTCCCACCAGCACTTAATTTTTCTTCCGTTGTCAAATTTCACACAAAACTTATTAATTTTTATACAAAATATAGAAGCTACATATGTATCAGTTAATACAATACAATACTCTTTATTGTACACCAAATGAATTACATACAACAGAAAAGGTAGGTATCAGATACTAAGTAAGAGTACACCTACATTTTGTAGGTTTATATATAATTATCTAAAATACTATGTATACATAATTTACAATACATTTCAGTTTCGTTTATCATCCCTTATTAGTGGAAAGAATTTTGGAGCAAAGTCGTTTAATCCTTTTCCAGGTGACAGGGGATATAGTTGCCACAATATTTTGAACTCTATCGGCTTGTAATAAATAAGAAACATACCAACTATCTTAGAAAGAGTTAACGTGGCCTACGGTCGAAGTTGACCGGTCGGTACACCGGTAATCTGCTGGTAGCCCGACATACCCTGTCGCTTGCCCAGCGGTAGAAATCTGTAATGAATTTCCCGACGTTAAAAAAAAAATATTTTTCTGTGTTGTGACGGCGGCGAACGGCAGAATATCATCACCCTATCTCATCCCATGGGAGGCGCAGAAATCGAGCCGAGGGAATATCTACCAGAGGACGTGTAGCGGTGTCTCTCTATGTAACTGACCATCATATTGCGATCGCCAACCCATCTGCCAAGCGTGGCGATTATGGTATATCCCCAAGATTATTCTTTGCGGAGGCTTTTGTCCAGCAGTAGACTTTTTACAACTGTTATGTTGATGATGAAAGGAAATAAGGAGTTGACTGGTAAATTAAATGCAAGGAAAGAACACCTTTTTATGTGACTGTCTCTTTCTATTTCTATTATATATTATTAGTATTAGTATATGATTCGGGATCCGGTGGTAGCATTAAAGCGCGACCGTCGTTTTAAACACAAGGTCCGTTATAATAATAATACTGAATTCATACCTTAATATAGACAGAACCAATTAGACAATATGTAGTAAAATATAAATTTCAATAATTAAACCTAAACATAATCTCCTTGACAATAACTTAATACAAGCTAGCTAAATTTCACTACCATTATAAAATAAACTGTATAAATGTTTTAACATTCCGTGTACCTAAATATCTGTAATAAGTAACTAGAAATAATAACTGTATTACTACAAACATGTTCTGACTATTTACAAGCGGTTTTTTATTGTTTACGTGAATAAAAACCTTTTTTATATTATTTATTTTTTACTTTATTTTATTCAAAGTTACAAATATCGAGCTGGCGAACATGTTGGTTTAATCTAAATATTGAACACAATATGTGACTGTACTGTATGGCTGACGGCAAAGAATTTCACCACCTCATCTAATCCCGTGGAGGACAAACTAATTGTCCCGAGGGAATATATCCCAGAGAAAACGGACAACATCGTCTTTCTGTGTACTATGACCATCCTACTGCGATCGCCAACCTATCTGCCAATCGTGGCTATTATTGCATATCCCTCATTCACTCATAATTCCATAGTTGTGTCCATCCTTTTGAAGCAATATGCCATAACGTCACCGTAGCCTAGTTGATAGTGCTCCTGCCTACGCAGCTGGTGGTCCTGGGTTCGAATCCCGGTAAGTGCAAATATTTGTGTGATGAGCAAGAATATTTGTTTCTGAGTCATGGATGTTTTCTATGTATATAAGTATTTATCTATCTATATAAGTATGTATATCGTCGCCTGTAAAAGAAGATGCTGAGATGGTTTGGCCATTTAGAAAGGATGAATGAAAGAAGATTGACAAAAGAAGTATACCTGGCCTGTGTGAGTGGTACAACCGGAAGGGGAAGACCACGTCGAACATTCTCTGACCAAATTGGAGATGTTCTCAAGAAAGGGCAGGTCAGAAGTACCCTAAACCGGCGAGCATGTATGAAGAATATAATGACAGTAATCGAGGCAAAATAAGTACGCAAAGATCGTGACAAATGGAAATCCGTTGTCTCTGCCTACCCCTCTGGGAAACAGGCTTGAGTCTATGTATGTATGTATGTATCGTCGCCTGGTACCCATAGTACAAGCTTTGCTTAGTTTGGGGCTAGGATGATCTGTGTGACATTCTCCCTAGATATAATTGCAACGCATGGCAGACGGGTTGGCGGTCGTTGATGGTAAAAAAAGTACACAAAGAGTACTGCTGCCCATTTCCTCGGGTCATCTTCAACACTACCCGCCCTTCTTCCCCGCACGGGATGAGATGGGGTTGGTGATATTCTTTGCTTACCTATAGCCTGTTACAAATGTATGATTATGTACATTTATTTATTTATTTAAAGGTACACCAACAGTTTCTGTATATAACATTTCAAATAATGATTGGTGCCAAGTTATGGTCTTATACAGTTGCCAATAACAGGTGAACCAACACTCAGAAATAGAAATGATATCCTAAGCTAAAACAAAATGTAATAAAATTAAAGTGATAATAAACTATGTAAACAAAAATATAACAAACAGTTATTAAACTTAAGTAAACCAAATTATCAAATAGAAATTAAAGAAATTATACTTAAAACCAATATATAATATATATATATATATATATATATAAGACATCAATAAACACAAATGTGATAGTATGTAGTATATGAGATATAATTATAACTATACATTCCTGACAATAAGATACCAATCAACAACAGGTGCACGCTACAGCCTAAGGCTTCATTACTAACATAGTCAAGTGTAAAATCATAAATTCATAGTTTAATAGAATATTATTAACACGACGTCCGCACTTATTAAATAACTAGCTGTGCCCGCGACTTCGTCCGCGTGTTAATTAGTTTATTTTGTTATTTTTTGGTCAGACATCAGACAGACAGACAAAAACTGTAAAAAATGTTATTTTGGTGTATGTAACGTATATATATTCATATTTATGTAGTAAAAGCCGGTTATTTCAATATTACAAACAGACACTCCAATTTTATTTATTTGTATGTATAGAGTATAGATTATTTGATTGCTCTATATCACAAACAACTTTACAAATATGCAACTAACAGACACATATCACTAGGATTTGAATGCAATTTGAATGCATTGCATTTAAATGCAAGTGTGGTGTAGCTTTTTTAGCTTTTAGCTAACTTTCTATTGCATCACTCTGATGACCCGATGGGACGACCGGCGAGACTAAAAAGAGGTCAGTTATAAGACCGATGGCTTTACGTTGTCTCCGTGGCACGGGAGTGTGATACCGCCATCTCCCAAACATCGGGCTGATACTGAGAAAATTTCGTAACAGAAAAATTCCAAATTTACTTTTGGGCCTTACACGGGATTTCAACCCATAAACAGTGGTTGAACTCGCTACCACTAGATCAATAAGACAGCCTGACCAAAATACAACTTCTAAAAGTAAGTATTATTAGCAAGTAGCTGTTATTTTCCCATAAAAATGTATTCCTCATTTTGATCCCTGGATTTTTAGACTTCACCAATATTTTACGCAAAATTTTACGAGTAACTCAATTATTTCATTTTTGTAGAAAAACCTTTTTGTAGGATTTGTGATCCGGCTTAATAAAAAGCCCAATTCAAGCTGCCGAAAATAAATCACTGGTAAACAAATCTGGTGAATTAAAACTAAAAAAGGGGTCAGACATAGCCTACTTTCTTGTCATATGATTCAACATTATTATCATTAGCATCATTATATAAGTTGAAAGGTAGATAGGTTTTCAGTGACCCGAGAGAGGTTCTTCTTCGAGAACTTTTCAATCAATCAATCAATCATTTATTTGTATGAATATGGTAAATACAAAATACAGATATTAAAAAATAAAATTATAGGAACAACATATTCTGCCAATATTTGGCGTACAAAATTAAATTTAATAATAGTGACAGTAAATTAAATAATAAAAAATAATAATAATAATGAGTTCTTATATTATTCTAGCGTGTCACTAAGAAAATCTGCAGTTGAGTAATAGCACTTTTGAATTAAGAGGCTCTTTATTTTCTTTTTAAACATAGTTAAGTTTAAGTTTTTGTACGAGTCTGGAAACTTATTATAAATTTTTGGAGCTAGACAAAAGATGCTTTTCCACATAAGAGTTGTATTAGCTCTACCCATACACAGGTTATCTCTGCGCCTAGATCTACGTATAGATACATCAGATAATTTAATGAACAAATGAGGGTTCGATTTTACGAATAACGCTGTCTCTGCCTCAGCAGCTATCGTTCCTACGAAAATCATCATGGAACGGAATTGTCATATGATTACAAAAAACTAAATTTGCCAGTGCCAATGTTGATCCTGTTAATCCTGGCTTACAAGAGTTGCAGTGGTGGGTAAGAGGGAGGGACTAGTCCCGATATCCGTTCGGCTTTGGGAAAAAAAGACATAGCAGTGCGTATACCTACGTACTCGTAGCGTTGATTGTATCACTTAAGTATTATTGTCCCTTTCATATGAATGCATGAAGATAGAGACAGTCTCAGCACTAGAAATTCTTAATGTATTCTTACTTACTTATGGGCAGTGGTTACCCTAGTGTCATAGTTGTTTAAGCCGCCCAGTAGGCCTCGACATGGCTTAACGACTGTTGCCTGGCTACAACCGGGACCGACAGCTTAACGTGCCCTCCGAAGCACGGAGACGCTCAGAAATTAAACCACTGGTGGTCACCCATCTATAGACTGACCGCGAGCCTCGTTGCTTAACCTCGCCAATCGCTTACGGACCCGCGAGAGCATCTATGAGCAGTTTAATACAAAACCTGTATCATTACTTTTACTAAACCATAATAATATCCTGGGACATTATTCACACACGGCCATCTGATCCCAAACTAAGCAAAGCTAATGTACTAAATACACTCCTTTTTCTTGTAAATCTATACTTGTATAGATAAATTATACCCAGACTCAGGACAAACAGACATATTCACGCACACAAATATCTGTCCTGGGTGGGAATCGAACCCACGAACTCCGGCGTGAAAAGCAAGCATTTGCCAAACACGCCAACAGGCCCGTCAATGAAATAAAATTCTACGTTTCAAAATACGTAGACACAATCAACCGAAATGGTGCCAGGCCCAAGTTTAATGAAATGAATTTAATCAATTTTAAACCTAAAAGGATTCAGAAAGTTCCAATAATTCCATAGACCTATTTACTCCAACCGCTTCTTTTAAGCTTCCAGAGTCCTAATTCCCTTTTCTAATTAAAATTAATTAAATCGGAGAGCCTATTAGTTTATAAGTTTGTTGAAATTGCCAATTAGGGTCTCACAAGAAATGCTCTGTCTATTAGGTAGCGTAAGCAAATTAAAAGACATTTACACAGATTACATAGGTTGCTGAGAATACTTACTCGTGTTTTAGAACATTCTCGTATGAAGAACATAATAATAATGTCCTCCTAGCCAAATTTCGGCCACGGCAGCCAGTCTCAATAGACATTAGCCATATGCGCGGACTTATTATAGTGCACAAGTGTGTGCGCAAACACAGGAGCACTTTCTAATCCATGACTCTCATGATCCGATGGGACGCCTAGCGACACGACCGGAAAGAGGTCAGGCACAGGACCGACGGCTTAGCGTGCTCTCCGAAGCACGGGGGTATAATACCGCCAACTCCCAGACTTCGGGCTGATTCTGAGAAATTTTTCTTTTTACAGTAAACTCCCAAAATGACTTTTGCCCGACCTAGGATTTGAACCCAGGACCTCGTTCTTTGTGGGTGAACACGCTACCGCTAGACCAACGAGGCAGTCAAACAAATAAAACATAAAGAACATAAAACACATTGAATATGATAAAATTTAGTCAAAGTCAAAGATTTATTTGCAACTAGAAAACAAAACCAATTGATAATACCTACATCCTCCGGAAGGGTGTTAGCAAGGGAATCCTAAGTTTGATCGTTCGTAGCTTAACGCAGAGCGCCTACCCCGGATTGGTAGATGGTGCAGGTTCGAGACCCGCCGGACGATTAAATTTATGATTTCCCATTTTTGAGATTAGATAAACGATTTGCATCGCGAATAATGCTACAAAAATAAAATTTTGTAGAATGGTTACATGGTTTTAAAAGGTCTTATATTGGTAGCACAATAGTAGCTTAATATGTAAGTAAATATGGTTTTAAAAGGTCTTATATTGGTAGCACAATAGTAGCTGAACGTATCTAATCATATAATAATGACATGCAGATTTGTGAAGACAATTATTTGGCCTTCAGGAATTCCTTGACAGTATAGAAGGAATTCTCAATTAACCATTTGCGTAGCTTTACGCAAATGGTTAATTGAATTCAAATTGTTTTGGATCTACTCATTGGAAGAACCTTATTTGGTCAAGGAACCTTAATATAAGCTTACCGTATCCAATACTCGTAGATTCATCCTCCTCTCCTTGTCTGGTAGCATTTCTCACATATGTACATACGTCCAACGGTATAGTGAGCCTCCTCGAGTGATGTACCTGTGTAATTTGTGCGTCTGGGGTAACCTGGGCTAGTAGTGAAATCCTATATTGACTGGAAAATACTTCACCACTGTAAAGACCGGTACGACTTGAAGGGTCCTACTGGTTATGTTAAATGAAAGAGTGGACTGTATATAAGCTATTTATATTTATATTGTATTGCCGTTAGAATATTGTATAAAAATTGAACCCGCGAACAAACATTAAATTATTAAGATCGGTTGATGTGAGGGAGTCCAAAATGCGAATGGACGAGTGTTGCCGCTGATGCTATGATGGCGCCACCGTCGCGTCGCGTCGCCCGAAGTCACTTGATAGCAGTGGAGGGCACCCCGCACCCTTCCAACCGAGCGTTATGTTGCAAAAGTTCCAACAACCACCGTGGCAATCCTAAGTTTATGTAGATTGGCGTAGACTCGTGAATAAGAAGAATGGTATAAATGCAACAACATCCCCAAATATCATACTTTACTTAATTTGTAGTAATATATTGCTAGATTGCTCTAGTTCTCGCCTCCAGTTCAAAGTAAAAGTAAACCTCCTAGGATACCATTAGCCTAGGAGACTTTTATTGCTTCACCGGAGAGAGTGAAGGTATTATCGGAAAGATTTATAAGATATATAAGTTTTACTTTCATGTCATTTTAAAAATCTGTAAATTGACCTTAACTTTATACTACTTATTATAAAGATGTCTATATTTATAGACACATTCCCCTATCGGGGTATATATATTTATTTTTTATTAAATAAAAATACTATCAACTAGCTGTGCTCCGCGGTTGAACTTTATAAATTATAGTATATGTGTTATACGGTTATATAAGCTATATTACTACAAAGATTCAAGTTTTCCGCGAAACAGTATAAAGTTTCCATATTCACAAACTTTCGCATTTATAATATTATTAGGATTCACATATTTTGTTCTAAGTCAATGTCAAAAATTCTTTATTCCGTAAATTTACATTTATGTGGAATCGTCATATTTTTTTTACCCTACCGTGCAGTGCATGACGCGGCAGGTACTGAGAAACACTGCCAGAAAACTCAGCAGGAATCCATTTTTAAAATAAAATATACTTAAGATTAATTACAATCATGTGTGTTGACTCAGAACAACTCAATCCCAAGCACTTTTATCACTTAAATAATCAGAAATTTTGTAATATGCCCTGCTACACAATTTGGCTTTAATAATTCTTTTAAACTTATTCGTAGACAATTCTCTAATCTTTTATTAACTTCTGCCTTATTTTATACTTTTACCATGTTATTAAAACAAGAATTCTATTACCTGCAGTGTAAACTGTAACTGACCCTTCACCAGTCCAGCTGTCAATGGTGCGCAAGAACGATATGCTCACTTAAATATTGCTACTATTAAGCGCTACCCATTGTTCAGTAGCAGAGCTGATACCAACAGATGCGGTAGCGTAGACAACCAAAATATATACTTACTAGCTGTGCCCCGCGGTTTTACCCGCGTTAAATTATATAAATTATCACAGCTCCTCCCCCGTAGGTGACAGCGTGAAAATATGTAGCCTATATGTTGACCCGACCTCTTAGTAATATATATGCAAAATTTGAAGTTAATCCATGCAGTACTTTTGAGTTTAGCCCGGACGTATGTCTGTGTGTCTGTTTGTCTGTATGTATATACAGACAAACAGACACACAGACAAAAATTCTAAAAACGATATTTTTGGCGTCGATATCGATTGTAGATCACGCCCCAAGTATCCTTTTGAAAAAATATTCAATGTACAGTTTTGACTTTCCTACGATTTTATTATATGTATAGATAAGAATGCAATAAATAGTATTGCTTCTGATAATATATTAGTCGGATTAGTACAAACATTGATTTTATGGTAATCTTATAAGTTACGGCTTTATATTATCCTTTTTATGGATATGGGTTATGTAGATATACAATCGAT
Organism: Pseudoips prasinana; assembly: GCA_951640165.1. NCBI lineage: Eukaryota > Metazoa > Arthropoda > Insecta > Lepidoptera > Nolidae > Pseudoips > Pseudoips prasinana. The sequence goes on along the minus strand of OX621243.1, from coordinate 37,755,337 downwards.
GTCACGTCGTCAGTGGGTACACTTTGGTTTTGGTAGTAACTTTATTACTAAGGCGGTAAGAGTGGCTTTTGTAGACAAGTGAATTTTCCAACGCATCAACGTGTATGTTAGTAGATACATCCTTTCAACTGTTCATTTAAGGGAATTACCAATCCAGTAGTAATGTGTTCTTCTTGCTGATTGTGTCCATCCTAAGGTTGTCTCGAAGAGATCGCAGTTAGCGATAAGACCGCCCATTGTACACACGGCTACACATCAGGCTATACCATTCCAGTATAAGCTGGTCTTGCGTTGTATAGGATTTCCATACAATGACAGGTCAGCTTATACTGGAATTGTATAGCTTGATATGTAGCCGTGCGTACTAGATTTATTACAACTGTATACTTTATATATAAATCTTGGTGTGCAATAAACAGTATTTGTATTGTATTGTATTGTAAGCTCCGCTCTAATTACTGCACATCTTCACACAAGATTTGAAAAATCAAGACAAAAAATATCAGGAATTTAGTACATACTTAATTTTCTTCTTTTGGGGATTTTCCACTAGTCAGCTCCGGATAATTAACTCTGTATCTGGGCTTTTTATTGCTGCAAAGTTTTCAGGATGTTTTCCAGCTAACAAAGAAACTGATTTTTTTTTATTAGCAGCCGTAAGTGAATGTGGCCTTCATACATCATAACAACAGTGCCAATGTTCATGTTATTTATGTAATTCAATTTTACCTAATTTGATATGGTTTAAAACCAAACTTAACTAAATAAATAAATAAAATAAAAATAAAAAAGGTTTTTATTCACGTAGACTTTAAAAAAGCGCTTGTAAATAGTCAGAACATGTTTGTAGTATTATAGTTGATACATTATTATTTCTAGTAACATAGATATTTAGGTACCTACACATTGTATTGATTGGATTAAAACATTTATAAAATTGATTTTATAACAGCAATGATATTTAGCTAGCTCGTATCAAGTTATTGTCAAGAGATTATGTTTAATTATCTAGTTTAAGTCTAATATTTTTAATACATATTGTCAATGGTTCTGTCTATATTAAGGTGTTATTATTATGACGGACCTTGTGGTAATAACGACGGTCGCGCTTTAATGCTACCACCGTTGTGTTGTTCAGTAACGGGGGACTTCGGGGCGTCTTCAATTAGCGTTTTTAATTTATTGCAGTTTCAATATGTTTATTGATCGAGTACAATAATTAAATAATAAAGAAAATACATGTGCGTGTGGCCGGTAGCTAGTATCCAATCGAAAAAGGAATTTTATATGGCGTCTCAGGCGCAGGTCCCCACCTGTTATCTGGTTCTCCCAACGGCGCGATAGTTCCTCCGCTCGCTACTGGCGGCAGCACCTTTCGGCGTGTGACGTCATGCGTTTGAAGATGTAGTTGGTAGGTGCGCGAACACTTGTACAGACGCCAGCACATCAAGCTACCCCAATCTGTCAAATTTCTTTTATAGATTTTCAACTTTATCACATAAGCATAAGGTTCACTTTCAATTGGGGTAATTTGAAAGATTGGGGTAGCTTGAAGTGCTGGCGTCTGTTCTATGGAAACCAGATAACTGATATACTACATATACCTACTATATTTTTTTCAATTCCTTTACAATCATAACAACAGTCCCAAAAGTTCATGTTGTTTATGTAATTCATATTTACCCTATTTCACATGGTTTAAAACCAAACTTAACAGAGCTTGTACTATGGAAACCAGATAACTGATATACCTACTACTTTTAATTTTTAAATACATACTTATATAGATAATTACACTCCTACTTAGGACAAACAGACATGTTCATACACACAAATATGTGCCCTGGGTGGGAGTCGAACCTACGGCGTGAAAGTCAAGCATTTACCACGCCAACCGGCCTGTATACAACATGTAACTTAATTAACGCATATCCAATAGTTTGTTCAAAATCGTTAACTGAATCGATTTATATCATTTTTAATATAGGTAACATTTTTTTCATATTTTTTTTTCATTATTCTAAAATAATTAAATCTACGGAAATTATTCTCATATTAACCCTGTACAGTTAAAACGAATAGGAATAAGACTTTTAAAATCGCAGTTATACAGTAGGTACTCATACAAATTCCATCATTCAATACAAAATAAATTAAAATAAACTTTATTCCAATAAACGAATTTAGAAAATAGCAATGCATATATATGTTAAATTAAAAATTCAGTGCATGTATTATGATTACCACATAATGTTCTACGCACACCGTCAAACACCCCAAGTTTGAGGGTGTGCGTTAATTACGTTACATGTTGTATAGGTGCTTATCGTTGAACAAACGTATTTACTAAGATGGAGTTGAACACAATCTTGTTAAAACAAACCTAATTGACAAAAACCCGTTTAAAATACTAACAATGTAACTTTTAACGGACATAGGTATAGCTTTCGAATAACATTTTGGGGTTCGGATCTCTAACTATTCCAATTTATACAACTTTCGTATTTTCCGATCGCCTCGGAATCTAAATAAACTACTTCAAAAACTGATCGCGTTAGTCCGGGTTTAGCTAATGAACAAAATTCTATTGGTTCTTCATTTGCTTTAAGTCGAGGTTTGGTAGTCAATTTTACTTCAGCCTGGCTTAGCTTTCGATATACCTAAATATAAGGTTGTGTTTGTTAGTACTCCAGTGAAATGAGTTTTAATTTCGAAAGGCGTTGTTTACTGGCTTAACTTTTACCATCAATATATATAATTCTAGCTGTGCCCCGCGGTTTTACCCGCGTTAAACTTTATAAATTATAACCTATGTGTTAATGCAGGATGTCAGCTAACTCCATACCAAATTTTATTAAAATCGCTTCAGCCGTTTAGCCGTGAAGAAGTAACAAACATACACACTCTCACTCTCTACTCGATACCACTAAATCCACGTCCAATGGTCTTTTTTTTTATTTTTTTCATTTCCATTTCAAGGTCCGTGTTTTTACCTTAAAAATGTAAAACCATAGGAAAATTTTCAAGAAAAAAGCTTATTTCCAAGAAATACGGAAGTATTTATGAGTCCAATGCAGTAACTTTACATACGTGCGCTTTTTTATAGTTTCATAAGTGTGCTTGTAAAAAGTAACGGCTTGGTATGGCTAGGCTGTTATATTTTTATTGCACCAATTGCAAAGTCGTAACTTGCCATAAAGTCAGAGCCAGCAATGAAGCCGAACATTGTTACAAATCAATAAATAATTTATGATTAATTTATGATGAATTAAATGTATATATCTATTATCTACTTAATTTAATAATAGTAATAATATCCTGGGATATTATTCACACACGACCATCGGATCCCAAACTAACCAGAGCTTATACTACGGTACCTACATATAACTAATAATAATAATAATATCCTGGGATATTATTCACACACGACCATCGGATCCCAAACTAACCAGAGCTTATACTACGGTACCTACATATAACTGATAATAATAATAATATCCTGGGATATTATTCACACACGACCATCGGATCCCAAACTAACCAGAGCTTATACTACGGTACCTACATATAACTGATAATAATAATAATATCCTGGGATATTATTCACACACGGCTGTCTGATCCCAAATTAAGCAGAGCTTGTGCTATAGAGACCAGATAACTGGTATACTACATCATAATATACTACTTTTTTTTTGTCAATGCATACTTATATATGACAAACAGACAGAGATGTTCATGAACAAAAATATTTGTCCTGGATGGGAATCGAGCCCACGACCTGTGGCTTGAAAGGCAAGCTTTTACCAACCACACCAGGTATCCCTCAATAGTCCCCAAATGTATTGGAACGAAGTTCCTTAACGCGCGTTGTGAAAGGGGGCTAGACGGAAAAAAATCTTACGAAAAGTTGTCACGACACTTTTTGCAGCTGTGCGGCGTGCGCATGTTTCTCTGTCTGTCCCTCTCTCTCTCTCTCGCTCTTATAGAAAGCAAGCCAGATATTTTCATTCCTATTTCGCATTGAGCAGTGTGGTGTCGCGACGATTATTTTTGTTGAGTGTATACAGGTTTTTTGTACATAATAAATAATAAGAAATAAGTTCGTTCCATCCGGGTGTCCCTTGACACCTCTCAAGTTTTTTTTTCAAGACTTCGTATATAACATAGGACTGCGAAATTGCGTACCTATAGTAATGTTATACAGAGGCCACATACCACCAGTCGTATATTTAACAACCTGATTACACTACGAACTGAGTTTAGAGGAGTTCTAGTCGTAACTTCATAACTTCTCTGGGGAAGAAACTATAAAATACAATTGTACTTTACTCCGGTTGAATGATATTATAGTTTAATTTATGTCAAAACAATGTTTTACCACAGTTTTGAAATGTGTTATTGTCGATGTCTCGACTCATAGTTTTAGTAAGATAGTTTGTAATGGCATGATGAATATAATCTTTATAAAAAAATATTGGCAGCTTGCATAAATTGGCATTAGATTCCAGATTATATTACACACTTGACTGCCTCTTTGGTCTAGCGGTAGCTTGTTCAACCTTAGATAATGAAGTCCTGGGTTCATATCCTGGGATATGACTCATGATCCCAAGCTGATTTTTTATAAAGTGACCTTGGTACCTACATCCTCCGTAAGGGTGTTAATTTTAAGATTTGCATGCCGAAATGGTGAAATATAGTTAGCACATTATATAAATTAGAACAGCTTGTATCCACCTTGTAAATTTGCAAATAAAGATTATTGTATTGTATATAAGACGTTGCCTGGACAAAGGCCTCCCCAAAGACCTCCACAATTGCTGGTCCATCTTGTAGAGTGCCTGCCCACACTGCGTCTTCCGGTTCGTGGTCACCACTCAAGAACCTTTCTGCTCCGACTTTCACCCTCACTGTAATATAAGTAAATAAATAAATAAGTTATGGGTGTTCTAAGATTCAATAAAACTACGCTAGAACAGAGACGGCGGATAAAGGTTTTTTTTCTTAGTAACTGCCCCCTCCCTTAGTTACGCAATAACGAGTCCGTATCAAATTAGGAGTAAATTAATAAACAATTGAGATACCTCGATATTACATGATATCTAATTGAAATTTGAGACTATCGATTTTACCTCTGGCTGTGTCTCAGAAGTTATTTGATAAATAGGTTACACGTGGTTTTCCAATAATTATACGGGACGTAGGAAACTGCTTAACTAAAATAACCAATACAAAGTTCGCTATATTCTAATACAGAATTTTCAATACTAACTTTGCTCTTTTTGAAGTAAAAATTCTTTACGCACGCTTGATTTGGGGAGGGGGGGGGGATAGCAGGTGTAATATGGAAATTTCAATACTGATTTTACTCTTTTCGAAATAAAATTTCTTTACGTACGCTTGATTTGGGGAGGGGGGGGGGGGGATAGCAGGTGAATGCATGATGAGAGTGGTACGATAATTGGGCGAGGCAAACGGAAGTTGAGAGGGAGATATTTTTATTTATTTATTTATTTGGACAACCAGTAGTTGTTACATTCTTTCTTACGTCTAGATTATTAACCACAAAATTACAATTAAATGCACAACATTTTAAGGTGTCACAGTATGCGCATAAATGTCATAATAGTGACACATAAAGAAAGATAAAATTAATGAAATAAAATATTCTACATAAAACAAATATAATTAAACATATTTTTTAACATAACAAAAATTAAAACATATTTATAATCAATTCAAGCAAATAACTGAAACACATTCTTATGCTAAATTAAAAAAAAATATATACTATTTACACTAATATAACACTAATTAAAGCCTACTATATAAGTTATTGAAGATAGAATGACAGAGAGTTACGTTTCGTCTATTACTGTAGGGACAAGAGAGAGAGCGATTACTCTCTTTCTCTCATAGGCAGTTACGTTTCATAAATCTAAGGTTAACATTAGTCATGTGGTAAAGCACACTCGTTTTATTTTGCCTATCATCAGATTCTTATTTTGCCAATTATCTAATCATCAGATTTCGTCGTGAAATTCCATTGCTGAGGTGTTAAGAATATTAATTTAAAATATATAACATTATTAAACAAGTAAAAGAATTAAACGTTGATGTCGTTTTTATTCAGTAAAATAAGATAAAGTTAAGTACTTCATATTATTATATTTACTGTCACGTTATTTTGTCGTAATATTTCAATGCTTTGGTGTTTAGAGCATTAGTTTTAGTTACGCCGTTCCTCACGCCCAGTATTATATACCAGGCTCATGCTACTGACATTGAATAAGTATGAATCCGTTTTGTTATGGATTATGTAGAACCTTTTTATAATAATAAAATAAAAGTTACATTTTCAGAAGTACGAAAAACTCACACACAATTTTTTTTTATATAAAATATCTTTCCACGTGTAGTCTTGCCCGATGGGACATAGACGGAGCATAAAAAAATGGTATTTCAGGTCTCCCACGTGGATTTCAATGAAATTGTCCTTCTACAACAAACTTGAGAATTGTCAACAAATAAGTTAAAAAGTATTAGCCAAGTTGTGTAGCAGTGCAAATTACAAAATTTCTGATTATTGAGTTAGTTTTGTGACAAAAGTGCTTGGGATTGAGTTGTATATGTAATTAATATATATTTATAATGTATTTTTAAAAATGATTCCTACTGAGCTTTCTAGCAGTGTTTCTCAGTATCTGCCAAGTCAGGCACTGCATGGTAAAGTAAAAAATGACGATTGCACATAAATGTATTTTTTTACGGAATAAATGAATTTTGAATTTGAGTTGAAGGATTATGTGTGAAGATCTAGCTAACCACACGAATAATTGGATCGTAATAATATGTAAGGTAGGTGCTTTAAAAAAACCTTTGATCAATGTTTACTTTAATGTCCTCTTTAGTCGGGCCGTCAGTAGATGCTGTCATATCTTACAACTGCAGTCTGATAGATATAGAAGCTGCCTCGGAGTAAACGTTAAACTGTCTGCACTGCCAGTACGGAGATATTTAAAACTTTAACCACTTTTTTTATGAATAATAAATTTTTATTTATTTATCTCCTCAAATTACATAAGATTTAGTATCTAAGTTGACAATTTGTACATTTTGTATATTTGTGGGAGATCTGGAGTCTAAACTAAGCCTTGGCCTGTATTTTAGACCTCCAGGCCCCCCATTACCGGAAGTGACAGTATGATTTTGCCAACATTGAATGTTTTGGTTTATGCGTGGATCGTTATGCACCTATGCGTACGTACGTAGGTATGATGTGTGTGTGTGTGTGCGTGGGCGTGTGCTTGTGTGTGTGTGTTGTGTGTGTGCGATGAGAGATGTTTATATTTTTGATTTACTATTTTCTACACTAATATTTCTAGGAGGCTTTCTGTTGCAGAATAATTAAGATTTAGTAAGAAACTTTGGTGGTCATTCATCAATAGACCGACTATTGATGAATGACCACCTTGATAAACTTATTCATCAAGGTTTGTCGAACCAACGGTCTGGTAAAAGCAACTGGCAATCATCTTCATCATCAGCCTAATATCATCCACTGCTGGACATAGGCCTCCCCCAAAGGTTTCTATAACTATTTACTGCCTCGTTGGTCTAGACCAACGAGGCAGTAAATAGCGGTGTAAATAGCGGTGGCGTGTTCAACCGCAGAAAATGAGGTCCTGGGTTCAAATCCCGGGTCGGGCCAAAAAGTAATATTGGGATTTGTGCGTAAAAATAAATTTCTCAGTATCAGCCCGAAGTCTGGAAGTTGGCGGTATTACACCCCCGTGCCTCAGAGAGCACGTAAAGCCGTCGGTCCTGCGCCTGATCTGATGGAATAGAAAGTGCCCCTGTGTTTGCGCACACACTTGTGCACTATAATATGTCCTGCACAATTGGCTAATCTCCATTGAGAATGGCCGCCGTGGCCGAAATTCTTACGGGAAGACATCATCATAACTATTAATGTTAATAATTGTGTATGTACTGTAGTTTAATATTTGTCCGTGTTCTGCTTTTCATGTTACTTTTTGTCTCATACTTTTGGCTTGTTTTTGTAATTCGTGCAAGTTTTTAATTAATTGATTTTAATTAACTTTAATAATGTAAAATTTTAATGCTGTGGTCGTCTTTAAGGCTGATTTCAGAGTCGCGCCGGCGAGCGGCGCCGTCCAAACGCGCGCGCTTACAATTACATTAGATAGTAGTTGGGTTTCATATTCACGCAGTTCAAACGCGCCGCCGGTGAGACGCGCGCAATCGGCCAGCGCTACCCGAGCTCCTCTACTGGCAGCTAGCGTTTCAGAGTGAAGGTTTGATTCCGAACTCGGCAACAAGCAGCAGTGCTGTTCCCGCAGTGCTGCCACTAAGGTGCTGGCCAACAGTGCTGCCTGCCGCGCTGATTCCGACCAAGGCTGCAGTGTCGCTCTGTTCACGGTGATGCGTTGTTGTGTATTCGTTAGTTTACTTTGAGTTGACAAGATGTCGATTGATGACCAACTATTATTTTTACTTTTGGAAGAGGAAGAAGATGACGATGATTTATTGTTGCTTTATACCAATAGTAAAAGAAAAGCAACAGATTCGTTTTATAAAAGCAGACAATGGGAAGGATGTTACAAGACGCTGATTAAAAACCATTTGATAAGTGATGACGTAAAATTCAGAGAGTACTGTCGTTTAAATAAAAAACAGTTCAGTTTTATTCATAGTTTAATTGCTGACGAAATTGAAGCTAAAGTTTCTCGCAAGGAAGTTATCAACGCTGAAGAAAAATTATTCTTAACATTAAGGTGAGTTAAGTTTATAAATTAAAAAAGTCTTGCAGACTATCATTGGTGTCTTGATTAGTTGTACGTAAATCTGTAGGTTCTGGTGATGATACATGTCCTGGTGATTGAACATCCGTAATAGGAGAATATGGGCCCGTAATATGTTGAACAGGGCTTTGGCCAAGTACTGATAGATCATGCGTATCTGTAGGGCCTGGAGATACATTCGTTGAAGACCCGGACCCTTCTGATGAAGTTATGTAATATGAGGAACTCAACGTATCTGATCTCTCCGTTCCGGTCGCAATTCTTGCTGCCAAGATTTCATAATCTGATACAACAGAGCTAATATGCCTTTTCGCTTCAGCCTTTTGTAAAGGCGGTAAACTTCGTAAAACGTTACCGATATAATTGCAGAAAAGTTGTACGTCATCATCCTTGCGTTGGACAATCGTCTTAATCAAATCTTGCCTTTTTTCATTTCTTTCTTTCCAAATGTTTATTATATTATCGTCGCTCTGTTTAAAGCGTTTTACTTTTATTGGAGTCTCATTTAGAACCAGTGATGTTTCCGTTTCCTCGGTATGATCATTTTGTGATTCTCTTTCTAGGTGATCTAAATCAATACTATCCTCATTATCAGTGACAATCGGAGGTGAGGCTATTATATTCGTACCCCCCGATCTGTGTTCGGGAATATTGTCTAGGAACGACAACTGTTGGTACCTTTTGTCTTTTGCGTTTTTTGCTGCGGCTGACCCAGTACCCGCCTTATTTTTTTTTTTATATCTTGTATAGGAATCGCGTATCATTTTCCATTTTTTCTTGCAGTCATCACCTAAAACCAAGAACTTGAGTGAGTTATGTTTTTCTGGATGAGTTTGGTGTATTCTACGAACTTAAATATATAACTATGTACATCAAACTATACTAGTATTGTTTAGATATTTAAATAAACGTAAACAATGATGTAACTTTTTAAGCAAAACACATTTCCTGCCTAAACTATTGTTGTACCTATTTAGATTGGTTTTAGCTGCATTTTATTTACTGAGTTTTTAAAATTAAAAAGAATAAAGAAACACATAGACATTAAAGTTTAGTTAAATACCTAAACAAAATGAGTAAAGGATTTCACCATGTTTCTCACTTTGTTAAATCATTATTATTATTATTTTATATATATCAAAATAGTATTATGATTTTTACAGGTTCATGGCTACCGGTGAAAGTTTCAGATCTTTATCATATTCATACCGTATATCTGAGAGCTATATATCACGTATCGTGAAACGTGTATTGAAAGTTTTAAGGCAAGAATTAGTACCTCTCCTAATGAAGCCTCTGGAGGAAAACGACTTTACAGTCGTTGAAACAGGTTTTTGGCATAAATGGAATATACCGAATTGCGTTGGAGGAATAGATGGCAAACATGTGCGTATCAAAGCTCCAAAAAATAGTGGATCCCTCTTTTTTAATTATAAAGACTACTTTTCAGTTGTCTTGTTAGCTATTGTGGATGCAAATTACAAATTTATAGCCGTTGATGTTGGAGCTTACGGCAAAGAATCTGACAATGGCATTTTTCAAAAGTCAAGAATGGGCAATGATATAGCAAACGAGAGATTTCATATTCCTCCACCTAAGAATTTGCCTGGAACAAATGTAACTCTACCCCACTTTTTAATTGGAGACGAGGCGTTTTCTCTTAGTAGCTTTATGATGAAGCCATACCCAAGAAGAACAGCGAGATTGTCTACAGACAAAGAAATTTTTAACTACAGATTATGTCGAGCTCGGAGAGTGACAGAAAATGCTTTTGGTCTTTTAAGTCAAGTTTTCAGAGTTTTCTATTCGCCTATCGGTATATCGACAGAGGTGGTTGACGACCTTATACTAACAGCTTGTTGTTTGCACAATTTACTTCGAGATGGTTACCTCGAAGAAAATAGCATTCCATGTCATGGCAAGAAGCATCAATTAGTCGAATATAGTATACTAGCTTTTGTCCGCGGCTTCGCCCGCGTAGGTACATAAAATATAGCCTATGTCACTCAGGAGTGAAGCAGCTTTCTATTGTTGCTAAAATTTTTCCAAACGGACCAGTAGTTCCAGAGATTACCTCCTACAAACAAAAAAACAAAAAAACAAACTTTACCTCTTTATTATATTAGTGTAGATTTCAAGCAAAATACATTTTTAACCGATCTCCACAAAAGCAGGAGCTTATCATTTGAACAGTATTTTTTTGTTTTTCTTTTTTCTGTGTTACGGTTAATTCTTTTCTAAAAAGATATTCATAAACTTATTTTAGTACTTAATTTAATAAAAAAAAAATTGAAAAAAAAATCTGTAACTAAGTAGTAGGTATGTAACCATGAAATGAAAATAAAGTTAATAAGAACATCAACTCACTTGTTTAATTGATTTTCTTCGATATATCCTTCCATATGTTTTCTTTTATTAAATTGTTACGATAATTAGTATGACTGCTATCGTAAAGGGCTGGATATAAAGTCACATAGTTAATTAACTGTTCCTCTTCTGAATCAGAGAAATTCATCCTATTGTTGTCAATTTACGTCACATTCACGTAGGTACACTTGCTGCAGCGGCAGACGCGTCACTACTGGTCTGTCGCGGCGGTAGGGTGACACTGATGCGCAGCAGTGCTGCCGCTACATTGCTGCCGCGACATTGCTGCCTAGCTCGGAATGTAATCTCATATAAACTTATAGAAATTGTATGGGGACCAATAGTGTCGCGGCAGCACTGCTGCGGCAGCACTGCTGCGTGCAGCGTGGTTCGGAATCATACCTTTACGCTTCTCGCACGCACCGCTGTTGAGACGCGCTGGCCTCCAGCGCGTGCCGCGCGTGTCACTCTGAAATCAGCCTAAGTGTTGCAGCACTATTATTTTTAAGTATGTACGTGTCTTATAACTGCATGAGTGTATGTAACGTTGACGATCCTTAAATAAATAAATTACGTTGCTATTTGGAGAGGTTTGCCTTATTCACCGCGCTTGGTGACCGCAGTTAGGTGGTAGCTAGCACACATGTGCTGCTGCCCAACTGACGTATCCCTCAGTCGCCTTTAACCACACCTGTGGGATGGACTGGGTGGCCCTGTTATTCTTTCTTGGCCGTAAAACAAACGGCTAAGATTGTATAAATAAAAATTAAACTAACGACTAACACGTCCACGGGTGCATATGGCCCCGCGACAGGTAGACGGTCCTACGTCCCGGGGACTAAAGTCCCCGCGCATTCAATAGTTGAAATCAATGCCATCCTGTGGCAAATTGCAGCATTAATTGGTATGAATCGAAGCACCATGGTCAAGAGAATAGAGTAAAGAATTAAAAAAAAATAAGTGGGGCCGCCAATTCAGTTTATACAACGTGTTCTGATTATAATAATAGTGTGCTCAAGCGACATATGAAAAGATGTGACATTGATCCGTCACATTGGGAGGCTATAGCGGCGGACCGACCACGATGGAGGCGCACTGTAGGTACACACTATGGTGTTCGAGTTTGAGAAGAAGCGGAAAGAAGAGCTCGATGCTAAACGAGACGAACTCAAGGCCCGACCACCCGCGGCCATATATTATAATTATGTCGGAGGGGTGCTGAGTTGTAGCGCATGTGGTCGAACGTGCGCTTCAAAGATAGGTTACGTCAGTCACCTGAGAGTACATAAACGAAGCTCTCAATAGTTAGCCAGTTGCTGTGGCCGAATACGGTCAGGAGAGAGATAAAATAATTTGACGTTATCATAACGTGCGTGCAGCAGCTATTTGTAAATGCTGAAGCTACAATATCATATTGATGCACAATTGAAAATGGTGTTCACGCTGGCGCAGATAAACATAAATACAATAATAATATGTTTGAAATGCAAAATTGAAAGCTCAACTCTATTTAAGTGAGAATTTGTAGAGAATCTCACTATAAAACCGGTGCGGGCTACAAGTTGTAATGTGGAGTGTTTTTGAAGTGAAACTTGACAGCACGCTGACTTGGGGAGTAATGTGGTGAGGACGTGACAAAAGCGTTACATAAAGAGTGATCGGGCGAGGCGAACGAAAGTTGAAAGGGACATAGAAAGAGAAGATAGAAAGAGATTGAGTTACATATCATCTATTACTGTAGGGACAAGAGAGAGAAAGAGATTACTCTCTTTCTCTCATAGCTACTTACGTTTCATAAATCTAAGGTTAACTTCAGTCGTGTGGTCAGAAGCGCACTCGTTTTTTTTTTGTTTAAGTAATGACTTACTTTACAATTATGATATATTTTTTGTATATGTTTATGATAATAAAAACATGTATACAACACAATATAGAAACCTTTTGAAGAAATTACCTCCCGATCGTGTATTTTACTCCCCAAATCCCAGATCATTCCGAGTTTTTGTCTTTGCGAATACGGATTTGCATACAAAAACAGTGATTTTACATTCTCACTGTGTTCACTTCGTTAGCCGTGTAACAAAACAGACTGTATATATTGAAGAGAGCCAATGAGCTTTCTGCGGCATCGGGACAAGAAAATATAATGATATTTTACTAGCTGTGCCCGTGGTTACACCCGCCTTAAAATTATAATTTAGGTTATTTGAATGTCATCATCATTATGTCAGCCGAAATACGCCCACTGCTGGACAAAAGCCTCCCCAAATAATGGGGGGATATACCATAATCGCCACGCTTGACAGACGGGTTGGCGATCGCAGTTTGATGCTCATAGTTTACAGAAAAACGCTGCTGTCCGTTCTCTGGTAGGTATTCCCTCGGTCGATTTCTATGCCTCCCACGGGATGAGATGGGGTGATGATATTCTATGCCGTCACCACACAGCAATATTCGGATGTGCCTATGTGTTATTCAGATATATAAACTATTAAGTAAAAAAACTTATTTTAAAATGTAGAAAAAAAATCTTTATCTAACTGGCTACTTTTCAGCTTGGTTTTAATCAATCTACGGACTTATGTGTCCTAAGTAAATAGTATACTATAGAGAATGTTATGTCCAAATTTATAGAGCCTAGTTTTAGTTATATTTTCTTAGGTTCCAAATAAATTCAGTGCACCCTTCATAATGTTTCATAGATCTCACAAAATTTACTTTAATGTCGAGTTTGGATAAAAACAGCATTTGTGATGTGACTTAAAATATTCTCAGTAAATTTTGTTACATATTATATTAGCTTAAGTAGTTATGTCGTCCGAACTTAATTTCTGTCGTTTTTGTAAGGCTCTTTCTACGTGATGACTTCACAGTTTGCAAATTTGGATTAGGAAAATTAAATTGTAAAAATTAAATTTGCTTAAACATTATGATGTGTGAAAGTCTACAGTTGTACAACGTGGGACAAGAATAGTTTGTCTCATTGAAGGTACTCTATTATTTACCTATCAAACTGAAGGACCCGTGAAGAGTGATTTTTCCACTGGTTATGTAACTGTTACTAAACAAACAAACAATCACAAAAAACCTCAAAATCAGTAGGGCTGTTTAAGAGTAACAGTTAAATCTGGTATTTGAGGCAGAGCTGTATGCAAACGAATTAAACATTATATAAAATGGTAAAGCCATTATGGAGTTATAATTAACTGGTGTTACAAATCCGACTTTGTACCTGTTTACTGTATTTTATCTAAACTAGATTTGTCTAATCTAAAAATAATATCTATTTATTGTAAAATCACGTCAAAAATATAACATTAACATCAAGTTTCACTAAAATTGATGTAAATCAATTTTAATGAAACTTGAAGTTACTTTTTATCGTATGCAATCGAAATGTATAAAAAATGTTAGAATATTTTTATAGGATTCAATTGTCGACCATTTCACATTAAACGTAGAAAATTTTCATGAAAAACATATCAAAAAAATATTACGAATAAAATTCCATTGCATTGTACGAAAATTGTAGAAAAATGTATTGTATTTGGATGTTTTACAATTCCCTAAAAATTTAATAATAATATAAAAATCTCTATTTTACATCACAATATCTATATATTGTAATAATGATTGTTCGTAGTATTAGTTGATTATTATGGAGAGGGCTATCATGCTCGGAGAATAAAAGTGGCGGCGGGCGAGGCACATTTCGAGGTTCTTGAGAGGCGACCACCAACCGGAAGACGCAGCGTGGGGTGGACCCCCATAAGGTGGACCGACCATCTTACAAGGATCGCGGAATGCCGTTGGATGCGGACAGCGCAAGACAGGCGGTTGTGGGGATATTTGGGAGATACTTTTGTCCAGCAGTAAACGACTTTCGGCTGATATGTTGAGCAGGAATTCCGTTTATTAGACTTTATTACTATCAATTTTACGGATTTTATAAAAAAAGCAATGTGAAATACTAAACAGCTATTCCGACAGTATTATTGAAAATCTACCAAATATCTTTTGTCTAACTCACTTTTTATACGAAGAATTCTTGCCTAAATGTTTCTCTATCGCGTTTAAAATAATATTCTTCTTCTTCTTTCGTACAAACCTTGTACAGACAATTAGAAAAACAACAGAATCAGAATAAGCTAAAGATGCGGCCATTCTGAAGCCATTCTGCGCTTAAATAAATCTGGCAATTGATTTATTACTTATATAGAGTTATTTGCAGAGAAAACACATCATAGAAAGACGGGGAAAAGATAATATGGTTCAATAATAGAAGAGATTCAAAAGTAAATAGACAAAATGAGTATATTTCTAATATACTAACATGACGCCATAGAATATCATCACCCCACCTCATCACGCCGGGGGCGTAGAAATCGACCGAGGGAATACCTACCAGAGAACGGGCAGCAGTGTTTCTGTGAACTATGACCATCAAACTGCGATCGCCAACCCGTCTGCCAAGCGTGGCGATTATGGAATATCCCCCCATTCTTTGGGGAGTGATGACAAACAACATAAATGATAGAGGCAATTTAAGGTCATATCCGAAGTCCACAGTAATATATAAAAATACAAAATTGACAATTTTATTAAAGACATACAATTACAAAAATACATAAAGAACATTTACTAAAAAAAATATTAAATAGGCATATATATACAAAACGCCATATATATACATAAAATAGGTTAATCGCATAAAGTTCAAATAGATAACATAGAATTACATAAACAGATACTAAAACAATACTATTCCATTAGTTGCATAATACTATCTGGGCTAGATAAACGTATTATTCTCTAGTATTTAGCGTAAGCCGAGCTAAGCAAACACGTCGTACATGTGAAATTATTAACACTAGCAGTATGCTATGCACATTGACTAGTAATTGGAATGGGCAATGCGCACATTTGGGGAATTATTAATCACTGGTGGATGTATTAGTTACAATACATGTGTAAAGTTTGTTCACATAGTTATGTAGTGAGTGTTTATAACGGCCATTTTTTTAAAGACAACGCCCGCATTAGGGAGTCTAATCTCTGTACTTTACAAACATATAATAGACGGATACAAATTACACCCAAACGCAGAACTACTATTTATGGGTCACACAAATAGTCGTCCGGCGCGGGACTCGAACCCGCGACACGAAGCGGCGAGGCGACTGTATTTGCCGCTGCGCCACAGGTGCAGGATTTTTCCGTAAAAGAAATTTCTCAGTATCAGCCCGAAGTCATCGAGGTGGCGGTATTACACCCCCGTGTCTCGGAGAGCACGTAAAGCCGTCGGTCCTGTACCTGACCTCTTTCCGGACGTGTCGCTAGTCGTCCTATCGGATCATGAGCGTGATGGAATAGAAAATGCCTCTGTGTTTTCGCACATACTTGTACACTATAATATGTCCCGCATAATTGGCTAATGTCCATTGAGAGCAGCCATTCATCCTTAAACGTTTATTCTTGAACGATACATTCGATTTGGAACAACCACCGTACTTCCGTTCGCAATTATCTTGGGCTCCAGTATAACTATATGCAGGATATACTTTATGCACATAAAATAGTACAAAGGTGGACTTAATGCCCAAGGCATTTTATGCGAGTTTACCTTAGGATGGTGCAAATATAGCATGGTAGATGCATGGATCATACAATTATCTAAAAATTAAGAAATTAGGGATTAAGAATGTAGGGGCTATACTAAGAGATTTCCAATAAATTGACGGTCACCGTAGCCTAGTTGGTAGTGATCCTGCCTACGAAGCTGGTGGTCCTGGGTTCGAATCCGGGTAAGTGCAAATACTTGTGTGATGAGCATGAAAATTTGTTTCTGAGTCATGGATGTTTTCTATATATATAAGTATTTATCTATCTATATAAGTATGTATATCGTAGCCTGGTACCCATAGTACAAGCTATGCTTAGTTTGGGGCTAGGATGATCTGTGTGACATTGTCCCTAGATATTATGATATTATATTATTAAACAACAGTCGTTAAGCTATGTCAGAGACCTGCCAAGTTATTTGAACGTTTTGGCAATTTATTGTAGCTAACTTGCTACATTAAATGATTATTTATATTTATGTTCCTATCGACCCGCCTCAGTTTCACACGGGTTGATAACCAAGTTTGTTTATTGAAAAAATTAAAGTAATTGTGACTTAACTATTAGAGTTACTGTTAGAAACAAAAGAACACGGATTTTTATGGGAACAGTATTTTATGTTTCATCAATAGTTTTCGCAGCGTACTCTAAATGATGACTTTTATAGGCAAATTTTTAGCACACTATTGTGTGCTAAAAATTTGCATTGCACCTATGTATAATCAATCGTAGACACTTTTAACTCTTTTAGTGACGCTCATAACTAATTGCACTCACCGGACCTTTAATGATCGGTGGAGTGAAGCACCTAGGCATATACACTACTGCTGGTGTACCACAGGGTGGCGTTTTATCTCCTTTGCTTTTCGCTATATTTATTAAAGCTATTTCTGACCAACTTACTACAGTCTACCACCTTTACGCGGATGATCTCCAAATATACACTCAAACACCTTTTGACAAGCTATCGAAAGCCATTAATGTAATTAACAAAGACTTATCTCATATAATTAAGTGGAGGATGAGATATGTTATCAATGTTAATCCAGAAAAGTGTCAAGTCATTTTTGTTGGTAGCTCTCGGAAAATTACTAATGTTGATTTGTCCCAAGTTCCCCATGTCGTTTTCAACGGCACTGTTATACCTTATACTGACAAGGTGAAGAATTAAGTATTTATTTAGACAATACTCTATCCTGGGGTCCACAGATACAAGAAGTTAGCAGAAAGATGTTTGCTTCTGCTAGTTCCCTCAGACGCCTACGAAACTTTCTACCAAAATTGCACTTCCGCAGTCCTTGTGTTAGAATTTCCCCGAAGTTAAAACACAAAACTGTTCTTCAACAATAACTTTATTACGTAAACACAATTTATCACTCTGACAACCAACGAGCTTCGTAGCTCAACGATGACTGCCTCGTCGACACTTGTGTTGCCATTTATATAGACTTAGATTATAACATCAAATGAAATAACAACTAGTCATATCAATGACAAACTAAATTATTTTTGCCACAACTGTCGGAAGTCAAAATAGAGCTACTAAGAATTTTAATAATTATAACAATAAAAATATAAAGATACTCAAAAATTACAAGTTAAAATCAACATGTTTTATGGTAAATTGAAAGATAATTAATATTAAATTTTATACAAACTTCCGTAATAATTAACACGTTTTAGTCAAATCTATAGCCATATAATTAGAAAATGTGCAATATTTCATTGGAATTATACTATGTTTTTTTATCAAGCTAACAATCGCCCATCCTGACTACTTTCGCGTCCTCGCGAATTGTATTATAAGAATTGATTGGAATTACACATTTAAGACAATGAAAAAAAATTTCAGATTTTGAAGCATATTTGCTCTTATAGTAATACTAATTCATCATGATCATCATCAACATCATCACCACCACGGCAGCCAAAACACGCCCAGCGCCGGACAACAGCCCCCCAAAGAGCGGGAGGACACACAATCGCCACGCCCGGCAAACGGGCTTGCGATCGTATTCTGATGGCCACAGTTCACAGGAAAACGCCGCTGCCCGTTCCCCGGCGGGTACTCCCTCGGATGACCTCCACGCTCCACACGGGATGAGGCGGGGCGATGACACTCCATGCCGTCACCACACAGCAAACATACTATTATGAAATTATAAAAATTTACATAGACACTGAATACTCATTGTATTGCATTAATAATTTTCACCAATCTACAACTACATAACTGGGCTATTTCAGTTATAGGGCACTTTGCTCTGCAAAAGTAAAATACAATCATAGCTGTTCATAATTACTCTCGACTTACATAATGTTGTGCCTGGAATAAAAGAAATGTTCGCTCATAGCGGGTTAGATCATTTTGTGCACCTTGCACTTCAAAAGTAATGTGCACCTTGCATTTCAAAAGTAATGTGCACCTTGCACTTCTAAAGTAATGTGCACTTTGCACTTCATAATTAATGTGCACCTTGCACTACAAAAGTAATGTGCACCTTGCACTTCAAAAGTAATGTGCACCTTGCACTTTAAAAGTAATGTGCACCTTGCACTTCAAAAGTAAAATACAATCATAGCAGTTCATACTTACTCTTGACTAACAAAATGTTGTGCCTGCAAAGAAATGTTCGCTCATAGCGAGTTAGATGATTTTGTGTACATTGCACTTCAAAAGTAATGTTCGCTCATAGCGACTTATATGACTTTGTGCACCTTGCACTGTAAAACTAATGTTCGCTCATAGCGGTTTATATTTAAATTAACTTATTAATTTATCACAAAATAATTAACCTTTTACAACATATCCTATTATTGACAAAAAGATTATAAATTCATGTTTGCTCATAGCGGCTTATATGATTTTGTGCACCTTGCACTTCAAAACTAATGTTTCATCGTAGCGGTTTATATTTTAATTAATTTATAACAAAATAATTAACATTACATGGCACTTCAAAAGTAATGTTCGCTCATAGCGGCTTACATGATTTTGTGCACCTTGCACAACAAAAGTTATGTTCACTCATAACGGCTCATGTGATTTTGTGCACCTTGCACTTCAAAAGTTACGTTAGCTCATAGCAGCTTATATGATTTTGTGCACTTCGCACTTTAAAAGTAATTTTCGCTCATAGCGGCTTATATGACCCAAAGCTATGTCGATTCACTTCATCAATCGTGCTATCGATTTGGATTGGTCATCAGTGCTTCCAAGACGCAAGTCCTTAAACAACCACCCCGAGGCCGTGAAACTGACAAAACCACACTTAATCTAGATGGGAATCCACTAGAAGAAGTCAGACTGTTTAAATATCTTGGAAGTACCATACGACATGACAATATCTCCCTGGCATCGGAGATACCATCGTGCATTGCAAACGCCGCTTCAACCTTTAGATGGCTTAATGATGACTTGAAGTTAGAGACAAAGATCAGTGTTTACAAGGCACTAGCCTTACCTTGTCTTCTATATAGCGCAGAAACATGGTGCCTTTACAAACCAGATATTAGGCAACTAGATACATTTCACCTAAGGTGTCTCAGGTCGATCTTGAACATGCTACGGACCATGTTCCCAACACGAAAGTTTGTCGTTCCACATGTATGGCATCAAAGCCCTGCTCTTGCAGCGTCAGCTCAGGTGGTGTGGTCACGTACTCCACATGGAAGACCACCGTCAACCAAAGCAGTATTTATACTCTGAGATGGCAGAAGGTAAGCGGAAACAAGGTGGTCAACATCTCCGCTATAAGGATGTACTCAAGAGGCATCTGAACGCTTGCGCTATTGACTCTACAGGTTGGGAGAGGCTCTCTCTACACAGGTTGTCTTGTGGTACTACAATTCACTAAAACATAAGATGTTTTGAAAGAAAAGCGCCACACTTCGTTAACTGAGTAACGCCAAATACGCAAAGAGCAGCCTAAGCCCACCTACACGTATAGGTTCATACAACATGGCAGGCCAACTTTATTGTTCTGGTTGTGACCGAGAATTCAAAACTAAGTTCGGTCTAGCTAGCCATCTAAAGACACACCAAACAAAAGTGATTTCGTAGGGTCGCCGTTATAGAAATCTATAAGGAGGACAATATATATAATTTTGTGCACGTTGCACTTCAAAAGTAACATTAACTCATAGCTGTTTATATTTTAATGTGCACATTGCACCTAAAAATTCATGTTTGGTCATAGCAGTTAACTTTCATACGTGCATACTTGCACTTCCAGTAATTATTAACACTCACGCTCATAGCAGTGACGGTTTAGAATTTTCGTATTTAAACTTTCTTATTTAGTAACTAGCTGTGCCCGCGACTTCGTCCGCGTGTTAATTAGTAAAATAAATGACTTTTTCTAAAATAAAAGTAGCCTAAGTTACTCCTTATTACATCAGCTACCTGCCAATAAAAGTCCCGCCAAAATCGGTTCAGCCGTTTCAGAGATTAGCCGGAACAAACAGACAGACAGACAGACAAAAATTGTAAAAAATGTTATTTTGGTGTATGTAATATATATTCATATTTATGTAGTAAACACCGGTTATTTCAATATTACAAACAGACACTCCAATTTTATTTATTTGTATAGATAAGAGTAACTCACTCTACCCAATAGAATCTATCCAGCTAAATTGTTTTTCATTTTTTAATTATTCCACACATAATATGCTAGTTTTATCTTTGTGTTTCAGACTGAATCAGATCATATAATAGGATAATTTTTGCCTATTCTGCTATGGAAAGACTTAAAAAGCCCTTCGTATGTGTGCAGACAAATTACGGATTTCATTGATTGTGATCAACTGTGAACACTGTTAATTAATAAATGGCCAAAAGTACATCCTCATGTGATCAGATGATAAAGGAACTCTCATTCATAGGACATTTCTCATTTTGAAAAATAACTTGTACATATGTGGTATTTTAAATATATTGTGAAATAGATCATAGTAGTAATACCCATGGCGTTAATTAGTGATTCAGAGTGATACCAATAATGACAATATTAATTTTATCGAATGGACTTATTGATTTTTATCGGTTACTCAGGGATTGAATTTATACATTTGGGTAGATATGTGTTGTGTAAATAGTGTACGGAACATGAGAAAATTTTAAGACGGCGCCTATGAATGTATCTTTAAACTATATAATTATAAATGTTACGAGTCTCATCTAGGCTATCATCAATTATGTGTACAATGTACAAACAACAATATATATGATTATGTGGTTTTGTGAAGCTAAAAATCCAATCTCGTTTGATTATACCACTCCCCCTGACTATTTACTCTTGGTGAAGCTACTGCATTTTTAACTCCTTACTTCAGTTTCGAAAACTTTTGAATTTCGAACTTGGAAATGAGGTGCCTCTTTTGCTAATCAGTCGTTTTGGTAAACCAAATGTCCCAAAGTAGTCTCAATGAATTGTAATGGTTGAAGTGGACTTCGTATTTTTAATCTCTCTCTCTCTCTCTATGGAGCGTATATGTGAGGTACCATGTATTTAAACGCAATTGTATTGTATTATAATGTGTGTATCGACCACCGATCTAAAGCACTTTATATTTATAATCGAGTATATTCTTAGGATATTCTTTCTTAAAGTCCTAGTATGTCGTGATTTTAATATAAATAGTATTAGATGAATTTCGGTCCTTTAACCTTTAATGCTTATTCTCTGAGCCCTCAAGAGTCACACTTGCATACAATGACAAAACTGCAACCTACATTGATAACACAATTACCAAGTCTCCGAGAAGTATTTGGTAACTGATGTTTGCTATGACCATAAATACCAATAGCCAAAATAAATAATGAGATAACTAATAAATAAACAGAAATCTCTTTTAGACTTCTTACAAAATCAAATTTAGGAAGTTTAAAACAATATGTGCCTAAATTCAGCTTTCAATTCTCAACGAGTGAAGAAGTTATAAAAGCCTTCAATAGTAAAAGATTTATAGGGACTGTCTGCTAAAACCACTGAATCAATCATACAAAACCCTTCCACAATCTCCGCAGCCATCCTCAACTGCTGTATAAGTGATAGTGTTTTTCAGACTTAATGAGAATCAGTAAGACTGTGTTTAAGGCAGGGCCGTGAGAAAGTCACGAACCCAGACCCGTCTCAACTCTGCCAGCCCTAAGCAAAACACTTGAAAAGCTCATGCTTAGCCAAATGTCGTCACACCCCAACGTGAATGGGATATTGCATAACAAACAGTCTGACTTTACAAGGGGCCGCCCGACCCAAGACGCGGGGTGCACGCCACTGAAGTGCGATCTCTCTAAGGCTTTCGATTTCGGTGATCATCTAACGATCATTTTAAAACTGAAGTACTAGAGAATATCTGATAAATCTCTCGATTTTCTATTTAACGAGTTGAGAACGTCACCCCGTGAAAATAGGGGTGCCCCAGGGATCTATCCTGGACCAATTTTTTACCTCTAATATATATAAACGACCTACCTTATCTGGTGGAGAAAAGTGCCAGTAAACAGGAAGGACAAAAATCTTATTGAACAAGATAAAATACTCAGCCTTATATCAAAATGGTCCTCTGCAAATAAACTCTTATTAAATGCAGGGAAAACTAAATGTAACTAATTCTCATTACGGAATGTGACATATGCTATACCAACAGTTCCACTCAATGAAAAAATATTAGACCTAGCCCAGTCAACCGTATTTCAGGGATTGACATGAATCTAGACTCAGAATTGCAATGGGCTCCTCATATTGAAAAGTTAACAGCTAAATTCAGTTCGGTTTCCAAACCATTTGGAAAATAAGACAGTTGTCAAACTACAACTCAAACTACAACTTAAACTGCCAGGCCAGTACATTTCACGTACTTCCACTGCACCATGCCCCATGGCCACTCGCTGTGGGGTTCGGTAGCGGATATAGGTACCATTTCATATTGCAAAACAAGAAGCGGTCAGACCCCTTTATGGGTTAGGTAGTCTTAGTACTTTGTTTAAGAAATAAATGTACTCACGGTGTCATCTGCACACTGCTCGCTGGCGATACTATAGCCATCGACACGATCAATCTGCTGTGTTACGTGAACCATCTGCGACTCAGCCTTGAGGGTGACCATCCCGATCTGCGCCGCTCGAAACCACGCCTATCGGTGCGGGGCGCTACAAACGGGCAATGACTTTGCCTCGGGCCTCGACCACACGATCGGGATAGGCCGCGCCTCACCACGCGCTTGGGATTGGCTGCGCCTCGGCACGCGCCCGTGACCGGCTGCACCTCGACAATTCTCGACGCGATCGGCTGTGCCCCGACGCGCGCACTGGATAGGCTGCGCCTCGATGATCCCCGATGAGCACAATGCTGTGATGCATTCCAGAAAACGTCCATCAGTCACCCGGCATCTTCACTTGATTGTACAATTAGTACTTTGTCCAATTTCCTGAAATTTATTTTCAAACAACGAGTATCTATTTCTTTTAAGCATGTACCATATACTAATATACAAGCGAATGCGAACTTGAGTTTACAAACGAGATTCTCAGAAATGAATTACCTCATTAAATATCTACATTACACACATGGTTTTAATTATACCTTTAATTAAATTATCAAAAAAATATAATTCAACGACAAATGCGATACGATGTTTTTAGAAAACTTTAAAAATTTTGAGCCATAGGTACAATATTAATAAATCGACATATAATTTGGCATCATGTCACAAAATCATTTCTGGATCAGTTTATCACGCCTTCCGAAAGCCTCCCGCCCGGATATAAATTACCGTGGCTGATCCCGAAGTCCCTAAATAGACTCCGGACTCAGGTGGGCCGAAACAAAGAAAATATGTCTAGGTGGGGACTGTTTGAGCAACCCCAATATGAACTGTATTTGTGGAGCATCGGTCCAATCCATGGCCCATCTAACAACGTGCCCAGCCCGGCCTGCCACATGTTCATGGCAAGATTTATTTAATTATTTTTCTCTCTCCTTAACATCTATCATTACAGGTCTTGACCTAATGCGATAGTGTTGGTATTAAAATTAGAAAATCCTGATTTAATTACGTTTTAAAACGAATTATACCTGTAACTAACTACACTTAACAGGATCTTTACGAATTCACTCAAATTACAAAAGAATATATCCACTTTTCGAGTACTTCATTAATTAATCTAATTGCTCGGGTGAGTGAGGTTAGGAATAGGTAGTTAGATCTTAAGAATGCCCCAAGCAGGCAAACAGTGTGGCCACATTCTGGGCTTTAATATCAATACCTACACAATTTTAGTAGGTATCTTTCTTGCAATACACATCACACATATAAAAATCGTATTAGCATAACCAAAATAAATTATTAACATACCTTGGTGTGAGCGTATGATCCCACCAGGGTAGTATCAATATACCAGAAATCCATGGTGTTATCCCTGCTTCTGAATTGTTAGAATTTCCCCGAAGTTAAAACACAAAACTGTTCTTCAACAATAACTTTATTACGTAAACACAATTTATCACTCTGACAACCAACGAGCTTCGTAGCTCAACGATGACTGCCTCGTCGACACTTGTGTTGTGACTTAGATTATAACATCAAATGAAATAACAACTAGTCATATCAATGACAAACTAAATTATTTTTGCCACAACTGTCGGAAGTCAAAATAGAGCTACTAAGAATTTTAATAATTATAACAATAAAAATATAAAGATACTCTAAAATTACAAGTTAAAATCAACATGTTTTATGGTAAATTGAAAGATAATTAATATTAAATTTTATACAAACTTCCGTAATAATTAACACGTTTTAGTCAAATCTATAGCCATATAATTAGAAAATGTGCAATATTTCATTGGAATTATACTATGTTTTTTTATCAAGCTAACACTTGCTTCTCCCTATCCTTGACTATGGTAATGCCAGTTATCTTGATGTCACGGAGGACCAAGTTGATAAACTTGAGCGACTTCAAAACTTTTGTATACGATTCATATTTGGTTTGCGTAAATATTATCACGTCTCTGAATTTCGCACTAAACTCAAGTGGCTGCCCATAAGACTTCGTCAGAATACTAACATTGTCACGCTTCTATACAGTATTCTGTTCAATCCTGCTACTGCTCTCTATCTCAAGGAACGCTTCAAGTTACTTCACTCAACTCATTCGCGACTCTTGCGGTCTTCAGAAAACTTACAACTCAAAATGCCAGCGCATTCCACTAATTTCACCGACAAATCCTTTAGTGTACAAGTTGTGCGCTTATGGAATGCGCTGCCAATACAGATCAGGTGCGCTCAATCACAGCATGTATTTAAAAATATGGTGAAACAGCACTATTTGACGATATCTACTAGGCAATAAATCTACTGCTTTTCTTTTGTGAAATGATATCCTTACACTTATATTTGTAAATATATTTATACATATGTATATATGTATCTATTTATATGTATGTATCTATTTATATATATGTATAGTCGTATAACTCTTGTTACGTTTTCGCACATAATATTAGATTAATTTAGATTTATAACTTCTAATTGCAATTAGTACATCTTCTGCTAACTTCATCAGGTTATTTTCAATTCTGGTCCATTCCAGTCCAATCCAGAGGAGATTGGAGGCCTTATCGCTTTTAGCGATAAGGCCTCCAATTGCATAATAAGTTTATTTCCTTGTTTGTAACCATTGTTTTGTTTTACTTATTATTGCAATAAAGTGTACTTCTTCTTCTTCTTCATAGATGGGTGACCGCAAAAGTGGTTTCATTTCTGAGCGTCTCCGTGCTTCCACGTAAAGCTGTTGGTCAGTTTACTAGTTTTTAAGTGTATCTATTACAAAAACAAACAAATTTACTGAAAATTATATCTTTTTTTTATATTGACTATAACTAAAATAATAATTGCTTGCATATTTACTGTCTTTACGTGACACCCCGTGTCCTTCTCTATATTGTTTTAACGTAACTTCTCTTGTAAATTATCATATTTAAAATTAATCATCAAAGCTCGTTGGTATATTTTGACAACATACATTTTGTTCCCCTACGTCACATCTCGGAAGATCTTCTAGCAAGCTAACAACACGAACACTGAACAACAACAATGCTGTAACCATA
Organism: Pseudoips prasinana; assembly: GCA_951640165.1. Lineage (NCBI taxonomy): Eukaryota > Metazoa > Arthropoda > Insecta > Lepidoptera > Nolidae > Pseudoips > Pseudoips prasinana. Next base: position 37,728,399 of record OX621243.1, on the reverse strand, counting down.
AATAATTAACCGGATACTAAAAATATAATTATGCTGCATCGCTTAAATATGTATGATAATATTCACTTATATTAATCATGTATTCCATATTCGATTCAATTGACTTTGGCGTATACAACATATAACTTAATTAACGCACACCCTGAAAATAGTTTGTTCAGAATCGATTTATATCATTTTAATATAGGTAATTTTTTATTCCAAAACTATTAAAGTTACGGAAATTTAACCCTACAAATTGAAATGGACGTAAGTCAAAGTGATAAGACTTTTAAATCGCAGTTTTATTTGTATTCATACAAATTCCATCATTAAACACAAAATAAAGAAAAATGAACTTGATTCCAAGAAACTAATTTAGTAAATAACAATGCATATACATGTTGAATTAAAATTTTAGTGTATGTATTATGATTACAACATAATATTCGAATTGGGGTGTTTGAGGGTGTGCGTTAAGGGGCCTTTTACAGTCCACTAGCGCCGCCAATCGAAAAAATGTCATAACTCGTAAATAGAATCACATATACAAAATGTGGTCTATTATTACTGTAGAAAAGGCAATAACGTAATTTTATAACACATTGTCAACACTTGAAATATAGCTGTTTAGCTAAATCGTGCATTTGTAACAAAAACGGCCGTTTATGTTTTGAATGCACGATTTAGCTAAACAGCTATTATTCAAGTGTTGACAAGGTGTTATACAATTACGTTATTGCCTTCTCCACAGTAATAATAGAACATATTTTGTATTTTTTATTCTATTTACGAGTTATGTCATTTTTTCGATTGGCGGTGCTAGTGGACTGTAATAGGCCTCTTAATTACGTTACATGTTGTATATACTGATGCCTTTAAAAGGAACGTATTAGTTACTGTGTTATAATTATTATATCGACCTTTGTATATAAAGCGTAGCGCTGTGCAAACAAATAGTGAAAAACTATTATGGTTTCCTGATTTGGCTTCCCTGATCTTTCCTGCTTCAATAAAAGTTAAGCAAAATACCAAACCTAACTAAATCTATGCGCCATACGTCCTTTATTCCTTAAGGTCAAGCAAATTCATATCTTTTGTAAAAATCTGATAGCGTAGTTATTCTTTACGATGGAGGCCTTCGCTGGATTTTCGACATAAAAATGTTCATGTACTTGGCATTGAACGGCATTTGGCCTTGATATTAGTCCCAAGATAATAAGGAAGACGTTACTCATTGGCTAGCTGAGGTTTAACAAGGTTTTTATTAAATATTTGTGTTTTATTTCGATTGATTTTATCCATAGTTTTTAGGGTTTCATAGTCAAAAGGCACAACGGAGTCTAGTTATTGATCCTCTTATTTGCATGTCTGCCCAAAGGGCCACAATTTTCATTATTAAACGTAATGCTTTGGAGACCTGTTTTCTTTCCTAATAAACTGTAAAACCGCCTCGCCTCTTGATGTCGCGGGTTCGACTCCCGCGCCGGACAACTATTTGTGTGACCCATATATAGTTATTGTTGATGTAATTTGTGTCCGTCTATTATATGTTTTTAAAGTACCCCGCGACACAGGGATTAGATTCCCTAGTGTGAGCATTTTCTTTAAAAAAAGAAACAGTTACATTGCTATTATAGATCCGAAAGTTTGTGTGTGAGTTAGTGTGAACACGATTTTCCTAGACATTCAGCATTTGCAGATATGACACTTATATAGAAAATTTAATTGAAACCGATTTAGCGATTTTCCAAGACGCTATTATATATGACCGGTTAGATGGCCTATGTGATATAGAGTTTAAGCAATCTCCGTTGATATTTTCATCCAAATCTGGTCAGACATTCTAACGAAAAAGAATAAGAAATAAGTATAGTTAATCTTTTACGTTTGGAATATATAATAGCTTCTACAAAATGGCTAAATTGGTTTAAATTAAATGAACTACATAAGAGTTATGTATGCAGAATGTATAGGCAAACTCTCGTTCACCAGTTATATGCAAAATTAAACCAGAGTTTCCTAAAACTCATAACTTTCTTGGTTGCTTAGATGCCGATATATGTAAAGAGTGTTTACTGAGCACAGCAAGTCAATCTACAGATGTTTACTTATTGACATAGGTACGTAACTTACTTATGAATATTACATTTATATATTAACATTAGTTACAAATAATTTGAAATAAAGTCAATTATAGGTTAGAAAACGTTCAACGCCGATCTTCTAAGTCAGTTTTGAGAAGGGTATTTTTTAAAGTCTATCTTAAAAGTTAATAAATAAAAACTAAGTCAAAGAGTAAACTTAAAAAGTATTTTTGTTTTTTATATATTTACAAGTAGAACTACGATTAATACTAATGAATATCAAATAAGTAAGGCGTTCATAAATAATTCTCACAGTATTTTAAGCAAGCTGACATTATCTTCCCATTCTCCCTCAAACAAATAACAACTTGAATAAAAATTCAGGAACTCATTGACTACAGTGTGGATATAATGTTATCGTATTTATGTAACCGTGTAGCGCAGAGGTTAGTGTCCCAAGATATTAAATTTAATAAAAACAGTGTTATTTATGACTTCTACTCCGCTTATATTTATGTCATGTTATTATTATTGCCATGTCAACTATATGGTGATATAACATTATCCAACAGTTAATTAATGTAATCTATATGGTATCAATTTGATTACTCATAGAAAAATGTGTTATTTAACGTTCACTAAGGTTATCTCATGAACTGTAATATTATATTATTAATATAATCCCAATAGTCCATCCATTAGCTGTCTCATTTTTATAACTACACAAAACGTGGTTTCATCAATTGTTTTTGCTCCATAGCTGGCAATGCAGTACGATTATACGGAATCCTATGTATGCGAGTCCGACTCGCACTTGGCTAGGTTTTTTTTGAGGTGTTAATCCCACTCATCTATTTATATTTAAACGCCTCAGCAATTTATTATAAGAGCACTTGTTCTATAAAGAAATTGAATTCATTTAAGTTTATGATTATCGTCAATAAACCAACTTATATTGAAGCTTTAGTTCTAGACCCTTGTTTGTAACAAGGCTAATGAACTTACCAATTACTTCTTTACAACTAAATTGCACCCAAAACAAACTTCAATAGCCAGCTTTACTGAATCTAAAGTATCTTACCATCGTTAATATTCAGCCCATTTCTCCACAACTAAGATATTAAACACCACTATTTTTTACGAGCAGCCATCCTTATACATAACCACGGCTTTACGATACTACGATGCCAACAAGTTTGGGGTTGAAGCCTATTGTCATATATTATAAGGGTTACTTATAATAGATACTAGGTTTTTGGGAACTCAGGGAAAACCTCTTAACCAGGGATAGAGACAATTTCAAAGGATTAGCATATGGCAACAAGGATGAATACATGGCAAGACATACAATTTTTGGTTTTATCGGTATAGTGAAGCAAGACCAATCAAATTATCTTAATATTGCATATCATTTTTCAATTTTATTAATTTATTGTTTTCAAGACTAAGCAGTTTTATATTGATTTCTTCATACCTGCGCTTTTTCTAAAGTTAAGTATAAGTATTGAGCTTTAATTTATTCTCAGTAATTATATGTAAGCATCCATTATAAAAATCTTTCACAATCAGAGAAGTATTTTACATGCTTGACTAGTTTATAGGATTACTCTTTATAAACGCACTAACAAACCACTCCTTAGGCCTCCTACGCACTATGCGGCTAGTCACAATGCGCCCAGCCGTACGGCTGACCGTACTCAGATATTTGTAATATTGATTGCTGACGGCTGCCCGCATTCCGGCTAACCGCATAGTCCGTAGGAGGCCTTAATATAAATTTTAGATACAACATATTGATTTAGCACATCATTATCCATCTTCCAAAATAAGTAAAAATTGCTAAAAAGTTGTAAGTGTAAAAAATAAATTAAAAGTTGATTAAAAACATCACTGTTCAAAAATCCTTATTTGAGCACCATTAATATCGTCTAAATGGGGTAGTTAATTTGACAAAATGACATATTATTATGTTTTTCGAAAATTCAATTAATTCTGTATTAATATGTTTTTCGAAAATTCAATTAATATTATTATGCTTTTCGAAAATTCTATTAATTCTGTATTAATTGAATTTTCGAAAAACATAATAACATGTCATTTAATATTGCTCATCATATATTTTGATGCTATTTATATTGAAACGGACGTAAGGAGTTGTGATTATGGAAAAGGTAACTCATTTAGTTTCTGTACAGTTTTGTATCGTTATGGAGAATGGTCACTCTAATGACTAAGTTGTTCAAGCTTCCCAGTAGGCAGCGAATCAGAACCGATTCTTAAAGTGACCACCGAAGCACGGTGACTTTAGAATTTAAACCACTGCTCTATGGGAGCGTGGTTAGTCCATAGATGGATATGAACTAACCGCGCTCCCACTGGCTGTAAGTGTAAAGGTACTGTTATCCAACTTAAATCTATTAATCTACTTAAGTTTGCCCGGTGTTACTTGTAACAAAGTATAATGCGGGTAACTAATAAACTGTGTTTATGTTTTGGTAGGATTTAGTGTAGTGAATTATTGATGACTTATTTGGTATTCTAAGGTTATTTTGAAATGTGTTTTCCGGGTCTAAAATATTATTCTTAGAATTTATGTTGTGATTCACAAACTTTGAAATTTATGGGCTGTGAGCGGGTGTGGAAAATATACGGCTGTAGAACATCATAAAAATATTATGTGCTGTAAAATAATGGGAAGAAACATATAACCAATTTGCCTAAAATGTGAGTTTTTACTGTTTAAGTATACCGATGTAAAATCAACAGACCAATGTTATATAATAAAGAACCAGGCAATTACGAGGCGGGAGTGACGCACGTAGGGTTTCCTAGCTGTCCTTATATACATTATTATTAATAATAATAATATAATAGTAAGGAATAATATCCTGGGACATTATTCAAACACGGCCATTTAATCCAAAACTAAGCAGAGCTTGTACTATGGGGACCAAATAACTGATATAATACATATACTACTTTTCTCTTGAGTATGTTTCGCCGGACCGTCTCAACTGGGTCGTGTTGAAACCGGTAGTAGATGAACCCACTGAGTTGGTTTCACTGGGTCTTCTCAGTTGGGGCGCATTGGATCCGGTGGTAACATTAAAGCGCGACCGTCGTTATTAACACGAGGTCCGTCATAATAATAATACCTTAATATAGACAGAACCATTGACAATATGTAGTAAAAATATTAGACCTAAACTAGATAATTAAACATAATCTTACACTTCTTTGACAATAACTTGATACGAGCTAGCTAAATATCATTGCTATAATAAAATAAATTTCATAAATGTTTTTATACAATTTGTACCTAAATATCTATGTTACTAGAAATAATAATGTATACAACTATATTACTACAAACATGTTCTGACTATTAACAAGCGCTTTTTTAAAGTCTACATGAATAAAAACCTTTTTTATTATTTATTTTACTTGTAAATACATCCTTATAGATATACTCGCGTTAAACTTTATAAATTATAAGTGATTTGGATATATAAGCTATAATACTACAAAGTTACATCAAAACCCTTTCAGTAGTTTTTGCGTGAAAGAGTAACAAATATCCATCCTTACTAAACTTTCGCATTTATAATATTGGTAGGATTAGATCCATAATCAGGACAAACAGACATGTTCATGCACACAAATATATGTCTTGGGTGGAAATAAAACCCACAACCTGCGGCGTGAAAGGCAAGCAATGACCAACCACGCTAACGTATATTTAGTCAGTCATGATACCAACTAAACCAGAATGAACTTGTTGGTGAAGGAAATTTGTTGATTCCAGACAGTCAATATCTTTAGGCAACAAATATACTGCCATCGGATCCCAAACTAGGCAGAGCCTGTACTATGGCAACTATACAAGTACTGATAAACATACTTATATAACATCTAAACACATCTATACATATAATAAAATTGTAGGAAAGTCAAAACTGTACATTTAATTTTTTTTTTTAAGAATACTTGGGGCGTGATCTACAATCGATAACTAACTATAATAAAGCCAAAAATATAGTTTTTAGAATTTTTGTCAGTGTGTCTGTTTGTCTGTATGTATGTCCAGACTAAACTCAAAAAGTACGGCATGGATTTACTTCAAATTTCGCATGAATATTAGTAAGAGGTCGGGTCAACATATACGGTACATATTATTACGCTATCACCTGCGGGGGAGGAACTGTGATAATTTATAAAGTTTAACGCAGGTAAAACCGCGTAGCACAGCTAGTTCATAATATAAATACATTACCCCAGACATAGATCAAATAATTGTGATCATCACACAAAGATGTGCTCTGGGTGGGGATGGAACCCACGACCTATGGCTTAGATAGCAGTCTGGGTAACTTACCACTAGACCAACAGGCCAGTAGATTATCAATTGGACTAGAATTGATTTTGTGTAGATTTGAATTGATTGTATTTATTGGATTGATTGGAATTTTCAAATATCGTTCATTCAATTTTATTCTCAAATTGAGAAAAAACTTCATTCAATTGTTTTCTCAAATTGAGAAAAAAATCATTCAATTTTTTTCTCTAATTGAGAATAAAATTGAAAGAACTTTATTTGTTATTTGCAAAATAGACTTTTAATTACTTAATTATCGCGTTGTTTTAAATTTACAGCGTATAAATCGTGATATACATAGATATATATTTTGCGTAATTCAAATAAAGTTAAATCATTTTTTTTCTTTAATCGAGAATAAAAATTAAAGAGCTTTATTTGAACTTTGCAAAATTGACTTTTAATTATTTATTAATCTCGTTGCTTTAAATTTATAATACAGCTTAGAAATCTTGATATACATATATACCATCAATTCAAAATAAATATCCAAAATGAATGTTAATTTTTTTGGCTTTTTGTATATATAAATTATAGTAGTAGTAGTATTAATAAAAATATTACCCAATTTTTTCATAACATTTGGTGTACAACTTTTAAAACAAGTTTAGGGTTTAGAACGATACCGTCTGTGCAGTTAAAAAAACCTATCCAAATCTTAATAATAAGATAGATAGCGATAGAATAAGACACGATATAGCTACAGCCTTCCACAACGAACATAAGCGAGATCTTAAAACTAACTTTGATAACTCACTACTAAACGGGTTATACAACATATGTAACAAGATAAGTTTGCATGAAATTAAATATATGTAGCAAATCCCATTAGAAACAAGACAGAAAGAAATAGTTTTATCTCGATTATACCAATTTTCATTTCTTTTCTTTGTGAACATAAACCTCTGAATAACATCTAAATTTACTTTTTGGATAACTTTAAGGGATTTACTAGAATAACCAACTAGAGAGTCTTTTAGAGCATGTATACTGGTCCCTAAGGAAGAGTAGATTGCAGCTTCTAAAGTATATTGCTCTACGTAACTTGAATCTAATGCTTAGCTCATGTGATTTACATTATAGTATGGTCGTATTTTACGTTTTATAATACTTCTAGCAAATAGAAGTATATTATTTTAGGTTGGCAGTATGGAAGACTTCTTTCTTACCCCCATCTCAAAATGGAGAGAGCGTTATAATATCTGTTAGTTAAAATAACTTTTAAGGTGACTATTCTGCACTTAATAATTTAATAATATATCGTTGAGGAATAAAAGTGAAACCAATTTTATAAACCGGCTAAGTGCAAATAGAACTCGCACACAACGGGTTCCGTATCTATAACGGTAGTAAGTATCTATAACAACGAGCAAAAAAACACGTTTGTTGTATTAGAGCCCTCATTTTTTTGTATTTGTTGTTATAGCGGCAACAGAAGTACATCATCTGTGAAAATTTCGCCTTTCTAACTATCACGGTTCATGAGATACAAACTGGTGACAGACGGACAGACAGCGAAGTCTTAGTAATAGGGTCCCGTTTTACCCTTTGGGTACGGAACCCTAAAAATGATTTAATAATAGAGTGATGTGCATTAGCTATCACCAATCTTCGGTCGCCAACTCGCATTCCAAGATCGATGACTGCGACAATCCCCCCCAAATAACATCGCTGTAGAAACCATTGAGGGGAGATGTGATGGGCTTGTTGGCGTGGTTGGTAGATACGCTGCCTTTCACGCCGCAGGTCGTGGGTTCGATTCCCCCCGGGACAAATATTTGTGTGAATGAACATGTCTGTTTGTCCTGAGTCTGGGTGTAAGTATGTATTTACAAAAGAAAAATAGTATATGTAGTATATCAGTTATCTGGTTTCCATAGTACAAGCTGTGCTTAGTTTGGGATCAGATGGCCGTGTGTATAATGTCCCAAGATATTATTATTATTATATTATAAGCCTATTAAGCTTATTATATTTAGCAGTGGATGACATAAGGGTGATGTAGAAGAAGCCTCTTGCAAACAGCTCTAAAATGAAACCAATAAATTACCGAAGTCACCGCTCTATTTAAATAATTTAGGCATCAGCTCCACGTCATAATTGCATTAATTCTTGCTTCGTGTTTTTACAAAGGACACTACATCTGATCTGCATTGCTAATGGGACGTTTATCATATTCCAAGCGGCTCACAGATGCCAGAGCTGACCTTACAAGCGCCTTCTTGTGTGGAATTTAATAGATTTCTGTTTAAAAATAGGTGTCACGTTTTAAGTTGAAGTTATTTACTTTGGACGGAGGGTCGTTGTAAAAAGATTCATTAATCTTGCTCGAACATATTAGGCATTGTAATATAACTATTTGTCCTTGAACTGCAATTAATGCCAAAAGATTCATCTTAGAACAATGACGGCGCTATCTTTGGTCGATCATTTTTAATTTGTTAAAGAGATCGTAGGTCTAGATTCTGGTTATATAATTTCTTTATTAAATTAAAGAGCATTAGTAGTATTTGAGTGACAAAAATCTTCTTAGGTTACCGTTTTGTAGTTTTTATCATTGTTAATTTGCAAACAATTTTAAAATGTATGTAAATTGCATACTTGTTTGAAATTAAGCCCTAGTAAATGTATATAAAATTCTAGTATGTACTAGAGATTGTAACACCATTTATTTATTAAATATTAGAAATAAAGTCCACAATGTGAATATGGACATTTATACACAGATATACATATACACTACACATACAGGGCTCAAATACCGCAAATGGAACATGAATTTGGTGTAAACACTCCGCATACCTATATTAAATACGTTTATTTATTTATTTAATCATTAACACACGAAAAAATAAAACAAGACAATTTTTAAAAGGCTATAACTTGTACAAAGGTACTGCTTATTTCAAAAGAAATTTCTTCCAGCAGACCCGCGATAGAAGAAAATAAGAGAAATAGAACATGGCGTGTGTAGTTTCTAGTATTACTTATATACATACACTATATGCTAATATACATAAATAGTAATAAAACACAAAGATCAATAAATCAATCTTATAAAAAAGACAAGTCCACCACACGGCGAAACCAAGTAGTCGAAGTAAATCATGATATATCTAATGCACTAAGAATTCGAAGATCATGCACTGATCAAAAAGACTTTTAAATTTTGAAACATCGGTTTTTAAATTGAAAACATACTATATTATTCGTACTAGTCTATTGGGAATTCATTAAATCGTACCAAATTCTTCATTTCAAATTGCAAACCGGTTAGAGTACCAGTACCAAGTTAGATTAATTCGAATATTTTGTTTCTACTTTAATACATCAATTATTATTAGCGTATTAGAGAATATATCAGCTATACACACACACACCTACTTATTATATAGGTGTTTCCTCAATTTAATCATGACTAGTTTTGTCCATCCCAATATTATCTATAGCCGTGTGCTTTCCGACTCCGAAAAAATAACAGGGTCCCCCATACCATTCTGTGGGTGCGTAAAAGGTGACTGAGAGATACACCAGGTAGTCGGGTTGCAGTGGCCTGTGTACTAGCTACCACCTAACTGCGAAACGCAATGCTGCACGAAAAGATAGCGCTGAGACAGCAGTAATTTTTTCGACTTATTTGATAATATATATTTTTTTTTAATAATAATAATAATATCTGGGGACAATGTCACACAGATCATCCTAGCCCCAAACTAAGCAAAGCTTGTACTATGGGTACCAGGTGACGATATACATACTTGTATAGATAGATAAATACTTAAATACATAGAAAACATCCATGACTCAGAAACAAATATTCGTGCTCATCACACAAATATTTGCACTTACCGGGATTCGAACCCAGGACCACCAGCTTCGTAGGCAGGAGCACTACCAACTAGGCTGCGGTGACCGTTATGGCTATATTACACATGTTTCCTATGAATTGTTGTTTCAAAATCCGTTGATTAGTTTTTGCGTAAAAGAGTAACAAATCCAACCATCCTCACAGTCTTTCGCATGCTACTAATATTATAAATACGAACGTTTGTGAGTACGGGGATATGGATGTTTGTTACTCATTCACGCAAAAAGCACGGAACAGATTTTGATGAAACTTGCAGTATAACTTATGTATCCGAATAACATATAATAGGCTATAATTTATAAAGTTTAACGTGGCTGAAACCACGAGGCACAGCTAGTTTATAGTATTAGGAGGATTAAGATTGGCCGTGTGTGAATATGTCCCAGGATATTATTATGGGACTAATGTGGATCAGAAGGCCTTGTGTGAATCATCGCACAAGGCCTTCTGATCCCAAACTAAGCAGTGCTGGTATATTACATATACTACTTTTCTTTCGTAGATACATTTTTGTTGAGAAAAGATCGCCCGCTTTAAGGAACCTAATCCCTGTGCCGCAAGGTACTTTACAAACATATAATAAACGGACACAAATTACATCCAGACTCAGAACAACTATTTATGGGTCACACAAATAGTTGTCCCGTGCGGGAATCGAACCCAGAACATGAAGTAGAGAGGCAACTGTCTTAAACGCTGCGCTACACGATTATATACATACGACAACATTATATCCACACTGTAATCAATGAGTTCCTGAATTTGAATTCAAGTTGTTATTTGTTTAAGGGAGAATGGGGGAATTGCACCCGGGACACGAAGCGTCGATGCGACTGTCTTAGCCACTGCGCCACACATGCATGCAACATACTTATACAGATAAAAGTAAAATTACGAATTCGTCTAGTACGTATCTAAGTTGTATTATGCTTTATAAAATAAAATTATAATGGCAGATAAGCAAATCCATTGTAGGCATAAATCGTCATCACTGGCATTTGGAAAACAGATGCGCTGCAAGATTCAACAAATCTAATGGCGAGCTGGCTTACAATCTTAATTGGTAGCAATCTATCCTGGAAGGTGGAGCCAATGGCCCGTAATGGACGTAAAGGGTTGCGATCTAATCTTAATTGTGTGGCTGATATAAATGTTCTCAATCAAGGATTGTTTTGAGAGACGCTTACGTCTTTAAGTGACTGCGATTAGACGTTTAGTAGTTTTGCCTTGATTTATAATATCCATTGTAATATGTCTAGTTACACAAACCACCTTCTAAGGAAAATACGGGACAATACATTTTGGCAGATCGCTGAGCAAGGATTTGACATATTACTAAGGTCTAGGTTTAAAGGACTTTATTTCTCATAAGAACTTTATAGCTCGCTTGAATGATACACAGTTGCATACATTAATTAACCTGGTTACGCCAAGTTTAGATTAAAATAAATTATTTTACTACTACTTACTTACTTACTAAACGTCTAATCGCAGTCACTTAAAGACGTAAGCGTCTCTCAAAACAATCCTTGATTGAGAACATTTATATCAGCCACACAATTAAGATTAGATCGCAACCCTTTACGTCCATTACGGGCCATTGCCATGCCTTTAAAAATAAAGGCATATTTAAGAATTCATTTTAATCTAAACTAAAAAAATATAAATATTAAATAAATGTATTAATTTATTCGGTGGTCATAAAAATGTGTTATCAACATTATGAATTATGTCCCGGATACACAGCGAGGGTAGCTGATAGGCTATGGTACCCACTTAGAATTAATTGTAGTGTATATTTTAGAGTCATGTAAACGTTATGGTGCTAGTTGCCAAAGCATCAACTCGTAAGTCACCAGTAACCAGTCTGTTACAACCGTCATAGACTACGCTAAACACTTACCATCAGATGGTAGTGGTATGCTTGTCTAGCAGGTTGTTAGTAAAACAAAAATATTGATTCCTGACGTACATACAACAGCTACTAAGTCATAATGCCAAAAATGGAACTTAGTTCTGTCACCACATGTCGCGACATTGCTGCTTGTACTCCAGTAATTTAAAATGTTCTCGGTTAATAAGCAGTAATATAACAATTACGAACTGAAAGCTACTTGAAGCTGACTTGAACGGAGGGACAAACGGAAAAAGGAAAGAGCATTGAACTGCTTTGTTTTATCCAATTCTACAACAATTATTCCTAACAGGTACATTTTCGTGTAATAGAGCAAAAGATATTCCCATATTAAACGGAAATTATGGTCACTCTACTCGAACTTACTGAAAACGTTTTTATTTTATTTTTAGATTTTAATAGAATTTTCACGATATATATTTTTAAGTTAAATCAGATAATGCTTACCCAGCGAGGACATGAAAATAAAAATTCACACCAACATACTCATAAAATATTCCATCAAAATTCGTATTTAAGTTCACCAAAGTTTGACGTAAATAAAATTGGATATGAATCCTAAAACTGTACAATTTTCGTTATTCTTATTTAGTTCTTTAAAACCCGAGAAAACATAAAAAGATTTACAAACTTTAACAGACTTTATTATTTATGCTATCATTTTCATCAAAGTTTTTAATCTGGTTATGAAATTAAAACAAGAACCGAATTTATAGTTTGAAAGTCTTAATTTTTGAACAATAAGTATTTAATATTTAGTACCAGCTATGCCCCACGGTTTCACCCGCGTTAAACTTTGTAACTTATAGCCTACTTACGTTATTCGGATATATTAGCTATATTTTCATCAAAATTCGTTTAGTAGTTTTGGCATAAAAGATTAACAAACATGATCAACAACATAGATCTATACTCAAATATTATAGATGACTTCATTAATTCAGTTAGAGCTTGTACTTTGATTTGGAATCAAATTATAGAGATGCACCAGACATAAGAGTAATCGACTGCTCGCAAAGTTGCTCAAGTGGATACTCGATACCGAAATTTCTCGAAATCTTGAATACTAGTTCGTGGATTTGATTGAATTTCGATATCAGTTTGTATTAGTGGAATATGTAAATTATTCCCGAATATCATGTAAGTGTTTACGAACAAGTGAAATTTAGAGCACTTGACATTTCATGCACTCAACGATATCTACGATTTTGTATGTATTATAACTTGGTAAGCTACGCTCTATTGTTATTATAGCTAGATGCTCTCACAGGCCCGTAAGTGATCGGCAAGGTTAAACAACTGGGTTCGCGGTCAGTCCATACATGGGTGATCACCAAAGTGGTTTGATTTCTGAGCGTCTCCGTGCTTCAGAGGGCACATTAAGCTGACGGTCATAGTAAGTCTAGTAGTAGGTCATAATGTCACTAAGCCATGTCAGAGGCTTACTGGGCGGCTTGAACAACTTTGATACAAGGGTAAGACTGCCCATACGATAAGTAAGTATTAGATAGATAGATAGAGTACACTTTATTGCACCAATAGAAACAATATATGACTTACAAATAAGCAAATACACTACTCGATTCTATAGCGGATAATAAAGTTATTCGAGTTCTTGAAGTACCCGGTCTTATAGACATACACGTCCCAAATGGCGGGTTAACAATAGATGCGAAGAAGGGTTCGCCTCTTTGGTCAAAACAGTGAAAATTTCCTTAACGAACTGTAAACGTCATTTTATAGTAAAAAAAATTAATATTACCACGTGAAACAGAAATAAAAAATGAATACAATACATATTTATAATAAAATCGTAGGAAAGTCAAAACTGTACATTTAATATTTTTTAAAAAGGATACTTGGGGCGTGATCTACAATCAATATCGAAGTCAAAAATATAGTTTTTTGAATTTTTGTCTGTTTCTATTTTCTGTTTTTGGTATGTACGGACTAAACTCAAAAGTACTGCATGGATTTACTTCAAATTTTGCATGAATATTACTAAGAGGTTGAGTCAACATATAAGCTACATATTATCACGCTATCGCCTACGGAGGAGGAGCTGTGATAATTTATAAAATTACAGCACCAGCTAGTTAGTAATAAAAGTCATATATTTTAGTCTGCGGCACTAATACAAACAGAAATCATTAATAAAACAATAAATATTTAAAGTCATTGTCTAAATGAATAGACACAATAAAATCGTACTTTGCCGCATTTTAATATTTAATTAAAATCCATTACTTGATCGAATTATGAATTCAACTTTGTTAATTTTCTGAATATTCTCATTTCTGATCATAAAACCGAGAATTTAATATGAATTATTGCTCAAGTTAATTTTTAATGGAATGGAATAAAAAAAAGATATATTCCTATTCTGCGATATTTCATTTATTACGTTTTGTTCTTTGAATACTTAAATTGTATTTTATGAGCTATTAGGGTTTTCAAACTTTGATTGGAAACTTGATGCTATTTCATATTTTATTTCTGGTAGATAATAATTATTTACTCTCGATGCCATGTCTAGGTCAATGGCTGGCACTACAAAGCAACTTCTAAACGGTTGCAAACCACCGTCCCAACTAGTGTTGAAAATGACAAAAGGGACTGAATTAGACTGACTGTCATTTACGGTCAAATTGGTCAAAAATGGTCATTAACTATCAAAATGGTCATTTTCAGTCAATTTGATTTCAGTAATATTTTAGTACCTTCTAAGTTTTTGTCGTTGATAAAAGTCTACAATTTCTAAATTGAAACAAAAAAGTAGTTTTTATGACTTTGAGTATTATTATATAGTGTTAATCACTTTACATTTCTAATCATGCGAACATTTAGGACAAAATGGCAACGTCGCATCATCTCGCGCATCGACTTTGATGTCGTCGCATGATATAATAGGAAATAAAACGTTACATTTAAACTTGCATATAAATTGGGTACCTAAATAAATAAATAATTGGATCGTAGTCGAGAATAGACAATAATATTTGAGTAAAATTGACTGAATTTGACAGTAAATGACCGGTTATTTAAGGTTTATGACAATTATGAATCGTCATATTTAGTCATTTTACATCTCTAGTCCCAACAGGGGTCACCCTGGTGGTTGCCATCCATCCACCTCTGTTGGGACGTTGGTTTGCAACCATGTAAAAGAAAAAAAAAGAAAACGTTAAGAAAACCGTACTTATTTCCCACGTTAAATAAAAATAAAAAAGGTTTTTATTCACGTAGACTTTAAAAAAGCGCTTGTAAATAGTCAGAACATGTTTGTAGTAATATAGTTGTATACATTAGATATTATTTCTAGTAACATAGATATTTAGGTACATATTGTATGAAAACATTTATAAAATTTATTTTATTACAGCAATGATATTTAGCTAGCTCGTATCAAGTTATTGTCAAGAGATTATGTTTAATTATCTAGTTTAAGTCTAAAATTTTTACTACATATTGTCAATGGTTCTGTCTATATTAAAGGTATTATTATTATGACGGACCTTGTGTTAATAACGACGGTCGCGCTTTAATGCTACCACCGGATCCAATGCGCCCCAACTGAGAAGACCCAGCGAAACAAACTCAGTGGGTTCATCTACTACCGGTTTCAACACGACCCAGTTGAGACGGTCCGGCGAAACATACTCAAGTGGGCATGAACACGGGATTTGGTCCAATTAGAGTAATTATTTAGTAGGCAAACACTATGCTCGATCGGTTGTCTGAATGCTTATTATTTTAGATTATATTTAGGTATACAAAAGAAAAACTTCGAAACAATAACATTATTCATTTTGAGACAGAGTCAATAATTTTAAATTAAGTATATGATAGCAATCATTTACAGATAGTTCACGTAACACATTTATATAAAACAATTGAACAAAGGATATCAATTTCATATTTTTCATTAAAAAGTTCTATGTCTAGAATTTTGTTATGATTTTGTTATGTTATGATTTCGAATTTCAGCCACAGCGGCCAGTGTCAATAGAGACCAGTCATCTTCCCGGGACATATTATAGTGCACAAGTGCGTGCCCAAACACAGGGGCAATTTCTATTACATCACTCTCATGATCGGATGAGACGACTAGCATCATGACTGGAAAGAGGTTAGGTATAGAACCAGTGGAATTGCGTGCTCTCCGAGGTACGGGGGTGTGATACAGCCAAGTCCCTAGCTTCGGTCCCATATTAGAATATTTGTTTTACAGAAAAGTCCCAAAATCCCCACCCGGGATCAATCGATTGACTATCACGAATTCGACGCTTTCAAACAAATGTTATAATTTATTAAGATAAAATATAGATAGATAAACCAAATAGATGCTTTATTGGCTGTGCTTAAATGTTGTTCTTTTCATGTAATTTAGTAATCATCAACATAATATTAAAGATATAAAATTCTCGTGTTCATAACCAAACTCCTCCATCAAAAATTTACACACATATTCAAGGCAGTCTTTAAACGTCGCCAAATTACGATTTTTGACAGATCTGAAAATCTATCTGTACCTAACAATATCTATATATATAAAAGAAAGTCGTGTTAGTTACACCACTTATAACTCAAGAACGGGTGGAGCAATTTCAATTATTTTTGTGTTTTTGGATGTATCTTCGTCAGGAATAGGATAATAAGTAATAAAATATAGTAATTTAATTATTTAAATAAAAATTCAAATACATAGAAAGTAATTGCATCGAAATGAAATAAAATCTGTCAAGATTGACAATCACTTGACAATACATAGAGATTGTAGAATAATCCACTATCGCTTTCTGTCAGTTTTAGGCTATACCTAAATCGGGAAAAAGTTTTTGGATTGTTTTTTAAATAGGTTACTGATTATTTTATTTGCTTAGTGCGAGTGTTGTGAAAATTATTATTACGCAAGTATTATTGTTAAAATAGCAGCGAAATAATATTTCTTAACGAAGCCGTAATGCCGTAAGCTAGCTAAGTTCATAAATAAATGGATTCGATATTACATAACAATTTTTTATATATAAAATTTGGCGAATTGGGAAATTAAGAAAATCACAAAATAATGATATCCGTATACAACACCATTTCTGATACAGACAGTGTAGACAACCGGACCGATTTTGGTTACGAGTGGGACCTTGAATAATTTCATAGTAGATTTACAATAAACCTGCTAAGTGGCACTGTGATCAGATTCCCCGTTATATTTCTATTTGTCTATACTTATATTATAAAGAGGTAACGTTTGTGAGTTTGTGACGTTGTAAGGGATAATCTCTGGATCTACTGAACCGATTTTCAAAATTATTTCAATAGAAAGATACGTTATTTAAAAAAAAATCCAGAATGTTTAACCCGAAGTATTACGCGGGACAAACAGGCAGGGACAGAAATATTTATAACGCGGAACGAAGTCCGCGGGCACTGCTAGTAATTATATAAAATATAATCAATATGAAAAGCTCAGAAAGATTTTTTTTTTGACCTTGCAGGATTGCTAGAAGCAGCTGGTAATGGTTATCACAAGATTGGCAATTATGTGTTTGTCCAGCAGTAGTCGTCTCTCGGCTGATATAACGATGATGCTGAAGCTGTAAGGCTACGATCATGATCTGACTATTTATAAGAACTGTTCAAATTATTTGTGAATAAGGACTGTGTAATTTATGTGTTATAATTTAACATGGTCTGACTATTTACAAGCGCTTTTTTAAAGTGTACGTGAATAAAAACCTTTTTTATTTTTATTTTATTTTTAAGTATTATATTTACCTGAAGCCTATGAAACCAGTCAAAAAAGTTATAAAAAATCTGGCTCTGCCCACAATGCGTTTGTTCTATGACAAAAAAAAAACGAAATTCACCTCTACCCCGTCTAACTTACGATGCCCAAAATGTTCACTTCATCATCATCATCATCAGCCGAAAGACGTCCACTGCTGAACAAAGGCCTCTCCCAAAGATATCACAATTGCTGGTCTTGCGCGGATCATCGGTCCATCTTGTAGGGGGCCTGCCCACGCTGCGTCTTTCGGTTCGTGGTCGCCACTCGAGAACCTTTCTGCCCCAGCGGCAAATGCATGTTCACTTATAATATTATGTATGCCTCCTGTATAATATTATGTCTAACATATTTTTCATAACAGCAACAATACCTTAAAATACATTTTTATTTCAAAGTAGGTACCTTTGAAATAAAAATGTATTTTAAGGTATTGTTCATGTTATGAAAAGTATGTTACACATAATATTATACAGGAGGCAAAGTAGTATATTTTTAATAAACCAGGTACACCACTGACATTAAATATGATTATGACATAAAAGCTCCTCGGTTCCCGGAGCGGCTGTACAAACGTGACGCGGTAAGCATGTTATATCGTGTACTTACGGAATTATTGCTCTTTTTTGTGCTCTTTTATGTGTTAATTAAATGAAGGAACGTTTGTGTCAGACTGAGGTTGACTTTTTGTATTATTTCAATTATCCTACATACTATTAAACGAGTCATATTTAGTTCCGAGTAATACTGGTTGATTTTTGTATTAGCTTCCAAATTTAAAATAAAATGTTCGACGGGCCTGTTGACGTGGTTGGCAAAATACTTGCTTTTCACGCCGGAGGTCGTGGGTTCGATTCCCACCCAGGACAGATATTTGTATGCATGAACATGTCTGTTTGTCCTGAGTCTCGGTGTAATTATTTATATAATTATGTATTTACAAAAGAAAAGTATTATATTATTATGTAGTATATCAGTTATCTGGTTTCCATAGTACAAGCTCTGCTTAGTTAGGGATCAGATGGCAGTGCGTAAATAATGTCCCAGGATATTATTATTTAATATTATAAGTATAGAGCACTTGACCTAATTTTGGCTTCAGCGGTCAAACTCAACGGAGTCCATGATTTTATTTTTAATCTAATGTGTATATTTAGATTAAAAGGCGTTCACTGCTTCTCCGGACAAAAGAGGCGATCGTGCGCTCAAGTCGAGCTCAAGTCCCAGGATCATGTTACAATAAGAAATATATCAACAATACCGCATTTATTTCAGCTTTATTCAATTATAACAAACGAAATATTTATAAAATTGTCCGTATGATTTTTTGTTCCAGATATTCTTGGCTGGATTGACTTTAACGGAACTTTCACTGATTGTTGATTTTATAAAGAGTAATATTATATACTATTAAGCAGAAACTATTTCAAAGGGATAGAAATAATAAACAGAATAAATTACCATGAAAAGTGGTCCAAACCATCTTCCCGGAGCAAATTAATAGTTATTAGTTCCTGGGTAAAGTAGCTAATAGTAAATTTAATTAGTAACTTTTTGAACGGTCTAAATAGATGAAATTACCCATTTCCTTATCCAACACTATAGTCATCTAATCATTACCAGGAAAATACGAAAATTCACACCTACCCACCACAAAGCTGCTTTTTCTACAGAAATAACGACCACATTTTTCTTTTTACCTAATAGCCGACGTTTGGCGAAATCTTCCGGATTTTTTACCCTGTGGTTGGAACAGTCGAGATTAAACTGGAATTACAGTTACATTGTTGAATTGGACATCTTAATTCTAGCTCTAAATAAAGAGAAGGCGATAGTTGAGTTATAGGCGAATTATTCTTTATCAAACTAAGAAAAGACAGTTTTATTTGTGTAATTGGTGGGTGTATTAAGTAATCCATACATGCATACATATAATAAAATCGTAGGAAAGTCAAATCTTGTACAGATTGAATTATGATTGAATTTATGATGTAATATTTTTTAAAAGGATACTTGGGGCGCGATCTACAAACGATATCGAAGCCAAAAATATAGTTATTAGAATTTTTGTCTGTTGTCTGTATGTATGTCCGGGCTAAACTCAAAAAGCACTACATGGATTTACTTAAAATTTTGCATGAAAATTACTAAGAGGTCGGATCAACATATAGGCTACTTATTATCAAGCTATCACCTACAAGGGAGGAGCTGTGATAATTTATAAAATTTAACACGGGTAAAACCGCGGGAAACAGCTAGTTTTTTTTATAAAGCTATGTCACAAAACAAGTACACGGCCTACCTGCTGGTAATAGATAACGCACGAATAAATTTGTTGCATATTCGTTTCAGTTCCATCTCTAGAGGTCTGAATTATTGAGTTTGCCGCTAGTCTCGAGTGTTTAAAAGTTGTACGTTTGTAGATGAAGTGACGTAGTACGCTCTATATTGTTCTGTTGAAGTATGTTATCAACTACGTCTTTTATTTCTTTCTGAAGTATTAAGATCTCTTTAATAGTTCAGCAAGAAATAACGCAGTTTTAATCAAACAATTGTAGAAGAAAACAAGTGTCTTTGTCAATTATTTGATTAAAATGTTTGTATAAGTTTCTCTACTTCTATAAGGTATTATAAATACTGGTGTAATACTAATGGCTGGCCTGTTGTTTTAGTGTTTAGTGACCATGACTGTTAAACCAGAGGTCGAGGGTTCGATTACAAATCTTTGTGTGATGAGCACAATTATTTGTTCTGTATATAATTGTAGGTATATATATATATATGGCCTTTGCGTCTGATACAAACGATTTACGGCGCATTGTCTGAGAGACATTTCTTATGGTGGCTAAACAAACCGATGCGAGAGCAACATAGCCTGCCGCAGGCCTGACAAGAGAAGTTTACGGTGGTTGGTGCCGAGCCGCTTTAATGTCGCCTATGTCTCTTATCAGCAAGTACTCCGAACCAGGCTTCATCACAGATCTTACGACCCTCCACTACATGTTTGCGCCATTCAACTCTATTTTCAGCGAGCTTTTCCCAGCTACAGTGGTCAATTTTAAAAGCGGCCATATCCCGCTTGGTGCAGACTTTAGTCTAGGTGTAATATATCTATAATAAGTATTTATTTAGAAATATATATGTATGTTTACTTTAATCTAAGTACAGAGTAAACATAGAAATCCTGTTCTACAGCAGGAGAAATTTAGGCTTTCTTTGATAGTGGGGGTCGAATGTATTGTATTCATAGGCTTAAGCTACGAAGTACTTATTAACATACCGGTGGTCCCTGAGTAGTGCAATAATAAACTATTTCATAGTACAGAAGATATATGTCTGGTAAACTAATCAGCTGATTTGAAAAATATATAATAAATAATATAATAAAGCGGTTAGACATAATAATAATAATATAATAATAATACCTAGGGACAATGTCACACAGATCATCCTAGCCCCAAACTAAGCAAAGCTTGTACTATGGGTACCAGGCGACTATATACATACTTATATAGATAGATAATAGATAGAAAACTGGCAGAAAATGCCTACGGCATTAAGTCCGCCTCTGTACTTATATGTGCATGAAGTTTTAAAATAAATAAATACTTAAATACATAGAAAACATCCATGACGCAGAAACAAATATTCGTGCTCATCACACAAATATTTGCATTTACCGGGATTCGAACCCAGGACCACCGGCTTTGTAGGCAGGAGCACTACCAACTAGGCTACGGTGACCGACATAATCCATCTTCTTCTCTTAAAACTGGAGTGTACTGATTTTATTGGTCTTTTTTACATGTGTGCGATGATGTTCTGACATCTTAGCATTCCTCTTCATCTAGTAGCTGCCCGCGATTCATGCTAGAATTTCCAAACTGAAGTATCCATCTCATCATCATATAGAAGGCCATCGGTTCTACGATCCATTTACCCTACCAACTGCGGGTAGGGTAAATAGATCGTAGAACCGATGGCCGTTGAGGCAGAAAGGTTTAGAGCGCTGACCACAAACCGGAAGACGTAGAGGGGGCAGGTCCCCTATAAAGTGGGTGGACTGACGATTTAATGACGGTTTAATTATCACTATGCATTTCTAAACCGAACACCAGTTGTCAAAAGACGATAAACTTATCGATATAAACGATAATCTTGCTCTGATTTTGCTAGTTTGATGACCAGGCGGCGGCAGCCGGTAGCCCAACTCCCCTCGGGGCTGCGGTGGCAGTGTGAGAAGTGTCCTCTACTGCGGCCACTTACAAGCAGCTCCGGGAAGACAGCGATCTTTTTGTGGCACAGTCGCTGTGCCAGACTGGCAAGAGTCGGCAATAGGGTAGGGCAATCCCAAGCCCTCCCAGGGTACGTGTCCCGACCATCTGGGACATGGCGCAAAAGAGGGGGCACCGGAGCAGCATACCCGCGTTCCCGGGCTCCTCCCATCAGGCGTCAAGAGAAGTCCACGGCAGGTAGGTTTAGTCAGTGCGAGTCCGACATACCCACCCGCAGACACTTTTTGCGGGTGGCATGCGTAGGCATTCCCCCTGCCTTAACAAAAAAAAAAGGTTGATGGCCCTTACATAGCATTCTAGTAACAAGATCAAAGAAAATATGCAGCTATTTATATATATTTAAGACCACATTATTCACGTCAGCCCGTTTTTGATTCCAACAACAGTCTGAAACTAAAACTCATTCATGGTTCATTCATATCTGAAAATAGGAAAGTTTTGAAGCAGTTTATAAATTCAATAGAATTCGCTCAATGCCGCTCTCAAGTTATGCTATGAAGTAAACAGTGCCAAACGAACTAGACAGCTCAAGCGGATATCGAAAGATAACCAACTTTTTGTCTAACATTCTTACATAGGATATCTCTGCTACTTATAAACTCAACGAGCATAGCCCGCCTAATAAAAACCGACCAAGTGCGAGTCGGACTCGCCCATGAAGGGTTCCGCAACAACAAATATTTCAGTTGATTAAATGAAAGGTAAATTGCGGTTTACGATATATGACGTATTAAAAAAACTACTTACTAGTTCTCGTTCAACCCAATTTTCGTTGTTAGTTTACATGATAATAATATAATGTTCATCATATATTTCTTTTTGTTTTATCTTTCTCTTATTTTAGAAGTTACAGGGGGGGGGAGGCACTCAATTTTCACTTCGGAAGTGTCTCTCGCGCAAACTATTCAGTTTAAAAAAATATATACTAGGAGCCTCAATATCATTTTTGAAGACCTATCTCTAGATACCCCACATGTATGGGTACGACGAAAAAACATTTTTGAGTTTCAGTTCTCTGTATGGGGAACCCCCAAAATTATTGTTCTTTTTCATCATCTTTCACATGTACTTACTAAGTTTCAACAGTACAGCTCTTATAGTTTCGGAAAAAAGTGGCTGTGACATACGGACGGACAGACAGACAGACATGACGAATAAGGGTTCCGCTTTTTGCCATTTGGCTACGGAACCCTAAAAATCAACGTGCATTTAATATTTTTGGTGTATGTAAACTTTTATATACAAATACTAGTAGAATATGTAGTAACGAGTAACTCACGTACAGGTTTAGGTCGTGGTCTACCCGCTTAGTTCACCTGGGTAGTCTACAGGCACCTTTTCTTGCCGGTGGTCCACCTAAATGTTGAGTAATATGCAATTCAATTCAATTCAATTTATTTATTGCGAACATAGGTACATTAATAATACATATTTCGAGGTGTTAGTGAACTGTTTGTATCGCTATGTCCAGCCGGTTACGGCATGCAACTGGATTTAACAAATATGTCACGTGAATTTACTACATGAGTATAAAATGTCACAATTCTAAACGCAAAGATATAAAAGTCATTAATACATTCAATAAAAAAATACAATTACACAGGTCAAATAAAAATAAAACAAATAAAATTAATTAATTAGACATAAATAACAAAAATATAGGTGTTATATTAGAAATTATCTAGAAGGTAGTCAGTCATGAATGCTATAGTAAACCCTAACTGCCAAAAATTGTATCAGATACTTTTTGAATTTTGTATAGTTACATTCCGATGTGCAAATAAAACATTACTATAAGCCATGGTCTACCTAAAAGTAATTCCACGAGATGCTGTCAGTATTAAATCTCACAGTAGAAGCGCTCACAGCTTGATGCTCTCAACGGTCCGTAAGTGATCAGCGAGCTTAAGCAACTAGGCTCGCGGTCAGTCCATAGATGGGTGACCGCCAAAGTGTTTTAATATCTGAGCATCTCCGCGCTTCGGAGGGCACGTTAAGCTGTCGTTCCCGGTTTTAGTCATTAGACAACAGTCGTTAAGCCATGTCAGAGGCCTACTGGGCGGCTTGAACAACTCTGACACTAGGGTAACCACTGCCCATACGATAAGTAAGTAAGTATTAAATGGACAAAAATAATTTGATGACGCGCTCGCCGTCCGTTTATTATTTACTAGCTGTGCCCCGTGGTTTTACCCGCGTTAAATTTTATTAATTATCATAGCTCCTCCCCCGTAGGTGATAGCATGATAATATGTAGCCTATATGTTGACCCGACCTCTTAGTAACATTCATGCAAAATTTGAAGTAAATCCATGCAGTACTTTTTGAGTTTAGCCCGGACATACATACAGACAAACAGACACACAGACAAAAATTCTAAAAAGTATATTTTTGGCTTCGATATCGATTGTAGATCACGCCTCAAAGATCCTTTTCAAAAAATATTCAATGTACAGTTTTGACTTTCTTACGATTTTATTATATGTATAGATTATTTTAAGCATTTTTTAAAGTAACCCGCGACACGAGGATTCCATCGTGCGGGCGTTGTCTTTAAAAGAAAGATTGTAAAATATTGGCCTGCAATATGTTAGGTATGATGTGAAGTTATGTCATTCGGAACGATCGCTAAGATTGAACTGCCGCGCTATTCTCAATCATATTAGCTTTCCACCTCGAACGTTATAACATTATACTTTATCAAATAACCTCGTTAGGTTGTGATTACCTCAATGACTTGCTTGATACGTTGAATTGAAAATCAATCTTCGAACATTTTATTACATTTTTTTTTTCATCTTTAACGGCAAATATGACATTAACCTTTAGAACCTGCCAAGTAAAAGCTAAGGTTAAGGTCTTATGATATAATTAATTTTTTACGTTAACGTTAACGTAAAAAAGATATAATCAAAATGTAACACATTGCTTCTAAGACTACCGAAGGTTGCCACGGCCGCGCCAAGATGACTTTTCGATAGCCAGGTTTGACCAAAACACTTAAGCATATCGATATTTTTATTGTTGTTGTTCAAGCCACCTATGGCCTCCTGATACCTGGCCTAAATAAATAAATAAAAAATAAAAAAGGTTTTTATTCACGTAGACTTTAAAAAAGCGCTTGTAAATAGTCAGAACATGTTTGTAGTAATATAGTTGTATACATGATTGTTTCTAGTAACATAGATATTTAGGTACACATTGTATGAAAACATTTATAAAATTTATTTTATTATAGCATTGATATTTAGCTAGCTCGTATCAAGTTATTGTCAAGAGATTATGTTTAATTATCTAGTTTAAGTCTAATATTTTTACTACATATTGTCAATGGTTCTCCCTCTGATGTAACTTATCGACTTATCTAATGACTACAACTGAGATAGACAGATTAACGTGCCCATCCGAAGCACGGAGACGCTTAGAAATTGAACCACTTTAGCAGTCACCTGTCTATAGACCGACCGCGTGCATAAACGCTTTACCTCACCGATCACTGACAGACTGGCGAAAGAGATAATATGTTTTAAGGTTTTACCGCCAGGGTACCAGTCTCTTGGCAACCGCCTTGATGAGTCTTATGTCCATGCAAGCCTTTTGGGCCATTTTAAATTAATTACTTTACTTTTTCTTTCATGATTAATTAACATTTAACATTTAATTCGTACCTTAATATAGACAGAACCATTCGACAATATGTAGTAAAAGTATAGCTAAAAATTAAAATTTTGATAAATAAACCTACACATGATCCTTGACAATAACTTAATTTAAGTTAGTTAAATATCGTTACTGTTATAAAATAAATCTTATTGTAAATTAATTCCTACAATCCGTGTACCTACCTAAATATCAATATGTACCTAGAAATAATTATAAATTAATTATATATTACTACGAATATGTTCTGACTATTTACAAGCGCTTTTTTAAAGTCTACGTGAATAAAAACCTTTTTTATTTTATTTTATTAAAATAAATTACCAATATGTTCTCATCTGTATGTAATCGTCATTCGTCATCGTTTTTTAGCAAACTTGAAATTACTCAAGTAACTAGTCTTTACGCACGCTTGACTTTGGGAGTAAGCTGGCGAATGAGTGACGATAGCGTTAGGAAAGGGTGCTTTGATTGAGCGAGGCGAACGGAAGTTGATAGGTTACGTTTCTTATATTATTATATTATTATACTATTCATATATTTCATATATACTGTAGGGGTATGAGAGAGAGGTGCGAGCACACATTTTCTTCCACTCTTTCTCTCATTGCTAGTTACGTTTCGTATGTCTAAGTTTTATTTCAGTTGTATGGTCTAAAGCATACACGTATTAATTACGTGTTTTATTAAGGATTGTAAACAACCATCACTGTAGGCTTTGTATTAAAAAAATAACACGTTGCTTAAATATATATGTAAGTACTAACATGTTATGAAACTCGACTTTAAAAGTTTACTTTGAATGTAAACATATTTACGCAGTTCAAACACGTTTGAAGCAAATTAAGCTGACTCTGAGCAAAATATCTTATTATTGCTTCGAAAGGGTTTCAAAGTCAGTCAAAGTCAACGGAAGTCATAACGGCGCACGAATACACAAATAAACAAATATTAATTTCTAATATTTACGACGTTTTACAAGGTGTAAGGACAAACGGACGTTAGTAGATATTATGGACATAATTGAAGCTTCTGAGCGACCCAACCCTAAATACAATTAAATATTTCAACAGCTTCCAGTATCTAAATTTAAATAGTGTTGAAACCGGTAGTAGAGACACCCGCTGAGTTTGTTTCGCTGGGTCTTCTCAGTTGGGGCGCATTGGATCCGGTGGTAGCATTAAAGCGCGACCGTCGTTATAAACACAAGGTCCGCCATAATGATAACATTTAATTCTTACCTTAATATAGACAGAACCATTCAGACAATATGTAGTAAAAATATAGCAAAAATTTAGATAATTAAACCTACACATGATCCTTGACAATAACTTAATTTTAGTTAGCTAAATATCGTTACTGTTATAAAATAAATTTTAATGTAAATTATTTCCTACAATCCGTGAACCTAAATATCTATATGTACCTAGAAATAATTATAAATTAATTATATATTACTGCGAACATGTTCTGACTATTTACAAGCACTTTTTTAAAGTCTACGTGAATAAAAACCTTTTTTATTTTATTTATTCAAAAAATAATAATAATGTCCACCTTGTCGAATGTCCGCCGGGGCGACCAGGCTCAATAGACACTAGCCATCTGCGCGGGACATATTATAGTGCACAAGCGTATGCGCAAAGACAAGGGCACTTTCTTTTCCATCACAATCATGATCCGATGGGATGAGCAACACGTCCGGCAAGAGATAAGGTATTACAATAAATAAAAGTAATATCGCCATTTCCCAGACATCATGATGATACTGAGAAGTTTTCTTAAGAGAAAAATCCCAAAATCGCTATTAGTCCCGACAGTCCCGTTGAGATTTAAATCCACGACCTTCTACGGTTGTACACGCAACCGCTAGATGATGAGGCAGTGTCGAGATGACTCTTTCTTGTATTTTTTTCTTGGTAGGCTCCTCAGCGGCGAGGATCGCTTTGGCCCCTTAACGCGTCATCGGTGACCCCGTGCAACTGATCACACCCTCTCTTATAATTCTGTCGTTTTGCTTCAGCGGCCCCCTGAGCTGTGGCCCGAACCCCAAAAGGGTGGCCTCGGGTATTAGTCGTTTAATTTAAGCTACTGGTTAAGAGCCTTCTGCGCTAGCCAAATGCTCTTTGCCTTCAATTCTTTAATTTTAATATTGTACAACTAAATTTCAAAATAATGGATTAGTAACTTGTTATTTATTTTAGGATTTAAGAAAATATATCTGATAAAACAGACCGCACGGACGGACTAATTAATTTTTTGTAATTTTTATACTGTATTCGAATATGTTTATGTACTGCATTGTGAACTTGACAAGTACAAGTGTATGTTAATACCCAAGTGCTGAATAAATTTCATTATTATTTCAATAAAGAGTTATCTATAAGACACATAATTCCAATGAGTGGTTCCTTAATAACTAAAATCAAGGTATCAGTTTGTGTTATACTCTTTCAGACAATGTCTGCCTACTCCACTTAGGAAGTTTTCCAAAAACTTTTGTCTCATATATTGTTTTAGCCGGAATGTATTCATTACGGCGTGACCTTGTAACTTTTCTTTCCGTTTCTTCTGATGTTCTTACTTGGTATGTATAAGCCAATTTCTATAACTACCTAAATGTTGTGGCTTCCTTTACTTCATTCCGTGTATTCGACTTTCATACATTTATTTTCATTCAGATAACAAAGATCCATTTTGTTAGTAAAACATAAATCTTAAAAATTATGTAAGTACAATATAATTTAACATTAACAACTATTAACAGTAATGGCTTCTTGCGTGAGTCAGTGTATCAAGCTGCACATGCAGACCGATCCAGTGACTGACGTAATGGCAATCTAGCCTGTTTCCTATGACGGCCAAGACGGAGTTTTTGGCTGGCCCGCACTCTGCTTAGCATGGACGCGCACCGCTTGCGCAGAGTAGCGTAGAAGCAATCGATGCGCGCCCCGCAAACATGCCCGATGCACTGCAGTAGCGGGGCAGCCGCTACAATGTCCTGAACGCATTCATAGACTTAAAGTCTTTGATAAAGTACATAAGTGTATGAATTTTCCGTATTAATTCCAAAATTCCATAGAAGGAGCTAGTACCTAAAGTCTCCACTGCTTTTCTGGGGTGGAACTTTAACTTGACTAGGGCCGTGAATTAATGACGAAAATTCAGCATAATTTTAAATTCATGTGCATATCACTTGATTTTTCAAATAACTTGACACTGGCAAATACTCTTATCGGGTGAGTCCATATCAAAGAAAAAATCTATCTCTATTATAAATAGATAAATAAATATAGTTCTTGGCACAACTAACACACTGCCATATATATTTCTTTTCAACGGAGTTTTTGATGTTCACATACCATCGCCTAGTAGACCGCCTTACGGAGATTCAAAACGAAACATTTCCAGCATACTTTAAAACAATATATTTACAGAAGAGAATTCGGAATTTGAAATGTTTACTCAAAAGATAAAACCGTTTAGCATTCAACCATTCAAACTTGTCTAATTTTACTTCTAGGAATAAAACTGCACGAGGATATAAGTTTTATGAAATTTTAGATTTCTCACGAGAACTCTGTTTTTTACTTATATAACACGAAGTGGTAGTATTAGAGGAGATATATAAGTGTTCTTTAGTAATTCTAAAGAAAAATATACACGGGTTCAACCTTGTAGAACAATTATAGGAGCATTATAATAGGTGAATGTGAAGATTATATGAATTACTGAAATCGAAGATAGTTTCACTTGTTACGAAATATTGTACCTTTATGCATTTCAATTACATTCATATTACTTATAACTAAAGATTACTTTTCTGTATTAGGAATGTGGAAATTATTATAAAAAAAAAACAATAATTCATAGATTTGTTCCTATATCTGTCATATATCTTGTCAAGGGTCTCGATCCAGATATCGAATTAAAGCAAATCATTAAGTTTTGGTTTACCCAACGTTTCGGCATGGATTGCACCAGCCGTGGTCACGGATCACGGCCGGAGTCGAGTCACTACATTGGAGTGGCGTAAGACCGGTAATTGTGAATATTTTTGGAGGATATTCGATTTTGACCAGATGTGACTATGATGGTATTCTGATGATCTATCCATAAAAGTTTACGATGACTACCCGTAAAATTTAATAAGTCATCAGTTCACTGAATAAATTGTTTCTATTCAGATGCTATGCCAACATTCCGATCACCAATCGAATTTTGTATAAAAGTAACAATTTTGTAGTTATTTCGCAAATTAATGTAGCTACATAGTTGTTCAATATAATTTGTATTTTCTAAAAGGTACAATCTATAAATAAATCACGTTTTTTATGATTCAATGTATATGCCATGGGTATAAGAAACTCAATTCGGAATAACAAAGTTGGAGCTATATTATGTTTGGCAGCCCTAACGGCATCAAGAACTAAGCGATTGCGAGGCACACAGTCGTATCACATCACTAAATTAAATAATGTACAAACATGTACAGACGCTAGCACATCAAGCTACCCTAAACTGTCAAAATTCCCCAATTGAAAGTGAACCTTATAATTTTGAGATAAAGTTGAAAATCTATAAAATAAATTTGATAGATTGGGGTAGCTGAATGTGCTGGTGTCTCTACTTAAGAGAAACTTAAAATTTTGGAATAATCATCACCATATCAGCTGAAAAACTTCCACTGCTGGAAAAAGGTCTCACAAAGATCTCCACTATTGCTGGCCTTGCGCTATCCACATCCATCGATTTGAAGGGACCCTCACAATATCGCGTTGTAGAATGCCTGCCCACGCTGCGTTTTCCGGTTCGAAGTCGTCACTCGAGAACCTATGCCACTTGATATAACTTTCATTTTTATATTGAAGTCAACAAGTTAAAATTACATTTACCAAAGGTCCCTATTTACGAAATTCTTTTACAATTTGGACAAGCTCTTGACACCAGATTTTGAAATATTATTGATTCTCGTGTTTTGCTTGATTGTCCTAGTAAAGCTACATAATTCTAAATGCATACATACATTTATTTAAATAATGCTGTAATTTATAACAGTAAAACTGTGTTGGCGCCAACAACTCATTCACACAAGGAAGATCTTCTACATCGTATAAATAAATAATAAATAAATAAATCGTTTATGTCTCACCATAGTACAATACAGTTTGGAGAAATTGCACATACATTTTTATCACAATAATAGATACTATGGTGGGCTGATACCTGAACTAGGATGGTTCCTGTGTCTCAGGTTATCAACCCTCCACTCCAGTAAATGGTCTTATGTCTAATTTAAGTACATGTATGATATGATATTTGAGATCACATTTGTATTGTTGCCCGTATGGGCAGTAGTCATGGCGCCAGAGTTACTCAAGCCGCCCAGTAGGCCTCCGACATGACTTAACCACTGTTGTCTAACGTCTACAACCGACACTTAACGTGCCCTCCGAAGCACGGAGATACGTAGAAATTAAACCACTTTGATGGCCACCCATCTATAGACTGACCTTACATATGTGCTTTACCTCGCGGATTACTTACGGACCGGTGAGCGCGAATGGCTGAGAGCGCCTCAACAAGCGTGATTGTGCTTGGATTTTATGTTGTCTATCACTAGCTAGTTAGATTATGGTATTTTGTTAAGGCCAGTTTTTATAGTACAAGTGTATTCAATAACAAGGCGCCATCTGTATGCCCCGCTGTGTACACAGTATAAATATGGACAGTAAGGTAACTAAGCCTAGTTGATGAAATAATTACCTGCGCTCTATTGAAGCTGTAGGGTTGTAACTTTTAATGTTTTCGATACCTATTATCATTTCTTTTAAACATATTTGTTTTAAAAATCAGAAGGCGCGTGAAGCCGTATACTACAAAATACGCACGTGGATTTTTAAACAGATTGCGGAGACGGTCACCTAGCCTAGTTGGTAGTGCTCCTGCCTACGAAGCTGGTGGTCCTGGGTTCGAATCCCGATAAGTGCAAATACTTGTGTGATGAGCACGAATATTTGTTTCTGAGTCATGGATGTTTTCTATGTATATAAGTATTTATGTATCTATATAAATATGTATATCATCGCCTGGTACCCATAGTACAAGCTTTGCTTAGTTTGGGGCTAGGATGATCTGTGTGACATTGTCCCAAGATATTATATTATATTGAAAACTGAAAATTTAAAAAAATAAAGATAAACTTATACGCGACCACTCGTTTTGACGCTACACTCACTACTGACTGCACTGCGACAACCGCTTAGGGGTCTTGTGTCATTTTCTAACTCCTCCTTTTTTCTTTCTGATTAAATTCGTTGCGGGATCCAAGACAGTTAAAGCGATTCCCCAGAACATGCCTGAGCTTCACCGCTCAGTGTCATTTCATTGTGTGCCACTGTTGATCCTTGTTTACAGGAGTTGCAGTGGTGGGTAAGAGGGAGGGGCTAGTCCCGATTAGGGGTCTTGTCCATGCACATGTTTGTGTGAGTGTGCCGTTTCGACCGTTTGCAGGTAGTATATTTTTATACTGAGCGGTGTATCCTGTGTTTATAGGAGAATATTTGTCAGACTTAATTTATACAATTTATACAAATAAATAAAATTGGAGTGTCTGTTTGTAATATTGAAATAACCGGTTTTTACTACATTAATATGAATATATATTCGGTACATACACCAAAATAACATTTTTTACAATTTTTGTCTGTCTGTCTGTCTGTTTGTTCCGGCTAATCTCTGAAATGGCTGGACCGATTTTGACGGGACTTTTATTGGCAGGTAGCTGATGTAAAAATAAGTAACTTAGGCTACTTTTATTTTAGAAAAAGTCTTTTATTTACAAAAAAAAACGAAATAACCTAATTAACACGCGGACGAAGTCGCGGGCACAGCTAGTTCATAATAATATCTCATATCGTCAGACATAATATTCGTAGAATTAATCCATCGGTCTCAACCTTATCAACTTTCTATTATATAAACTTAATTTGGTTCACGTGGAGCGCTGAAGGCCTCCACACGATAACAAGAATATTTTTTTTATGTTACCTAAGTATTTACGTTATCAGATACAGCTCAGTTCTTAGAATAAGAACAAATTAATGGCTGCTTGATTGCACGAGTGGCGTAGCGCCTTAGTAATACAGACAATACGTGTCCCATTATCGATTCCCGCACTGTACAACTGTTTTTGTGATACATTAATAGTTGTTCTGAGTCTGGATGTAATTTGTGTCCGTCTATTATATGTTTGTAAAGTAACCCGCGACACAGGGGTTCATTAAAGATCTCAGTGCGGGCGTAGTAGGTATTAAAAATAAAATTGCACTCAATATTATTTATTTTTTATTTATTTTATATTAGTATTTATTTATTATAATATAGAGATTAATTTATATTTAAAAATTACCAAACGATATTGTATTAAAAAAAATACACACAATATAATTGACTAACTTTTAATTCTCACACAAACATCTGCTGTGTGGTGACGGCGACAAATATCAGAATCAGAATATCATCACCCCATCTCATCCCGTGGGGGGCGTAGAAGTCGACCCGAGGGAATATCTACCAGAGGATGGGCAGCAGCTTCCTTCTGAGTACTATGACCATCTTACTGCGATCGCCAACCCGCCTGCCAAGCGTGGCGATTATGGCATATCCCCCCAAGACTATTCTTGAGGGAGGCTTGTCCAGCAGTGGACTTATTTAGCTGTAATGATGATGATGAACTTTTAATTACGCTATTTCTCTTTATTTGCATACAATAAACAATGTACAGACGCCAGCACATCCAGCTACCCCTTTCTGTCAAATTTCTTTTATAGATTTTTTACTTTATCACATAACCATAAGGTTCACTTTCAATTGGGGAAATTTGACAGATTTGGGGTAGCTCGATGTGCTGGCGTCTGTACTAAGTATTGGGGTGAATAGAAGTCCCGGGGTCAATAGAAGTGGGAACAATATTCATACATAAACATTGTATTCCCTTTTCTTCACTTCGTTTTACCGTTTTATAACCCGTCTTCCATTTTTACTTTGTCTTATTTCATCCTTAGCAATTTTACTTGAGTACTTTATTTTTTATATTGCTATTTTTCTTAACTTCTGCCACTATTACCCTGTGAACTTATCTCACTGATCACAGTTTCAATTTCAATTATTATTGATCTACTCGTTTGGCTGCGGGCTTTCTTATCAAACTGAATAGACGTGGAACCATTACTGATATTCAAGAACAATCAAAATTTAGACGGTAAACTTGCGTTCGATACTCATCAAATATTTGATGCTGCATGAGATTTCTAGTAAGCAGTTTAATAATATTTTTTCTTTATTGTAGTGAGTTGAAACATATTCCAAGTGTTCAGTTTATAAGTATAAAAGCTCATGAAAATATAATATAAATATATATAAGCGTCTCGTTTCCAAAAAGGTAATATAATCTTTGTAAGAAAATCGATTACTGGCATTTTTTTACTATTATTTTATTTTTTATTTTATTTTATTACTTAAGGAAAACTTACAGCTAGAATACAAATGACACACAGAATAGAAGATGAAGGCCAATTAAAAGTTTTCACAGATATACACAGGTTTAGGAAGAAAAAGTAAAAGTAGGCAGACAAACAGAGATGGAAAATAAAGAATGACATAATAAAATAGAATACGTAAAATAAAAGTAACATAAATCTAATTTATTATATTAACAATAATTTATATAATAAAATAGAATATAATAATAAATAGTACGGCTTACGCTAAAAAAAATCCGCAATTTGTTTTTTTTTAATGTAATGTATCTTTATGTAACAGGTCAACATCTTTTTTCTGACACACCATGTTGAGTGTCCTACTTGCCTCAATTTATCCCCCCATTTTACACCGTGTTGGGCCTAGAAGTCAACCCGAGGTATTATCGTCCAGAAAACAGGCAGCAGCGTCTTTCTTTGTGCTATGACCAACATTCTGTGATCCAGTCTGCCATGCATGGTGATTATGGCATATCTTTCCAAATGATGGACGCAACTCCATTGTGGAAATCTGTTGGGGAGGCCTCTGGCCTCTGTTAGTGGACGTCAATCGGCTGACATAATGACCTATGTTAGTTAGAGGCCGAAACCCGACAACAACCACTGGCTGAATATGACCTTCTTTTCTTTACTACGTTTATTAACCCCCTTCTTACTAGGCTTTTGTTGCAAGAACAGTCAACAATAGCTTGTGGTGTCAGTAATATGTAGGTTAAATTATTAAAAGCGGTTTAACTACATCTAACTACATCGATCTCTCTGCGTGTTCTACCGTCTGTTTCACGGGGAATGCTCTGAGGAACTATTTGAGCTGGTGCCACCGTCCCCTTTTTATCATCGGACTACGCGCACTCGCAGTAAGGTTCATCTGTATCACCTGGAAGCGATCTCATGAAGCACGGTTCGCTTTCAGCGTTCATACATCCCACGTACGTGCCGGCTCTGGAATGAATTACCTGCTGCGGTGTTTCCCCAGCGCTACGACATGTCCTTCTTCAAACGAGGTTTAAAAATAGTATTATCACGGTAGGCAGTGGATTGCTGTGCCCCCTGGCGGTTACCACTTACCATCAGGTGGGCCGCTAGCTCGTCTGCTTCCTAAGGCAATAAAAAAATAAAATAATAATAATCTAGTAGTTGTACAGGTAAGTTGGTGCAGGGACAAGCAAATTGTTTTTCTTATCATGTTTTAAATAGGCAGATAAAAGAGGAAGTGTTGAACTGTTGGTAAGTAATCACCGCCGCCAATTCGCAACGCCAGCGAAGTCGCAGGTGCATTGCGGCCTTTAAAAGAGTCTATAAATAAGTGTTGCATACCTTGCCCGTACCCGATGTGCTCTATCAACCTTTTTTGAAACAAAAAATTAAGTTATTAATGTTATTATTAAGGAATGTCTTCTGTACGGTAGAGGTTTTGCCCCGGTCGGGCTGCTCTTTGAGCGAATAAACGCTGTGCCCTACCTCTCTTGCAAATAACGGAAGTTACATAATAAATATTAATAGTTTCTTCTCCGGAGGCACTTTCCGGCATGACGTGCTATCTATGAACAAAGATTTCTGTCAACAGTGTGTCCTATGGACCGAGATATCTACGAATTATGTTTTCTATCAGCAAAGTTTTCGGCGAAACGTGCCGTCTAGGAACGGAGATTTCTATTAACTTTGCTTTCTGTATGTAGTGGTATCGTACATGCGTGTTTCTATCTTAGGTTCCACACTCGCAGAATCCACCTAAGAATAAGATCTTAATGCCAAACGGATTTTAGATAACTTTAGCAACTATATGATTTATAACTCACATTGTCTAAGATTCTAGAGATTAACGTCTGAACGGTATCTGAAGGTTAAAAAAAAACAAAAGTGAAAAAAGAGAAAAATACACACGATTTTTTGTTTTATTACACAAAAGAACAAAAGCCGGGGAAGCCTAAATGATCCTTCGCAAAGTATGAAGTATTACAAGTATTTAACCGCGCTTGGGGACAAATAAATTTTCAAAGTAACCCAACGGGCTTGAAAGAACTGGACGTGGTTTATTTGAACTTTACATGTGGGTGTTTGTGGTTCAATGTGCATTTAAGTAAGCATGAAATACCTATATTTATTAGGAGGTAGGTACTTAGTAAGTACTTACGTCGTTTTTAGTTGGAGTTTATGATTGAAGTTCCTTAAGGCTAATATTAATCCTTTAGAGCACAGACAACTTGTTCACACATTTTGATGGTTATATGCTGTAAAATAACTGTTGGCACTTTCTAAATATCTGATTTCTAAGAGACCATCTTCTTTTTAAGAGGAGAAAATATTTAAGTCCCATTATGTGTACAAAAAATTTCGGAATAATAATAATAACCTGGGATATTATTCACACACGGCCATCTTATCCCAAACACAGACTCAGTACAAACAGACATGTTTATGCACACAAATATCTGACCTGGATGGGAATCGATCTCATGACCAGAGGCGTGAAAGGCAAACATTTACCAACCACGCAAATTTGTTTTGAATATTTGGAAAAATTCGAGCACTCGACGACTTGGCATCCCTTGAGAATGTTCCGTAGATGAGGAGGAAACACATGTTGGGTTTTGTACTGGCGCATGTAATTTGATTTTTATACTGTCCTTCTTGCATGTGCACATTATTACGGGCGGGAGGGCGATGCAAATTGCATCTCGAACTGATTAAACTGACAATTAGCGGAATTAACACTACATATAGATTTTGTATTTTGATTGTTATGGATTTCCGCAAAGTAACGCCTGATTCCATTACTTAAGATTTATTTTTTATCTCTGTATAACTATAAATACAGGCTATAAATTTTATGCAGACGAGACGCAAATATTTGGATAAAATATTTGTACAAAGGCGGTACTTTATACAAATGTTTAATATAAATATTACTTTATACAAAAGTTTTCATTTTGATATTTTTTTAAACATAAAGGAGCAAATAATTTACTCCTCCTTTCTTCTTTGGATAGTAAATAAACATCTTAGGACAGGTAACACATTATCATCTGATCCCAAACTAGGCTGTTACTGTAATATGACAAACAGACAACTGATAAACGTAGTACATATTAATCAAAATACAAAATCAATATGTAGTGTTAATGGCGCTAATTGTCAGTTTAATCATTCGAGCACTCGACGAGTTAGCAGCCCTT
Organism: Pseudoips prasinana; assembly: GCA_951640165.1. Taxonomy (NCBI): domain Eukaryota; kingdom Metazoa; phylum Arthropoda; class Insecta; order Lepidoptera; family Nolidae; genus Pseudoips; species Pseudoips prasinana. Next base: position 37,690,716 of record OX621243.1, on the reverse strand, counting down.
GAGAATGGTTCATAGAGGACTGAAACACGTGTTGGGAATCGTACTGGCGCATGTAATTTGCTTTTTTATATTGTCCTTCTTACATGTGCACATTTTTGCGGGCGGGAGGGCGGTTGAAATTGCATTCCGACGTAGAACATATTTCTAAATACATACATATAATAGCTAAATTATACCCAGACATGGAACAAATAATCGTGTTCATCACACAAAGATTTGTTAAAGATGGGGATCGATCCCACGGCTTCCATATTAGCAGCCTGGGACACTAAGCACTATAGCAACAGGCCAGTCTTGAGTGCAAAACATAAAAGTGAAAACTACTTGACATCTTTCCGACAGTCTCGCTAGTCGTCCAGTCGGATCATGAGTGATGGAATAGAAAGTGGCCCTGAGTTTGCGCACACACTTGTGCTCTATAATAATAATAATAAAGCCGTCATTCTCAACACGTGCAGGATAGTTAGAAATTTTTTACAGACTAACGATCAAGAAATATTACCAACTCGGGCTTATTCATCACAACTTTGTACTAATTCCCTTGTTTAACACTTGGCTTTGGCCCGTGTTCTCCTTACGATACCGGTGAAGACCGAGAAACTAAAAAGTAAATAATAATAATAATCTTTATTTCAGACTTAAAAGTCTATAATATGACATCAATTTAACTTAGTTTATAAATGTATTCTATATAATTACAATATGATTTTTTTTTTATTTATTTATTGAGCAAAAATAACAAAAGTTTGTTTTTTAGAAGTGGCACAGAAACCTCTAGGATTTGAGTGTGCCACTTTACAATATGTCGTCGGCACTTAAGAATAACATTAGGTAGTGGATAAAAGAAGTACATATGTTTATATATAACTTAAAGACTAGATAGGTAATGCTAATTAATTAATTTAAGCCAAACTTTCTTTTAATTCAAGCCTATAAAGAAAAAACACTTCTCGAGTCCAATGAGAATAAACGCAAATCACTACGATAATTTATTTATGGATGTCAATAAAGAGATAAAAAGTAGTCTTTTAGTTTAAGTTTTATGTTCCCACTATTTATATTTTTACGTAAGTGGGTAGGTAATGCATTTATTAACCGAGGTATTAAGTAGGCGCTCGTTCGCTCGCCGTAACAATTTTTTGCTTGTTTGATAACCAGTTTCAAGCGTGTGGCTTGTCGCGTATACATAGGATGATTAATTTTTCCTGTATTTCTAGATTAAAGAATTGTTCCTTTAGCAAGTTGTATTTTAATTTGTCGTACACGGATAAAGTATGGCAATGCTTTAGCAGTGTCTCATCTGAATCTTTGAGTTGAGACCTTACATTTGGTATGACAATTAATTTTAGTATTCGTATTTGTAGTTTATGTATAGGGTCTAAGTATGATTTATACGTGCGTCCATAACTTGTTAGACCATAGGAAACTACTGAATCGAAGAGTGCATTATAAAGTAAAAGTTTGGATTTAAATGGTAGACGGTTTTTTATTATGTAGAATTTGGCCAGAATCGCACGTAGCTTCTCGCATATTCGTTCTGTATGGGGGCCCCAGTTAAATTTATGGTCGATGAGTAACCCTAGGTACATATGCGTATTTACCTGGTCGAGGGATGGACAATTCGAATCACATCTTGACGGCGTTTTATGAAGACAGGCATGTGTGTGGGCTATTATTTTAGGTGCGCTGGTATTGTCTTTCAGGTATGGTGATCTTATGTGCATTAGTTTTGTCTTTTGTGAGTTTAGTATCAATCCCATGTCGTGGCACCACATGTTTAACTTGTCAAAATCGTTTTGTAAAAGTAGTGCGATATGATTTAGGTCTTTGCCTTCTATAACAAGACATGTGTCATCTGCGTATTGGTATAATCTGCATCTGAGTATATTGTCCATGTTATTTACGTAGGTAAAAAAATGTAGGGGTCCACATACAGATCCTTGTGCTGTTCCATGAGTGATGTCTTCCGCGTCACTGAGACTGTTTGCTATTTGTACCTGGTATCTCCTATTTTTTAGATAATTGACACACCAGTTGTGGATAGGACCTCTCAGACCTGCGTCTTTTAGCTTATCTAGTAGTTTACCATGGTCCAAAGTATCAAACGCGCTTGAAAAATCTATAAACAAAGCAAGAACATGTTTTTTATCGTTAAGGCGCCACCAGTTCACGTAAAAATTTCATGCGAGGGGGTGAAGCACGCGCATAGCCCCCCGCTGCTGCGGGGCGGGAGGGATGCTACGGCACTCGTTGATGCCACGCGCGTGCAGATTCTTGTTATTATTTTCGTTTCGGTGTGCACACAGTGTAAAAATAGTAGTAGTGCAACTTAAATTTTGTGGTAATTAATTTTTTTTTGGGCATAGGAAGTGGTTGATGGGTAAGTTAAATAAATACAGTAATAACTTATGAAATGAAATGAAATTTATTCAACACTTGGGTATTAACATACACTTGTACTTGTCAAGCTCACAATGCAGTACATAAACATGGAGGATAGTATAAAAGTTACAAAAAACAATAATAATTAGTCCGTCCGTGCGGTTTGTTGTATCACATATATATTCTGAAATTCTTAAATAAATATCAAGTTACTAATCTTTTATTTTGAAATTTAGTTCTACCATATTAAAATTAAAGAATGGATGACTAAAGCAAAAAAACGAAATTCTAAATGAGGGGATTACCGATCATGCATTAATGGGCCAAAGCGATCCTCGCCGCTGAGGAACCTACCCTAGCTACCTTGCGGCTTTCTCTAGCTACCTAGGTGGACGACCCGGAGAAGAAAGCCACAAAGAAACTCCGGGCTTGCTTTTTTCGTCTTCTTTTGCTTTCAGTTTACGATTTTTTCAATGTCATTATTATTTTACTTACATTGTGATTGGTTGTTATGTAGGCTAATGCACGCACAGAACCGTTGTCATCCAGTGAATCATAATAAAATAAATAAGCAATACCATTCAATTTCACTCAAGCACTTAGAATATCCACTTGCTAGACGAAAAAACGGTGGGTGCATCGGCGAACATTTACAAAATTAACAAGTCACACGAAGTCTACCGGAGGCGAAAAAAATATGAGTACCCCAACAGCATTTCGATCAGTTACCGCAAGCAGCACCCGTTCACGAGTATGACGTGTGGGCCAGCCATCGCCTCCTTCGCCAAATTAGAGGGAAGGAAACGACCCGACCCACAACGTACACAACCACAATATACCCACAATATATTTTATATCTATTAAAATATATTGATTGTTTTGCATACGCTTCATTTAATTTACAATGCTTGCAATTTTTTTACATTATACAACTGATCTAATATGTAATGTAAATTTAAGATTAACAATTACAAATAACCTAAGGACTGCAACTTTCGAACGGCAAGACCAATTTTCATGAAATGTCCTTCCCAATTAAACTAACTATCAGATGAAATAAATGCATTTTAAACGGTAGATCCCTTTAGAAGCTGCGATGCCCCAGACAGGCACACAGAATACACGTTAAACTTATGACACCTTGTTTTGTGTCAGGAGTTAAAAAATAGGTGGAAAATAAGTAAGTGATACAATCGTTTTACCGATCAATAATTTTTTAAACAGAAACTAATAGATAGGTGTGGTAAGTTTAACGTGTGTATCTGAGTGTATGTCTGTGGCGTCGTAGCTCCTTAACGGATTTTTTAAAAAGTTAGTATAAAAAAAATATGTTTGAAATTCATAATTATTAAAAAATCTGCGAAATTAAGAACCATTATCTCTTCTTCATCGTGTATTCTGATACCTGCACTGAAAGAGACATCCTTATTGCATGCTATATTATTTACGTCTTCCGTAATCCATAGTACATTATTAGACTGGTTGTTCTCCTTGTCTGTTTCATCGTCCCTAAATGGTTATTCCCTACTATAGCGTGAGTCAACCAGCTCAACAAGAATTTGATTTTTGTAAAAATAACCAGCTATTGCTCCATCTTATTTTTCCAAAACTGTTCGTCTTTATTTATTTTAATGACTTTTAATGGTGTTTTCTCACTTTCCCATATACCTAAACTACACTTTTCTCTGCCACTAATATTCAACTGAACTTGGGTTTGAAAATACCAATTACTGTTTAGATTTTTTATTGTATTTATAAATTTGTATTATTTGTTTTTATAGCTTCATCCATGCCAACTTTGGAAGGAGCTACTGGACATTTTATTTCAACCAATGTGTCATCACCTACTATTCCATCTGGACTTGCCCCAAGGAATGGATATACTTTATGAATAAATAGGCCACAAGGCTCAATTTTTATAATTTCTTTTTTAGCCAACTGCACTAGAGCATATTTTCCATGTGATACAGAAGCCACGTTAGAAATATTAATTTTGTACAAAATATCTTTACTAAATTTCCAGGACCTTTTTACTTTTAACACCCCTTCTAAAATTTTAAGCGGTGAGTAAATTTTTCCTCAGCTCTAACCACACACAGCTGTTTCTCTGTAAAACTGTTTGTCTCTCCACCGCCTTTCTGTCTTACTACAAGACCTTCTAAATTTTCTAAAAACTTTCAATTTATCCACGATGTATGGTTACCTAACAAGCTAGACCAACGATTCCGTCAATTGTTCTACTGTTCAATCCTATACACTATGTACTGCCGGCCACCTACTAACGCAGACTTCACTATTATGGACTTTATTACTAAAGAGTTTAAGTGCTATTAGAGAAAAATATTATCGGTCATTTCGTTGACGTGTTTGACGTTTCCTTGTCCCAATTTAACTAAGTAATCTATGACGTTTATTTACCATTTTCACAAAAACAATTACTTCTAAAAATGTAAAAAACAGTTCACAAAAAATCTTAAAACCTACCTAATACTACAAAAAAATAATAGCTACTTTGGATAAAGTAATTTCTGTCTTATATTTATTGAAATTATTATTAAGTTGTTCGGCGATCAGAGCGACACAGAAACCACGTCCCGGGGCAGCGTCTGAACGCGAACTGAAAGTACAAGTCATTCCGACATTTATTCTTGTCACTCGGTTAATAAGGTCGAACTTTGCGTAACGAAGGGCGGTCGGCTGTAAATGCAGACGCTGAAGTCAATTTATATTTAAGGTTTTTATTTAATTTTGTAAAAAATAAAGAGCAAAATTATAAAATACACGGTCTATTCTTTTAGAACCTATTTAAGGTACACACTTCTTGAAAAAAAATATGCTGTTGTCGCTTAAAATATGGAGAAATAGAAGCTGAAAATTTTTAATCTTAGGTCACTTCACTTTTTTTTTTTCTTTAGACCTTTGTTATTTTGGAAATCTACTCGGTTCATTATTTTGTTTATATTCTTCGCTTCCTACTGTATTTTTCTTAGTTTGGTATCTATTTCGAGACGTGAGATTCGTAAGAAGAAAAAGGGGCTTCTTACTGAGTTTTCAACTACGACGTCGCCTTAAGAGCGGCATTGACATAATCCGTAAAGTCTGAAAGAAGGGAAGTTGTGCTTTTATTTCGTTGAAATCCATATTGTGATTTGCTTATGATGGAGTTTTTAACAAAAAAACTATTTATTTGATTACAGACGAATTTTTCGCAAATTTTATCGATCGTTGACAGTAAAGTTATAGGTCGGTAATTTTGTTCATTATTTCTTTTACCTTTTTTAAATATTGGCCGTACACAACCTAATTTTAGGTCGTCAGGGTAGTGTCCTGTGTGAAAACTGACATTTATTAGGTGGGCAATAGTTGAGGCTATCTTTTCACTAATTGCTTGTATATCAATGACCCTAATCCTATCCATACCAGGGGCCTTTCTGCTATTAAGTGACTGTATTAGTTTATGTATTTCGTTTGGTGTTGCTTTCTGGAATCGTATGCTGATATTTGCCGGCTTACTTACATGGTCAGGAAGTAGGGCTGATTTACAGTTTGGTATCATTGTTTTAACCGAATTCTCAAATCCACTAGCGAACCTATTTGCTAGTTGAAAAGATGAGAGGTTATGAGAGCTGAAAGCTTCCAGAATGGATGAATCGATTTTTTGGACTATTTTGCCACAAATCGAGTTAATTAATTGCCATAGTTTTTTTGGATTGTTATAGTTGTCTATTATTTGCTGTTTATAGTATTTGTTTCTATTAGTTTCTATAATTTTAGTTTTTTAATAATTTTTATATAATTGAAATCTAATAATTGTAGTAAACATAAATAAATTAATAATATAAAAATAACGAAAAATGTCCATGTAATCAAATTCATATAAAACAAACAGTAAATAAAATCAAATAAAAAAAAACATAATAAATTAAAATTAACAGATTTACAATTCAACTTAAACAAATTAAAACGATAGGAATACATAATTTAAAATCTTTGTTATTAATATTATAATTATATATAAATCCGACCCAGTGTCTCTGAAAGGGGTAGTCAAATCGGGCCGCTATCATTTTTAGAATGCTGTTGTAATAATATGTCCCGCGCCGTTAGCTAACTCCATTGAGACTGGCCGGAATTAGACGAGGAGGACGATACCCACTTTCATCAGAAAGGCCATATGCTTATTTGTCGACTCAGTAATAAAAAAGTCAGTCATGTTTTTCCGTACAATCTTAGATGCATGATTAAAGGTCACAGCTCATTAGAGCCATTCGGCACTTCACGTTCACGTTCACTCGTTCTCGTCAGGTGGTCTACCGGTTGACGCTGCGTTATCACCAATAAACGTCGTGCGGTTAACCAGTAGACCCCGCGTGGTCAACGAGTGAACGCCGAGTGGTCAACGAGTGGTTGTCGCTTGGTCCACGAATTTTCGAGTGGCGGGTGGGGAGCGGCGCATCACCAAGTATCGTCCTCGCGTGAATCATTTGCGGTCCACTCGGGACCCGCGCTTGGCAATGCGCAGTCAACACAAGGCCAGCATACGAGCAGCGAGTTGGCATCGGGTGGCCACCCGCCGTCCACGCGGTGATCCTGTGATGCTACGGAGTTGATATAGTGAGCGCATACCCAAACAAGTCCATATAAAGAATACTAGCCGCAGGAAGCGAGGCGGTGCGGGGTGGGTCTAATGAGCTGTAACCTTAAGACACCTCTTGCTCGGTACGAATTTTTCAGAAAGATTTTACTTTTTGTTATCATAGAGCCTTTCAGTTCTTTTGATAGATACCATAATAATATTATCATGGCATCCTCCCTTTTTCAATAGGCGAGTAAGCAACTTAATGTATCTTTGAACCGGCTGAGCACTAAGTTTGATTGATTTAACACCCAAGATAGCCACATTTCAATGAACAATATGAATAGGGGACGTTGGTGACCCGGTTTCTGGCTTGATCTTATATAACACTATGTAATACATGAACGGGTAAATACTTTGGCGCTTTGTGCTGAGTAAGCTAGATTAATGTTATGACATACCTATATACAGTTTTAAATTTTCGCATAATTATGATTATAAAACATTAATTAGTATATTATAATCATATAAACGCCCAAAGCATTCTGGCTCATTTCCCCGATATGCTGGCAAGCTTTGAATGTAAAAATATTCATGCAATCCTTGTATCAGAGTCATGGCTTAAGCCTTGTCTCCCTTCTGCCTCTTACTCACTTCCCGGCTTCCAGCTCATCAGAAATGATCGTGTTGGGGCAGGGGGTCATATTAACTTCTCTTTAATCAACTTGTCTTCACAGCCGCCGCCACAGAATGCTGGTGAGCATATATTAATAGAAGTTGAACTGCATCATACTAAAATATTACTTGGCGTGTACTACTGTCCCTCTCTTCGTTTTAATTTCTTTTCCTCCTTTGAACTTTTACTCGAAACTTTTTCTCCATCTTATAGTCATACGATTATTATGGGAGATTTTAACACATGTTTGTTAAAAAAAGACTCTCGTACCTCATCATTTGTTTCCGCTGCAGAATCTAGTAACCTTTTTATTCTTCCTCTAAACTCCACTCATAATTTTCCTAACTCTGTTCCTTCCCTTCTTGATGTCATCCTTGTCTCTTCGAAATATCATGTCTCTAAGCATGGTCAGTGCTCTGCTAATGCCTTTTCTTACCACGATCTTCTCTTCCTTTCATACAAAATTCGCCCTCCTAAACCAAAACCTAAGATTATTTTACAACGCAGTTTTGGTGGCATGGACTTGGATCGTCTTCGAGCCGATGCAGTTCACATAGATTGGTCTCCCCTATTCGCTACGGAATCCATTGATGAACAGGTTAGCATTTTCAATTCAAAAATAATAGATCTATATGATGTACACGCTCCTGTTCGTGCAATTAAAATTAAACATTTACCCGCGCCGTGGCTTAACAGCGAGCTAAAGAACCTTCTCATTAAAAAAGCTTTAGCTAAATCTCGATACACAAACCGACCTAGTGATTACAATCGCGAGAAATATATTGCCTTAAGAAATCATTCCAATAAGGTGTGTAGGAGTGCACAACGCCGACATATCCACAACTCCGTCGAAAATGGAGATCCAAGCAAAGTTTGGAAATTTCTAAGATCATTGGGAGTTGGAAAAGCTCGAAATGACGCTACTCTGAATAAACTAGATACTGACTCTTTAAATAAACATTTCTCTTCCTCGCCCAATTTTGATAGGGCAACTAAAGCTAGTACTTTAAATTATCTTTCATCTATTCCACCTCCCAACTATTCTCCTTTTTCTTTTTGTCAATTTACTGATTGTGACGTGAAGAAGAGTATTGTATCCATTACGTCTAATGCCGTTGGAGATGACGGCATCACCCGTAATATGGTCCTGCCTATCCTTGATGAAATCCTACCTGCCATATGTCACATCCTCAATTCCTCCATAACACGCGGTACTTTTCCATCTGTTTGGAAAGATGCCAAAATTATTCCTCTCCCCAAGAAGTCCAATCCCGCTTCCTTTGGTGATTATCGCCCAATTTCAATTTTGCCTTTCCTCTCCAAAGTCCTTGAACGCCTTGTTCATAACCAGATCAGTACTTTCCTTACCAAAAATGATCTCCTCAATCCTTTCCAATCTGGTTTTCGTCCTGGGCATAGTACAACCACCGCCCTGGTCCATATTACGGAGGACATTAGATCTGGCATGGAACGCGGAGATCTTACAGTGCTAGCATTACTGGATTTCAGTAACGCATTTAATGCCGTGGATTTTGACGTATTGCTTGGAATCTTACGCTCTCTTAACGTATCTCCAACAGTAATTGAGTGGTTTCACAGTTACCTGTCTGGCCGCCGGCAGTATATTTGTATTGATGACACTCGTTCTTCTTGGTGCAATACTACAGCAGGTGTGCCTCAGGGCGGCGTTTTATCTCCTCTACTTTTCGCAATTTTCATAAATTCAATCTCTAATCAACTTCTTTCCTCCTACCACCTTTATGCGGATGACCTTCAAATCTATTGCCAAGCTTCCAACGATAAATTATCAGAAGCAGTAGATGTAATAAATGCAGATCTGGCTAAAATAAGCAACTGGAGCCGTGCACACGGACTACAAGTCAATCCACTCAAGACACAGGTCATGGTAGTTGGTAGTTCTAGGATGATATCTAGGGTTTCGTGGTCACAACTACCACAGCTTAATTTCGATGGCAATATAATTCCCTTAAGCGATAACGTCAAGAATCTTGGTCTTTTTTTTGACCGCTGCCTATCCTGGGATATCCAAATGAAGAACGTTAGTCGTAGATTGTACGCTTCCTTTGGATCTCTACGTAGGTTAATAATTTTTTTACCTATTACCACCAAAACTGCCCTCGCACAATCGCTCCTTCTTTCAATACTAGATTATGCAGATGTCAGCTATCTTGATCTCACTGAGGCCCAGCTTGATAAACTTGAGCGTCTCCAGAACGTCTGTATAAGATTCATATTTGGGCTCCGTAAATATGATCATGTTTCCGAATTTCGTACTAAGCTCAAGTGGCTCCCTATACGCTTTCGCCGGAATGCTCATACTCTTACACTTCTCTACAACATTATTTTTAGTCCAACCGCTCCCTCTTATCTCAAAAATCGCTTTTCATTCCTACATGAGTCACATTCAAGATTACTGAGATCGTCAGAAAATCTCAAGTTAAAAATGCCAGCGCATTCTACTAATTTTCTTGACAAATCTTTTTCCATACAAAGTGTTCGATTGTGGAATGCACTGCCTTTAGTAGTCAGACGTGCACAAAGTTTGCAAGAATTCCAAAGACTTGTCAAGAATCACTATCTATCACTACAAGACTCACAACACAATTAGGAACATAATATATTATATGTATTTATTATTTGTAAAATGTTTATATTTTCTTTTTATTTATTTCTTTATTGATTGTACCCATAGGTACTATTTGTAATGTACCTGTACACCGACAACTGCCCCTCTCAATAACTCCATTCTCCGATCTTTACTTTGGTTGTCTGGAAGAGATCACATTTTGTGATAAGACCGCCCATTGTATACTTTTAAGGTTTTAATTGTTTATTATTTTGTTATTTCATTGGTGTACAATAAAGAGTTTATCTATCTATCTATCTATCTATCTATATTACATTTTATTAATATTATGCCTTTATTGCTGCAATTAAACATATATTTAACCGAGCAGTTTTAAAAATCTTTAACCTAACACATCGGGTTTTCCGGTTTAGTGATCAGCGTGTTCTGTGTCACATATGTAAGCCTAGGTCTAGTATATTAAATTACTTTACATTTAAACTCTTAGCTAAGCATTGGTTATGGTTTAACAAGTTATGGTAGAACCATCAAATCTTACCTAGATTCTTATTATAACAAGGAGACCAGAATTTTAAAACACATTGTTTTTCAGAGTAGTTGAAAAAAATAAACTAAGTGGCAGTGGGCGGGGCACATTGCTCGTGGAACCGACGGCCGTTAGGGCTTCTCGAGTGGCGACCACGAACCGAAAGACGCAGCGTGGGCAGGCCCCCTACAAGATGGACCGATGATCTTGTGCGGGTCGCTGGAAACTGCTGGATGCGAAAAGCGCAAGACCGGAAATTGTGGAGATCTTTGGAGGAGGTCTTTGTCCAGCAGTGGACGTCTTTCAGCTGATATGATGATGAGAAAAATATAAAGACAATGTGCATGAACTATAACAACATTGCAAGGTTCTTCTGATCCATATTAAATTTACAAACAGCCTTCTGGACGTAGAAAATGAGCTCCCTCACAATATTCAAACTCTACAAAAAAATGAACGAAAATAATCACAATACACGTAGAATGGTCTACATCGGGACTAAGTGCGGAAACCATACCCACTAGCATATTGGTGGGTCAAGATGATGAATCACTACTAGGGCAAGAAATGCCTACGGTGAGAAAACCACCCCGTACCTGGTACACACGGCTACATATCAAGCTATACATTTCCAGTATAAGCTGACCTCTCATTGTATGGAAATCCTATATTACGCAGGATCAGCTTATACTGGAAATGCATAGCTTGATATGTAGCCGTGTGTACCAGGTACGGGGTGGTTTTCTCACCGTAGGCATTTCTTGCCCTAGTAGTGATTCATCATCTTGACCCACCAATATGCTAGTGGGTATGGTTTCCGCACTTAGTCCCGATGTAGACCATTCTACGTGTATTGTGATTATTTTCGTTCATTTTTTTGTAGAGTTTGAATATTGTGAGGGAGCTCATTTTCTACGTCCAGAAGGCTGTTTGTAAATTTAATATGGATCACTAGCATATTGGTGGCTCAACATGATGAATCACTACTAGGGCAAGAAATGCCTACGGTGAGCAAACCACCCCGTACCTAATCGTACACACGGCTACATATCAAGCTATGCATTCCCAGTATAAGCTGATCTCGCGTTGTATAGGATTTCCATACAATGAGAGGTCAGCTTATATTGGAAACGCATAGCTCGATATGTAGCCGTGTGTACTCCGTCTAGTGAATATATTGGAACCACCTCCTGGACGGCCCATTACAAAAACGAGCATGAAACGTAAATTGAAAACACATTTTTTATACAACCTGTAGATATTCTGGTGCGATACAGGTTTTGAACACTGCACAAAATATAATCTAGAAAGTCGAGGCGGCGGCGGTAGCACGCACTATGTGTGTGTTTAATGTTATGCACGATTTTTTTTATAATACCCTTCTCCTTTTTACTATTTTAAGATGAACCTACAAACATTTTGTGGCCTGTTATGTTGTAAATATACACATCTATTGTTGAAAATCAACCAATCAATGAAAATCCTAAGTGCAAGGTCTGTGTATAGATGGGTGACCGTCAAAGTTGTTAAATTTTTTTTAAAGACTAAGCCCGCACTAGGAAATCGTGTGCCCTGTCGCGGGGTACTTTACAAACATATCATAATAGACGGACACAAATTACATCCAGACTCAGAACAACTATTTATAGGTCAAACGAATAGTTGCCGGCGCGGGACTCGCACCCGCGACACGAAGCGTCGTCTTAGCCACTGCCCCCATCGCGCAGTCTCTGATCAGTTCAGTTTCTGAGCGTCTTCGTGCTTCGGAGGGCACGTTAAGCCGGCGGTCCTGGTTGTAATTATTAGTCAACAGTCGTTACGCCATGTCAGCGGCCCAATGGTTGGCTTATCTTATCTTATTATCTTATCTTGTTTGGGGTGTACTTGTGTACAGCACTTCGAACCTTTAGGATCTTTTGTACTATCCCCCACTGGTTTTATTCTATCCCTAGAGCCCTGAATGAAGTCTGCACATAATCCAGTACGCTTCTTAGAGGTAGATCCTTGTAGTCACCTTTTTCTGGGTATGCCAGCCCCAGGATTGCCATTCTGTGTCTTGCCAATGCATCGCATTTGCATATTATATGCAGCATTGTTTCATTTTCTTCCCCACAGGTCCTGTGGAGATGAAAATGAATGGTTGGCTTGAACAAGATTGACACTAGGGTATAGGGTATTTGGCTAGCTTGTATTAAGTTATTGATTGTTGTTGAGACAACTGTATTCAGGGGCTCAGTGGATCTCGGAAGGATTCTGGCCGGCGTCTATTGTTTGTCCTATGTACATACATCAGGCTTGTATTTCCCCGAGGAAATATTACATGCGGATGTGTATCTTACCTTACACAACTATACAAAATACTAATAACAAACTACTGATGAAGTAATCTCTGTCAATTTATTCCGTACTAGCTGTATCCCGTAGTTTACTCGCGTTAAACTTTATAAATTATAGCCTATGTGTTAATCCAGGGTGTCAACTAACTCCATACCAAATTTTATTGTAATCACTCCAGCCGTTTAGACGTGAAGAAGTAATAAACATACACACCCACACAGTCACAAACTTTCGCCTTTATAATATTAGTGTGATTCGTTTATTTTGTAAGATCTACGAATATGAATACTTGTAAGGTTCGCGGGAAACCGATGGATGTGGGGCAGTACATGACCAGCCATTGTGGAGATCCTTGTGGGAGGCCTTTGTCCAGCAGTGGACGTCTTTCGGCTAATATGATGATATTGATGATATTTCGTAATATAATAATATTTCTCACTATAAGCTACCCCAATCTGTGAAATTTCCCCAATTGAAAGTGAACCTTATGCTTTTGTGATAAAGTTGAAAATCTATAAAATAAATTTGACAGATTGGGGTAGATGGATGTGCTGGCGTAGAATGTAAATGGACCATTGTAATTTAAGACCATATCCTGTAATACTAGATTCTTAGGAAAAAACGAATTTGAATTCAAATATTAATGTTCTGTTCTGGCGACAACTAGCTTAGCCTAACAGGTTTTCACTGCTTCGCCGGACAATAATAAATTATTTCTTACAATCCGTGTACCTAAATATCTATATGTACCTAGAAATAATTATAAATTAATTATATATTACTACGAACATGTTCAGACAAGCGCTTTTTTGAAGTCTACGTGAATAAAACCCTTTTTATTTTTATTTATTTTATTTTAATATGTTGCTAATTATTTATGGTGGAGGAACTTACACGATCGAGCCGCTTAAAGAGCAAAAGGACACTATATACTCCTACCTGCTCCCTCACCTATATACTTATTATATTCGCAAATGGGAAACATATTGTTGCGTACGTTCTATAATATCCGCATATTTCAGATACTGTTTTCCATTGTACGTAAATAAATCCTTTCATGGCGGAGAACTTTACAAATATGCAATACAGGAACCCAATGCAAATAGCAATAACTTTAGAGATATAGGTCTTACAAATAGCTCCTCAGCGGGGATCAAACCTTAGACATGAAGATGCTGTAGTGCTAGACAGGCTATAGCGTAAACACGGCTACATATCAAGCTATACATTTCCAGTATAAGCTGATCTCGCGTTGTATAGGATTTCCATACAATGAGAGGTCAGCTTATATTGGAAATGTATAGCTTGATATGTAGCCGTGTGTACAAGCGTTGTTTTTTTACTTGTCTTCTACAGTTTGTCCAGGAGGCTTACGCTGCTTCACCGAACAACAGAGGTGAGCGTGGGTTCAAATTCTATTGTAAAAATGTCCCTCTAGACCACGCTGGGGGGCACCCTCTGAGGGGTTTGAACCTCGACCCTGGGCGGAATTAATCACGTAGATTAAAAAAAAGCGCTTAGTACAAGTTAAGTTTATTTAGCTAGCTTATATTAAGTTAAAAAATGCCTGGGTCAGCCGTAAGTTTGGAAAATGGCAGTATTCGTTTCTCGGAGAGCAGATGGAGCCGCTGGTCCTTGACCTGGTACTTTGCCTCTTTTCTATCGTGTTAGCTAGCCGTCTCATCGGATTATGAGATTCAGGAAACAGAAAGACACTTGGGCACTATATGTTTGTGGACGCAGATGGTTTGTGGAGATCTGTGGAGTTGTTTTAAGGTTCGACCCCGAAGGGTATTTCATTAGACATTTGTACAGACACCAGCACATTAAGCTACCCCAATCTGTCAAATTTCCCCAATTGAAAATGAACCTTATGGTCATGTGATAAAGTTGAAAATCTATAAAATAAATTTGACAGATGGGGGTAGCTGGATGTGCTGGCGTCTGTACATTAATATAGCTTTTTTTCCGTGGGATGAGCAGAAGTCGGCTAGACGGAATATTTCTCAGAGAACGGGCAGCAGTGACTTTTTTTGTACTATGAGCATCATAATGCAAACGCCAACCCGTCTGCCAAGCGCGCCGATTATGGCATATCCCTCCAAATTATGGACACAAAACCAATGTGGATTTTTTTGGGGAAGCCAGTGCCTAATAGAGATCGATGTTCGGTTGAAATGATGATGTTGAAATAAACAATTTTTTTATCTTTATTATATTACTTCTGCCTAAAAACTCTCACAAAATAATATATACGATTTAATACTATATTAAAAAATCTTAATACGATAAAAAATCTTAAAATCTAAAATTAGTAAAAGAAATCTTTCTACTGAATCGAAATCGATTAGCAAGAAGAATAATATTCCTATTTCTATAGAAAATAAACTCCGAGATAAAGTAATCTAGTCGTAGCGAGCCTAAATTACAGTAATCGTTTCCGAGCAGGAAGTAGGTAAATCGACTTTAAACTAGCCAATCAGCGTTCAAATTTCACCACTCTTAAAACTTTTAAATAGTGATTGCATCTTGAACCGACTTGAAATAGGAAGTTTCTCAAAGCGATACAAATTTATTTTACTTTTCGTTTTTATACTGTTGTGTATACATTATTGATCATAGAGTTATTATTATTCTTTTATTTGAATAGGCATGATATTCAATATTATACTAAAACTAATAGTAAAAGTTTTAGTATAATACAGAATAATAAATAATATTTATAAAAAAATGTAACTTTAAAAAGATATTTCTCTTCATCTGTACACTAAATCTTAACATTAGAATTTGGGAAATAGAACATAAGGCTTTAATAATGAACAACCTTTTGTTGATTATTTAAGCCTTATTTTTTCTTTAAAGTCTAATTAGTGTCTAAGTTTAGTGTATAGATGGAGTTCGAGTCAAGATGATATGATACTATGTAATCATCTCAAGAATCGCCCAGATGATAATATTATAATGATATTACCTCCTATACAAGCTTTTTATATGAGTCAAGGCCAGAATCTATTGAAATTTCATTAATCACATTTAAAAATACAACTTATATTTTATAAAACTTATGATAGAGAGAGATGCTGATGTCTTGAGCTACCGAATAGAAGAAAAAAGTGATATAATTTTACGTAGTGTGTTAAAAATCTAAGGCTGATTTCAGAGTCACGCCGGCGAGCGGCGCCGGCCAAACGCGCGCGCTTCCAATTACACTAGATAGTAGTTGCGATTCATAGTCACACAGTTCAAACGCGCCGCCGGTGACACGCGCGCCGTCGGCCAGCGCTGCCCGAGCTCCTCTACTGGCAGCTAGCGTTTCAGAGTGACGCGTCTCGCACGCGCCGCTGTTGCTGTTGCCGCGTGCGTCACTCTGAAATCAGCCTTAGTTGAATGAATCAAATTTTCGTTACAGAATAATTGATTTGAGTTATTCGAAATTTAGGTTTTGTATGATTCAGGTGGGTTGTGCCTAAAATCACACACACACACACAATACACACTGTGGTGGGACAAACCCACTTGTATCATACAAAACCTAAATTTCGAATGATAACATAAATAAATTGTTGTGAGTGCATTGAGTGTGAATTGCATGTGGATGTTGCATTAGGTGCTGGTGCTGGATGTGGCATCACCTACGGGGAAGGAACTGTGTTAATTTATAAAATTTTACGCGGGTAAAACCGCGGGGCACAGCTAGTCATCTAATAAAAACACTGGCTGTCTAACATATCAACGCACAGCCAACTGCAACACTAAAAAATTGCTCCTAAAACTATAACCAACACATTGACTGGGACTAATATGCTTTCTTTAAAATGTAGACGTACTCAACTGGAAGCTATGATGCTTCACAAAGTTTGCCATTATAATGTTGACTGCACCGAAATCAACAATAAATTATGTTACTCAGTTCCAAGAACAGTTCACCGTCGAGAGGTTAGGGCGCGCACACTATTTGCAGTTGGGTCTTGTAGAACCAACGCTGGTGTGCGCGCTCCCATGCATCGGTTAGTGAACGAATACAATATCCATTTCAATGAACTTGATATTTTTGCATGTTCTATGTACCAATTTAAGAAAAAGATCATTGAAGTGCTTGGCGGAAATAATTAATCATCGTACCACCATTCTTAGCACAAGCACAAAATATTTTTGTATAATTATCTTAATTTGTTTTTCTCTTTTCTTTAATAATGTGAAATCCAATAATTCATTACTTATTACTTATTTATTACTTTTCTGTCTTTGTAACTTTTGAACTTTACTAATAATGTTTCCAATCTAATGTGCTTGCATGATAATACTAGGAAAATGTAATGTTGTGACTCTGGTTTATATTTCTTAAATAATATTATCGTAACCTGTGGAAAATGTGGTTGGAAATACATTTCATAAATTTATATGTTTAGAATTAAGTACCTAATGCTCAATGTACATCTGTTTTTTTCCCGAATAAATAAAATAAAAATAAAATAAAAATAATATGACCTAGGCAAGGCATAATTGGAAATTTTATTTCTATGTATATAAAATAGGCGATTATAGTAATACTCAACAGTCAGCCTCATAGCACACAATGATTTACCTACGGTGTATTAGTAGTACAGACGCCAGCACATTAAGCTACCCCGATCTGTCAAATTTCCCCAATTGAAAGTGAACTTTATGCTATTATGACAAAGTTGAAAATCTATAAAAGAAATTTGACAGATTAGGGTAGCTGGATGTGCTGGCGTTAAAGCCATCTGCGTATAATGATACCACCATCAGTTGCATTCATGTCGTTGCCAATTAAAATATTCCATTACTACAAGCATTTTCAGTTCAAAAAACGGAAGTGGTTATAATTAATATTGAAGCTGATTCATGTTACATTGTGTAATGCACTCCCAAAAACAGTGCGACGTGCGCTATTCGTTCCAGCAAAGTATGAAAGAGTAATATTGCTATTCGTTCCACATAGAATTATAATTCGTTCCACATAGAATAATATAATGAATTCTTACTTAATATAGACAGAACCGTTGACACAAGATGTAATATACCTAAAACAATAAATTTCGATAGTTAAACCTATTTACAATCTTTTTGATAATAACTTATAAACTAGCTAAGTAAATCATTATTATCCCAAATTAAATGTTATTTCTAAATGTTTTCATATAAACCGCATATTTTAATATATATCTACCTCTATATGTACCTGGAAATAATTATGTATACTTGTGACATTCTAAACTATAAGCATTCGCGATGACGAGGAGCTTAATACATCTAGATACGAAGTAAAAAAGAAACTAACATGTAAGCTACCTCTCCAACTAGTCGCTGGAAGGTTTCTTATAACATATTGTTAAATATACCTAATATATAAACGGTCGTGTATATAACACTATAGTTATTAATACGTTCTGGCACGACCAGGGCCTCTACCGGCTAAGTCATCGAACATCGATTTCTTAAATGGCGTTCTAATAAATATAGGTTCAAAATGACTTAATCAATCGTTACATCTGCTTCAACGTTGACAATCGATTTCGGACCATTTACGACGTTAGATGTGCCCATGGTAGCCGATTTAACGATTGATTAGATCATTTTAAACCTTTATATATTTGAACGCCATTTAAGAAATCGATGTTCAGTGACTTAGCCGGTAGAGCCCCAGGGCTTTGAATCTAGAATCAGATTATCTGCAGTTGAACACGCCCGTAGAGAGACAAGCGAGACAGTCAAAACGCAATAATCTTAACGGAAATGAAATTATCACACACAAGATTGGCACAAATTACTAAGGCCGTAATCCGGGTAAATAGGTATCCCTTCCTATTACATCAGCGTACAATATTAATAGCATAGCTATATCATTGCGATTGCTCTGATTAAGGTATGCATTATTCATAAGTTTATTACGCACTTTTGGTCGCGTGTGGAATTCTTTATGTAATAGGAATGATACGGAAATAATTTAATAAAGTTTCATTATATAGACATGGCTTCTTAGAATCGAGGTTATTTTAAAAATGAGTGAGTTACTCAGTTTGCTCTATTTATTGTTTTTTTGTATGTGAAATACATATAATATGTTAGCATAATCCCATGTCAAAGTTAAAGTCAAAAATTCTTTATTCCGTAAAAAAATTACATTTATGTGGAATCGTCATATTTTTTTACCCTACCGTGCAGTGAATGACGTGGCAGCTACTGAGATACACTGCCAGAAAACTCAGTAGGAATCCTTTTTTAAAATAAAATATACTTAAGATTAATTACAATCATGTGTGTTGACTCAGAACAACTCAATCCCAAGCACTTTTATCTCTTAAATAATCAGATATATTGTAATATGCCCTGCTACACAAGTTGGCTTTCACAATTCTTTTAAACTTATTCGTAGACAATTCTCTAATATCACTGGAAAGTTTGTTATAGAATCTTATACATTGTATAATAAATACTTGCCTTTCACGCCGCAGGTCGTTGGTTCGGTTCCCACCCAGGACAGACATTTGTGTGGATGAACATGTCTGTATGTCCTGGGTCTGGGTGTAATTATCTATATAGGTATGTATTTACCAAAAAGTAGTATATGTAATATAGCAGTAATCTGGTTTCCATAGTACAAGGTCTGCTTAGTTTGGGATCAGATGGCCGTGGTTGAAGAATGTCTCAGGATATTTTCTATTTAATGAACAGCCCTGGAAAATATTTGAAACGAATATGAATATGCGTTATATATTTAATTACGTTCCTGTTTTAATTTCAAGTGTACCAAATTAAGGGAAATATACTATAATACTAGCTGTGCCCCGCGGTTTTACCCGCGTTAAACTTTATAAATTATCACAGCTCCTCCCCCGTAGGTTATAGCGTGATAATATGTTGATCCGACCTCTTAGTAATATCCATGCAAAATTTGAAGTAAATCCATGCATTACTTTTTGAGTTTCGCCCGGACATACATACAGATAAACAGACAAAAATTCTAAAATCTATATTTTTGGCTTCGATGTCGGTGGTAGATCACGCCCCAGGTATCCTTTAAAAAAATATACAATGTACAGTTTTGACTTTCCCACGATTTTATTATATGTGTAGATTTTAATGTACTTACATTGAGAAACATGACAGTATTAATAATTAAAATATTTTTGACATTAACATTGGATATAGCGCTATTTTTATAGAGTGTATGAGAATAATGAATCGTTGGTATGATTCATTATTTTTACACACTCCGTACTTTTTTTTTTTTTTTTGACAATTTCACTCTGGTCATCTTAGCCCCAAACTAAGCAAAGATTGTACTATGGGTAATTATATATCTATATAAGTATGTATATCGTCGCCTGGTAAATACTTAAATGCATAGTATTGCATAATATTAGAGGGTTGAGACGAATGCAGCATATTTTCACTAAAAGTTGAAGTACATACACTGCCAAACTTCTGATTCTCTCTCATAAGTTATTTTATCTTATAAGTTTTTTAGTTCCGGCTTAGTTGCCTGCCCGGGGAATTGCTGATGTTATAATGTATTACTATGATATCAGCAATTTATTGGATGGGTGGCTGGGTGACTAAACATTTAAAAAAGCATTTATAATGCACTTCTCCTCTCTCCTAAATCTGTGCTGTACCCTCCAGGGTCCACAACACTAACTTACTATGTACCAAGTTTTATACATACACTATGGAATGTAATAAAGAATTGTGTTTGTAAGTATTTTTAATATGATACCGGCATATAACTACCTACTAAACTTGCCTTTATATTATTACGATGTAGTTATAATTTTTATATAATAAGTTTTATATATATATATATATATATATATATATATATATATATATATAATTAATCATCATCAATATTCGTGAGGTGTAGCTTGGGGGTAAAGATCGCTCTTTTTAAAGCATTCTGCCAAACTCTCGACACCTGCAGTCTGTGGGTCAATTACACGCAGCGGGCGATCAACGCTCTCCGAGTACAATACAACAACGCGTTCAGGGTGCTGGTGGGGCTCCCACGCTTCTGTAGTGCATCTGCGATGTTTGCGCACGCGCCCATAGACGGCTTTCACACGGTGCTGCGGCGCCGGATCACCTCGCTGATGTTTCGTACGCGTGGGAGCCTTAACACCATCCTGAACGGCCTCAGCCAGAAGATAGACAGTCCCATTCTGGGGCACTGGGTTCAAGTTCAAGTGCGTGTACCTGGAGCCCCAGAATGTGGCAGATACTTAAATTATTTACTTTTTTTATTACTAACATAGTTTGAAAATGTAATTTACTAACAATATTATGGGCCAAGTGTCTGAAATAAAAATAAAAAATAAATATTATATCAGTCGAATGACGTCAACTGCTGACCAAAGGCCTCCCCAATAGATTTTCACTGTGAAGTTGTGTCCATCATTTGGAGGAATATGTTTTAATTGCCCACGCTTGGCAAATTGGGTTGCGATCGCGTATGATGGTCAGAGTACACAGAGGGACGCTGCTACCCTGCTGTTTTCGGGCAGATATTTCCCCCCATGGAATGAGATAGGGTGGTGATGTTCCTTGCCTTCATACCCATAGAAACTATTTTAATTGACTACAGGCAATATCTATATGCCGGTGACTGCTGTTTCGAACAGCACGTTAAGCTCTCGTACCCGATTGTAGCCATAAAGCAACAATCGTTAAGCCATGTCAGAGGATTATTGGACGGCTTGAATACTTCTTAGAAGAGGGGTGTACTAATAAGTATTCAAGCCACCCAATAATCTTCTGACATGGCTAAAAGATTGTTGCTTTACGGCTTCATTCGGGTCTACTACAAGGCTATTATCAATTCAGTCTCATTACAAACCTTTCACATAATTTCTGCAGTAAATTAAATTTTCAAATCAAACAACGTGTCTAGAAATGAACAATGTTTTTCATAAAACAATAAAAATCTTAATTGCCTTCACGAGGCGATAAAATATCTGACAGGTCTAGTACCTGTCAGATATTATATTACAAAAAGGGACTAGACTTACAAGTATTTACTTTTCGTATTCCTTTGCTTTGCTTTATTACTTTCTAAATTATTTTTACTTGTAGAACCTGAATGTGTTGTGTTTTCATGATTAAATATGTAATAAATAACTCAGAACCATAATTTATGGGTCATGCAATAGTTGTCCTTAGCCAGAACCTTAGTGTCGTCGTTACACGTGCTGTAAGACTTTAGTTTAAATATACCTTTTTTAGGGTTTGTAGTGAAATGGCGAAAAACGGAACCCTTATTTGTCATGTCTGTCTGTCTGTCCGTCCGTATGTCCAGCCACTTTTTTCCGAAACTATAAGAACTATGACTGTTGAAACTATAAGACAAGTAGATGTATTCTGTGAATTTTTACACAGATATAAAAAATAAGAATAAATTTTGGGGGTTCCCCATAGTAAGAACTGAAGCTCAAATTCTTTTTTTAGGTCATTTGCATGGTAATGATTTCCACTGAAAATTGGTTTCAACAAGATCCAGTAAGTAGTTATTTTTTAGGGTTCCGTAGTCAAATGGCAAAAAACGGAACCCTTATAGATTCGTCATGTCTGTCTGTCTGTCTGTCCGTATGTCACAGGCACTTTTTTCCGAAACTATAAGAGCTGTTCTGTTGAAACTTGGTAAGTAGATGTATACTGTAAACCGCATTAAGATTTTCACACAAAAATAGAAATAGAACAATAATTTTGGGGGATCCCCATACATAGTACTTAATCTCAAAAAAAAAATTTCATCGTACCCATACATATGTGGTATCTATGGATAGGTCTTTAAAAATGGTATTGAGGTTTCTAATGTCATTATTTTCTAAACTGAATAGTTTGCGCGAGAGAGACTTCAAAAGTGGAAAAATGAGTGTCCCCCCCCCCCTGTAACTTCTAAAATCAGAGAATGATAAAACTAAAAAAAATATATGATGTACATTACCATGTAAACTAACAACAAAAATTGGTTTGAACGAGATCTAGTTAGTAGTTTTTTTTAATGCGTTATAAATCGTAAACCGCAATTTACCTTTCATTCAATCAACTGAAATACTTGCTGCTACGGAACCCTTTATGGTCGAGTCCAATCCGCACTTGGCCGCTTTTTTTAATGCTTGGGTCTGATGGGAGAATACTCGGGAACGCAGGTATAATGCTCCGGTTCCCGCCTTTTGCGCCATGTCCCAGATGGTCGGGACACGTACTCTGGGAAGACTCTGGATTGCCCCTATTGCTGCCTTCTACTAGTCCGGCACAGCGACTGTGACAATTTAAATATACATAGATTTAAAAGAACTGTCACATTTGTGAATCCTGCTTATCATAACAGCTGTAAAAAGTTCACTGCTGAACTAAAGCCTCCCCAAAAATCATCTTGGGGGGATATGCCATAATCGCTACGCTTGGCAGACGGTTTGGTGATCGCAGTATGATGGTACTCAGAGAGACGCTGCTGCCCTGCCTCTAGCAGACACTCCCTCGGGTCGACTTCTACGGCCCCCACGGGATGAGATGGGGTGATGATATTCTGTCTGAAATTCGCGCGCCTTTACCACACAGCAACTGAACAAAATGAACCCTGCTTATTACGTGCTTTTTAGTATCAATATATTATAATAGAACAAAACATTATAATCGTGATCTAGTTGCTAAGCTTATTACAACAGCGCTGTTAGTTCAACAGCAACTTCTAAACTTATAGCAGTTTCAAACTACATGAGGTGAGAAACTTTAATCTTAATCCACACGTTGCACATTTTAGTAGCAACAACTGCTATAACTTAGTCAATCGGATTAAATTATTTACTATTTCAGAGCTGAAATTAATTACAGATTCAGTACAAACAGAACTACTACTATTTAATTACAATGACACTCAGCTAGACATGGTATAATGCGCAATATACTGATGTAAGAGAGCGTTGTGGTGTGAAAGAGATTGAAAAAGGAATGCTAAGATGGATTGGCCATTTAGAAAGGACGAATGATAGAAGATTGAGCAAAGAAGTATACTTGGCCTGTGTGAATGGAACACCTGGAAGGGGAAGACATCGTCGAACATTCTCTGACCAAATCGGAGACGTTCTCAAGAAAGGGCAGGTCAGAAGTACCCTAAACCGGCGAGCATGTATGAAGAATATAAAGACAGTAATCGAGGCAAAAGACGTGTGCAAAGATCGTGACAAATGGAAATCCGCTTTCTCTGCCTACCCCTCTGGGAAACAGGCGTGAGTCTATGTATGTATGTATACTGATTTTTATTTTATCAAAGTACAAAATCAATATGCAGTTTTTTATTCGAGCACTCGTAGACTTAGAAGCCCTTGCGAATATTCCGGGGAGGACTGAATGGAGTGTTAAAATTTTAATTTGCTTTTTTTATTGTCTTTCTTGCATGTGCATATTTATGTGCATTGTTAAATGCATCCCGGCATGATTAAACTGACAATTAGCGGAATAAACATTACATATTGAATTTGTATTTTGATTGTTATGGGTTTCCGCAAAGTAACGCCTGATTCCATTACTTAACTCTTTTTAACTGAGAATAATTGAGCGTATTATCCTTATTGTTAATGGTAATTTGCAGTGTTTTAATTTCAAAACCCCTGGCATTTTCTTAATTGTTCAAATCAACAATGGTCTGATTTATTGATTTAATGAGATTATTTTTTTTGCGCTTAAGTATTTTGTAAATTATTTGAAATTGTAACGTTTCTCTGTTAAAAATAACTTTAATATTACAACAATATTAGGCTTGCGACCACGAACCGGAAGTGGCAGCGTGGACACGCCCCCTTAAAGATGGACCGATGATCTTGTGAAGATCGCTGGATGCGGATAGCGCAAGTTTGGCGATGATTATTATAACAAATATATAGATTAAATAACTCTTTACAAACGTTTTCCTAGCGTTAAAATATGTGGAAAGCGCATTATAGAAATATTATAACCGTCCTCCTACTTCAATTATTAGGATTCCATTCCAATTTCATATTTATTAGTACTAATACTACTAATATTAGTACTGAGATTTCATTGAGTGAGCTTGACTTTTTCTTCGCCGATTTCTTGTATAACAGCCATGCCATAGTAACAATTATTCATACTTATTGTGATAGCTGCACTAGCTAACTTACTCGTAGTATGGCGTAGTAGGTATGCCTACTTTGTTGTGCTACGAGTAATGCTACAGCTGCTACGCTCGCTACGTGATTTAAAGAGCTTACAAAAAGTGTAGTTTTACTAACAAAAACTACAATGTAAGAAGATTCATCTCGCAGGAGATGAGGGCGATGTTCCCTTACAAAAGTCGCGTCCTAATCATGTCCCTCGCGTACTGCGTGTACATACACATACTGTATAATATACTACTAGTATATATATTCTATATTCTTTGTTCGTGATACGATATTTTTAGACATTAGAACGATTTATTCAGATTATTTATGAGTTTGCTTAGTTAGTTTTGATACTTTTTATATGTACTGTTTATTCGATTTTATTTTGAAACTCTATTGCAATGTGACCTTCGAAGTAAAATAAATGTCCTCTAAACCGAAATTCGGTCACGGCAGCCAGTCTCAATGGAGACTTGCCATCTGCGTGTGACATATACACACAATATGTACAATAGTACACAAGTAAGTATAAGCGCAAAACCAGGGGCTTTTTCTCTTCCTTTAGTCTCATGATCCGATGGGACAACTAGCGACACGAACGGAAAGAGGTCAGGTACAGGACCGACGAATTTTCGTGCCTTACGAGGCAAGGGGGTGAAATACCGCAATTCCCAGACTTCGAGCTGAAAATGAGAAATGTTTTAACAGAATAATCCCAAAATAACTTTTTGGCGCGACCCGGGATTTGTACTCAGGACCTCATTATCTGCGAATGACCACGCTACCGCTAGCCTAATGAGGCAATCAAAGTACACATACACTGAGAATTTACACATTTGTGATTGTCTCCCATCTCTAGGCTGACCTCATACCTAAGTGTTTATCGTCGCTGATCTCTTGACTGGTGAGACAACAAGGTAAGAACTCAACTTTTAAATAAGGAAATTTATTTATTGGTCCGTCCGTCAGTCAAACAAATATTATTATAATGTTACTTAAAAAAAGCAAAAGGTAGAGTCAGATGAAAAAGTGAGCAGTCCCGAGTTTCTTTCTTGGTTCCCTTTTTCGGATCGTTTACCTAGGTAGCTAGAGAAAGTCGCAGGCTAGCCAGGGTAGGGTCCTCCCGGAGTGGATTGTATTGGCCCCTTAACCCCTGATCTGTGATTCCGTGATCACACACACAGTAGAGTTCCGTCTTTTCTCTAAACTCCGTAAGGTATTAGTCGCTTACGTTAAACTACTGGTTGAAAGCCTTTTGCGTTCACCAACTGTTCGGTATCTACAATTTTAATGTAGTAGTTTTGAAATAATCTACTATTTGTAGCTCAGTAACTTGTTATTTATAAAAGGATTTCTCAATATTTTATGTGATAACACAGCCCGTACGGATGTACATGTTCAAAATCCAATTGCTTTAATATTGTATATTACTATATTTATGTACTACAACTGCCTATATTTACGTGAGCTTGACTAGTATAAGTATATATATGTTAATACCCAAGTGCTGAATAAGTTTCGATATTTCATATCATTAATTATTTATTTTTTAAGGGTACGCTGACCAAACAATAGTTTCACAAATATAAGCCATAATTACCCATGAGCTCAGGGTACGGTTAAAGGTCATACGTCACTGTATACTGTCAGGGAAGGTTCTAAAAGTTATAACTGAGAATGGAATCTTCTAATCTAATTTAGCTTTGACAGAGACTTAAACTTGTATTAGTTTTGTGTGGAGGCGAGTATCATAGACAACCAGAATTATATATACTAGTTGTGCCCTGCGGTTCTACCCGCGTAAAACTATACAAATTATGTGTTAATATGCCTATGATAATAATGCCTATGTGTTGACCTAGGGTGTCTGCTAACTCCATACCAAATTTTATTGAAATCGCTCCAGCCGTTTAGACCTGACAAAGTAACAAACATACACACTTACACAGTCACACACTCACAAACTTTCGCCTTATAATATTAGTGTGATAAAACACCTATCAAAATAGAATTCGTAGGCGTCTTGATGGACAACCCAGCTTACTTAACCTGATACCACAGCAACGTGATATTAATACCGATAATCAATCCTATTATCTAACAGTGATTGGAAACGTTACTTCGTGGATACCAAATCGATAGATGTAATACATTGACGGTTAATATGTGTGAAATAATTGGGAATAGGTAGAGTGAGTTCTATTAAATCTAATTATAAACTAAGACGTTCATGGTTACTTGTCACTTTAAGCAAATTCGGATGAAATTAAGTGATTTCTGCGTAATTAGTACCGATTTTGTAGTTCACTTTCAAAGCGTTTCGATGATACGTCTAGAACAAGCTAGATAGAAATCAGATATTGTCAATAATCATTCAATTAGTGGCAGTATGTCATTAACGAAACACCCAAGGTCATAATTCCAGGTAAAATCAATGCAAACCTCCCACAGTATTTAATCATAGGCATAGGGGTGGGAAATAATTGATAAGTTAAATGCATTGACGACATGAATTTAGGTACGTACATTAGTTATTTTGTAGTGCTTTCGAAATCATCATTAAAATTGTGTAGTGATTATTATAGTGTTATCTAATTTGGATTTTACTTTAGAGTAGTATAAGTACTTCTATATTTTACAACCAATATAATGGAATTCACAATAAATATTTAATAAAGTTGTCCCAAAATATTTATATTTCGTTATTACGTAAACTATCGTAGGGTGTAACTTTCTGTATTCATGTGTCCAGTCTATTTAACGACGTCCTTTCCCAATGAGAGGGGATAGACCATAGTCCACCAAGCTGGCGTAGTGTGGGTTGGCAGACTTCACATGCCATTAAAAACATTTTTGGGGAACTCGCAGGCTAGTATGCTTCCTCATAATGTTTTCCTTCGCACAAGGTACAAGATAGTTAATTTCTAAGACGCACATGAATTCTAAAGTCAGACATTGACTTTTCGAATCTTTCACCCCTTTCACTCGAGACCGATGACTCCACAGTAATACAGGATATATCTCTCTAATGTGTACTTGAATATTATTTATTTGATTAATGACAAAACAATTGTTAACACGAATACTATATTTCAAGTTACAGTTGACATATAAGTTATGTGTATAATGCCTGCTCTTGAACAAATATATCTATTTATTAACAAACGAATGTCTATGACAAATAAATTTATGCTCTCCCAAAGCTACCACTAACTAATAACCCACTAAATTACTTCTGAGTATCTCTCGTTAATTACAATCTGACATAAACAGGCCGATCTTAAACATCAAATAATTACTAGAATTTCTCCGGAACCTTTGTAATAATGCCCGGGACTGCGCCATGGCAACTAGTCCCGGGACTAGCACCAAAGAAGATTTTGTTAGTTATTCAAAAAACAGCAAAGCAAAAAATAACATTAGAAATGAATAAAAGTTAATTTACTTTAAAAAGATGAGGATACATTTATCGAACATAAATTTAACTTGTCGGACGTTATGCATTGTATTTTTTAACGTACCAAGTTCTTTTGTACATGTAATTATTTTAAATATCAAACTGGCTGAATACAGGCACCATTACTTCTTCTGGTGGTCTATACTCAAAACTGACACTTGGTGTTGGTCAGTTTTAGGCACATAAAATATTATTATTCTGTACTATTTATCTATATTATAAGGATGTATTTACAACATTAAAGTAATAAACGTAGTATATCTGTTATCTGGTTCCAGCTCTGCTTGGTTTGGGATCCGATGGCCGTATGTGAATTATGTCCCAGAATATTATTACAATTATTTTTAACATACAAATTTTGCTTATTGCTATGTTATGTCTTTGTTTGTCTTTTAGTTGTCAAATAGTGTCTAAAAAAGATATCATAAGCACCACAAGCACTAGAATACATTTTGTTATGATTCCTAGGAATTCAAGCATAAATAATAATAATAATATCCTGGGACATTATTCACACGCGGTCATCTGATCCCAAACTAAGCATAGCTTGTACTATGGAAACCAGATAACTTATATACTACATATACTATTTTTCTTTTGTAAATACATACTTATATAGATAATTTACACCCAGACTCAGGGCAAACAGACATGTTCATGCACACAAATATTTGTCCCGGGTGGGAATCGAACCCACGACCTAACACTGTATGACGAAATAACACTGAAATGATTTGTTGTCCCGGAGTTCCGGACTCAAATAGATTCCCAGTACTAGAAAACTGGAATTCCATTAACTGTTTGAAGCCCTATTAACTATATCTTACATACGTATTAATTATTTCCCTAACTGTAATTTTGGGGTTCATTCATTAAAACTAATTAACAGAACAAAGTTGCTATGTCACAAACAAACCATGTGCTATGGACGTGTGATATGGAAAGTGTTAATTTATTGCGTATAATTGCGTACAATTGAAATAGAGACGCCATTATCATTAAGTTGTAGAGTACACCATCTTCTTTATTCGGTTTGTAATTAATATTTATATATCCTACTTAATAAATCTATACATATAATAAAATCTATGGAAAGTCAAAACTGTACATTGAATATTTTTTTTAAAGGGTACTTGGGGCGTGATCTACAATAGATACCGAAGCCAAAAATATAGTTTTTAGAATTTTTGTCTTTTTATCTGTTTGTCTGTATGTATGTCCGGGCTCAACTCAAAAAGTAATGCATGGATTTACTTTTGATTTTGCATTAATATAACTAAGAGGTCGGTTAAACATATAGGGTACATATTATCACGCTATCACGGGGGAGGACCTGTGATAATTTATAAAGTTTAACGCGGGTAAAACCGCGTGGCACAGCTAGTAATAAATATATTTGACGGGCCTTTAGCGTGATTGGTAGATGCTTGACTTTCACGCCGCAGGGTGGGTTTGTTTCCCACCCAGTACAGATATTTGTTTTCATGAACATGTCTGTTTGTCCTGAGTCTGGGTGTAATTACATAGTATCTACAATAACAGTTATCTGGTGTCCGTAGTTCAAACTCTGCTTAGTTTGGAATCAGATGGCCGTGTGTGAATTATGTCCCAGGTTTGAATATTGTCACTTAATTACCTAAAATTTTATATAATTTTTAGAAAAGTATTCAAATAACATTCGATACTTTTCGATTGAAAATATTTACGTAAATATTTATCCGCCTACTGAAAACCCACCTCAACAAATTCCAATGCCACTCTAAAATATATTCACATCGCGTTCCAAATTACTAGGGGAACGAATATTGTACATTACCATAATAGGCCAGTCAACAAACATCAAATTGAGCTTTCGGTACAATTGGTCAGCCTTTCGATATACAACTAAAATCCGTCTTTACCACGGCACGTGCTGGTAAATGGGAAATTCGTGCTCTGAAACAAGTGATGCATTTGAAACAGGTTGACTGCAGCCTGTGGTAAAGTATTTTGGCTCGAATACTGCCGTGTCTGTAGGTTTCAGCTCTACTCCAGACTCCTGGGTATCGCTAAGGAGTAGCAACATGTAAGTGAGGTAGTCCATCGTTCACTCTAAGAGTAGCGGTATGGTGCAAATTTTATGGTCCTGGTCAAGGTGAACCAATGTTGTCAGAGCTCATCGGAGAGTGGGGAAATGTAGGTAACTTGTAATTGATATCTTATGTGTAGCATACTTATAGCTTTACGGCTATGGTAGCCGTTCACTTTGAGATGGGTTGTATGCTTGTGTGTCGACTTATTTAGAACTGTGTATCAAATTTGTATTTGTTGATCTAATGTTATAGCATCATTCTCAATGCAAAGAGTAAATCTAATCTCAACATTGAGAAATATATTAATTTAATCGTCGGGTGGGTCTTGTACCAATCCGGGGTAGGCATTCGACATTAAGCTACAAACAATACACTCGTAGATTAAGTCTAAGATCCCCTTACTAACACCCCTACGGTTTCACATTTATGAGATTAGATTTGCGGTTTGACTTGCAAATAATGATGCTAAAATTTAATAGTTGGGAAGGTGTTTTCAACATGATGTCTTTCACATGAAACTGAGACCAGATCAGTCGGCCATTTTCCTAGAAAACAAACCCGATAGATAACACTTACATCCTACGGATGGGTAATAGCGAGGAAATCCTAATTTTAAACCGCCAGTGTGTATCGTTCGTAGGTATACATCACATCCAATCTGAATTTAAATTAGACCTTTGACAAAATCTGATCAGACATTACGTTGCTTAGCGATATGATTTATTCGAAACCTGGAAATCATAACTCGGTCGCGGGTTAGGTTAGGAATATGCAAAAAACAGGAACGTCGGGGTGACGGCAGTAACCGGTATCCCAACTCCCCTGCGTTAGGTTGGACCGAGCTGCGGTGGAAGTATGTAAGTAACCTCTACTGCACGCAGCTCCGAGATCTCAGCGATCTGTTTGTTGCAGAATCGCTGTGCCGGATTGACAGGAGTCGGCAATAGGGAAGTGGAAATTAGAGCCCTCTCTGGCTACGTGTCCGGACCATCTGGGAGATGGCGCAAAAGGTGGCACCGGATTTTCGGGTAAGGTTCGGAATAAACTCACGATATCACGAATTTCACAATCAAGTAGAAGTACGTACCTGTCTATGTAAAACGACACAGTGCAGACACTACGTATTGTAGTATGCAGTACCCTGGAACATTATTTGCACACGGCCATCTGATCACAAACTAAGCAGAGCATCTACTATGGAACCAAATAGCTGATATACTACATGCACTACTTTTCTTTTGTAAATACATACTTATATAGATATTTACACCCAGACTCTGGACAAACTGACATGTTCATTTATGACAAAGGTTTTTCTTTTACTGTTTCAATGTTCTTAATAACATATTTCTATGATAAAACGTTGAAAGTCACGGATAATCAATCCATTAACAAAGCATGTACCCGCATAATCAAATGCTTCGTTAAATCAACTTTTCTTTCAGATGAAACCAAATGCTATCAATGGGATGTTTGCCAAGTTTGCGACTAATGAATAGCATTTTCCTTCTTTGATGCCGAGTAGGTTTTTTAATGTAAGTAATAAAAGTGATTGTATACTGCCGGGAATTTTATGCTTACTTAATTATTCTGTCACTATTATATTTAGTGCTTTGAATAAAAACAAAGCTAGGCAAGAAAAATAAATAAATAAAATTTTATTTCCGTTTAGAATTTCATACTTACTTACTTATCGTATGGGCAGTGGTTACCCTAGTGACAGAGTTGTTCAAGCCGTCCAGTAGACCTCTGACATGTCTTAACGTCTGTTGTCTAATGACTACAACCGCGACCGACAGCTTAATGTGCCCGCCATAGCACGGAGACGCTCAGAGATGAAACCACTTTGGCGGTCACCCATCTATGGTCTGACTGCGACCCTAGTTGCTTAACCTCACCCACCACTTACGGACCGGTGAGAGCATCTATCTATGAGCGCCTATTTCATATTCGTCAGTTTAGGTAATCATATTACAAATTATATGGATATATTTCTGAAGACTAAACTGTATGTAAATTTATATTAGTAAATTCACTGCCGACGACCACTTTGCCTCTCTGCAGTGCTTTGGTTCATCAGTCGGTTGTCTGGAAGAGATGGATGCATTGGCGATAATATCGCCGTTTGTACCTTATAGCTAAAGTAAATTATAAAGTATAGATATACTTTATTGCATCAATTCAAAATAATACATAGTAACATGAATTTACTTTAGCTATAAGGTACAAACGGCGATATTATCGCCAATGCATCCATCTCTTCCAGACAACCAACATATGTCTCTCTATCTGTCTATCTATCTGTCTATCTATCTGTCCATCTATACTGTTCTATTATAAATGAAACATTGAAATAATTCAGTGTCACATGCCTAGATTATATGAGAAACAATTTTTAAAGATGATACCGCCAAATCAGCATTTGTCGACGATTAAAATATTTCAATTTAGATTGAAATATGTATTTCTGTTGCGGCTCTCACAACAAATACTTAAAATACAGTATAAAATAATATTTAAGTGGGCTCCCACACAACAAACGTGATTTGATTTTATTGATAATGGTACGAAACCCTTCGTGCGTGGATCCGGTTCGCACTTGGATGATTATATAGGTAATGTCTGTGTTAGTTTAAGAAGGGGCTTTAAAAAATGGCGACCGAACAAAACATTAAAACAAAACCTGCCAGCGAAACCTCGAGCATTAAAAAGATTACAAATAATATAACACACAAATATTAAAACAATAACCACTTACTCGATAGGAAGATAAAATTAAAAGGATAGCGGGCAAATAGGCATATTTTGAGGAGGCCTTAACTCAATCAGGTGATCTACTATTAGTATTCAAAAATATAAACA
Organism: Pseudoips prasinana; assembly: GCA_951640165.1. NCBI lineage: Eukaryota > Metazoa > Arthropoda > Insecta > Lepidoptera > Nolidae > Pseudoips > Pseudoips prasinana. Next base: position 37,657,077 of record OX621243.1, on the reverse strand, counting down.
TCATCATCATATCAGTCGAAAGACATCCACCCATGGACAAAAGCCTCCCCCAAAGATCTCCACAATAAATAAAAATATAAACATACTAACAATTAATTTAAGTTACCGAACAAAATAAACGAAATATATTATTGCACGAAATATACATTCCATTTAGTTCATTCCATTAGTAAAGGTATATTTCAGACTTTATTCTACCTTACTTTTGTAAGCCGAGGACACATTTGCATAAGTTTATTTATATGCAATCTCATTCATCTAGCTATCATTCTTTACGACCAAAAATATCCTTAGATAAACAAACTGGGTAAACAAGCCCACGTCCTGATCAGATCAGCATACATATTGCTAAGCCTAGCTACATTTTGAAACGTCTCAAATCATATGTCTTGTCGGCACCAGATGGCGTATACCGTTTTATCGTGATGAGGGCCCGATACGATGGGTTAGGACGAAATATAAGTTCTATATGTTTTTGTATTGCAATCATTCTTTTTATTCGGAAATATGTCGATATTCTCGATTGCCCTTTAACTTTGAGTTAGATTTGGTAGGTGGGCGAACTTGAAATGCGATAGGAAAGTTTATCAACTTAATAGCTAAGCCTTTTTCTGAAGCGTATAACAATAAGTCAGCCACAGATAGAATAAAAAAGAACTACTACTTATTATTTACTTGTCACTTTTCTTTATATTACAACATCAAGGCAGGATACACTTTTTGAGTGCACATGTGGCTAATAGAGTCGTCTCGCCGCTTCGTGTCCCGAGTTCGAGAAATATTTGTGAGGCCCATAAATAGTTGTTCTGAGTCTGAATGTAATTTGTGTCCGTCTATTACATGTTTATAAAGTACCCCGTGATATAGGGATTAGATTACCTAGTGCGGGTGTTGTCAATGAACAAAAAAACAATGCCCACTTGATGGTAAGCAGTCACCATTACCGTTCGACGTTCACAACACACATGGCATAACTTTGCTCCTGTGAGCTCAGACTAGTAACTAAAAGAAATTCTGTAAGGGGGGGGAGGATGTTTCACAAGTAGATTAGTAATTAGTAGTTTATTGAAAAGTATTCCTTAACCACGGTGAATATTATATAAACCTTATATCAATATATATCACCGTAGCCTAGTTGGTAGTGGTCCTGCCTACGAAGCTGGTGGTCCTGGGTTCGAATCCTGGTAAGTGCAAATATTTGTGTGATGAGCACGAATATTTGTTTCTGAGTCATGGATGTTTTCTATGTATATAAGTATTTATCTATCTATATAAGTATGTATATCGTCGCCTGGTACCCATAGTACAAGCTTTGCTTAGTTTGGGGCTAGGATGATCTGTGTCACATAGTCCCGAGATATATTATATAAGAAGAAAAAAAAGCATAAAAAAATGTATAAAATAAAATAAAAAAGGTTTTTATTCACGTAGACTTTAAAAAAGCGCTTGTAAATAGTCAGAACATGTTTGTATTAATATAGTTGTATACATTAGATATTATTTCTAGTAACATAGATATTTAGGTACATCTTGTATGAAAACATTTATAAAATTTATTTTATTACAGAAATGATATTTAGCTAGCTCGTATCAAGTTATTGTCAAGAGATTATGTTTAATTATCTAGTTTAAGTCTAATATTTTTACTACATATTGTCAATGGTTCTGTCTATATTAAAGGTATTATTATTATGACGGACCTTGTGTTAATAACGACGGTCGCGCTTTAATGCTACCACCGGATCCAATGCGCCCCAACTGAGAAGACCCAGCGAAACAAACTCAGTGGGTTCATCTACTACCGGTTTCAACACGACCCAGTTGAGACGGTCCGGCGAAACATACTCAAGCGGGCATGAACACGGGATTTGGTCCAATTAGAGTAATTATTTAGTAGGCAAACACTATATATGCTCGATCGGTTGTCTGAATGCTTATTATTTTAGATTATATTTAGGTATACAAAAGAAAAACTTCGAAACAATAACATTATTCATTTTGAGACAGAGTCAATAATTTTAAATTAAGTACATGATAGCAATCATTTACAGATAGTTCACGTAACACAGCAGATCAGTCATGTCTATATGGCTACAAGATCTCCAGCGAGCAATGTGCAGGTAGGAAGTGAGAGCCAGACGTCTTTGTCATCGATGTACTCTTTAGTGGTGTAATAACCCCTAGCCATAAGTATACGTTTAATATGTGTTTTAAAACTTGTGTCAGGCAGATCAGTAATAGTATTATATAGGTAATTAATTCGTTTTAGTTTAGTTTTTAATATCTAGCTGTAGTATTTTTTAATTCTAGTGTTACTGTTTTAATAATAGTTGCATGCGGTGACGCCTTAACTAATTGTGCATATTAGGATTTGTGTTCTTGTATTATTCATTTGTAAAAAATGTAACAATTACTGGCTGTCCTCAATAAATAAATAAAAATAAATAGATCTGCTCATAGAGAGTATGTGTTGCCGCTAGAGCTGTGGTTTTAGATCCTCTACATAATTTCCATTAAACATAATTCAAATAAAATTAAATTCTGAGCGTGTTTGTGCTACTAAAGGCACTTTAAGTTGTCGGTCCCGGTTGTAGTCTCTATGCAGCAGCCGGGCGGCTTGAACAGCTCTGACACTAGGGTAGCCACTGTCCATACGATAAAAATAGTAACTGAAATTTTGTTCAAATGTTTCATAACGGAACCAGATTTATAATTGACTATGTCTAGTCTATAAATGAGATAGTATCCACGTACTTCCAATCAGTATAACACTCTATCGGGCAGTCGATTAAATTTTACTATTAAACCTAGCACGACTTAGTGCAGACCAATAATGCGTTAGAAACGGTTTAATTATGCCAACGGAATGAAGTCTTGGCGAGTTTGAAGGCGATTGAGAGTCTGTCTTTAGCAGGTTTAATGGAATAAAGTTTACTCTGGATTGGATTACGTAATTAATTTAATCTTAAATGCAGACTTGATCAAAGTCAGTGTTGAAATACGATAACAGAAATATTGAGGGATATTATAACGCTCTGTCAAATACAGATTTAATTAAAATGAAATAACAGTATCAGTGACGTAAAAATAATCGTTATACCTACATTAATTTGATAATCATCATATCAGCCGAAATACGTCCACCGCAGGACAAAGGCTTTCCCCAGGGATCTCAATACTTAATAGTTAATTGCTTTCCATAATGTAGAGCAGGTAGTGTAAGGTTTATAAAAAACCGGCCAAGTGCGAGTTGGACTCGCGCACGAAAGGTTCCGTACCATTATCTATAAAAACGAGCAAAAAATTCACGTTTGTTGTATGGAAGCCCCCTTAAATATTTATTTTATTTTGTTTATTAGAATTTGTTGTTATAGCTTCAACAGAAATAAATTATTTGTGGAAGTTTCAACTGTCTAACTATCACGGTTAATGAGGTACAGCCTGGTGACAGACGGACAGACAGACAGACAGCGAAGTCTTAGTAATAGGGTCCCGTTTTACCCTTTGGGTACGGAACCCTAAAAACGAGTGTGCCTTAGACCACACGTTTAAAGTAAACCTTAGATATGCGAAACGTAACTATGGCTATGTGACAAAGCGAGAAAGCAAAAAAAAAAACAAAAGAAATAAGCGTGTGTGCGCGAGCGCTACAGCAATATACGAATGACGACTCTCTCTTTCCATCTTCACTAACTTGTTTGCATCGTCCGGTCACACTTTTCGTAACGATGTTGTAGAAATAATAATTTTGCTCACCTGAGACATTCATATTATTCATTTTACCAAAGTAGGCAGAGCCTGTAATTTGGCAAGGAGACAACTGATGAAGTGTTATATATTTCTAAATACATACATGGCAAGGAACAATGGACAAGTATATTTTTGGAGTTAGTTTCCCTGCGAGGTCAAATTAGAAATGTTGAGATCCACAGGCGTACCTACATAGCCCGAAGAATTGCCAAACTGAAGTAGGCAAGGCACATAGGTCGTAGAACGGTCGGCCGCTGTGAAAGATTCTCGAGTGGCGACAACCAGAAGATGCAGCGTGGGCAGGCCACCTACAATATGGACTGATCACCCTGTGAGGGTCGCTGGAAGCAGCTGGATGCGGGTAGAGTAAGATCGGTAGTCGGCTGATATGATGATGATAATGACGTATATATGCTCATCACACAAAGAGTTGTCCCGGGTAGGGATCGAACTCATATACCAGTCAGGATCACCAACCACTAAACCAACAGGTCCATTGTCATAAATTAATTACAAAAGTTAACCAAATAATGTAATGGTATGTGAATACTCTTCCTAACGGATCATAAAACGTCCTTAAAAGGTGGCATAATAATCTTCTTAGTGAGGTCAATCATTAATTGCCTCCTTCGTGGAGCCTCGGAGAGGGTACAAGGGGAAACTAAAGGCACTTTTGTTTTATTTCTGGTGCGATAAAGAAACCCGAAAGGTAGGGAAGAAAATAATGCTTGAATGGTTACAAGGTAGTGCGAGACAATTGTTAATTGAAAGAAGTCACTTAAAAGAGTTAAATAGTGAAATAATATATAATAATAATATCTGGGGACAATGTCACACAGATCATCCTAGCCCCAAACTAAGCAAAGCTTGTACTATGGGTACTAGGCGACGATATACATACTTATATAGATAGATAAATACTTAAATATATAGAAAACATCCATGACTCAGAAACAAATATTCGTGCTCATCACACAAATATTTGCACTTACCGGGATTCGAACCCAGGACCACCAGCTTCGTACGCAGGAGCACTACCAACTAGGCTATGGTGACCGTCAAAATGTCTTCAATTTGTTACTAACTCATAGGAGTGGGGATGAGGAGGGTCAGCAACAATTGATTGCGGACTCTTCAAGGTCGGCAACGCATCTGCGACTCCTTGGTGTGGCGAGTGTCTATGGGCGACAGTGATCATTTACCATCAGATGACCCGTATGTCGCCCTCTTAATTTTTTTTTAATTGTTACTAAATCTGGTCGTTGTACTTAAGACGTGTTTTAAGTTTATTTCAGCATAGGAGAAGTAATAATGTCCTTCAGGCCAAATTTCGCCCACGGCGGCCTCTCGATGGAGACATATTATAGTGCACGAGTGTGTTCGCAAACACAGGGGCACTTTGTATTCTATCACTCTCTTTATCCGATGACAAGCGCCATGGCCGGAAATAGGTAAGGCCGACGGCTTTACGTGCTCTCCGAGGCACAGGTCTGTGATACCGCCAACTTCCAGACTTCGGGCTAGTACCGAGAAATTTCTTTTTACGGAAAGATTCCAAAATCACTTTAACCCGGGATTGTCAAAGTCAAAGTCAAAAAATCATTTATTCCGTAAAAAAATTACATTTATGTGGAATCGTCATATTTTTTTACCCTACCGTGCAGTGCATGACGTGGCAGCTACCGAGAAACACTGCCAGAAAACTTAGTAGGAATCCTTTTTTAAAATAAAATATACTTAAGATTAATTACAATCATGTGTGTTGACTCAGAACAACTCAAAAAAATAATAGATTACGAAGGTCGACTTCGAAAGTTCGGTATGATAAGCCTAGAAAGAAGGAGATGGATAAACGACATGTGCACTCTACATAAAATTGTAAATAACACACTTAACAGTAACCTTGTAAGTCACTTAGACTTTAAAATACCAACGCGATCTGTGCGTATACCACAACTGTTTAGCATACCCGTTAGAAATAATAATGTATCTCAAAATAGTCCACTTATAAGAATGTGTAAGCAGTATAATTCTATATGCTCCGAAACTGACATATTTCATGACAGTATAAATAACTTTAAAAAAGCTTTGTTCAAAAAAGAAAATCTACATTGAAAACCTATCAACCCTTTATAAACTCAAACTTTTAATTTTAGCATGCCAATTATTGTGTATTATGTATAATTATTGTGTGTGTACTTTAATTTCAATTATCTAGAATATTAAATATATATATGAAGCTATAATATAAGTGCTGTGTACAGTTATAATTGGACTACAGGTTAAAATTTTGCTTATAACCTAAAATATGTAGAACTTCATAGAATCTGTAATCTGTTTTTGTACCAATAAGATAAAATAAAAATAAAAATCCCAAGCACTTTTATCAATTAAATAATCAGAAATTTTGTAATATGCCCTGCTACACAATTTGGCTTTAATAATTCTTTTAAACTTATTCGTAGACAATTCTCTAATATCATTGGGAAGTTTGTTATAGAATCTTATACATTGCCCCATAAAAGAGTTACTTATTTTGTGTAGTATGCAATATGAGATTATTCTTATATCTAGTATTTACATTTTGTGTATCGCTCTTTTTCCAGAAGGAATCGATATTTTTATGCACATATAGTAAGTTTTCATATATATACTGAGATGGTACAGTTAGAATGTTAACCTCTTTGAACTTTTCTCTTAGAGAGACTCTCGGGCCAAGATTATAGATAGCTCTTACAGCTCTTTTTTGCAATATAAATATGGTGTTAATGTCAGCGAGCTACCCCAGAGAAGAATTCCATAGAACATTACACTATGAAAATAACTGAAATAAACCATTCTAGCTATGTCAACATCAGTCAGCCGTCTAATAGTTTTCACTGCAACCTAGGACATCATTATCTACGGTTTAACACGCTACCGCTAGACTAACGAAGCAGTTAAGTCAATTGGACAAGTATATTTGACGGTCACCGTAGCCTAGTTGGTAGTGCTCCTGCCTACGAAGCTGGTGGTCCTGGGTTCGAATCCCGGTAAGTGCAAATATTTGTGTGATGAGCATGAATATTTGTTTCTGAGTCATGGATGTTTTCTATGTATTTAAGTATTTATCTATCTATATAAGTATGTATATCGTCGCCTGGTACCCATAGTACAAGCTTTGCTTAGTTTGGGGCTAGGATGATCTGTGTGACATTGTCCCTAGATATTATATTATAATTCCAAATTATTTATTTAAAGTTCTTATTTTTTACATATTTATATCTATAAAATTGAAATAAAAAAGAAAACAATAATATATAAATAAATATGAAAAAAATAGAGGTCCTCCAGCGGCGAGGTTTGACGCCCTAGGCCGCCGGTGATCAGGGCGACAGAGTAAGGAACCTTCTCACAATGCGTGCCGTTCCCATTTTTGCCACCTTTTGTATCCGACCCTTGACCCAGTGATCTAGCGAAAGCCTCTTAAGATGTTGGTCGAGGCTCTTCGCTATGAGACCGTTTACGGAGACGACTATCGGGACAATTATTGTTGAGTCCACATCCCACATGGCAGTAACCTCGTGAACCAAATCTAAGTATTTTGACAACTTGTCAGTCTCGGCTCTTACGAGGTTATCGTCAAATGGGACAGCGATATCAACAATAAATGCCCGGCGCTCCAACGGGTCTACCAAAACGATATCAGGCTTATTGGCAACAATAGTCCTGTCTGTAATGATAGACCGGTCCCAGTAGAGTTTGGCACAATCGCTTTCGAGAACTGGTTCCGGTACGTACTTGTAGTACGGCACTTCGGAGTCTACAAGACCATACCGAAGAGCAAGCTGCTGGTGGATAATCCTGGCAACTTGGTTATGCCTGTGCAAGTACTCGCCGTTGGCAAGATAGGAACAACCGGAAACAATGTGTCTGATGGACTCTCCGGAACGGTGACACGCCCGACAAATGTCGATGGTACCGTCCTTGAAGATGTGCTTCCGATAGTTCCTCGTCTTGACAACTTCATCAGCAATTGCACAAGCAAAACCTTCAGTTTCACCAAATAGGTCACCAAAACGTAGCCAGGCCACAGATGCTTGTAAGTCCACATGAGCACCATGCTGGTTTGCCGGTGGTGGGTCGCGTGGACTTGTTGGGTCCTGGAAACCCAACATGGGCCACCCGGCACGCTGCGACTGCTGCACAGTAAAGAATCGAGTGCGTATCCGCAAGATTTTGGCTAGATCCAAAATATGGTTATAGCATGCAATCTAGAGCGACCACTAGCGCCATATTACGTTTGTGCGTGGGATAACGTGGTAACTGCGGTCTATCACAGACGGATATATACCTATTTTCCAAAATCGCACTTTCCAAAGCCCTCCTCAAATGCTCATTATCCTGGGAGCTTACCTGGGTAGCATCCCCAAAGTCCACCGTCTCGGGCCTCGGATCCGCCTGCGCCGATAGCAAATTAGGCAGCGAAGCGGATATATTATTCCGATTGGCGGTAGACGTGGAGATGACAGCCTCTGCTCGCAGCCGATCAAGTTTAGATCCATCCAGCATATGGTTCCGCTGGATTACCCGCACCTGATCGGATAAGCGTTGCTCCAAAACGGTCAGATCTGGTTCAAGGGCCTGAAACAATAGCAACATACGGGAACGGTAAGCGGTGAGATTGGTTCCCCCCTCTGTCGCCCCATAGTACGCTCGCATGACATTATTTAATACTGTCCATCGCATGCGGCGCACTAAACCACCGGTAGCGGGGATCCCAGTCGAATCTTCAACCCGACGTACTTCCAAGCCGGCCGGAGGTCGTCTCCGCCGCCGTACAGGTGGTAGCGACGACGGCGGAGAAAAGAACTCGTCGCCCGAGCTCGACGCTACTGCGGAGGTCGGTGGTGCGGAGACTGCAGGTACCGACGACTGCGAGGCGGAGCTGGGTAACGAGTCCGAAGGTGGTAGGCGTGCGTTATTCTTCCTGGCTCTTGTTATCATTACAAATCCGTGTTCTTATAATTTTCATACGTTTTTCATGGGACTTGACGTTTGTTGTCAAATCCCAAATACCAAAGAACATTTTTGCATTTTCTTCATATTTAATTTTCTTATTGTTGTGAATGTGGATCTAAACTGTATTTTGAATATCATTTAAAAAAAAACACTATTTATAACGGAATGTGGATTAAAATCAGTGATAATTAATTTATATTGTATATTTTTGGATGACACGGACTTGTCTTGTTGAGTGTTGCCACTATTATGGGATATATTATTATTATTATTATAGTGGTTCTGAGTCTGGCTACGCTTTGTTTTGTTCGTGCATTGCATTCTGGTAACGTCCCTCGCGATACATGGAATCATTTCCCTAGAGCGGACATTGTTCTTTTTTATTATAAACTAGCTGTCCCGGCGAATTTCTTACCGCCATATGTTAACCCGTCATAACAGTCTAAAGTTTTGGAGGCGCTCATAGGCCTCACCGGTCCGTCAGTGATTGGAGAGGTTAAGCAAGTAGGCTCGCGGCCAGTCCATAGATGGGTGACCGCTAAAGTGGTTTTATCTGAGCGTCTACGTACTTCGGAGGGCACGTTAAGCTGTCGGTCCCGGTTGGAGCCGTCGTTGAGCCATGTCAGAGGCCTACTGGGCGCCTTGAACAACTCTGACACTAGGGTAACCACTGCCCATACGAATATAAGTCTAAAGTTTAACACTTTAATAATTATTTTAATGCATTGTACAACATTTTTAGTTTTTTCTCCCGGAAAGAAAACAAATAGTGCTAACGAAACAACGACCAAAAAAAAAACATGTCACAGTCGTTTGCCTCATTCGCACACTCACTTTTCTAATATTTGCTACAATATACAAACCTTCTCCTCACAATAACGAAAACATAAAAAAAGATTTTTCCAATTTGGTGCAGTCATATATATCCAAGTATATATACTTTAGGTTAATTTAGGAAAATTGTTTGTACACCTGCAACTACCCCCATCTATGTAACTCCTTTCCGCATTTACTACCTAGGTTGCTTAAAATTTGTACTGTAATAATTAATACTCAGTTTGTACTGTTTCCTGAGGTGTACAATAAAGTTTATTATCTATCTATATATATGTTTTACATAACAAGAAGTAAGTCTATTGTCCAAAAATTATAACCATAAATAAGTTACAATCAAGAAATTTTAACAATGTTTTCCGTTCTTTCAGACTCCTGTCTTTCCCTCTTTAAATTATAGTAGAAACCGAAGAAAAAAAATAAAAAAAGGTTTATTCCCAACTATTACCACAATTATTACTGTAACGCTGATCTTCCGAAAGCGCTTAAAAAACTACTTTTAATTAAATTATAAAATTATAATGCGTATTGACCTGTAGTAGCGTTTGGTTGCGACTCCAACCACTTTAAATGACATCAAAGAGAATATAAACAACTAGTATTGCGTCATTGCTGTGTTTACCTATCAAAACTGTCAAAGCATAAAAATATAACTAATTATAATTAAATAAGAATGTGCATCCGGGCAGTTTGATAAAAAAAGACCGGAAGTAATTGCTATGGACTTGGCTGGCGGCGTGCATAACCTAAGTAAGTTACAGTTACAATTGATTCGTTTTTTGATTCTCGAGTAAATGCGTCCTAAAATGTGCTTTAAAGCAGTGTTTTGTTCGCAGCTCACGAAAACCCATAAATATCACACAAGAAGAAGGAATAACATAAAGCTACCGTCATTTAGAACGTTATATGGAAAAAATAATATACGATATGAGGGAGCTAAAACATTCAAAAAACTACCTACTAGTATAAAAGATTCCGAATCTATTACAATTTTTTTAAAAGGTTAAAAGGTACCGGTTACGAACGACGACTAATATTGTTAAGTAGTGCATAAGATTTAGTTTTAATGTTTCTCATAGTTAAGTGAACTACTGTAATGTTCTTTCTGAGAAATAAATTCTTTAAACCGAAATCGAGACATAATCATAGAAGAAATGCCTATAACCCATTATTTGACTGTATTACTAACAATCGTTATGATTATACTTAACTGAATTACATTGATTACGTTCAACTAAGCCATGAAACATGCCAAGGTTCTTGGTTTCGCATCACTTTTAAAATAAAGTATAAAGTCCGCAAATTTTAATTAATGGTAAAATTATTTAAAAAATAAATTCAACGATTGCAATTATTAATTTGTGAAGTAAGAGAGGTCATCATAACACCCTAAAGAAGTCTACTGCTGGACAAAAGCCTCCCCAAGAATCATCTTGGGAAGATATGCCATAATAGCCACGCTTTGCAGACCAGTTGGCGATCGCAGTAAGATGGTCATAGTACTCAGAAAGAAGATGCTGCCCGTCCTCTGGTGGATATAATAATAATAATAAACATTTATTTCAGACATAAATCAATCCATATTTTGTAAGTTACCGGTCTTATATCCTATGTTAGTAAATATTAATAATCTAAAATTAATTCAAGCAGCACCGAAAGAATAGAATGGGGCTGTCATACCACTCAGAAAATGTTTTCATAAAGCTATTGTGACTATTGCGTGTTTTGTGCAGTATTGGTGCGACTCTCTTGCGGATGTTTGAGTGGAATCCATCTATACAGGCCTCCGCAGACATTCAGGATGCACTATAGTCCCAACAGCACTCTGAAACCATTATTATATTGAACTCGAAGGGCGTTATAAGCTCGATATTCCTTCAGCTCGACTTCTAAACTCCCCACTCGATGAGATGGGGTGATGATATTCTGATAATCACCATCGTCACCAACATTATTCACACACGGTCATCTGATCCCAAACTAAGCAGAGCTTGTACTATGGAAACCAGATAACTGATATAATACATATACTATTTTTCTTTTGTAAATACATACTTATATAGATAATTTACACCCAGACTCAGGACAAACAGACATGTTCATGCACACATATATTTGTCTCGAGTGGGAATCGAACCCACGACCTCCGGCGTGAAAGGCAGCGTATCTACCAACCACGCCAACAGGCCCGAATATGATGTTGAGGAAGGAGAGTTTTTGAGAATTTGGTGCAGATTAAATAAAACAAATAATAGAAATAGTGTAGTTTATGTTACTTTTATAGATAGAGGTACACATGTTGATCTGTAAAAAAATGTTAAGTAGATATAAAGAAAAACATTTTCTCAATAATAAAGTTAAACTGGCTCTACAATCTTACTTTATTTTATGTACAGACGCCAGCACATCAAGCTCCCCTGATCTGTCAAATTTCCCCAATTGAAAGTGAACCTTATGCTATAATGATAAAGTTGAAAATCTATAAAAGAAATTTGTCAGATTGGCGTAGCTGGATGTGCTGGCGTCTGTATTTACTCTGAAAAATTGATAATATTTTCGAGGATTTTATTTTCTCTTGAAGTATCTGCAAGTTAGTTTGTATTATGAAGCGCTCGTGTTAGACTCGCACTTGTCCGGTTTTTTCATCTAAATATAATATTATACAACACAAATATCTACCAATAAACAATATCATACGTAAACATAAACAACTCTGAGATGAGCATAATATTATTTTAGTACTTGATTGTTCTCTCAGAGGCCTATTTGGAAGTTTCGTTAGATAAGTACAAACTTATGTCCCGGAGGCATAATTATTATGAAATTAATACTCTTGAATATTATGAGCTGCTTGTACATGAGATAACAGGGTAACCCTAAAAGGTTATGGTCCCTTTAAACAATTTGGGTTGGCTATTTCTGGTTCTATAAGTATTTAGTTGACTAACGGTTGGTAAACATTAAAAACAGTTTTTCTTATGACAAGTAAAGGTAGTAAATAGACTATATACTGTTGCCGATAAGGAAAAAAATAGCTTGGCATCTAGTGGTTAGTGAGCCTAACTGATATGCCAAAGGTCATGGGTTCGATTCCCACCCGGGACAAATTTTTGTGTGATTAACGCGATTATTTGTTCTGTTTCTGGGTGTAATTAATATGTTTATCAGTGGTTTGGTTGCCATAAAGGCTTTGCCTAATTTTGTATGATGGCATTGTGTTAATAATAATTTCCCCTGGAAATTATTATTAAAGTAAAAAAAAAATATTTTATAGTATTTGATCCCCACAATATTTAATAACATTTACTGGTTCAGAAGAGACCATAGTAAAATTATAAAATTTTCTCTTAAATTATAGTTCAGACATATACCACCAACTTCATTGATACCTACGTAAATATCTATATAAGTATGTAAAAAAATTAAAATTACATAAGAAAAGTGCTATATGTAGTAGGTTATCTGGTTTCCATACAACAAACTCCGCTTAGTTTTGGATCAGATGGTCGTGTGTAAATAATGTCCCAGGATTATATACCTTAAAACTTTGGTGTAACTGTCAGCGAACTCTAAGTGCTGTAATCGTAACCACGTTGTACTGCCTGGGGTTATGCAATGGTTTTGTACGTATACGTAAACTGTTATGTTATCTTATAAGGAACGTTATAAATGTAACAAGCTCTAATCCCACTGACAAACTATTACGCGGTTTAGTGGTTGAACACATATTGTAATAGGTTTTGGTTCCAAATAAATATCTTGGGACAACTAACATACTGCCATCTGATCCTGATCTAGGCAGGGCCTGTACTACAATAACCTGGTTAATTGACAAATCTTTTTACTCACTAGAAGATTATTTTCAAGTTGTCAAAAATAAATGTTCAATTTATAACTTTTAATTTCAATTTCAAGTTGTCTAAAATAAATTTTCAATTTAAAACTTTTAATTTCAATTAAGATTTGCATGTCACAGATTAACAAAATGTTTAGGGCTTCAATTATATTATACTCCAATTTATGTAAATATCTTGGGACAATGTCACACAGATCATCCTAGTCCCAAACTAAGCAAAGCTTGTACTATGGGTACCAGGCGACGATATACTTACTTATATAGATAGATAAACACTTAAATACATAGAAAACATCCATGAGTCAAAAACAAATATTCGTGCTCATCACACAAATATTTGCTCTTACCGGGATTCGAACCCAGGACCACCAGCTTCGTAGGCAGGAGCACTACCAACTAGGCTACGGTGACCGTCAAACCGTACCTACATTTTATGCAAATAATACTATTCTATTCTATTCTAACCAGACAACTGATAAACAAAAGTATATATTTCTAAATTCCTACATTTTAGAGATATCTGGCTGAGAGAAATTACACACAGATGCAAAACCAATTATTGTGCTCATCACAATCCTGGGAATCAAATCCTCATTGTCTTGGGGCTCAACCGGCTAAGTCGCCGAACATCCATTTCTTAAATGGCGTTCAAATAAACGCCATTTAAGAAATCGATGTCCGGTGACTTAGCCGGTAGAGCCCCTGTGCGGGGATCGAACCTACGACCTCTGGCTTGGCTGTTAAAGTCAGTAACTTCTAGATCAACAGGTCTGTCAGATTTATTATTATTATTATTTACGTTTTATTTTGCTTGTCATGAACTTCGTTCACTCACTCTTGAAATTCAGTTATAGAATGGTGCAAATTCACATTATGGTGGTGATTCACATTTATCTCCACTTACCTTTCATAACATGAAATAAAGTAGAAAAATAAAAGTAAAAAACTTGAGAGATGTCAAGGGACACCCGGATGGAACGAAGTTATTTCTTATTATTTATTATGTACAAAAAACCTGTATACACCCAACAAAAATAATCGTCGCGACACCACACTGTTCAATGCGAAATAGAAATGAAAATATCTGGCTTGCTTTCTATAAGAGAGAGAGAGAGAGACAGACAGAGAAACATGCGCACGCCGCACAGCTGCAAAAAGTGTCGTGACAACTTTTCGTAAGATTTTTTTCCGTCTAGCCCCCTTTCACAATGCGCGATAAGGAACTTCGTTCCAATAAAAACGCGTCGTGCGCGCGCGCTCTGCGGTACGGACGTGTCGTGCGTCATAAGTATTATTAAATAACTACCAATCTAGTTAATTACGAATCAAATATGGTTCAGTGTAAAAAATGTAAACTTTTCATGTCTGTGAGCAAGGAAGATGTAGTGAAGTGTAAAGGTTCATGTGAGGCAGTTTATCATAAGAAATGTGTGCAAAACAACAAGCAATTCTTGCAAACTGCGATCTGTGATGACTGCCAAAAGCACAATGGTAGTCCGGAACAGCCACTAAAGGTACCTAAACCCTTGATTACTACACTTGAACCATCTTCAGAAAGAGTGCTACAGGAAATCAATAAAAAATTGGAGGTATTGTTAAATGTCGAGAAAAAGTTAGCTGACCTGACAACTAACGTCGAATTCTACGCTGAAATGTATCAAAAGCTTATTGAAAACAAAGAGGAATCTCAGCAGAAGATTAAGATGTTAGAGCAGAAAAATGTGTATTTGGAGAAGTGTAACAGAGCTTTAGAAGAAAGGGTAGAGGAGTTGGAACAAAAAGAGAAAGAAAAAGACATTGAAATTCACGGTTTAGAAGCGCAAAACAATGAAAATACCAAACATTTGATACGCGAGTTGGCTAAAACCCTTGAGCTAAACCCGGACGAGGTCGAAGATGCAAAAAGGGTCGGGCAGCAAAAACCTGACAATCCAAAACCCAAGATAGTATTAGTTACCCTCAAGTCTAAAACTACCCGCAACAACTGGATGATGGCTAAGAAAGAGAACAAAATTACAAATAACAAATTATACCATAATGGAAATAACAATCAGATTTACATTAACGAAGCTTTGCCCAAATACAAGCGCCAACTTCTTTGGACAGTTAGAAGTAACCTAAAACCCAAGGGTTTTCAGTTCATCTGGGTACAAAATGGTAATATTTTGGCAAAAAAGAACAGCGAGGAAAAGAGAATTTATAATATAAAATCAGAAAAGGACCTGGAAAGATTTGAGGAGAGAGAAACATCGAATAATTAACCAAGCTTATAAGCAATCAGTACACACTACGCGAAAAAAAAATTTCTTTAAAAAAATTCGATCGAACAGATGACTTTCCTAGTGATATTGTTTACAAAAGGTATTATGACATGAACATCCTATGTAAAGATTTACACCAAAAGAAAGGACATACACACCTGATGCATATTAATATCAGATCACTACGTAAGCATTTCAACGAACTATTGGTATTACTACAAGTTAATGATTATAAAATAGATATATTAGTACTAAGTGAAATAAATATTAAAAAGGACGAAATGGCTTTTTATGAAATAACGGGATACACATCATACATATTAACTAGAGAAACAACTAGTGGAGGAGGAGGTATATTAATATATGCTAAGAAAGCACTCAATTTTGATACGCAAGAATCAAATACCGGATTCTCAGAAATCATTCATGGACAACTACTAACCGGCAAAAGAATTAAAACTCATATAATCGCCATCTATCGACCACCTCATAAAAACAAATTATTATTTGTCAACGAAATAGAAATTATCATTAAATCAATTCCACCTAATGAAAATATAATCCTGGTTGGAGATACCAACATCAACATTCTCAATAACAATATGAATCCGTTAAACACGAAGTACAAAAACACCCTGTGTGAATGCGGCCTGGAGTGTGCGATACCTAGCACTGAGATAACACGCGAAGCGATCGTGGACGGACGGATGGAGACATCATGCTTAGACCACGTGTGGGTGCGAGCGGGACGCAGCGAGCTCGGCGCAATATCGTTTGTCGTTGAAATGCATCTATCGGATCACTATGCTGTCGGAGTCTCGCTGGATTTGAGTGGCAGCGATGGCACAATTGACAGATTGATGACAGATGACAGTACCCGTAGTTTGTTTACGAATAATCATTGTGGAATTAAAATTTTAAGTGATAAATTAATTAAGCAAAAGTTAGATGCATATGATTGGAGTGAACTTTATAAGATAACATGTCCGATATTATTGTTTCAAAGGTTATGCGCAGTTTTTGAGGAGATCTACCAGGCAAGTACAATAACAGTGGTGAAACGTAACAAAAGAATTAGACAGCCATGGATAGACAATAGCTTGTATATAATGATTTTACGTAAGAATAGTCTGTTTAGAATATGGAAAATGGATCCTAAAAATATGAATAAACGTTTAGTGTACACGAAGTTTAGAAATAAGGTAAATAGAATCATTAATGAGGCAAAGAATAAGTATAGACAGGCAGAAATAGCTAAGTGCAATGGAGATTTCAGAAAGATATGGGCAAACATAAATTCGTGGATAGGTAGAAACAGGGATAGTTTGGATGGAGTTATAATGAAGTACTTAGGCAAGGTGGAAACTTTAGATAATATTTGTACAAATTTTACACAAACATTTACTCAAGAGATACAAAACATCAAACATGTTTGTAATGTTAAATTCTTGGACAGGAGAAACTATGTGCAACCTAGTGAGATAAGTCTAAGATTTAGTAAAGTGGATCCATTAGAGGTAGAAAAAGTAATAAATTCATTGTCATGCCAGAAAGCACCCGGGCCAGACAGAATTAGGGTACAAGATATCAAATACCTAAAAAAACAAATAAGCCCTATATTAGCCAATTTTCTAAACATGTGTGTCTCAAATAGTATATATCCTGACTCATTGAAGAGTGCAATTATACGTCCTATTTATAAATCTGGTAGCCACTTGCAATATGTAAACTATAGGCCGATAGCTATATTATCTGTAATTGATAAAGTTGTTGAGAAAATTATTGTTGGACAAATCAGTGGGATCCTTGAAAAATATAATATACTGTCAGATACTCAACATGGGTTTAGAAGAGGTAGGAACACAATCTCAGCTCTAACTAATTTTGGAGATTACATTAATGAAAGTTTAGATTCTGGGAAACAGCTGATTGCACTTTTTATTGACTATAAAAAGGCTTTTGATACTTTGGATCATAGCATACTCCTACAGGCGATGGATGAATGTGGAATACGAGGGCCGATGAATGACTGGTTTAGAAACTATTTATCAAATAGAAAGATAAGAACCGATGTCGCAGGAATAACTGGTGTGGATGCAGAAGTGAACTTGGGGTTGCCGACTGGCTCAGTGTTTGGGCCTGTAGGGTATATTATGCATGTCAACAGTGTGTCAAATGTAGTAAATAATTGTCAGGTGTATATGTATGCAGATGATATGTGCCTTATTTATGCTTCTAAAGATATATCAGAGGTACAAAGATGTGTCCAACAAGATTTTGTAAACATTACCAAGTGGGCTCATGACAATGGCATTATTTTAAACTTTTCAAAAACAAAATGTATGTATATCCACTCACCTTACAATCAAAATGCTAAAAATGTAAGTAAGGAATATCTTGCCATTGTAGGACACACATATGACTGTTTGCATGCAAATTTTGTTAATTGCAAATGTAATTTATTAGAGTATGTTAATAGTTATAAATACTTGGGCTTACACATAGATAAACACTTTAATTGGAAATTACATGTATCTGACATTTGTGCTAAGTTAAGATCTATATTAGGAAAATTTTATCAGTTAAAAAGAGTTTTAAATAAGGACACCTTAAAAGTTGTTTACTATGCACTTGCAGATTCCCTCATAAATTATGGACTTATTGTGTATGGCCGAACATTTATAACTTATTTGAATGATGTTAAAAATCTACAAACCCGATTATTAAAATATTTAGTGAGTAACAAGGTGAAAAAAAGGTGTAACAAAGAATATGAAAAGTTATTTCCAATTTGTAAAATCTTACCTGTAGAAAAGAAAGTTCAGTATCTGATAGGATTAGAATACTATTATAGTGATCAACATAAAAATATGGTTACAAATAAATATAATACAAGAAGGGTTAGAGAGGGAAAGCTAATTAAACCTAAGGCTATAAATTACTATGGACAACGGACAACTAAGTTCCTTGTACCAAAAATATTTAATAGCATAGATATGTTAAGAGAGAACAATAAAGTTAGTATCAGTAAACTTAAGAAGGGACTTAAAGAGTTGTTGCTTGATGATAAAAAAACCTAGCTCAATTGCAGTAATTTTTTCTGTGAGTTCTCTTTTAAAATGATCTCATATAGATTACTAAGTTATAAAAGCAAACAATATTTTATGTTTGTTCTATGTGTAATATAAAGTATATAAATGTTAAAATTTTTACGTAAAGAGGATAGGTAGGTTATTTTTAAACATAAAGAGCGTATCTCGCCTATAAACAAATGTGTTTGGCGAGAAAAACCATCAAAGTTTGTAAATGTAACTTAC
Source organism: Pseudoips prasinana (assembly GCA_951640165.1). NCBI lineage: Eukaryota > Metazoa > Arthropoda > Insecta > Lepidoptera > Nolidae > Pseudoips > Pseudoips prasinana. Next base: position 37,638,058 of record OX621243.1, on the reverse strand, counting down.
CATTAAATAAATAAAAAAAAAAAAAAAAAAAAAAAAAAAAAAGTATAAAGTAAAAAATTCACCGGCACAAACTGCTTGTTTCGAATAGATTTGTTGCCAGGCTGATTTCAATGGTTCTCAGCGCCCTTTACTTTATTTATAACACTGTGGTAGCGATTGTCACATTGCTTGCAATATAATTAGTAAGATATCCATACCCTACAGTTTTACGTGGATTTAGAAAAAGTATCCGTTATGATTGAGTCCAATTCTTCAACAACATCGTACGAGTAGTTATTATAATTATTACGGGCAGCATTTATAATTGTGATCCACCTTGACTTTGAAATTTAAAAGCAAAAGAGGGATTCAATACTTAGTTTTTTATGTACATTTCGAAATTCGACAAAATGATTCGCAAATCATCGTATTTGTTTACTTGTATGTCCATGAGATAATACGTTCAATACTACACCGGATAAAGGCAAGCAAATGCTCCAGCCATCATGTAAAATAAAATTAAACCACCTACCAACCCGCACGTATAGTATGTTTTTACTAGTTATACTTTAAATGTAATACCCTAAAACTAAATTTAACCCCAAATATGTCCAAATACATCTCAATATTAAAAAATATCAAATTCACAATTTTTTATTTGCAAAACATAGTTTATATCTCTTAAAAATCTTAGTGTAAATCATTTATTTTATCTACATCATAAAGTTCACTGCACACGAAAAGTTCAATAGTAAATTCTTTTGATAAAATCTGCATAAATCGTCATTTTATATTTCGTTTAATACATATACAAACAGGCTGTCAAAGTTAAAAAAATGAAATAAACAAATTTTCCATAGAGTTTCAGCAGCCTAAAACATAAAGGCTTGTCTAGAATGTGAACTATAAAAAGTTAACCATATTGGCTACTCAACCATCTTATTAATATAGGTAGCAGTTGACTTTACCTCTTTCTAGTTTTGTTTGTATTATTGAAATACTCCATTTTATTTATTTATTTTTATAAAAACATCATCAACTTAACACAAAACATTTAAAAATGATGAGTTATTGAGATTGAGACAAAGTGTTAAATTTCTACAGAGTGATACTACCTTCGTAAATCAAATAGTCTCTCAATATACTAAACTAAACACAAGTAAAGAAACAATATCATAATAATAATAAGTACACTTTATTGCGTTATATAGTATACAGTTCAGTAAAATAACAGTAATGTTAATGCAAAGGCGGCCTTATCGCTAAAAGCGATATCTCTTCCAGGCAACCATTAAGTTGGATGAACCAAAATTTAAATGTTTATTAAAAGGGGTATAAGATAGTGTACAGAATAAAAAGGAAATTAACTAACCTACAAAATTACGTAATGAATACGTATAAACTAAATGCACATACACAAAGTATATATAAGTCGATAATATTAATACATAAACAAATTTACATATGTATAAATAAACATAGAAATATAGAAACGAACTAAATGCAGCAATTATATTATTAATTACTGAGTTTAAGATAAAACTCTTTCACCTTATTTCTAAAACTGTAAAGAGACTGCGCTGATCTAATGTGTACAGGTAGAGCATTCCATAGACGGGCAGCTTGGATAGTAAAAGATTTATCCGTTAAAGTTGTTGTATGGGACGGTATTTTTAGTCGCAGATTTTCTGATGAACGCAGAGACCGCGAGTGTGCTATGTGAAGGAACTTAAAATGGTCTCTAAGGTAGAAAGGAGTAGATATATTAAAACTATACAACTAATGCAACTAAATCTTAACCTAAGAATAAACATTTAGGTTCGAATACAAGTAAAATGGAGGATCAAACATAGAAAAAACATCACATCAGCCGAAAGACGCCCACAGCTGGACAAAGGCATTCCCAAAGATCTCCAATTGCTGGTCTAGCGCAAAAAAAAACATAAAATCTTAAACTATAAGTAATTTATTTTTGAAATAATATTTATTACTAGCTGTGCCCGCGACTTCGTTCGCGTGTTAATTAGTTTATTTTGTTTTTTTTGTTTTTTCTAAAATAAATGTTTTTTTCTAAAATAAAAGTAGCCTAAGTTACTCCTTATTACATCAGCTACCTGCTAATAAAAGTCCCTTCAAAATCGGTCCAGCCATTTCGGAGATTAGCCGGAACAAACAGACAGACAGACAGACAAAAATTGTAAAAAAAAATATTTTGGTGTAGGTACCGTATATATATTCATATTTATGTAGAAAAAAACGGTTATTTCACTATTACGAACAGACACTCCAATTTTATTTATTTGTATAGATTTGCCCATTATAAGTTTCAGATGTTAAATTCCATCATCATCAGAGAGAGGAAGAGAGACTTTATTTTTTAACTCTACCCACACGATCGACCCACATTGTTTTCATGTCCGTAAAGTTATAAAATAAAATCCCACAATCCCTAACAGAACTATATAAACAGAAGTAAAAAAATGGCTAGTAGATATATGATTCAACCAAAGGATATTTAAAATTAATGTTTTATATTAATATTGAATTAAATTATTGTTATAATAATTTAATTCATTTTATTATAATTGATTATTATTATAATCCATTATAATTTTTTATGATAGTGTTATCAATAAACTTTATGTCGCTATACTTACATACATTTTTAGACCTCTAATATAACAACCATGTTAGGGCAAATACATTAGCAATTCTGTACAATATTTTAGTACTGAGTGATGGAAAACTGATAAATACGTTCCTATTTTATTGATGATGAACCCCCATTACTAGCCTCTGCAGGGCAAAGACCTCCTCTCAGAATAAGAGAGTATAGACGAGCGCTCGATATGGGTGCGAGAAAGCAGAAGCTTACTGTCACCCATGTTTCGTTCCATGTACAGACGCTAGCACACCCAGCTACCCCAATCTGTCAAATTTCTTTTATAGATTTTCAACTTTATCGCATAAGCATAAGCAATTGGGTAAATTTGACAGATTGGGGTAGCTTGATGTACTGGCGTCTGTACCTTGTCCCACGAAATTAAACGCGACCGTGTTTACGTTGCTATTTCGTGTAATCATTTTTAAATAGAATGACATTATTAGTCTTATGAGTGTAGTCACTTGTCACGTTTCATTGTGCACGAGACTTTATAATAAAACACACCGTCTGTTTTTGACACCATAGCCAATAAATCGTCCAAGAAATATAACTTTCAGATATCAGCCTTATATTTCTAGTTAAATTTTGACTAAAATTTCTCTGGTATCACAAGATTTGCACTTGAATGGTTGGGAATTTGCATTCAAATATTTTTATCCAGTATATATCTTGGTGCACAAACATTTATTTTTTTAAAGATGCTCTGTAAAATACATAGAATTTATAAAATTTATCTTTGTGTCTAACGAGACGAATTTTTATGGTTAGTAATTTTGTAGCGTAACTAATCTTAATTGTTTGAGCGGAGTGCATTAACGTTAGGATGTAATTTATCCAGCAGTGAATACCTTTCGGCTGATTATGATGACACAAAAAATACGTAAACGTCAAATCACTGCAAATAAAGTCTGCATGTCAGTCGAATGACGTCCTCTGCTAGACAAAGTCCTCCCCAAAATTTTCTACAATGGATTCCATAACTTGGAGGGTTATGCTATAATCACCACGCTTCGCAGACGGATGACGATCGCAGTATTATGGTCAGAGTACACAGAAAGGCGCTGCTGCCCGTTCTCTGGGAGATATTTCCTCGAGGCTACTTCTACGCCGCCCTACAGGATGAAATGGAATATTTATATTTATTGCCGTCAGCCATGCAGCAAAAATATTACAGTTATATTATATTCACACACGACCATCTGATCCCAAACTCAGCAGAGCTTTTATTATGTAAATCAGTAAACTGATATACTACATATACTACTTTTGTATTATATAGTTTTTTTTTTATAGAAATGACCCGCACTATCCCTTGTGCGGGCGCGACACAGGGATCACCGTAGCCTAGTTGGTAGTGCTCCTGCCTACGAAGCTGGTGGTCCTGGGTTCAAATCTCGGTAAGTGCAAATATTTGTCTGATGAGCACGAATATTTGTTTCTGAGTCATGGATGTTTTCTATGTATATAAGTATTTATATATCTATATAAGTATGTATATCGTCGCCTGGTACCCATAGTACAAGCTTTGCTTAGTTTGGGGCTAGGATGATCTGTGTGACATTGTCCCTAGATATTATTATTAGAATCACGTCCAATCCCTGTGTCGCGCGGTACTTTACAAACACAAACTATATCCAGTCTCTGAAACACTATTTATGGGTCACACAAAAAGTTGTCCGGCGCGGGACTCGAACCCGCGACACGAAACGGCGAGGCGGCTGTTTTAGCCGCTGCGCCACACGTGCTGTCAAAAATTACACCCAGACTTAGGACAAACAGACATGTTAATACACACAAATATCTATACTGGGTGGCAATCGAACCCACGACTTTCTCGAAAGGCAAGTATCTAAAGTATCTATCCAACCACGCCAACCGACCTGTTTATTGGAGAGAAAGAAAGAAAGAAAAGTTCTCGCCATCACATTGTATCACTAGCGCGTGCTGTTAAATAAATGTTACCATTATATGGATTTAAATTACCATTGCATTTTGAACAAAGAAAATCGATGCACCTAATGACGAAAAGTCAATGCGAACAAAAATTAAACGGACCATTTATCATTAGCATACGGGAAACGATTTTAATGTTCTTATTCTTTTATTGGCTGTTGCTAAACTGTACGACCATATTTGTTTATTGAAGATAGAATGGAAATATTCAAAAATAACTGCATAAAGTTACACAAGAATTTATTTAAAAAAAAATTTGAATTAATGTTATTATTGATTACCCTGCCTGTTTGAAATCCCAAGCTCCAAAAGATAACGGCAAGAAGATTATGGTAATGGCTGATGGTTAGAAACAGCTAAATAAAAAAATATAAACTTGCATTTCATTAAATTTTGTAAACTATACTTACAAAATATTTTAAAAATTAGTGACAGTTGCGTGATTTTAATTTTACTAGTTTAACCCTAACCAATACAAGAACATTTAGAATACTTTTAACTTAACGTTTTAAGTATTTAGTTACTAACTAATGTTATAAGTCGTTTAATATTAGAATACAATTTTTAAAAATATTACAAAGAATATTAAGCTCAAAACCCGCTTAATAGATAATTAAGAAAATCGTTAAGTTGTACAAGTCTTCCTTTGGAGGGTTGCCAGCAAACAAATTAGAGTCATTAACTGAATGATAAATAAAATAACTGTAACACATTAATATATCTATAGAAATATTATCGCTTTATATCTATGGAATCTAACATGTTTGTATAAAATGCCGTGTGGCATAAAATCTCTTATATAGTATAATGCTTGCTTATCGTATGGGTAGTGGTAACCCTAGTTTCAGAGTTGCTCAAGCCTACCATGGCATGGCTTAACGACTGCTGTCTAATGACTACTACCGGGACCGACAGCTTAACGCGCCCTCCGAAGCACGGAGATGCTCAGAAATTAAACCACTTTGGTGGTCACCCATCTATGGACTGACCGCAAGCCTAGTTGCTTAACCTCACTGATCGCTTACGGACCGGTAAGAGCATCTAACTATGAGTATAATGTATATTAGACATACACATGTGTAATGACATGACATAACGTGGGTGTGATAATGAATCTACCGAAGTGCTGAATAAAACATGGTTATTTTATTTCAGTATTATTTCTACTCTAACTATGAAATCTTATCAAAGGGCAATTGTGTTAGATATATTTTTTCAGATACCCTATACGTGTAGAATTGTATTGCTTTAACATCGCATCGAGACCCGTTTATTTGCATGCTTTTATTTTTGTGGCTGCCTCGCCTCGGTTTAGTGCCTCGAAACATTTTGGTGTCCGCTAGTGAGCTGTGTTTGATCAAGGATTTTTTTGTAATTACAATTTTAGTGTTGTGAAGTGGTCTGCAGGTATATAGACAATGATGTACAGAGGCCAGCACATCCAGCTACCCGAGTCTGTCAAATTTATTTTATAGATTTTCAATTTTATCACAAAAGCATAAGGTTCATTTTCTATTGGGAATTTGACAGATTGGGGTAGCTTGATGTGCTGCCGTCTGTACATATTATCACAGTTATGCTTATACTATTAAAAAAATGATATTGAAAGAAATTACCCTGAATTAACTCACTCACACACACAGTAACGCGAAAATGCACACATCACTCACTCACATGTTGCCAACCCTTTCCTCTTCGTTGACTATCTTATGACCTAACACTCAGGCTATAAGATTAATGCAAAAATACTATCACCTGCATCGTATTTTCTAACTAAGTATTACTTGTCCAGTCGAGCTTCGTATATTGCAATTAACTATTTTACACTATCTAACTTAAATCTTGGTATCATTTAGCGCTACTCCTCTGGGTAGCGATGCCCCTGCACGTGTAGAGTTCCAAAGTTAACTTACGGACGTGGTAGCATTAAACCTTCACAAGGCTTTCATTCTAGTCGCTTTTTACATGGAGACAAGAAAGGAGTTTTAAAAAAGTTTGAACCTTATCTTCTATAGATACTTTACAGAGCGCCTACCCCGGATTGGTAGATGGTTCTGGTATGAGACTCGACGACGACGACGATTATATTTATGATTTCCCATTTTTGAGTTTAGATAACCTGTTACATAAAACCATTTTAACGAATTCAAAGTCTCCTGTATAAGGAAGCTGCAACTAAAATATAAATGATGAAACTTCTTTGAAAATGTGGAAATTTCTTACGGAAAACTTTAGAAACATGAGGTCATGTAATGCCCTCTACTTGGCGTGGAGTTTGTAACGTTTAAGTTAGGTTTATATTATTTTTAACATGGCTTTTACACTCAAACCACAAAGTTAATAATTATGAAGTGCACCGCCCTCCCGCCCTCAAAAAATATGCACATGCAAGAAAGTCAGAAATAAGCAAATCGCATACAGGGAAGCATGTAGATGCTCATATATTAGAGCATTTTAACAGTTATCCATCAACGGACTGACCGCGTAATAAGTAAACCACTTTATTAAAACTGCGAAAATTCTTAACAGATCCTGGAACATTATGCGGCCATCTGATTCCAACTAGGTCGAGCTTTTACTATGTAAATCAGATAACTGATATATATACATATAGGTACTACTTTTCTTTTGTAAATACGTACTTATATACATAACTAGCTGTGCCCCGCGGTGTTACTCGCGTTAAATTTTATAAATTTTCTTTGCTATAAACCTCACGGGGCCCGAGACCTTTGAAACGAATGCAAAACCGTGGAAATCGGTTCGTGCGTTCTGGGGTTATAGCGTCAGGAAGGAAAACCCGACTTATTTTTATATAGTATTACACCTAGAAATAGGACAAACAGACATGTTCATGCACACAAATATTTGTCCTGGGTGGGAATCGACCCTACGACCACCACCGTGAAAGGTAAGAAACCACGCCAACCGGCCCATCCATTTTCCGTATTCTTTCATTATACTCATAATATATTACTTTCTAACGTAAATATTTCTACTTCGAAACTAATAGAGTTCATAAGAACAACGAAGTGAGATGTTTAATAATTTCTCAGTTTCTTGTAAGTTAAACTACTTTGAGTGTAGCATGTTGTACTTTATCGAAGCGTTATTTTAGTTCATCACTTTTGGAACGAAATTCCTTATCGCGCGTTGTGAAAGGGGGCTAGACGGAAAAAAATCTTACGAAAAGTTGTCACGACACTTTTTGCAGCTGTGCGGCGTGCGCATGTTTCCCTGTCTGTCTGTCTGTCTCTCTCTCTCTCTCTCTTATAGAAAGCAAGCCAGATATTTTCATTTCTATTTCGCATTAAACAGTGTGGTGTCGCGACGATTATTTTTGTTGAGTGTATACAGGTTTTTTGTACATAATAAATAATAAGAAATAACTTCGTTCCATCCGGGTGTCCCTTGACACCTCTCAAGTTTTTTTAATTTAATTTGGTTGGTTGGTGGAATACATTCTTACATACATAGACTCACGCCTGTTTCCCAGAGGGGACGGCCGAAACAACGGATATCGACTGCCTCGTAGGTCTAGCGGTAGCGTGTTCAACCGAAGAAACTGTGGTCCTGGGTTCAAATCCCGAGTCGAGCCCAAAAAATGATTTTGGGATTTTTCCGTAAAATAAATTACTCAGTATCAGCCCGAAGTCTGGAAGTTAGTGGTATTACACCCCCGTGCTTCGGAGTGCACGTAAAGCCGTCGGTCCCGTACCTGACCTCTTTCCGGTCATGTCGCTAGTCGTCCCATCGGATCATGAGAGTGATGGAATAGAAAGTGCCCCTGTGTTTGCGCACACACTTGTGCACTATAATATGACCTGCGCAAATGGCTAATCTCCATTGAGAATGGCCGCCGTGGCCGAAATTCGGCCGGGAAGACATAAAAAAAAATGTGACCCTGACTGCTAAACCAGAGGTCGGGGTTTCCGTATAGTCCCAGTCGCCCCCACATGGATTGCCACCAGGTGGCAATTGGGAGAAAAAAATCCCAGTTGCCACCGGGGGCGTATAGTCCCAGTCGCCCCCACATGGATTGCCACCAGGTGGCAATTGGGAGAAAAAAATCCCAGTTGCCACCGGGTGGCGACTGGGACCTTATTGCCCCCACTTCAAATCGCTGTATATTGCGGCGTGGATCGCCAAACCCCCTCATCGCTATATTTCTTACGGCCGCGATGACGGGGTTGGCGGTCACATTTCCAATGTGGTTTTATTAGTAGATATTTGTGATATTTTTAGGGACATACAAACTAGATTTTCTTTATTGTAGTTGCTTTTAATCACTTATATATAGCTAGTCATCATCAGTCACAGATAATCAAATTACATATTTACAATAACTATGTTTTATCAATCAAATTACTTAAACGTAAAAATTACCTCATAATCATAAAAACTTGGTGTAAATTTGTATCACAGATAATCAAAATATTTACAATAATCATGTTTTACAAAAAACAATCGTTACCTTCGTTTCCCCCTCATCGCTATATTTCTTACGGCCGCGATGACGGGGTTGGCGGTCACATTTCCAATGTGGTTTTATTAGTAGATATTTGTGATATTTTTAGGGACATACAAACAAGATTAAAAGAAAACCACAAAATATTATCAATAAAACCACACCAATACAAACAATGCACACAATAAACTACCCGACGGATTAAGTCATAAAACACGTGTATTGTTTGAAGCACTCCAAAACCGACTCAGCGATAAGGAGTACACAAATCACAATAGATGTGTCATTCCCTTCCCCTACCCTTTACCGGCTTTTGCATCTATGACATTGAAATGCAATTTAGTCTATCTATAATCATGTCAGAGCAAAGTGCGTCTTGCAGCTCCGGACAAAGTATAATATATATAAAAAGACGACATGGGACAATTATTCTTCGTGCAGGACATCAATATAATTTGAAAAGAAAAAACAAAAGTGACGTAGAAACGTGGGAGTGCACCCAAAGGAAAAAAAAATGCAAGGGATTTATAAAGATAAAAGTAAGTCACTAACGCCTATGATTTATCACTTAAGAGCGTGCAGCCGCATGATTCTTATTTTTGAGTAATTATATTCACAGGCAATAATATATATGCACGTTCCTAAGAACTTTTCAATTCTACCTTCCAGCCGCGGCTGTTATTTATAAACTTCTGTTGTATAAGTATGTAGATGCGTGTGTGCGTTTCCAGCTTATTATAATCTTGCAGAACATCTATCTTATTATATAAAAAATACTCTATTGAAAAACAATTGTAACACTTACTAGCAACAATTTATGTAATCATTTAATTAAAAAAAATAATATAATGCCTTGTTCTTGTTTTTAGGATAACAACATTGTACACGAATTCAATCATACATGTGCAGCCGATTTTAAGAAAAATGAAAACGAAGAGCGCCTTTATCAAGTCAAGCAAGCGCTGATAAATAAAAAGTTTCCTGCTGTTCCTCAAACATTTAATTCACTGATTGCTTCGTGCGAAAACACAGAAGAAACTTTATGTGATTTACCAAAATATTCTAGTGTGAAATCCTCTTTGTATAGATTTCGCAATAAAGTTGCTGGTGTAGATAGACTACAGTGTAAAGAAGTTGATCAAGTACAAATTCCATTAGACTATCAAGATTTTGTTTTGGCAGATTATTCTGAAAATGGAGTAAGAGTTATAGTTTTTTGTTCTGAAAGAGCTAAATTGACGTTGACTGAAATTGTTGACTATTATAGCGATGGCACCTTTAAGTCTTGCCCAATACCCTTCATACAGCTATATACAATCCACGGGGATTTAGGAAGCACAGTGAACAGTACCAACATAGTGCCACTCGTTTATGCTCTTATGAGTAGTAGAACAGAACAATCGTACTTCATATTGTTTTCATTAATAAAATCCCAAATACCCGAATGGAATCCAAGAACGTATAAAACTGATTACGAAAAGGCAGCGATGAACGCCATTCGATCTGTTTTTCCAACTGTAATAGTAAGGGGTTGCTATTACCATTACAATAAAGCAATTTGGGGAAAAGGCAAAGAACTGGGTATCACAAAATCCCATAATTCAATTAAAATACGAGAAGTAGCACTCAGCGCTGTGCTTCCTTTATTGCCCGCAACTGAAATTATGAAAGGCTGGACATACATCACGCGCAAACCTTGTGAAGATGAGAATATGAAAAAATTCCGTACCTACATGGAAAAACAGTGGCTAAGAGAAGGATTTATGGATGTTTGGTGTGTATACGGGCAACAGCACCGAACTACAAATTATCTAGAAGGCTGGCATAACAAATTAAACCACGAAGTCGGCACGAAGCACCCCAACCTCATGTGTTTACTACATGTCTTGCGAAATGATTCTTCGTATTCCAGTATTTGTACTAGCAGAGTAAAACAGAAAAATCCATTAAAACAAAGAAAAGCGAAACAAATATTTAGAGATCAATTTATACAAGAAATTCAGCTAGAGTTGGTGCAAGGCGATATGACAGTGGGACATTTTCTCGAAACGATAAGACACTAAAAATATTTTACGATTTCCATTTAACGTTTCGGTACAAGATTTTAAGAATGTACCTATGTTCATTGTTATAAAGTGATTACCTATTCACTATTGTTATAAGTTGATTATTATATCTTTTATTTCATATTTAGACATATTATTTACATTTTTAAATATTTTTATAAAAACAAAAGTTGATTATTGTTAATATTTTGTTCTGTGATTTTCTTGCAATAAGACTGTTATTTTTAAGTTTTTTTTACTATTATATGTTTAAGCTTTTTTTATACTTACAAAAATTTAAGAAACGAAGGTAACGATTGTTTTTTGTAAAACATGATTATTGTAAATATTTTGATTATCTGTGATACAAATTTACACCAAGTTTTTATGATTATGAGGTAATTTTTACGTTTAAGTAATTTGATTGATAAAACATAGTTATTGTAAATATGTAATTTGATTATCTGTGACTGATGATGACTAGCTATATATAAGTGATTAAAAGCAACTACAATAAAGAAAATCTAGTTTGTATGTCCCTAAAAATATCACAAATATCTACTAATAAAACCACATTGGAAATGTGACCGCCAACCCCGTCATCGCGGCCGTAAGAAATATAGCGATGAGGGGGTTTGGCGATCCACGCCGCAATATACAGCGATTTGAAGTGGGGGCAATAAGGTCCCAGTCGCCACCCGGTGGCAACTGGGATTTTTTTCTCCCAATTGCCACCTGGTGGCAATCCATGTGGGGGCGACTGGGACTATACGCCCCCGGTGGCAACTGGGATTTTTTTCTCCCAATTGCCACCTGGTGGCAATCCATGTGGGGGCGACTGGGACTATACGGGATCCATTCGATTACGGATTTTTAAGGCTGTTTGGATCAGTTTGTGGACTGTAGATTTTGGTTACAAAATTGAAAGAATAGTAGTTGCTGCATCACCGATTAATTTTATTCCACGTGTGCTCACCGTTACAGAGATCTCAAGAAGATTAGATGGAGAGAGAATGAATTAAATTTACATTGACTCGGAGCTATTGCCTATCAATGTTGCAAATATAAATACATAGTTTAAATTATAATTTAAATACTTTGGTTGGTGTTACCAACAGGTGCTACTAGCCAGTCTCATATTTGCCCAGTAGCCCTTTAATTAGCATTTAACAACATCTTCGTATCCATATCAATTTTGTACGGCAGACCTATATAAATCTAGTTAGTTTGGTTATCATATCAAAACCAGATTGAGCATAGTCGCCAAAATTGGAACGGAGAAATGCAGTATTTTAACAATGCTATTTCCAGGGATAGTTTATTAGGCCATACTTATCATCGACAAAATGTAAAACAGCGGCCAAGTGCGAGCCGGACTGGCCCATGAAGGGTTCCGTAGCAGAAAGTAACAATATAAAAGATCTTGTAGTATTTGATTGAATGAAAGGGAAATTGAGGTTTATGATTATTGACGTTTTAAAAAAACTGCTAACTAGATCTCGTTCAAACCAATTTTCGGTGGAAGTTTGCAAAGTAATCATCATATTGTTATTTAGTTTTATCACTGTCTTATTTTAGAAGTTAGAAGGAGGGGGGGGGGACACATTTTACCACTTTGGAAGTGTTTCTCGCGCAAACTATTCAGGTTAGAAAAAAATTATATTAGGAACCTCAATATCATTTTTGAAGACCTATCCATAGATACCCCACATTTATGGGTTTGATGAAAAACAATTGAGATTCAGTTCTAAATCTTAATGCGGTTCACAGAATACATCTACTTACCAAGTTTCAACAGTATAGTCCTTATAGTTTCGGAAAAAAAGTGGCTGTGAGATACGGACGGACAGACAGACAGACATGACGAATTTGTAAGGGTTCCGTTTTTTTACGGAACCCTAAAAGGACTTTTTTGTGTTCCTAATAAAACTATATGCCCTATAATGTTTTATTTGCAACACGCGATAACATAAGGCTATTTTTATGTGTATAGGCTTATTATTAACTAATGAACCGTTTCGGCTTCGCTTGGGTAGTTAGATAGAAATCTGCCTATAAAAGTAATTCTTTGGTGACGGATAATTCCTTGTGTTCCAATAATATAGATAAATAAATAAAATCACAGAAGAAATAATCAGAGGGTTGAGATAACATGAAATAAGAAAACAGTAAAAATAGACACACTTTTAAAATTATATATTAATTACAGTAAAGTTTTTATTCTTATAGAAAAAGAAATTTCTTTGTCTCTAAATCATTCCTACGATTGGTTTGAATATATAATTTTATTTCGATGTTAAATAAAATCAAAGCAATAATACTCCCAGTCTTCTTCTAATGCCTGTGTAATACGCAGTACTTTTCCACCGATAAATCATACTTGACACTACGATATGAGAATCTATTTGGCTGTAACAGATAGCTGAAATAAAATCACGTACAAAGAATTTATAGTGTGTATGTGAGGGTCCTTACTTCGGACCTGTGTTGCCATAATATGACTTTCCCAGTATCTTGTATACTTTTTTCGACTGAGCAAGGAAAAAATATAAATAAACATAATTGTGGAGGTTTCTGGATTAAAATATATTATTATATAATAACTGGGGACAATGTCACACAGATCATCCTAGCCCCAAACTAAGCAAAGCTTGTACTATGGGTACCAGGCGACGATATACATACTTATATAGATAGATAAATACTTATATACATAGAAAACATCCATGACTCAGAAACAAATATTCGTGCTCATCACACTCATACAAATATTTGCACTTACCGGGATTCGAACCCAGGACCACCAGCTTCGTAGGCAGGAGCACTACCAACTAGGCTATGGTGACCGTCATATAGCTTGCAGACCGATCGCGACGGCCGCTGCGGCAGAAAGGTAGCGACCACGAAATGGACGACGCAAAATGGGCTCCTAAAAGATGAACTGATGATCTCGTAAGAGTCGTTGAAAGCCACTGCTATCAAAGCCAATAAGAAGCCAAACTTTGGGCCTTGATACACCAGTTGACGTCTTTCGGCTGATATAATTAATAAATAAAATAAAATAAAAAAATAAAATAAAAATGGTTTTTATTCACGTAGACTTCAAAAAAGCGCTTGTAAATAGTCAGAACATGTTTGTAGTAATACAGTTATTATTTCTAGTTGCATATTACAGATATTTAGGTACACGGAATGTTAAAACATTTATACAATTTATTTTATAATAGTAGTGATATTTAGCTAGCTTGTATTAAGTTATTGTCAAGGAGATTATGTTTAGGTTTAATGATTGAAATTTATATTTTACTACATATTGTCTGAATGTTTCTGTCTATATTAAGTAATGAATTCAGTATTATTATTATAACGGACCTTGTGTTTAAAACGAATAATTATAAATATGATTCTACATTCTACCTTAAATTCTACCCACAAATTCATCAATTTTTTTGCGATAAAGTAACAAGTTTAGTAGTATAAGCTTTCACATATACAAAACTAATAAGATTACTTCTATTTATCTGGTCGGAAGTATACTGGGTACTTATAAGTATGCTGAGTTTGTTTCGCTGGGTCTTCTCAGTTGGGGCGCATTGGATCCGGTGGTAGCATTAAAGCGCGACCGTCGTTTTAAACACAAGGTCCGTTATAATAGTAATACTGAATTCATACCTTAATAAAGACAGAACCATTCAGACAATATGTAGTAAAATATAAATTTCAATACATAATATTAAAAACTTCAACTAAATATAATCTCCTTGACAATAACTTAATACAAGCTAGCTAAATATCACTACCATTATAAAATAAATTGTATAAATGTTTTAACATTCCGTGTACCTAAATATCTGTAATAAGTAACTAGAAATAATAACTGTATTAATACAAACATGTTCTGACTATTTACAAGCGCTTTTTTAAAGTCTAAGTGAATAAAAACCTATTTTATTTTATTTTTCTTTATTTAGATTGATTAAGGCTTGTGCCAGAGCAAACTAATCCGCCCGTTAGTCAACTTATATCACTTATATGACAGTGGTAGGGCTTAAAAACCTACATGTATCGTTAAAAAAAATATTATTTTACTTACATGGAACAGCACCACCCGCCCGCACTAGGAAAATAAATTCGGGGGTCTTTACACCCAGATTTCGAACAACTACTTATGGGTCATAAAAATAGTTGCCCTATACGGGAATCAAACCCGGGACACGAACTGGCGAGGCGACTAGTTTGCTTAGTTTATTAAGATAATGGAATTCCTCGTTTTCAACGCACGTGTTTGCCAATGCCATGAAAGAATTGATATTCTGGACGTTGTTTTTAAAGATAGAAGCAAGAATTTCTGATTGTAATTCTATTGTAAGGCGCTGCTATTGGTTTCTTCTTACTATTTGGAGAGGTGTTCTTAGTTAAACAAGATATTCCAGACTGAACATTAAATCATTTTATTAACTCCAATATATATACAAATTATAGTCGCAAACATATCTTATCAAAATACTAAACATTTATTACACAGCCAATCAGAGGCAGCGCTGCGATGTTAATACATAACGCAAGTACCACGCTTCATATAAATATTGACGCCTCTCACAAATCGTGTCTCAGTGCCAGATAGCTGTCGCCGCGCGCGCACGTATGTTCCTCAAGCCATCAAGTGAAAGGTGCGCGGCGCACGATGTTGTGTGTCTTAGACGCGCCAGTATTTCGTCGCACGTGGTGCGAGGTGGATGTCCCCATAGTACCCCCCGTTAAGAAAACCGTACATTCCTAGTAGGTTTTACGATCCTCCCGGAACGGGTTACGTATGGGGTTTCTTCAGGTACTTCTTCGGAGCTGGATGGCATGATGTGGGCAGGCTTCATACGGTCTAGGGACACTATTGAATCCCGTTTAGGTAGCCGTATCTTGAAGTACTTTTCATGCTTCTCAATAACTTGATACGGTCCCTCGTATGGCGGAGTTAGCGGTTTGCGCACACAGTCGACGCGCACAAACACATGCGTACAGGTAGCCAGCTGTTCCGGAACGTAGGTAATCCGTTGATGCGTCATCGATGCACCTGTTTGTTTGTCGTCCATTGCAGCCATCATCGTCTGAGTTAGATAACGAAAGAATGTTGGGTCTTGTTTATCCGATATGTTTGTAGGTATAAAAAGATCTCCAGGTACGCGTAGTGAAGCGCCGTACGTCATTGTGGCGGGGCTATGATTCATTTGTTTATGAACAGATGTGCGTAATCCTAACAGGACCGTGGGAATTTCATGTGTCCAGTTATTATATTTGCCTCTTGCAATTATAGCTGTTTTTAGTGTGCGGTGCCATCTTTCAACTATGCCATTGCTGATTGGGTGGTAGGCCGTGGTTCTGAATCTTGATATTCCAAGTTTTGCCATGAGTTTTTGAAACAATGAAGATTCGAATTGCCGTCCTTGGTCCGTGGTTATTCTAACAGGGCAACCAAATCGGGATATCCATCCGTCGTAGAAAGCTCGTGCGATGGTTTCTGCGCTTATCTCTGCTACAGGAATTGCTTCCGGCCATCTCGTCTGTCTATCTATCATCGTGACGAGGTATCGGTAACCTTCTGATGGCGTCAACGGTCCAACAATGTCGATGTGGACGTGCTCGAATCTTTTCGACTCAGGGAATTCTCCTAGTGGCGTGCTCGTGTGTCGATGTATTTTAGCACGTTGGCACGAAGTACAACATCGTGTCCATGTTGATACATCTTTGTTCATGTTTGGCCAGAATTATTTTTCAGCAATCATCTTTCTTGTTGCGCGGATACCAGGATGACTCAGGTCGTGTAGTGCTTTGTAGGCAGTCTCACGATAAGATTGTGGTAAGTAGGGACGTGGTGTTTTTGTAGAATTTTCACAAAAAATGTCCTTTTTTAGTCCAGGCAATGTCAGCTTGATGAACTTGAGGTTTGGTTTGAGCAGTAAATTTTTCAGATTTTCGTCTTGTCCTTGTTTTTCAGCTAGGTCGTTGAGATCTATCGCCGATGGACATTCGATTGCCGAAATTCGGGATAATGCATCAGCTACGACATTTTCTTGGCCGTGTATATATTTTATTTTGTTGCAAAATTGACTGATAAAATGTAGTTGTCTCTCTCGTTTCGGTGTATCATTTGAGCTTGCTGATTTCGTTAGAGCATGTGTTAATGGCTTGTGATCTGTATACACAACGACGTCGTTTCCCTCTATTAATCTCCTGAAGTGTTTTACAGACATATAGATCGCTAATAGTTCACGATCGTATACGCTGTATCTTGCTTGCGTGTCGCTGAGCTTCTTCGAGAAGAATGATAGTGGTCTCCATATGTTGTTTATCTTCTGCTGGAGTACCGATCCAATACTAAGGGTCGATGCATCAGTCATAATGCAGAGCAGGGCACCATGGACTGGATGTGTCAATAACGTGGCATTCGATATGCTTTGGCGGCAACGATCGAAAGCTTCTTCTGCAGCTTGTGTCCAGACTATAGGTGTCTTGTCATTTTTCTTTTTGTTATGAAGCAATTTATTTAATTCGATTTGAAGCTCGGCTTGCTTGGGTAGACAGTCGTGATAAAAGTTCAGCATTCCTAGGAATCGCCGTAGCTCTTGGATTGTTTTTGGTCTTGGGTAATTCAATATAGTCTTGATTCGCTCTTCTGTTGGTCGAATACCATCTTCCGTAACTTCATATCCGAGGAAGTTTAGCTTTTCTACTCCAAACAGGCATTTTTCTAAGTTGATTCCAATGCCGTAATCCGATAGACGTTTTAAATTAAGCCGTAGATGGTCTTCATGGTCGTTAGCGGTCTTTGAATAGATAAGAAGATCGTCGATATAAGAGTAGCAGCAGTAATCCAGACCTCTTAAGACTTCATGGATAAATCGTTGGAATGTTTGGGGTGAGTTCCGCAAACCGAATGGCATGGAAACACATTCTATCAAGCCAAAAGGTGTGGTGATTGCCGTCTTCTGTACGTCTTCTTCTGCCACAGGTATCCAGTAAAATGCTTTCTTCAGATCTATCTTTGAAAATATTTTCATTCCACTTAGTTGATATGTGAAGTCTTGTATACGTGGAATCGGGTATCGGTCAGGCAACGTAACCGAGTTTAAACGACGATAGTCACCGCAGACTCGTATTCCACCATCTTTTTTCTTCACAATGTGCATAGGGCTGGCCCAAGGGCTCTTCGATGGTCGACAAACTCCCATTTCCATCATAGCTTGAATTTCCGCCTTCGCTGCTTTGTACTTATCTGGCGGGAGCGGGCGGGGTCGGGCGAAGAGCGGGGGGCCGGTCGTCTCAATGTAGTGTTTCACTTTATGCTTAAATTGCATCGTCGGTGATATGGGCTTGAGAACATCGGCAAACTCCTGAAGAATCTGGCTGTATCTGTGACTTGGTTCGACGACATATAGCGTTGTTTCTTGTGTAGTGCGTATCGCCACGGTGTTGACTGATAACTCTGTTATACTGTCGACGAGTTTCTTGCGATGTAGGTCTACTAAAAGTCTATGGTGTCGCAGGAAGTCAGCGCCAAGTATCGACATTTTCACATCAGCCATGATGAATGTCCACTTGAAATTTCTTCGTAGTCCCAAATTTAGTAGAAGCGTTTTCTCTCCGTATGTTTTAATCGGTGTATTATTTGCTGCGAATAACTTGAATGGCGTCGATATCGGTGTTCGCTTATTCTTGACGGCTAGCACCGAAATATCTGCTCCAGTGTCCACTAAAAATCGTTCGTGAGTATTCTGTTCCGTAACACACAGGCGGTTATTTGTTCTCGCTACACCGACGTCCGCCACAGTCGATGCGGTCTTTAGTTTTCCGACTGCGATCTAGCACACGGTGGTTGACACTTCATCGCCTTGTCTCCAAAATGGTGGTGATAGAAACATTCCCATCCTGGGTCTTCTGGTCGCCTGCCGGTCCTTGATCTTGGCCGAGAGCGGGATCTTGATCTTGAGCGATAGCCATAACCTCGAGATCGTGAACGTCCATAGCTATTATTTTTCTCCATCCTTAGTGCAGCGATTTCGAGTGAAAGCTTTTCTATTTGTTGAGATAGAATTTGAAACTGCGCATCTTGCGTCATTGAACTCGTAGAAGGCGTAGGCGAGGTTTGTGTGACTTCAGCGACCGTAGTTTGCTCCATGTGTTCCATCATCTTATCAGCCATAGATGCCAAAGTGTTCAGTTGCGATTCGGTGTTGACTGATAATACAGCGCGGACTTGTGCAGGTAAGTGACTTGTCCATAAAATTTTCAGGGCGTCATCAGGCACTTTGTTTCCGGACAGGTCTCGCATTACACGAAGCAGCTGTGTAGGTTTTTGATCACCCAGTTCTAATCCACTTAATAATTTCTGGAATTGACGGGACTCGGATTCTTCATATACTGACATCAGTCGAGTCTTGAGCGCAGTATATTTTCCTGTGACCGGAGGTGCGCAGACTATGTCGCTAACTTGCTCGATGTCCGTTCTGTCCAACACAGCTAGCACCAAATAATATTTTTGATCGTCGCCGGTCTTATATGGTGCGACGACAGCTTCAAATTGAGCAAACCAAAGCTTCGGTTGAGTTCGCCAAAACGGTGGTATCTTGGATTGAAGCGAAATAGAAGAAATATCTCTTCCAGTTTCTTCGATTCTCGGTGCAAAAACCTGTTGATCTTCCATTTTAAATATTGATTTTCTTTCTTCGCGTATTCTAAGTCGGGTCACCACTGTTAGGCGCTGCTATTGGTTTCTTCTTACTATTTGGAGAGGTGTTCTTAGTTAATCAAGATATTCCAGACTGAACATTAAATCATTTTATTAACTCCAATATATATACAAATTATAGTCGCAAACATATCTTATCAAAATACTAAACATTTATTACACAGCCAATCAGAGGCAGCGCTGCGATGTTAATACATAACGCAAGTACCACGCTTCATATAAATATTGACGCCTCTCACAAATCGTGTCTCCTAAACTTCAGGGAGCACCTGCGGACCGTTCGCAATCGGGCCGCATTTGCTCTTGGTCGATTACACTGCCTCTTGAATGCACGCAGTAAAATGTCCCTTGTTAACAAGGTGAGAATTTACAAGACGTGCATTCGACCGATAATGACGTACGCCAGCCCGGTGTTCGCGTACGCCAGTCACAAATCCCTATACCGACTCCAAACGCTGCAGAATCGGTTTATGCGGCGCGCCGTGGGCGCACCATGGTACGTCCGCAATAAAAACCTACACGCCGATCTCCAACTGCCTACCATCAAGCAGTGGATGAAGCAAGCGTCTAAATCATACTTTGATTCGGCCACTCACCATCCAAACCATTTGGTGGTAAAGGCGGTCAAGTACACCCCATTCAAGGGCTTCTCGCGTAAGCACCGTCGTCCTAGGTCCGTCTTGGACGAACCGGACGACGAGATCACTACTTACCTAGCTCAGATTAAAACCATTAGAGACTCCCGTGACACTCCACACAGACCGATAATTCGTACTCGTCGGACGAGAGTACGACCGCGATCGCGCCGCGACCTCCAACGCCCTCCATGACCCTTAGTTTGCATATCGTACCGATAAAAAGCCCCCCTCAACGCGGACGGGGGGCCGCGTCATGTCATTAACGTAGAGCGAAAGTTGCACTAAACTCCCTAAAATGATGATCTCTGCCCTCTCCCCGCCAGTAATCGCCCAGAGTCGAGGTTCGAACCCCACAGGGGGTGCCCTCCGGCGCGGGTTACTTAATTTCTAGACGGCTCGAGCCCTCTGCTCGCCTCTATAGTCCGGTGAAGCAGTGAAAGCCTCCTAGGCTAACTGTAGCGTCATACAAAAAAAAAATCGTGTCTCAGTGCCAGATAGCTGTCGCCGCGCGCGCACGTATGTTCCTCAAGCCATCAAGTGAAAGGTGCGCGGCGCACGATGTTGTGTGTCTTAGACGCGCCAGTATTTCGTCGCACGTGGTGCGAGGTGGATGTCCCCATACTATATCGTAACTGACATTGTAACAATATTGAATTTATTAATTATATATTGATCTAATTATATTTCTATAACTTGAGCTTAATAATTGCACTTAATAAAATCAACTAATTCTATTTAACGAAATTAATGCAATATTTTAGTTAATAATACTGTCACTTAATTTATGAATATGAATGAATGAATTCATTTTGAAAAAAAGGACTCATTTTGTTATTAAAAACCTATGTTAGTAATTCTAAAACAAATATGTAGTAAACAGACCAATACATCGTATTTGCACAGGGAGCGACCCCTCACATGCGTACCCCTGCTATAAACTAATTACGGACTTTGACAACTTACAGCAGCGGCCCACATACAAGCAGTCTAGTCTACTGGCTATACATTTAAGAATAGTGTTGGGACTGTCCCGCACACGCCGTCCATGGATGCACATCTTTTTCGCATCGTTGCATAAAAACAACTTACACGGGCTTCAGCAAACATCCCTGATGCGCTGCAATGCCGGGGCAGCCCCACTAACACTCGGAACGCGTTATTGTATTGTACACGAAGGGCACTATTTATACACTACATTGTTTATTTAAGTGTACGAAACAATTTGTATGCCTTTATTTTGGTTGAATACAGCTTATAAATAAGTTTAATCTGTGCCGTCCTTTCTAGTATCTGTATTGAGCAAATCAAATTGAATTGAATTGATATCACATCAAAAATATAATTTTACTATTTTTCTAAAGATAAAATAATAAAACTCTTACAATGTTAAATAATTTTGTTTAGTTATTATCCTCAGCAAATCTGCCACAGAAAAGTTCCTGGAAAGTTTTTACTTCATATTATTATTATATTCTTACTCTGGCAACCCAAGTTGGGTCTGTATCAGCCAAATTAAGAGGCCCTATAAAAGGGTTTCTGACTATTCATGTAAGGGACAAAGCTGTTTTTTATGTGATATTGCTGATATTGTGAAGTACATTGTACGACGTATATGACCTCATATTTTAGATAGGAAACGGGTTTGTTTCCTATTAGTAAAAGGAAAACCATGTGAAATTTTTTGCTACCTTCTGAAGGATTAACTAGTTAGGTACTTCCATACGTAGATAAAAAGAATATAATCTCAAAAATGGGAAATCATAAATTTGATCGTCCGGCGGGTCTCGAACCTGCACCATCTACCAATCCGGGGTAGGCGCTCTGCCAGTGATCTGCCAGTGTGTATCGTTCGTAGCTTAACGCAGAGCGCCTACCCCGGATTGGTAGATGGTGCAGGTTCGAGACCCGCCGGACGATCAAATTTATGATTTCCCATTTTTGAGATTAGATTAACGCTGTGCATTGCGAATAATGCTTTAAAAATTCAAATTTAAAAAGAATATATTTTATTTATATAATAACCAGCAGTGCTCCGCTATTTTACCCGTATTAAACTTTATAAATTATAGCTTATGTGTTAATCCAGGGTGACAGCTAACTCCACACCAAGTTTTATTAAAATCGCTCCAGCCGCTTAGACGTGAAGAAGTGACAAATACACACTCACAAATTTTCGCCATTATAATATTAGTGTGATTTAAATAATATTAATATCCTGGGTCATTATTCACCCACGGCCATCTGGTCCCAAACGAAGCCAAGCTTTTACTATTGAATTCAGATATCTGGGATACTACATATTCTACTTTCTTTTGTAAATTCATATTCACATAGAAGATAATTACATCTAGACTCAGGACAAACAGACATGTTCATGCATACAAATATCTGTGCTGGGTGGGAATCGTAGCCACGACCTGATAATATTCTCAATACTTCGAGATTGCAGTATGCGTTAATGCAGTTTGAGTTTTCTTTGAGGTTTCTCTGAGGCAGTTTTACCAATGAGGGCTACCGCGTATCAATTTGCCGCTAGAGGCGCTACCATCGCGGCAGGTCTACGAAACGTCAAAATACACTGTTTTTGTTCGGGTTACGCTGTTTATTAATAAAAACTGCGATTATAACTAAACATTTTGGTTTAAAACTAAATAAATTACAAAATGAGTAACAGCTCGATGACTGTAATAAATATTTTTCGTAAAAACATTCGTCGCGTCCACAATAACAATGATTTTGATCAGCTATAGTGGACCTTCCGCAACAGTGGCGCTGGCTGGTGAGCACAAAAACGGTAGCCCTCATTAATCAAATTTAATTAATAAGACTGCTACAACTCTTTTTCTCGTTGTAGTCGGGGATTAGTACCTTAAGATTACGGGGAATGAACTCGCGACATTCCGGGCGCACTGCCGGACCCTGAGTCTAATAAAAGGAATGCGTGTGTAATAGAGATACGGGGCCTCCTACCCTACCGATGTCACACCCGTCTCGTCGACGCTACTTATTATTTCGATACAAATTTTGCGCTGATCGGTTTCATATATCAACTGCCTCGTCGGTCTAGCGGGAGCGTCCTAGGATAAAAAAGCGGTCAAGTGCGAGTTGGACTCGCTCATGAAGGGTTTCGTTGCAGCAAGTAACATAATATGTTTTTTTTTTATTTATTGTTATATTTGAGTTGAAGGAATGAAAACTAAATTGCGGTTTACGAATTATAAAAAAAAATATTAAAAAAACCTTCTAACTAGATCTCGTTCAAACCAATTTCGGTGGAAGTTTGCATGGTAATGTATATCATATAGGTTTTTAGTTTAATCATTATCTTATTTTAGAAGTTTCAGGGGGGGGGAGACACTCACCACTTGCCCGCAACATAAATGACAATTTACAAACATTTACACAACAAGGAACTTCCAGACTCAGAACATCTATTTATAGGTCACACTAATAGTTGTTCGCCGAATCGAACACGGGACACGAATTGGTTAGGCGACTGTCTTAATCTCTACGTCACACGCGCATTGAACACAACATTGCATTCTACATCATCAAACCTATTACGAATATTTTGTTACAGTGACAACTGTGACTTTTACTAGATAGTATTTTTACCCGTGACGATAAATACCTACGCCTCAACTTCAGTAACGAACATGGCCTTAACAGATGGATTACACTACTTGCCCACCGAGAACCTTCAAGAGATAAAAATATGATAAAAGAATTATCACACTACCCACTTTATCACGATAATCTAGATACTAATTTTACGCACCCGGTCTAATGACCGGATTCCATTAATTACGAATTATAAGTGTAATTGAGATCACACAGTTATAATAATAATATAATAATATCTAGGGACAATGTGTCACACAGATCTTCCTAGCCCCAAACTAAGCCAAGCTTGTACTATGGGTACCAGGCGACGATATACATACTTATATAGATAGATAAATACTTATATACATAGAAAACATCCATGACTCAGAAACAAATATTCGTGCTCATCACACAAATATTTGCACTTACCGGGATTCGAACCCAGGATAAATAACACACCTAAGCCTTTCCTTCTTCTTCTTTAGAAAATTTTAAAGCCCTTTTGGCGGTTTGACGGTCACCGTAGTCTAGTTGGTAGTGCTCCTGCCTACAAAGCCGGTGGTCCTGGTTCGAATCCCGGTAAGTGCAAATATTTGTGTGATGAGCACGAATATTTGTTCTGAGTCATGGATGTTTTCTATGTATATAAGTATTTATCTGTCTATATAAGTATGTATATCGTCGCCTAGTACCCATATTACAAGCTTTGCTTAGTTTGGGGCTAGGATGATCTGTGTGATATTGTCCCTAAATATTATTATTATTAATTAAAGGAAGTTAATGTTCAATATATCTTTTTTCAGAACCATGAATCATGATATGCCTATGCATAGTTTCGTTAAAAATATAATATTTCTAAGGTACTTGTCAAAATATTTGTTTATATTCCTGCTGTATTTTTGACGTGATTTACATACCAACGATACCCGGAATTCCTGTGAAATTTACTTCATCAATTTAGTTTAAACCAATTATGATACCTCAAAGGAAGGTCACAACCAAGATTCTTCCACCAGGAATATCTTAATAACACCTTGTCACAGAATTCGAACTCGGTAAAGGCAGGTTCAGACAGTCAATAACTAATATTATAAACACGAAAGTTTGTGAGTATGGATGGATGGATGGATGGTTTTTACTCTTTCACGTAAAAACTACAGAACGGATTTTAATGAAACTTTACAATAATATAGCTTATATACATCAGAATAACACATAGGCTACAATGTATATGGATATTCTGCGAATTGTCTAAAATATGACGATAATTGTTAAGTAAGTAGGAAACAATCTACCATCTGCGAGCTATTCCGGCGTGCACTGACAAAACCACTAGAAGTACACATCCTAATACTATTATAAATGCGAAAGTTTGTGAGTATAGATGTATGGATGTATGTTTGTTACTCTTTTACGCAAAAACTAATTTGACGCGGGTGAAACCGCTGGGCATAGCTAGCATAACAATATATCCAATCCAACACTTCAATCCTAGTATAATATGTCTTCACAACAACCCATTCACACAACAATAAAATTACTACGGCAAAAGAAAACGGAAAATTACGCTCTCCAACTTTTTGCGAACATCAAAGTTAGAACAAATATGTTCGTTGTTCAATTCGCAGTATTTTTACGAGTCGCTTGACTGTTTTCAAGTTATTGAGTTTTGTAGCACGAGTACCTCGTAGCGTGGTAGTTGCAACAAATTTCATCTTAGTTTTTAGAACTATGTGAACTATAACTGGTTGGGTTACGGTGTTTAGTACTCTGTCAACTGTTGGTAGCAGTATTGAGGTTTGGTTAGTGTGGTTAAGAGTCTATAGCATTCTGTGAACTGTTGGTGGTAGTTATATTTTTACATTTTTGGAATAGTTTGGGTTAGTATTTAGTAGTACTCTGTCAATTATTGGTAGCCGTATTGTAGTTATAAGTGGTTGGGTTAGCGTCGATTGGACTCTGTAAACCGTTGGTAGCAGTTTTGTAGTTATATGTGGTTGGGTTAGTGATAATGGGACTCTATAAACTGGTGGTAGTTATATGTGGTTGGGTCTGTGAACTGTTAGTAGCAGTATAGTAGGTAGTTATATATTTTTGGGTTAATGTTTTGACGGGCCGGTTGGCGTGATTGGTAAATGCGTGCCTTTTACGCCGCAGGTCGTGAGGTCGATTCCCACCCTGGACAGGTATTTGCGTGCATGAAAATGTCTTTTTGTCCTGGGTCTGGGTGTAATTATTTATAAAAGTATGTATTTCCAAAAGAAAATAATATATCAGTTATCTGCTTTCCATAGTACAAGCTCTGCTTAGTTTGGGATCAGATGGCCGTATGTGAATAATGTCCCAGGGTATTATGATGCATGCTGAATCATAATCAAGAATAAGACTAGATTATTTTTAATTATTTTTAGAAATGTCACACATATGTAATGAAATGTAATTTTTTATATAGTTTTTATTATATAGTAGACAAGTATTTCCCAAACACGACAAACCGGCCCGCCAAACTAAATATTGGATTTACAAGCTAGATATATACCGTACTGTACAGACAACGAGACAGACATATAAGCGGAGAGGAGAGTCTTTCTCCTATCCTCTAAAAATTAAAGTATATATTTGTCTTTACTTTAAACCTAAACCAAAACAAAATTGTTATGGTATAGACAGTAGGCGGACGCGTAGACATAACACTCGCGTTTTATCTATTCTCAGAAATATATTAAGGCTAGAATACAAAATACATATATGTTATAGGATTTACCTGTATATTACACTTTACAATAATATATTAAGGTGAAATATTATTCTTGGATATGTTATTTTACCTATTAGGAATGCTATGTGACTATTTAAAAATCTAGGCAAAGGTACGTTTCTGTCTCTGACTGTTCATATGATTACATAACATTAACATCAACTAAACCATTTATATTTGAAATAAGTTACCAACCTTCTGGAACTTTTTCTGATATTGGATATTGACCGATTTTGAAAATAATTAAATATACGTTTTAATAATTTTCTATTTTTGAGATGAGATTTATGCTTCGCATTGCGAATAATGCAATAAAAGTAAAATTTAATACTTATAAGCTTAAGAGGCCTATTACAGTCCACTAGCGCCACCAATCGAAAAAATGTCATAACTCGTAAATAGAATCAAAAATACAAAATATGTTCTATTATTACTGTGGAAAAGGCAATAACGTAATTGTATAACACCTTATCAACACTTGAAATATAGCTGTTTAGCTAAGTCGTTCATTCAAAACATAAACGGCCGTTTTTTTTACAAATGCATGATTTAGCTAAACAGCTATATTTCAAGTTTTTCTACAGTAATAATAGACCACATTTTGTATTTTTGATTCTATTTACGAGTTATGACATTTTTTCGATTGGCGGCGCTAGTGGACTGTAAAAGGCCCCTTAAGTTAAATTCGTGAGTATATTAACGGAATGAGATGCCATGGTCGCCACGCTTGGCAGACTGGAAGGTTGGAGATCGCAGTACGATGGTCATAATTTACAGAGACGCTCTTGCCCGTTCCTTGGTAGATATTCACTTGGGCTTATTCACCCCCCGTGGGTTAAGATGAGATGCTGATACTCGTCGGCGTTAGCCACATAGATAAACATATATATCAGCCACAAAAAAACTCCACTGCAAGTCAAAGGCCTCTCCAGGGTTCTCTGTAATGCAATTGTGTTCAACATTCGCACGGTGATGCCATAATCACCATGCTTGGTAGCGGGTTGGCGATCGCTACAAGATGCTTATAGTACAAAGAGATTCAAAATTCAAAATATATTTATTTTCTCTTCACAAAGAATAGGGTTATCTAGAATCTAGTACCAATTTCATAATGATATGAGAATACTGCCAAGCTAGAACCCAACTTTGTGAGAGACTGGTCCCTGATATGATGTGAGAGAGACCCTGTTGTCCGTTGTCTACGAAATTTACCCTCGGGATAACTTCTACGCTACCTCGGGGTGAGATGGATTGGCGATATTTCATAACAGTAGATGTTATGAAATATCGCCAATCCATCTCACCCCGAGGTACACAGCAATATTATCAGTTGTTGAGTATTTCATCCCAAATTATAATATACATGTGCCTTGCGCTTTCACCCGCGATAATTTGTATAAATATAGCCTATGTGTTATTCGTATATATAAGCTATATTACTACAAAGTTTCATCAAAATCCGCTCCGTAGTTTTTGCGTGAAAGAGTAACAAATACCCGTACATCTATACATATGTAGTCAAAAACTTACGCATTTTAATATTAGTAGGTGTAATGCTACTAATATTAAAATGCAAAAATTTTTGATTACACATGTATAGATTATAGGCTTTTAAAATACTAAAATAATTGAAAATATGTGTTTTAATATCAAAGGCTAGTCATGTTTATTATTTAGATATCAAGCTGTGCCTAAAATAAATCAAATTGTTGCGATGACATTTGGTCGGAATTTTAACAGAGACCTGACTCGCACTTGGCCAGTTTTTATTATCTGCTATAACAAGTTTATGTTGCAAAACTTTTCAAAGAGCATTATCTTTCACTGAGTTCAATTAATGCAATGTGAAACCGTAATGGACGAAATTAAATTATCTATGAGTGGAAATACCATTATACTTCAGCAATGAACACTAACAAAGTTTGTACAAAAATGAAACTAAAGATATACGTGAAAGCAAAGTTAACGAAAGAAATGCATTCCAATATCATTTTACGGACTTCAAAAATGAGTTGGGAAACTTAAGCAACGGGTTCACTCTATAAATTGGAGCCCATTTCTATCCGGAACTTGTCGAAACGGGGCACCACGTTCAAGTACTTGTAAACTTTTTATCTTAAAGCAAAACGTATTTTCCATTGCCCCACTCCAAGCAAGAATTTCTTCCTTCTTAATTTGTCACAAACTTTACCCCCGAGATAAAACTCCTTCGTTAATGACACTTCTTTTTTCTGATATTTTCATTAGATACTCCTAGCTTTAGCCTTACTTTTGTTATTTTTATTTGGGTAATTTCATCAGGGACTTGCGATAAGTACCGCGAAATATTTTTGGGACAGCCAGAGGTAGGCTTTATTCGTGTTTTCTCTCATATCTTAAAAACTATTTAGTAAATACAAATCAGGATATCTTCTTATAGCCGCCTAAAAAGTCAGCCTAACCTTCTGATTTCCGCAATCCAATGATTTATAAAACTAACGGCCTATATATCTTTTCAAGGATGCGTGTAATTTTCTTTTATCATGACGGCTGCAAGATGTTGCGTCTAACAAAATAATATTAAACTAAAAACTTAGTAACCTCCACAGGATACCTTGTATGAGGCTCAAAACTTAGTAACCTCCACAGGATACCTTGTTTGAGGCTCAAAACTTAGTTACCTCCACAGGATGCCTTGTTTGAGGCTCAAAACTTAGTAACCTCCACAGGATGCCTTGTTTGAGGCTCAAAACGTAGTAAGCTCCACAGGATGCCTTGTTTGAGGCTCAAAACGTAGTAGGGTGGTTTTCAAAAAAAATGACCGTTGTAAAAGAATGTTGTCCACTAACTTCAGCAATTAATTACTCAGCAAAAACACACTTTTATAATGTCGTTTAAGTCATATTTATTAAAATAAACTGATTATGATTATGTTTAAAAATAATAAAGTACGTAATTCTGGCCAATACTTAAATACAATAGAATTAAACTTGGATAAAACACGTGATTTTATATGTCCAACCTATACCCTGCCAACTGAAAAGTCCGATTACTACCACATAATTACACTTTATATGTACACTTTGCCAATTTAAAAATACGTATATTTAAGGACACAAGTAAAAGTATCATTTAACGTTTTATAAACGAAAACAAATTAAATTAATCAATTTAATCTTGTCCTCTAAATTCAAGAGTGGTGGAAATTCCGGCTAAGTAACGAGGATTACACGTCCTTGTAAAATAAAAACATACCATATTATTATATTTTTAGACTTCTGGCAACATTCTTACTGTAAACGTCAAAGAATGTACGAGAACTTCATTACATTTCTGACACTGTTCGTTACGAAACGTTCTCGAGGTTAAGCGTGTGAAAAATAATTCCACTTATGTAACTGTATTTTCTCAGGTAAGAATGTTTTTATTTGTCACGTTATGTTTGTGGATTTGTTCTTTATAATCAGTTATTGATTTATTGTGCAATGTAGGTCAATATCTAATGTGTATCATACAAAAACGTTGGTTCGATTAGCCCTAGCTAGTAATTCGTAACGACCATTACGTAACGTTATGTATATATGGAACGTGTAATGTTACGTAATGGAATTATAAGGCTGTAGCTTTGAATTTGACTAGTGGGTGCCTGCGAAAATGCTTGCATTTATTTTAATTATTCATTGATTAAAGTGTTCATTGATTGGATTTTTTTTATAGAAGTTCTAATTTCGTTATAATTATTGATCTTTGGTGGTTTGATCCCTCAATAATAACTTAGGACAGTTAAAGTATTTTCAAATCCCCGTAATAAAAATATAATTTATTTTATACATCCTTTGACGGTCACCGTAGCCTAGTTGATAGTGCTCCTGCCTACGAAGCCGGTGGTCCGGGGTTCTAATCCCGTTAAGTGCAAATATTTGTGTGATGAGCATGAATATTTGTTTCTGGGTCATGGATGTTTTCTATGTATATAAGTATTTATCTATCTATATAAGTATGTACATCATCGCCTGGTACCCATATTACAAGCTTTGCTTAGTTTGGGGCTAGGATGATCTGTGTGACATTGACCCTAGATATTATTATTGTTATAATTATTAACTATAGAAATTAACTGTACCTACTTGAAATGATATAAAATTATAATATAAATTACGAAATCTGTTCTTTGAACCAAGGATCTATTTCAACTTTTCTAAAAATGTTCAGTTTTTTTATAAACAAATCCTGTCACGATTCATTGTTTCCAATGACGGGTCTCTTGCTTACGGTCATATTTCTGCAATTTTTCAGATACGGTACCTACTGAAAATGCCACTCACAGGGGCAGAACAGGCCAAAAGGTTCCGAGAAAACCTAAAAAAAAAATCCAGAAAAATATGAAGCTTATAAAAAACAGCAGTTAGAAATAACAATGCCTAAAAAAGATTAGTGACCTTGATGAAAATGAAAAATTAAAAAAAAGAAAACAGAGAAAATAAAGAAAAAGCAAACAATAATACAAAGGCTGAAATGATTAAAGAAACAAGAGAAATAGTAGTTAGTGATCGTTTAAAGATAAATCTAAAACACGTAAATAATTTATTACGTAATTCTCAGAAAAATGAAGAAAGATTAAATTTGCTGAATGTGTGATGTCACCAAAAATACTGGTTCTATTATTATAAATTCATAATGTGATGTGTGCCTTTATTAGACTGAATAAAGACTGTATTAAAATTTAGTTATTTTGACATTTAATTAAGTTATAGTAAACGAGCCTTAAGCAGTTCCTATTCATAACGCTAGGTTCCATTAATGTTACTGTCTTACGGTAATCCAGATCCCTTTTTTTCGTTTATCTTAAAATAGAGTAACCTAGAGCATTTTTATTAGAATATTTTAATGTTATACTTTTAACTTTATATTTCTTCAATAGATAATATTGTTAATTGTGGAATAGAAAATACGCAAAAACATATTTTCTGGAGGTACAACATTGTAAAAGTTATGTAATGGAGCTCTCTTGGGAAAATACTTGGTAACCATTGTGACATTTTCATGTTAAGTTGTATTTTTAAGAAGATTAATGCTGTACTGAATTACGACAATTAAAGAAATGCAAAAATAAAGATTTTTATTTAACCAAAATTAGGAACAAATGACGTTACTAAATGGATTAAAATTTCCTGCTCACACACACAAAAAATACTTTTTATTGATTTAATTCATATTTCCCTACATATGTGATATATAATTAGATTATTTATTAAACATACTACATGATCATCATTGTTTTAATTTAATTTATTTATTATAAAAATAAGGCATTCCGCCTGCGTAACGGTCATTTTATTTGAAATCCGCTCAGTAACCTCCACAGGATGCCTTGTTTGAGGCTCAAACCACAACTCACAGCAATTACTGACGGATAGATGCCTGAGAGGGTTTTAGAGAATTTTTGTCCAATTGCCGCTCTCGATTAATGCAAGAAAAATAATGTTCAAAAAGTTTATATAGATACGAATGCATCTATATAAAATATATAAAAATCTATATAGACTTATGTTTTGCTGTATGAAACAAAAGCAAAACATAAGCCAAATGCATTTTCAAAGACTGGGTCTAAGTTAAACAAAACTTGAATTTGGAGCCTTTCAGGGGCTTCAAATTCAAGTTTTGTTTGTGCGGTAGAAGAGATCCCTTCCAAATACGTTTATGGCACTGGTTGAGAATCATCCACTTTTGTAGAGTAACGGAAGAACTGAAGCGGCCAAAAAAAGTGAATGGCAGCAAAAGCAGCACCCTCTCAAGTTACCAGGGTTGTGATATGCTGCTGGACACGGTAAGCAAAGACCAGCCATTCTGGAAATCATTGTGGGAAGCTGTTATACAGCCGTGGTTGCTTTTCGGCTAACAATAAATAAAGAAGACAACTATACTCTAAAAATAGACATATTCTATAACCAAACCAGAATTCCTTGCAATGCCCGTGGTATTGAGATGTGTGTCTTGAGATCAATCTGACTATCTTGCAACTGCTCATTTAATTTATAAACTATTGTATTTTTCGAGAATACAAGAAAGTAGTGTTCTATTCTAGTCCCCACGTGAAAAATTTACCGGAAATCGAAACAATAAACAAACATAAGATAAAATTTATTCAAAAGGCGTCTGACCCATCACAATCCCATTGGAAAACCGAATATCATTCGTTTATGTTTTAACAAAACAAATGTAGGCCTTATTTTGCACGGTTATCAATGAAAAAGTATGTAGGCATGTATGTTTTCCTTTTGTCACTATTTCAGATCTGTTGTGATAAAAACGGCTTATCTATCGGAATATAAAAGACTTATTTTGTCTCCATATTTGAGTTTCTTTCGCTAAAATGTTATTGTGGGGTTTCCTTACGCCAGATATGTTTAGCCTCGGTGGAAATTATTAATGGATCTAGCGGTATTTGTCTTTTAGAATATAATGGTTTCCTTTTCTTGTTCGGTACTCTTTCAAGAAGCTCACTGATAACATTTTATGAAAAATTTACTTTATTTTTGATAACGCTGGCATATATTTGGCAAACAGGAAATTTATCAATTTGGGAATGCCTCCAGTATTCTGCGAATTTATTTTTATAGTATAGTTGTTATGTTTATTTATTTGTTGTTAGCCGAAAAACGTCCACTACTGGATAACAGTGTCCCTCAATGATCTCCACAACGGCCGTTATTGCACTAACCGTGTCCTTTTCATAACCCTGGTAATATCATTGGTCCTGGTGATAACTTGCGTGGGTCAATGCTTCCTGCTTCTAGCCACCACTCGAGAACCTTTCTGCTCCAGGGGCTGTCGGTTCTTCGGTCGATGTGACCCGAGCACTGCCACTTCAATTTCTTTGGTCCGCTTACGAATTTAAAAACTTCTGATTCGATCTCGTAGGGTAACTCGAGGGTAATGACTGCTCTTTGGGTAACCTTAGGTTTTTAGTGATTAGGCCCAAAGTAGGCAATCACATATCTGTTGACTTGGGCTAGACAGTCAATTATGTATTTAAGTGATCAGTTTGTCAGGGGTCTACTATAGACGTACTATAGACGTAGAATGAACAATTTATTACAGATATTATTTACTGTGAATTGCTTGTGTAGCTGACGGCGATGAATATCACCACTTTATCTCATTTCATAGGGAGCGTAGAGGCCGTCCAGAGAGAATATTTATCAGAGAACTGGCAGCAGTGCCTCTCTAAGTACTATGACCGTAATACTGCGATTGCTGCCCACCCATTGATTGAATCCTTCTCAATATTGAACATACCAGATTCCACTGTAGTATTGATGATAATGTCTTCCGCGACGTGTCCGTCGATGGCGAACCCTGCTATGATTTTTTGCTGTGGGCGCGAATATGGCTCGCAAACCCAAATTTAGTTTTAAACACTCTATCGCATGACACGCAATACAGCTGATTACTAGAGTTGTATGTATAGTTATATACTGGCTTGGGCTTAATTTTTTTGTGTTGGCGATCAGTATTTATGTTATTTAACCTGGCAGCCTCGTATTGCACTGCAGCTTGATGAATAGTCCTGCGCCATTCAGCACGTCGATATGCGAGTTTCTCCCAGTGTTCCCGTGAAATGTTATAAGCAGACAGGTGACGTTTCAAGACATCCTTGTACCGTAGAAACTGTCCCCCCGGTTTGCGCTTCCCGTTAGCAAGCTCTGAGAAGAACGCCCGTTTGGGGAGCCTGGAGTCATTCATACGAACAAGATGCCCACACCACCTAAGTTGACCGCTAATAAGTAGGGTTTCCATGCCAGTTATCCCCGTTCCCCCCCTGTAGTATTAGATAACAGTTGACGTTATTCGGCTGACGTGATAATGATTTACTTGTTTTTTTTATTTTATTCTTTTTGTAGCTGTAACATGTTTTGGAACGAAGTTCCTTATTGCGCGTTGTAAAAGGGGGCTAGACGGAAAAAAATCTTACGAAAAGTTGTCACCGCACTTTTTGCAGCTGTGCGGCGTGCGCATGTTTCTCTGTCCGTCTCTCTCTCTCTCACTCTTATAGAAAGCAAGCCAGATATTTTCATTTCTATTTCGCATTGAACAGTGTGGTGTCGCGGCGATTATTTTTGTCGAGTGTATACAGGTTTTTTGTACATAATAAATAATAACTTCGTTCCATCCGGGTGTCCCTTGACACCTCTCAAGTTATTTTTTTTTATATCTCTTAACTGGACTAGAATACCAATATTCTGTCGTCGGGAAAGTCTCCAAGGTAAAAAAATCTTGATAACGGAGTTTAGGAGTTATTTGAGCATCTTAAATATACCACAATTATTTGTTAAAAATATAAAAGTCATTGGTTTATTTAATACACTTAATGTAACATACATTAATAGTTGATACCGTATTCAGTTAGAACATAGCTTAACTGTTAACGTGAGTTAAAAATACACCGTTTCTACTTTCGCCAATACCTTAAATCCCTGCTCGTGCAACTGCGGCCCACGCAATTAAGCAAACAATTTTAGTAGACTGCCAAAACAGATTTAAGCCCTCAAATCCGATTATTACCAATAAATTGCAAAAACATTTTAGATAGATAGATATAATACTCTTTATTGTACACACTCAAACGGAAAGAAAATACATTGGATATAAATAACATAATGTACAACGGGCGATCTTATCGCCTAGCGATCTCTTCCAGACAACCTTTGGATGGACAGGAACTGAAAGTAAAGTAAACAGTAACAGGTTTTAGTTGCTTTGCAAACAATTCACAATTCATTAACTCAATTCGGTTGGCCATAAAGAAATACTTTACAGATAGCAAACTGTAACATTAAAAATATGCCCCTTAGGCAAACACGATACGACGTATGACGGCATATGCAAAATCAAAATTATCAGGAATGTTAACTACTTTATAATAAGGTCACATTCACTTATGTGGCCTTTGACAAAAAAAAACGGCCAAGTGCGAGTCGGACCCGCGCATGAAGAGTTCCGTATCTATAAATTCACGTTTGTCGTATGGGAGCCCCCTTAAATATTATATTTTATTTTTTAGTATTTGTTGTTATAGCGGCAACAGAAATACATCATCTATGAAAATTTCAACTGTCTAACTGTCACGGTTCAAGGGATACAGCCTAGTGACAGACGAACAGACAGACAGAAAGCGAAGGTCTAATAACCCTTTGGGTACGAAATCCCAAAAACTGTAACGATGAGAGACTTAAATAGAGTGGACGCCAAATATATTTAATCTATCTATGTATCGCTGCAATAAATATCCAAACGCTTTAAAACCCGATCGGCCATCGATCAATTTGAGCACCTACAATTTGTAAGGTATTCACACAAATCGTATGAACTGGAACACAGTCAAAGTCACATTCACCTACAGATTGAGTGTTACCCGAAATAAACCCGACGGCAATAAAAAAGTCAAACACTTCAATTAGTTAGCATTTAGTGGGTTCTAATTAATTTTTTTTTTTTTTTATTTAATATCTAGGGACAATGTCACACAGATCATCCTAACCCCAAACTAAGCAAAGCTTGTACTATGGGTACCAGGCGACGATTTACATACTTATATAAATAGATAAATACTTAAATACATAGAAAACATCCATGACTCAGAAACAAATATTCATGCTCATCACACAAATATTTGCACTTACCGGGATTCGAACCCAGGACCACCAGCTTCGTAGGCAAGAGCACTACCAACTAGGCTACGGTGACGAAATTTGAACTCATTCCCTTACATTTAACATATTATTATTGTCGCGAGCGTTGGGTTAGAAATACAGCAGGGGATTAGAAAGATGACTCATTAAGCAGTCGGTCCTGGTTGTAATCATAAAGGTCTCTGCACACAGCGGGCGCGGCGCGGCGGGACGGGACGGCGACGCGACACTGAGGAGTTGTAATGTACTAGATATTACGGACGACGCCACACAGAGCCGTCGCGTCGAGCGGGACCGGGCGGGACGGCTCTGTGTGGCGTCGTCCGTAATATCTAGTACATTACAACTCCTCAGTGTCGCGTCGCCGTCCCGTCCCGCCGCGCCGCGCCCGCTGTGTGCAGAGACCTTTAGACAACAGTCTTTAAGACATGTCACAGGCCTACTGGGTGGCTTTGACAACTCTGTTCCGAGGGAGATAACTGCCCATAAGATAAAGAAGAAGAAAAATGACGCTAGAGCTCAAACCTATGGACGCAGTAGCAATTAATGATAATAATAATATCCTGGGACATTATTTACACAAGGCCATCTGATCCCAAACTGGGCAGAGCTTGTACTATGGAGACCAGATAACTGATATACTACATATACTATTTTTTTTTTGCAAATACATACTTATATAGATAATTACATCCAGACTCAGGACAAACAGACATGTTCATCCACACAAATATCTGTCCTGGGTGGTAAACGTACCCACGACCTCCGGCGTGAAAAGCAAGCACCAACCAACAGGCCCGGCCCGTCTTGAAATTGAATTTGAAATTGATCGGTACCGATTTTATAGGTTTACTAGCTGTGCCCAGCGGTTTTACCCGCGTTAAATTATATAAATTATCACAGCTCCTCCCCCGTATGTGATAGCGTGATAATACAGCCTATATGTTGACCCGACCTCTTAGTAATATTAATGCAAAATTTGAAGTACCTAAATCCATGGAGTACTTTTTGAGTTTAGCCCGGACATACATACAGACAAACAGACAAAAATTCTAAAAACTATATTTTTGGCTTCGATATCGATTGTAGATCACGCCCCAGGTATCCTTTTAAAAAATATTCAATGTACAGTTTTCACTTTCCTACAAGTTTATTATATGTCTAGATATAGATTTGTAAGCTTCTATTCTAAACATCATGTTGCATTCAACACTAGACACGTTAGAAAACAACAAACTATAGATAATAATAGACCATCTTCATCATATATCAGGCAAAAGACGTCCATTGCTGGACAATGGCCTCCCTCAAAGACTCATCATTTGAGGAGTATGCCATGATCGCCACGCTTGGCAGACGGGACACTGGCAGTATGACAGTCATAATACTCAGGGAAACGCTGCTGCACGTTCTCATGTACAGACGCCAGTACATCCAGCTACCCCAATCTGTCAAATTCTTTTATAGATTTTCAACTTTATCACATAAGCATAAGGTTCACTTTCAAGCATCCGTAGCTTCCAGGCATCCGTTCAAAACAACTCATAACATTTTTGACGGCACGTGTGGCGCAGCAGCTAAGATAGTCGCCTCGCCGCTTCGTGTTCCGGATTCGAATACCGCGCAGGACAACTATTTGTGTGACCCATAAATAGTTGTTCTGAGTCTGGATGTACTTTGTGTCCGATGTTTGTAAAGTACCCCGCGACACAGGGATTATATTCCCTAGTGCGGGCGTTATCTTTAAAAAATAAAAATAATAATACTTAGATATCAAATCCAAGAAGCAGAGGATTCCAGAAATAATCATGATTTCATTGAATCGTATTCCTTATTTTAACCGCAGTCAAGTAATACCAGTTGGCCACCCAATAGTCCCCTGCCTAAAGTTTTCACGCTACATTGAAACCCGAAACGGCAACCAATCAATTGCAAATACCACACAAATCGCATTGAGCTCACCGCAAGTCAGAGCTTACGAATGATCCCGAGAACAGACGAAGTGAAACGAACAAAGGCACCTATTCGAACATCGATCGTAAATTCACATCGACATTTATCAGAATAGGTCCCAAGGCCAGATGGTGTACTTTAGTGTACTACCATGTGTCACAGACTGTGGAAAAACGTTAGACAGTATATTTTTGAAACTAATGTATATAAACTTATGTTATCTCATTTATATATGAATCAATTTAACGAACCATATACAGCTATATTTAACACCCATTGCTTATACAAATATTTAATTATTTGTTTGACTCGTTTAAATAGTACGTCTGAATTATCCAAGGAAACATTATATAAGCAATTTTTATATACGTCATAAATATTTTTCGCAGGAAGTGGTATAATTTTCAAATAACGACAAATTAATATTTGTCATTATTCTGAAATATTTGATTCTAACAACATAAATATAATATAATCATTTCACTGGTGTTTTTTGGCTAATTTTTATACATAAGCATATTATTGTATTTTATATTATTTTTAAGTTATTATTTGCTCAATAATAAAACTAATTTTGCTCGTGTTTGCGTGTCAAATAATATACAAAAATTCCAAAAATATTTGCAATTAATATTTGATTTTTTTTTCTTTATTTCTCTATGAAGACCTTGTCACTTTCCTAAGTCTTTGTCACTACAAAGATTGTTCCGAACACAATAAATATAATAAGGTAATTTGGCCGATATTTTCTTTGGCGAACTGTTCCGTTCGAAACAACTATAGGTATTATTCTAATCTGTGTCCTCTTTATCGGTATATCGATTTCATATTTTTTCTGGCTGTCGTAAAAGAATACGAAAAGCATACGATTGGGATTCTAAAAACTACGTCATATAAATTAAATTTCACGTTGTCTTCAATTTTATGGTAACGAGTTATATAGGACACTGAAATAATATCTTATATTATATAAAGGACAGACCTTTCATTCATAACAAGATTTCGAAAACATAAGTTGATATTTTGACGGGCCTGTTGGCGTGGTTGGCAAATGCTTGCTTTTCACACCGGAGGTCGTGGGTTCGATTCCCACCCAGGACAGATATTTGTGTACATGAACATATCTGTTTGTCCTGAGTCTGGGTGTAATTATGTATATAAGTATGTATTAACAAAATAAAGTAGTTTATGGAGTTTATCAGTTATTTGGTTTCCATAGTACCTGCTCTGCTTAGTTTGGGATCAGATGGCCCTATGTAAATAATGTAACAACATTATATTCTATAGGTAAGAGACGTTCGTTAAGAATTTTGTGACTGGGATAAATAGAAGTGTTTGAAGGCCATCGTAAGTTTATATAAAATGTTTTCGCTTATGCGGCATTCGTCTCAGAAGTAAAACAATGGTGTAGGTCATATATTGCCACTGCACAAGTGGAAGAAGACACGTCAGCACATCCAGCTACCCCAATCTGTCAAATTTCATTTATAGATTTTCAACTTTATCACAAACGCATAAGGTTCACTTTCACACACAATTTGACAGGGTAGCTTGTTGTGCTGTCTGTACAAATAGTAATAGTATGTACCCATCTGCCAAGCATGGCGATTAGGGCATATTCCTAAATATTTCATCATCATCGTTATCTGCCAAATAAACTTATTAGTCTGATATGATATGATGAATATGAACAAATATTTTAAATATAATATGTAATTTTAATTCGACAAAAATATTAACACTTTTAGTAACTGTAAAATATATTAAAGATATTTTTGTCTATTCTTGGGTTTTGAATTTTAAATATAACCATGCGTTCGTAAAGAAACGACATTTAATGTTTATTATTAAAATGCTTTCTTTTATAATATAACAAAATTATTCAGCTGACATTAAAAGTAAATTTTACATGACATATTATTTTCGTTTCTTTTTCTATGCCATGCCTATCAATCTAAGGTACTAACAATATAAAAAAAATACTCTTTCTTTATATATATAAATGTGGTCTAATTTATTCCACAGCGATGGCCAAAATAAGTGCGTCAGGTAATATTTAATCAATCAATTTGTGGCATAGCTGTTAAGACTGTCCCCTCGCCATTTCGTTTTCCCTGTTCGACTCCCGCGCTGTACAATTATTTGTGTGACATATTTACAGTTGTTGTCGTGTAAATAATGTATTTTGTGTTCGTCAATTAAATTCAAATTCAACATTAATTTATTCCGACATTTTTTTGTTTTGTGTGGAATCGTCAATTTATTTTACCCTACCGTGCAGTGCACAACGTGGCAGCTACTGTGTAACATATAGGTATGTTTGTGAAGTAATTAAATAGCACGTGAGTTGTCTTTCGAAAAACTATTCGTATTAACAGATTAAAAGCAATCAAGTCCATACTCGATTATAATCTATACATATAATAAAATCGTAGGAAAGTCAAAAGTTTACATTGAATATTTTTTTAAAGGATTCTTGGGGCGTGATCTACAATCGATATCGAAGCCAAAATATAGTTTTTAGAATGTTTGCCTGTATGTATGTCCAAGCTATACTCAAAAAGTACTGCATGGATTTACTTAAAATCTTGCATGAATATTACTAAGAGGTCGGGACAACATATAGGCTACATATTATCACGCTATCACCTACGGGAAATGAGCTGTGAGAATTTATAAATTTTGATGCGGGTAAAACCGCGGGGCACTGCTAGTAATAATACCCTAATAATCCTTATACCCTGGACATTATTTACACACGGCCATCTGATACCAAACTAAGCAGAGCTTGTATTATGGAAGCCAGATAACTGATATACTACATATACTACATTTGTTTTGTACATACATACTTACATAGATAAATAACACCCAGACTCGGGACAGATATGTTCAAGCACACAAGTATCTGTCCTGGGTAAGAATCGAACCAACGACCTCCGGCGTGAAAAGCAAGTATTTACCATCCACGCTAACAGGCCCGTATGCTTGTATGTATATTTGTACCCTCGCGCCGCGCGGGAAACTGTGTGACACGACAGCGTAGTCACAAATAACGATGAGCACATCGTTAGGTATGTCTACCTAAACGGTGTTCGATATGTTGACACGTGGGGGTGACCGACGCCCTCATACATATCGGAGTAAGTAGTAGTAAGTCGTTCTCACAAGTATCTATCTGCAGTATCTATCTGGCTGGTCCGTTGATCTATTTTTAGTTACCCTGACTGTCAAATCAAAGTTTGTGGGTTCGTTATCCACCCAGGACAATTTTTCCGTGATACTACTACTACTTATCGTATGGGCAGTGCTTACCCTAATGTCGAGAGTTGTTCCCAGTAGGCCTATGAGACGGTTTAATGGCTACAACCGGGACCGAAAGCTTAACGTTCTCTGCGAAGCACAGAGACGCTGAGAAATGAAACCACTTTGGGGGTCACCCATCTATGGACTTACCTCGAGCCTGTTTGCTTAACCTCACCAATCACTTACCGGTAAGAGCTTCTGGTTTTGAGTGCTTCGCCGATGAAGAAACTTATATGGTGATAAATATACTTATATGTGTTCGATGAGCACATATAAGTATATTTATCAGTTGCCTGGTTGCCATAGTACAAACTCTGCCTCCGCCTCCACCGGTGCATTACACCGGCTTTTGCCGATGAGGTTCGCTGTCTCCTCGGAGTGGTCGAGCGATCCATGGCCCTCTATGGGGCTCCCGTCTATTCTGAACGCCTGACGGACAATTCCCGTTAGAGAGCTATTCGAAATGGACTGCAGCGTGGATGATTAGTAAATCATTCAATGTCCTTTCGGTGACTAAAATGAAGACTAAGCGAACGTAGTTGCTGGAGCAGAGGCTGGTTTAATAAATAAAATAACTTGTATACGCAGTTCATAAGTTCTGTAATATTAAAAATTATTTACACATGGCAATCATAAAAGAAAAATTCTCATAAAGAAAAATTACTTTATTAGAAGTTTCTGTGAAAAAATATATAGTTATTTTTTGCTTGAATTTTATAGAATCTAGCTTGATTTTAACCACGCGTGCTCGATCAATGTAATGAGAAAGTCAATTTCGTCTGAAAGTCTAA
Organism: Pseudoips prasinana; assembly: GCA_951640165.1. NCBI lineage: Eukaryota > Metazoa > Arthropoda > Insecta > Lepidoptera > Nolidae > Pseudoips > Pseudoips prasinana. Next base: position 37,595,485 of record OX621243.1, on the reverse strand, counting down.
ATTCAATGGTGGATTTGAATATTAGTACTGAAAAAATATAACTATGGTAAAATATAATAACATAAAATATATATTTATTGACTAAAACTAATTTATAGAATTGATTTAGTTTTACAGCCACCTATTTATTTATTACGAATTTATGCACACCCAGTAAAAGTTAAGTATAGAAAGTGAAAGAACATGATGGCATTGCACAAAGGATTGCATTGTATTCTACTTATTTCTAAAGAAATATCTTCCAGTAGGCCTGCGATGGGAGATGTTGAAAGATAAAAGAGTAAAAAATACACAAATACATACATTGTTAAAGTAATAATAACTGGCCTGTTCCTATGGCTTGGTCTAAGGCGATTGGCACATGGCATGATGCAGCGTAGTATTTCAGTTGAAGAAAACACGCACATTCCAACACACATCTGCATTAACACGCGTGGATTGATTTTCAGCGTGTTGGACTGCGCGTGTTTTCTAAACAAACGGCGATACTGACAAGCAACGTTAGAACACGCACTCATGCACTACGCTGCATCATGCAGGGCAGTGTGGCAATCGCCTAATGGTTAGTGACCCTGGCTGCTAAACAAGAGATCGTTGTGGGTTAGATCCCAGCCCAGGATAAATCTATGTGTGATGAGCACAATTATTTGTTCTGTCTGTTCATGCAGATGTGTGTTGGACTGTGCGTGTTTTCTTCCACTGAACTGGCCTGTTCTAGTGGCTTGGTCTAAGGCGATTGGCACACTGCCCCGCATGATGCAGCGTAGTATTTCAGTGGAAGAAAACACGCACAGTCCAACACACATCTGCATGAACGCGCGTGGATACATTTTCAGTGTGTTGGACTGTGCGTGTTTTCTTCCACTGAACTGGCCTGTTCTAGTGGCTTGGTCTAAGGCGATTGGCACACTGCCCCGCATGATGCAGCGTAGTATTTCAGTGGAAGAAAACACGCACAGTCCAACACACATCTGCATGAACGCGCGTGGATACATTTTCAATGTGTTGGACTGTGCGAGTTTTCTTCCACTGAACTGGCCTGTTCTAGTGGCTTGCTCTAAGGCGATTGGCACACTGCCCCGCATGATGCAGCGTTGTATTTCAGTGGAAGAAAACACGCACAGTCCAACACACATCTGCATGAACGCGCATGGATACATTTTCAGTGTGTTGGACTGTGCGTGTTTCTATACAAACGGCGATACTGACAAGCAAAGTTAGAACACGCACTCATGCACTACGCTGCATCATGCAGGGCAGTGTGGCAATCGCCTAATGGTTAGTGACCTTGGCTGCTAAACAAGAGATCGTTGTGGGTTAGATCCCAGTCCAGGATAAATCTATGTGGGATGAGCACACTTATTTGTACTGTGTCTGGGTGAAAATTATGTCTAATGTGTATGTATCTGGCTTTTATAGAGTTCCGTAGCCAAATGGCAAAAAACGGAACCCTTATATATTCGTCATGTCTGTTTGTCCGTCCGTATGTCACAGCCACTTTTTTCCGAAACAATAAGAGCTGTACTGTTGAAACTTGGTAAGTAGATGTATTCTGTAAACCGCATTAAGATGTTTACACAAAAATAGAAAAAGAACAATAATTTTGGGGGGTCGCCATACATAGAACTGGAACTCAAAAATTTTTTTTCATCGTACCTATACATGTGGGGTGTCTATGGATAAGCCTTCAAAAATCATATTGAGGTTTCTAATTTTTTTTTTTCAAACTGAGTTTTTTTACCAGTTTGCGCGAGAGACTCTTCCAAAATTGTAAATTGAGTGTCCGCCCCCCCCTGTAACTTCTAAAATAAGAGAATGATAAAACTAAAAACAATATATGATGTACATTATCGTGGAAACTAACAACGAAAATTGGTTTGAACGAGATCTAGCAAGTAGTTTTTTTTAATACGTCATAAACCGCAATTTGCTTTCATTTAATCAACTGAAATACTTTCTGCTACGGAACCCTTCATGTTCGAGTCTGACTCGCACTTGGCCGGTTTTTTAGGTCAAAGAATCAGAATTGCCATAGAGCGTAGCAATGCGGCCAGCCTTCTGGGCACATTACCTCCCGAGCGACGATGCGGAGGAATTCTACGACGCCATATAACTTAGTTATAGTAGTTAGTTATCATAGTTAATTTAGCTGATATTTTTCTGTTTCTTATAAGTTAAGTTAATTATTTAAATATGTATTTGTTTATTTTGTATGTATTAAAATATATTTGACGGGCCTATTGGCGTGGTTGGTAGATACGCTGCCTTTCACGCCGGAGGTCGTGGGTTCGATTCCCACCCGGGACAAATATTTGTCTGCATGAACATTAATTATTTATTTATTTTTTCTTAGGAAGACCAACAGCTTTCAGCGACATTTTGGCTTTATATGTTATACGTGACAGAGAGCCATTAATAGGTCTCCACGCATAAATTTACAAAAGAAAAGTAGTATTAAGATATTTGTGTGGATGAACATTTCTGTTTGTCCTGAGTCTGGGTGTAAATTATCTATATAAGTATGTATTTACAATAGAAAAATAGTATATGCAGTATATCAGTTATCTGGTTTCCATAGTACAAGCTCTGCTTGGGATCAGAAGTTTAGGATCAGATGACAGTGTGTTGGTCTCCCAATATATCTATATATAGTATTGCGCTTTTAAGAAACATTTGAAAAATAAAATAACTAGAATAACACCTAAAATTATCGCATTAGAATTTCTGCGGCAATGATCTTTTTTACCCATGAGTAAATTATTATTCGGCCTTAGAAAAGGCTATCATCCTTACAGTCGGATTGCGGTCCTATCGATTTCATATTTTCTCTCTGTCGTAAAAAGATATAAGGGCTTAGTATGTAGCCTTCCCTTGTTCACGCTTTTACCAGTTTTCAATTTGGGATGAACATTTTATTGGATGATTGATGGATATCTGAGTATTGTAGTTATGGGTTATCAATTTTATTGGGGCTTAGACTTTATTTTTTTAATTTTTATAGTATTTAGCCGGTTGTTTTAGTGGTTAGTTACGCTGAGTGTTAAGCTGGACTTCATGGGTTAGGTAGGTCGCCACCCAGGACAAACTTCTGTGTGATGAGCATGATTATTTGTTCAGGGGCTCTACCGGCTAAGTTGCCGAACGTCGTTTTCGTGCATGGCCTATAAATAAATAAAGGTGAATGGCGTTCAAATAAATAAAGGTGAAAAATTACTTCATCAATCGTTAAATCGGCTTCAACTTTGACAATCGATTCCGGACCATTTATGACGTCACATGTGGCCATGGAAGCCGATTTAACGATTCATTAAGTCATTTTTAACCTTTATTTATTTGAACGCCATTCACGAAAACGATGTTCGGCGACTTAGCCGGTAAAGCCCCTGTGTCTGAGTGTAATGTATCTATGATAAATATGTATGTATTAAGAAATATATAAGTATGCTAGTTAGTTATCTGGTTACCGTGTACGGGATGTGCCTAGCTTGGTTACAGATGTCAGGTTTTCAGTTATTGCATGACATTATTTATTTTTCTCTACCCTGTCTATTAGCTATTTTGAACTACTGCTATGTTGGTTGTGTGTATACAACCCATGTTGGTTGTGTGTATGTGAGATATTGGTATGGTTCTTAAAAATTTAAATGAAATTCTGGCATGCCCTTAAATAAATAATACTCTTTTTAAAAGTGCATGCTAATGATTTTTAATTGTTCAATGGCGATTGCTTGAGCTTCATATACTCGTACCTGTTAAATTCAGAGTTAAACTAAGTCCCTTTTGATTAATAAATAGTTTTTATTACTCGATCATTGCTTAATGCCAAGTTTAATTTAGTCTTGATAACTCCATTTATTTTACTTAAGACTGGGTTGACCCCATGACCTTTAACGCTTGAATGCAGCATTGTATCAAGAATTATATTTGAAGTATAATCTAAAGTATAAACCAACTGTATATTCCTATTCATTTTTCAATATTTTTAGGAACCTTGAAGACGTAGCCTAGAATTTGGTTAGCGGTATTAGACGCCCGGGCTTCGGAGAGCACATAAACTGAAAAAATAGTTTTACGGGTGATCTTTCCTCGCTCGTATCAGATTGCTTTATCATTAGATTATGAGCGTGTGCCAACAGAGAGTCCACTACATATTTTGGCGCACACACACCTCTTCTTTAATACGGTCTGCGTACTCATTGTTGGATAGTTGAAATTCTCAGCCAAAGCAAATTTAGCCAGGATTTTAAGAATTCTATTATTACATATATCTCTTATCTTTCATGATGAAAATACAAATATTTCTTGTTAGTGGAACTTACTTAGTAACGACAGGCCGGTTGGCGTGGTTGCTAGATACTTGTGTTTAACGCCACAAGTCCTGAGTTTGATTCCCACCCAGGACAGTTAATCTGTTCTGAGTTTTGACAGTCAGGTTGTCATCTCTTCTCATTTTGTCAGTGAGTCAAAAGCATGGTAGTGTATGTAACGTGTTTTTCAGGGTTCCGTACCCAAATGGTAAAACGGGATCCTATTACTAAGACTTTAAGAACAAAACACTGCTTTAAAGAACATTTCAGGACGCATTTACTCGAAAAACAAAAAACGAATCAATTGTAATTGTAACTTACTTAGGTTATGCACGCCGCCAGCCAAGGCCATAGCAATTATTTCCGTTATGTTTCTTATTTTATTATTAAAATGCCCGGATCATGTAAATATCACAAAACACGTGGCAATGATTTTTTTCTTATTAAACTGCCCACATTCACATTCATATTTATCGTAATATTTTATACTTTGACAGTTTTTGATAGGTAAACACAGCAATGACGCAATACTAGTTGTTTATATTTTCTTTGATGACATTTAAAGTGGTTGGAGTCGCAACCAAACGCTACTACAGGTCGATACGCATGATCATTTTGTAATTTAATTAGTAGTTTTTTAAGCGCTATCGGAAGATCAGCGTTACAGTAATTACTATTATTTACTGTAACTTTTGCTGAGGTAGACGCCTTTCCTAGCTAGTACTAATAATGCTGCATGCTTCATTAGTATTATATAAACTAAACGTAATTAATTATATTGTCTTAGATTTAAACTAAGTTAAGGATTATCTGTGCTTGTTCGGAATAAACCTTTTTTATTTATTTATTTATTTACTTTGCTGTCTGTCTGTCCGTCTGTCACCAGACTGTATCTCATGACCCGTGATAGACAGTTGAGTTTTCAAAGATAATGTATTTCTGTTGCCGCTATAACAACAAATACTAAAAAACAAAATAAAATAAATATTTAAGGGGACTCCCAAACAACAAATGTGAATTTTTGCTCGTTTTTATAGATAATGGTACCCTTCGTGCGCGAGTCCGACTTGCACTTGGCCGGTTTTTATAAAATAATTTCCTTCTTATGTCTTTTATATAAAATTTAGCTAACTGCCACTCCTTCTCCATATGAACGTTGACTGTTCCCATTTCATACTCCTCCGAAACAAAGGGGGTACAAAGTTATTGCTTCACGTATTCAATTGATAATTATTTATTCAAAAATATGCATTTAAGGCCAATTTGGTTATACCCATGCATAACATAACCTAGTTTTTATTGTTTTCTAAATTAAATCAGCAACTTTTATATCTGCTCACAACCAAAGCTGACAAATCAATTGGTCCAGAATAAAACGTAACAAATTGAATTGCAGATATCCTCTAAAGCAATAAAGGCCAAATGGAACGGTCGCCACTCTAATCCCGCGCTGTATACATCGTAGGCACATAGGTAGATACATTTGTTATGTAATTTATATCGATGGAAAATATGCTAATGTTAAAAGGACTGTTGTCTAGACGTGGAGTAGTAATGTTTATACAGGATGGCCGAGAAGTTGACGTTCAAACGTAAAATTTAAATACTTTATGATGAGCAGTATCCGAATCACCCCCATGTATGTTCTACGATTTTGCGTTTTTTTGATACTTTGAAAATTGATGAGTCTTGAGCTCAAATCCTAATTATGCAGTTTTAAATAAATTCTAATGCAGTTCTGCAATGATTAGATATACCATACTTTTTAGGATGTTTGGTTAAACTATGCTATTTAGTTATCACAAAAAAACTGAACCAGAAATGTTCAACAGAACGAGAAAAAATCGAAAACTGATGTTAAGTGAAATTTACGAAAAGAATAATTAAAATATTCTATCTCAAAAACTACGCAAAATCGTAGAACATACATGGAGGTGATTCGGATACTCCTCGTCAGGAAGTATCTAAATTTTGCGTTTGAACATCAACTCCTCGGCCATCCTGTATATACTGTGCCAATTATATGAAACAAGGAACAACAGGCTCCTCTACGGCGCTAGTTGACACTAAATATGTTAATATAATACTTACGGCTGTGACTCACGCAGAGATATAGTGACAATAGAGAGCTATCGTTATTGAGACTTGTTACGTTGCCGATTTGTATTGGACGGAACGTTGCGTATATTACGGGTATAATAAAAATAAAATTAGTTTATTTCGGTATCTTATACTACTACAATTTATCTTACATAGTGGTCTCCTTTTAAGTATATTAAATACTTGTGACAGGAGGCCCCGCTCTTCACAGATCGTTCAAATGTAGAAGTGGGAATACGTAACAAAAGTGTGTTTCCTGTTTAAAATAGCAAAAAGAAAAATATGATTTTTTTGTGGTTGTGGCAGTATGGTGTTTAAGTAAGTCTGTGTGTGTATACATGTGTGTGTTTAGGTGCGTATGTGTGTAGGTGAGTGAAGGATGTTTTAGTATAGTTAGGCAATAGTATGCAGTAAGGCTTCTACCTCATCATAGGTCCTAAGTTTTAACCATTCGGTTAAGCACTTTTTACAGTCACGATATGTCAGAGGGTGCAAGTGTACGGTTTTGTTAATTTTGTTATAAAGGTAGCCGGATTGTCTTTTGTACTGTTTGTTTGCGTATGCTGTATGCGTAAGGGTAGGTGGTACTACATTTGGTGTTCTTCTCGTTTTGCGAGTACTGGGTGCAAACGAGAGCTTTTTGTGTACTTTCAGCACAATTTGAAGGGTACGTATGTATAAAGTGCGACAGTAGAGAAGTGTGATAAGTTATTAATACTATCACATAAAAATATTAAAGCATCTCTCGCAAAATTTGATTTCCTAAATGACAGTAATCTTATGAGCCCAAAAATATTTTTCTTTGATATTTTCTCTTTTTTTTTCAAAAAATGTGTTATTGTCATTTATAATGTTGTAATTCTAAGTAAGTATTGGATTTCTATTGCTTTTTTTACATCTTACAGTAATTAGTTACACGTATTTTTAGGCAGCTTTTGTTGAAAAATATTTTATTATCTGTGATTATGTAATACCAAAAATGCAACGAAATAATAAATGATTTTATTTGATTAACATTTATAAAGAGCGATAACCCATATACATATTGATCGCTCGACCGCTCTATCCTAAAAAAGCTAGATACAACGAGCTTTGACAGGGGTTTTTTGTACCCCTAAAAACGTTTATGAATCATTACGATCGGTCCAAAGGTTAAGAAAAAGCGAAAGTAGCGTTCGCATTTACAATATTACCCACAATTGAGTTCATTTTCTTTTGATGTGCCTCTATCTCAAATTTTGATTATATGTACTTGATGATTATATTATAACAATTTCATTTTTATTTGTGGTTTTATGAGCTTTAAATAAATATTAATATTAAGAACATTATAACAATATTAATAAATTAATAACATTATAATAATAATGTTAATAACATTTCAACTTGCGACGTTAGAATTATATATAAAATGGATAGTGCGTTGATTCCACGCTTTAATTATACTCGAGACTTAGGGGTCGAAATGGTACCTGAGTTAACGTTTCGTAAGCACATTATTGACATCTGCAACAAGTCATTTAGAAATTTAGGTTTCATTTTGAGAAATTGTAAGGGTTTCAGTAATCTTTTAGTTGTAAAGATGTTATACAACGCCCTCGTTCGGAGTCATCTCGAATCAACATCATTTATTTGGAACCCACATGAGGCTAAATACAGCCTTATGGTGGAAAAAATTCAAAATAAATTATCTCGATTTTTATACAACAAAGAATACGGAGTGTACCCCATGTACCCACTGATGTACCCAAGCTTGTTTGTGCTTGGTATGGTCGGATACGAGCGGCTAAGCGTGCGGCGCGATGTGGCACTAGTCATATACGTATGCCGCGTACTGCGCGGCCATCTATACCACCCAGCCGTGCTCTCGGAGCTGCGACTGTGCGCCCCTGATGGCTACGTGGGCGCGCGCCGCCGCCCCGCTACGCTCAGCGTACCGGTAGCAAGAACGAACTTACTCAAGTTCGCCCCCGTGTCGCGTGCCATACGACTCATAAATTTAATAGCAGCGGAAATTGACATATACTACTGTAGCCTGCCAAAATTCGCAGAAGTAGCGCAGAGGTGCATTGTATGTAACTCAAATGTATAAATTTTGTATGTAATTTTAATTATAGCTTATAATATCGTTTTGGTGTATGCTGTAAAGATATTGTAATTTGAATTGAAATAAATAAATAAAAAATAATAATAAATATTATTTGTCTAGCCGTTTGTCTATTAAAGATCTGTTGTCTTGTGTTGTGGTCTGAAGCCGTGGTCGCTCCAAAAAGTGATATTTTTTATAAGTTTTTCTGTTAACAAAATTCCCAGTATCAGCCCGGAGAATTGAAATACCGCCATGCTACAACGCTACGAGTGCATTGCCTAACGCCGTCAGTCCTGACTGTTCCCGAACGCTATGGCTAAGAATTAATAGAGAGTGTACATGTTTGCGCACTTCTGCACTTTAATATGTGTCGAGCTACTCTCCAATGTCACTTGCCGCAATATTGAAAAATTTTATACCACTTACTTTTGTACATTTTGTGAAATTTGATATTATTTTGTTTAATTGTAACACAACGAGTAGAAGAAACAGATATTATCAAATAAATTCAATTTAATACACCATAAAATATTTCAAAATTGCACGCCTCACAATATCTTCACACCTTCAAAGTTGAGAGTGATTTCACTCGACACGTTTCTCAGAATATTCAGGAGGCAGCGTATTTTCCTGTCGCTTTTCTTATGCTGACACGTTTCCAGGCGTTGCAAAAGGCCTTTATGTATACGGAGAATTTCCTTCTATATTTGTACAATAAAAACATGTTGTGGAAAATGTAATGTATTATACAAGTAATTACATAAATAGTGTATAAAACTTAATTGAATTAAAAGACATGCAGAATATAAACTAGCCAAATACATTCATTTTTCTTATTGTATCTGCTATCAGCATTCGCTATAAGCAGGTGTGTTGTAGGCTGTGGCTTAAGAGTGTGTCCTCCAGTGAGACATCTCCTCCTTATTAGGCCATATTTATTTATATGGCTAGTATATCTTTCCGTTTAAGCCGTTTACGGTAGCTTTGAGTTGTTAACTTGGCAGCCAGTTCATTGGATGTCTTTCCAGCTTCCCTTTGTAGGTCTCTGTAGTTTTTTGAACTTCTTCATTTACAGTGGTCATCTCGAGATGTGTATTCGTGATAAACCATGGTGCATTGCATAGGTTTCGGAGTATCATATTTTGCTGTCGCTGTATCATGGCAATATTGGACTTGCAAGCGCTACCCCATAGCTGTATACCATACATCCAGACAGGTTTCAGAATGCTCTTATATATGAGAAGTTTATTGTTTACAGCTAGCTTACTGTTTCGGCCCAGCATCCAAGACATATGGTTTTATCGAATTTTAAGTTCTTGTCTCTTAGTTTTTATATGGTATCTTCACGTTAAGCGTCGGTCAAGGTGTAATCCAAGATATCCTACACTGTCTTGGTGAGGAAGTTTGGTATTTTCTAGTTGCACAGGAGGGCAGTTGCCTTGCCGCAACGTAAAGGTAACATGCACTGATTTCGATGCGCTGGCTTTTATTCTCCATTTTTGGAGCCATTTTGTAATATATTTTATTCGTAATATTCAGTGTCGTTTGAAGTTTATGGGATGCAATCGTGGGGCTCTTGTCACTGGCTAGAATAGCGGTATCGTCAGCAAATGTGGCTGTGGTGATATCCTCTGCTACTGGCATATCAGATGTATATAGGAGATACAGGACAGGTTCCAAATATTGATCCCTGTGGTACGCCTGTATCTGGTAGAAGTTAGAGGTAGACTCAGCTTCCTTCACCTGGAAGAGTCTTTCGGATAAATAGGATTCCAGAAGCAAGAAGTAACTATGAGGGAGGCTGTTCTTAATAGACCCTTGTGCCAGAGGCCTGTTGTAGGTCCAGAAAGACTGAAGAACAATATTCTTTCTCCTCTAAAGTCTTTATAATTTTATTCACCACTATATACACCTGCTCCACTTTTGAATGTTGCTGCCTAAAACCAAACTGATGATTCGGGATGATATTATTTTTGTGTAGTAAAGGTAAGATTCGGTGCAACAGCAGTTTTTCAAAAACCTTAGATATTATTGACAGTAGGCTGATAGGTCTGTAGGAGGCCACTTCATTAAATGGATTTCCGTTTTTGTGGACCATCAGGATCTGTGTTTCCATATTTTGGGAAAATATTGAACTCTTAGCATGCTATTGAAGAGTGTGGTAATGAAGACTATGGCTTTTCTTGGGAGTTGGCAAAGTACTTCTTTGGCGATAATATCGAATCCTGGAGCTTTCTTATCTTTAATCTCTTTATTGATTGTCCTCCAAACCTCGCGTGTCGTTACCGGAGGTGGTGGTGGCGACATTTGGAAGTCCTGATTAAGGATATTATCCACATCAGTGTCTTTTTCGGAATCTGGATAACTTACCTTATTTAGGCAGAACACATTTGATAGGTGAAGTGCAAATGCATTGGCATTTTGTAAACTTCCATAATGAATAGTCAGTTGAAGCAGTAGCTATGAGTGATTCTAGTTGAGATTCCAAAGTGTCATTGTACCAATTGTGTAGCATATCCTTCAAATCAGTAGCAGCTTTTGTGAATTTGTATTTGTCTTCAATCAACCGGCTTTCCAGCCAGATCGTCCTTAACCTTCATTTCTCAAGGACAGGTCTTTTGATTTCTGCTAGGTAATTGTGGCATCTCATGTAACATGAGATGCCACAATTACAATAGTCTATAGACAGAGTATTAAGCCAGCAGGATTCTTGAATCAATGTTGTGATATATTTAGTTGCGAACTCAATGTCCTCATGTGTTTTCAGAGATAAATTGAGTTGTATCTTTTCTTCAAAGAATTCCCGGAGTGACACCCAGTCAGTATATCTATTATATAACTTATCTGGGCCTGTAGATTCCAATAGCATTGTACTTAGGCATTAATATAACGGGGGTGTGATCTGAGGAGCTATCATAGCAGGATTCAGGTTTCAAGTAGTATTGGCAGAATCCTTTCAGAATTAAGAAATCTAGGAGATCAGGAGTTTTTTAGGATTTGTTGGCCAATAAGTTGGTTCACATGAAGAGACAACTGTAAGATTGTTTTTATCTACACTATATTTTAATGGGCGTCCTCTAGTTGTGGTCAATCTTGAACCCCATAACTCATTCTTAGCATTCCAACCCCTCCCGCTATAAATCGGTTTCCAAGGATACCAAGGAAGTCAGAGAACATAGGTTCGGTGATTTTATGTTTTGGTGGGCATTACACTGCAGTAACATTGAAGTTTCCAGTTTTATCCTCCACAGCAATGGTGGTAGCTTGGATGTGATCAGATTTGTAGCATGGCATTTGGTGATGCTTGATTGTCTTCTTTATGATCACAGCTGTACCAGCATGACCCCTTCCATCAGGATGATTTGTGATGTAGCAAAAGTTATTTAAGAATTGTATCAGTGATGTAGTAGTGCAGTGTGCCTCAGATATAAGTAGGATGTCAAGTTTATGTTGAGTCATTAGCAATTCTACTTCTTGTTTATTTGGAGTTAGTCCATTGATGTTCCAGGTGCATATTCTTAGTGCAGTCATTTTGTTAGCTTGTCAACTAGTTTTGCTATGAGATTCATAAGAGTGCCCATTTGTTGGAGTATGATATAAAATTTTTCAGCCTGTTTTATAAGTATATTTTCTAGAGTCGGATTTATTTGTTCTGAGTTTTCAGCACTGGAACTGATTCAACTGTTTTTATTGTTTTCTGGTATCTGTTTTAAGATCTGGGCATATGGTTTCCAGATATATTCGATCGATAGCCGAAATCATAAAAAGAAAACATAACAGAAAAATTTCAACCATCTAACGTATTTTGTGGAACTTTGGGACCCAAGAATTTGTTTCCTCTTTCATCCACTGGTATTATTTAATTGATTCAGTTTCATGGTTAGATGCCATTGGTTTAAAAACACAAGTGGTTTTACATGAATCTAAATAATATGATATGGTAAACCAATTGACGTATTTTTGTAAGAGGCGCACGCATTAGTTCAATTAATCCCTGTATTAATGATAATTAGAGATTGCACTTATCTGAAATTTTACCAGGTAAGGTTCTATTGTCAAAGACTTAAAGACAAATAATCTTAGTTTGTTCTCAGTTTTGACACTCAGTTTGTCATCACATATCAGTTTGTCCGTGTGTCAAAAGCATTGTAGTGTGTCTCTCTTTCCAATTTAAGTGTTTTTTGTTGTGCCCATGTCGGTGTAGCAGTTTGAAGCATTCTCTATCGTAAGCCTTCTCCTTGATTTTCTTGTAAGCCTCAAATTTCACAACTTTTATGCGTGTAAGTAGATATTATTCGATGATTAAAAAAAAGGTGGAAACAGGTTTTTATCCTTTGTAGTACAGTGTAGTAGCAAGCTACAAACAAAAGACAAAAACCTATTTTTAGAAATAACCGTCGCGATCACTTTTTTAACCGACCCCCGAAAAGCGGTTATAAATTTGTCTACTCATTTATTTTGAAGAATACGTGTGTGTTGTGTTGTTTGTGCGTTGTTGTGTGATTTAAAAGAAAATTTGAGGTTGGTTCTGTGTTTTGTAATACAAAGTATACTAACACAAAACTTACTAATTTCCTTACATAACAATGACTATCATCATCATCATCATCATATCAGCCGAAAGACATCCACTGCTGGACAAACCCTCCCCCAGCGATGTCCACAATTGCCGGCTATAATATACAATAATAGTAAATAACATTAACTCAACCTTTCTTTTCACTTTATAAATCTTTTTAAATGTTTCAGTAATACCTATAACTTTATCGAGCATACGATGATACAAATTATTATCTTAAATATATTTTGATACAAGTTTCATCCCTATAATCAACCTCTAACAGGAACCTTTCTTAACTTTCTAATTGCTTATATTATTATGATATTATGTTTCATTCATATTATTGTAATTGTTGACGCCGTTAGGTTTACTTTGTATTGCAGATACTTTAGGGATATTTTATAAATAAAATTACGCGACTGTTTGCTAGCTCTGTATTGAGGCAACTGAGATGACAAAACGGTCGGACATACCGCCCGCCAAAAGGACCCTGCGTCCTTTTACAAATCCTATCACTACTGTTACATCTGTTTACAATACAAGGGACTTATTAACTCATTGCTTAATACATCTTAAAACTGATCAAATAATATAGCAATCTTATTAGTGGACTGTATGTAACTTAATATATGTACATGCAATAGTAAACAAGTACAGCAACAGACTAAACAGGTAAGTTAACAAACTTAGTTTTAATTTTTGATTAAACATCTTTGTGTAGGAAAATTAACTTAGATAAATGTCTTTTTAATTCACCTTGTTCTTTACACTGCACTGTAACCACTCTAACTAAATTGTCTTTTCCAGGATGCAGCGTTTTTGTAAACGACCTCCTACTCTCAGCAGATTGTTTTTATCTAAAAATGGTGTCAAGCCAATTAGTGAACTTGATTTTCTTACGTTGCCATTTTTCTTAATGTTATCTATTTCTCTCTCATATACTGTCTGCTGGTAGTATTTTATGCCATTTTGCAAATAGAATTAATTTCAGCAGTAGTCAAATACTTCTCTTTGTTTTTATTGCTTAGTAATCTACGGCAATAAGCAAGAACCCTTTTCATTCTGGTCAGGTTAGAAAATCTTTCCCAAATTGGTTTTGCTTCAGTTTTAGTTATAAAAGTACATATTCCTTTTAACTCCAAATCTGTCTCTGTATTTTCTGATCTTCTCAAATGAACCTTCCTTTTTGATAGCCATTCTGGCCCCTTCCACCACATCTTCTCTTTCTTCAGATCTTTTAGGAACATTCCTCTGGGTGCTATGTCAGTGGGATTTTGTTGTGATGCAACATGGTACCATTGGGTGTAGTTTGTATTTACTTCTCCAAATAGAATCCAGCCTAGGGTTGTTTTCTGTGCACATGGAGACCCTGGTGGACCCTTGATTATATCTTGGTCGACTATTCGTGCATACTCCTTGACACCAAGCAGCAGATCTATCGGGCCTGGGTTATTGTACTCTGGATCTGCAAGATCGAGACCCGCTAGGTGCTGCCAGTTGTGAACAGTCATTGTGTGATGTGGGATTCTCGTGGTCAGTTGCTTGGACATGACGTAAGCTTCGACGCGCATGTTGAATTCTGATTTCCTTCTTGACAATATGTTTAGCTGAACCACGTGTTTAATTGGTGTTTGCATAGAACCCACACCTGTTACAGTGCCATCAATTGATTTTCTGTGTAGCTTCAATAATTGAGTTGCCTTTTCACTTATGAAGCTCGCTTGTGAGCCTGGATCTACAAGAACTCTTAACAGTGTCGCTTGTCCATCTTTTCCCTTTGCTTTGACTAGTGCAGTTGCTAATAATGCTTTTCCAGAAGCTCTGGTACCAACATGAAGAGATGATATAGCCTTCTTGTTGGCTTCTGGTTGAGATGTCGATGGTTGTATTGGTTCTGTCTCTGCGTTTATGTCCTTCGACTTCTCTGATTTGTGAAGCAAGGAATGGTGACGTCTTCTACACACCCGACAAGTACCTGGTACTTTGCATTTGTAAACTGAATGACCCGGAAGCAGACAATTGAAACAAAGTTGGTTTTCTTTCACATAATTGTAACGTTGTGTAAGGTCCATTTTAATAAATTCTTTGCAATGACATAGGGTATGCTTTTCACTACAAAGCGCACAGGTTTTATCTCTGACAACATTTATGGCATGGTAAGATCGCTCTTTGACTGTACGATCTTTACTTGTTACGGGCTGTACCATTTCGAGTGTTCTAAATTTTGATTCCAAAAATCTTTTCATCTCTGCCCAAGATGGGATTTCTTCAGAGTTTTCCTTATAAGCAAAAGCTTCCCACTCCTTATGTGACTCCTGGTCCAACTTCTGAATCACCAGATGTATAATTACAGGATCCCAGGAATCGGTGTTAATTTTCAAGTTGTTTAGGTTATTTATGCACTCTGTTGTAGTATCCAATAAAGATTTTACACTGTTAGCCGTTTGTGTTGTGATTTTCTTTTGATTAAAAAGTCTTTTCAAAACTGAGAACACAATAACACGTTTGTTGCCGTATCTGCCTTTTAATAATTGCCATGCTTGATCGTAATTGCTGTTCGTAACTTGAATGGGCCGTAATATAATTTCTGCTTCGCCAATAACGCTAGACTTCAGGTAATGTAGTTTTTGAACGTCACTGATTGAGGAATTATTGTGCACAAGTGATGTAAACATGTCTTGGTATGTGGGCCACTCCTCGTATTGTCCCGAAAAGGTTGGTAATTGAATCCGAGGTAGTTTTACGGCCGAACATTGGTTTTGGCCACTCAATACTGAAGAGTTTGCAGTTTCCATAGCTGTATGTTGTTGTTTGCTCAACATGTCTGTCAAGTCTGCTTGTAGACAGAGGTACAGGTCTTCAACGACAAAGTAGTCCTCATTGAGAAAGTAAGGAATTTCTCCACGCTTCTCTCTCGGAATATACTGTGTTAACATCTCATGAGCTTGTTTAAAAGAACTCCAATACTCTTCCAGGCACTTCAATCTAGCCCTTATGTAACCGTCTGTAAGTCTCACTTTAGGGCATTTCTTTAAGTTAGTTTGTGTTTTTTGTATTAAGTTTGCAACGTCTTCTAACGTATTCAAACACTTTTTTTGTTCCGAACTTAATGTAGCCATTGTAATTGTCTATTTTTGTTGTAAAAATCACTTGTGTTATGATTTGTCAACCACACTAATCACTTTGTTTTTAAAATATCTATTATAACTTAAACTTCCAAGAATCTGCACAGTATTCGAGTAAACAAGTCTTCTTATCTAAGGAATGCAGCTGTCTTTTGTTCTCAGCTCGCTCGGACTCCGATTCACTAATGACCCACAGGTGTGCTAGTAGGTACGAACGATGCGGCTCGATTTGCGACCATATGTTGACGCCGTTAGGTTTACTTTGTATTGCAGATACTTTAGGGATATTTTATAAATAAAATTACGCGACTGTTTGCTAGCTCTGTATTGAGGCAACTGAGATGACAAAACGGTCGGACAGTAATATTATTTATTCTTTACATTTAGCGAATATGATAGTTTGTTAGAGCAGTAATGAAACCATTATTATATACTTAATTTAGTTTCACCTTCATGGTAACCTGGGTTATTATGCTATCATTAAAGCTCCTTCTCATGATACAGCTGAAGCTAATAATAAATGATAAATATTTCGAGACAAGTAACTGATCTTATGCCAAACTAGGCAGAGCCTATTAGGGCGATTAGACCACTGATAAACATACTAATATATTTATAAATACATTAATATTATAGATAAACTAGCTGCGCCCCGCGGTGTTACCCGCGTTAAATTTTAAAAATTTTCGCTATAAACCTCCAGAGCCCGAGACCTTTCCAACGAATGCAAAACCGTGGAAATCGGTTCGTGCGTTCTGGAGTTATAGCGTCAGGAAGGAAAACCCGACTTATTTTTATATAGTAGATTAATTAACAGCCAGATCCAGAACAAATAATCGTGTTCATGACTCATATATTTGTCCTGGGTGGGAATCGAGCCCACGACCTCTGGTTTAGCGGTCAGGGTTTCTAACCATTAGAACAACAGGCCAGTCATAGTCAGTCAAAATTGGTAAAATATAAGATTCTACAGTTTTCTCCTAGCGTCGACCTCAGACTGATTTTTGGTAATGGCGACCACTTCAACTCCAAGTCGGTAGGGTGTTGGTGCTCTCGAAAATGAATGCCATAGTCGATCGTCTTAATAAACTATCGTGCGCATTTAACCCACGTGTTTTAACACCAACGTTCCTTACCTACAAGTAACTAGTGCTCACGGTCTTAATTGTTTCATCGTCATTAAGGCTTCAAGTCTTCGACCAGTGTGTGTTGCCAGTGATGACTTACGGAACAGAGACGTGGTCGCTCACTATGGGCCTTATTAGAAGGCTGAAGGTCACCCTCACAGCTATGGAGAGGGCTATGCTCGGAGTTTCCCTCCGGGATCGAATCAGAAATGTCGAAATCCGCAGGCGATCCAAAGTCACCGACATAGCCCAAAGAATTGCAAAACTGAAGTGGCAGTGGGCGGGGCACAAAGCTCGTAGAACCGATGGCCGGTGGGGCAGAAAGGTTCTTGAGTGGCGACCACGAACCGGAAGACGCAGCGTGGGCAGGCCCCCTACAAGATGGACCGATGATCTTGTGCGGGCCGCTGGAAACTGCTGGATGCGAATAGCGCAAGACCTTTGGGGGAGGCCTTTGTCCAGCAGTGGACGTCTTTTGGCTCACATGATAATGATGATGATGATGAAGGCTTCAAAGATCTCCACATTCGTCGGTCTTGCGCTATCTGCATCAAGTTGTTTCAGCGACCTTCACTAGAACATCGGTCCATTTTGTAGGCGGCCTGCCCATGCTGCGTCTTCAGATTTGTAGTAGGTTTCATTTCGGTATTATAACTCGTTCAACATAAAAAAGTAGACACGCCGAGAGCATTTTCTAATAATGATTCTGAACGGTCAATTTGGTGAGTGACATACGGTATAAATAATAATAATAATAAATAAATATCTAGGGACAATGTCACACAGATCATCCTAGCCCCAAACTAAGCAAAGCTTGTACTATGGGTACCAGGCGAAGATATACATACTTATATAGATAGATAAATACTTAAATACCTAGAAAACATCCATGACTCAGAAACAAATGTTCGTGCTCATCACACAAATATTTTCACTTACCGGGATTCGAACCCAGGACCACCAGCTTCGTAGGCAGGAGCACTACCGACTAGGCTACGGTGACCGTCAAATAAATGACGGTAGGTAGGTATAGCTATGGAGATATACCTCCGGGTGTTACAGAAAGAGTGTGTATAGCTGAATGTGAATTGTAAGCTATTATATTGTAGATTATTTAGATTAATACTGCCGATAGAAGTGAATAATAGTTTTCACTTCTGTCAGCAGTCCTCAAAGACTTTCATGCATGTATTATTTTTCGTAATATTTCTTAAAATCCTCTTTTATTCTTCCATCGGAACATCTTCATGAAAACTTATTTATAAACATTTTGCACAAAGGTCTGAGAGAAAGTCTAACACTCGTCGTAAACGAGATAAGATAAGAGGCCACTATTTACTTCAAAGCAATCACCAACAGCTGAAAATAGAGTAAACTTATTCAACATGACATAACTGTTAAAAATCTCCGTCAACTACTTACTTAAGTCTCTTACAAGCATTTAGATGAGAAGTTTTATATAACTGGCTACTGTCTGACTGACTGAAACTGACTTGACGTTTTCAACTAGTCATTCTTTTAGATATTCTAAAATCAGTATTTGATTGGAACAAATGCACATGTGGCATAAAGGAATTCCGATATTTTTTTTTACAACTATGTATTAATATATAAATTCTACAATTAATCTTAGAAAATCAAAATCTATATTTATATTTTCTGTAACTTTTGTAACATTTTTAATGAAATTCTAACTAGTCCGGTAGAGTTTGTTGGGGTTAAGCAGCGAAGTGCACAATCAGTCTTTATACGAGTACCTGCCAAAGTGTTAAAATATCTACCCATCTTATTTTTTAATTCCCGAGATATATCGTACACGACGCCATCTAGCTCAATCTAAGCAAAGTTTGTACTATAGGAAGTAGATAACGGAAAAAAAATCTTTTTTACTTTTATTTACCGAATTAAATTCTCTTAATCCATTTGTATCTTACGACGTTACAAACGGACTTACACATAGGTATACTGACATCATCTTTAAATTGATAATACCCTTTTTATCATCACCCAAAAGACTTTCACTGCCGGAAAAGCCTTCCCCGAGGATTTCCACAATGGCTGACCTTACACTGCCCACATCCAGCGGTTTCACGCAACCCTTCTAAGATCTTTGAGGGGTGAGGGAGGGGCGGGCACGCTACGTCTTCCGGTCGGTGGACCAGGAACCCTTTTTATGTGTCGGGGATATTATTACTATTTGCAGTTTAAAGCTTAATATTTCGCAAATTGATCTCTGAATCCAGAAATGGATTTTACAAATACGATTTTACATATTACAATTTTATTTGATAAGTCGCAACTGTACGTTGTTGAAAATATTGGAAGAATAACTGACTTTACGTGTAGTAGAAACTCCCTAAAATATTTTCATGACTTTATTTCACCACTTTAACAGTGTAATATCTATACATATGGACGGAGATAGCGAAACTGTTAGTTTCTGGTTGACACGAACGAACTTCTAACACAAAAATCACGTTTACTTTGTTCAGTCGTTTTGGAGAAAGGTGTAACGAAAACTAATTCACTACACACAAACAAAGACACATAGTAAATCTTTCCCTAATCTAATATATTATTTAGAGCTGGGGAGTAAAAATACATTCTACTAATATTATAAATGTAATTGTTTATAGGAATGGATGTATGGGTGTTTGATATTTCTTTACGCAAAAACTACGTAACGGATTTTGATGAAACAATTGTAATATAGCTTATACATCCGAATAGCACAGAGGGTATAATTTATAAAGATTAACGCAGGTAAAACCGCGGGGTATAGCTAGTTTAAAATAAAGTATAACGCTTATACAAATACCGCTTGTACTAGTGAAGTAACTGTCTGTATCGAGGGGGCTTTACAGGCATGCAATACACACTCCCAGACACAGAACAAGTTATATATTGGTACAGAAATAGTTTTCCTGTGCGGTGAACGAGGCGTCTAAGTTTACCACTTTCTAGACGAGCATTTTATTTCCTCTGTTTAAGCACAGACAGTGTATGCCTAGCCAGATATACTACTCGTAACGTAGACACTCTTGGGACGGAAACTCACTGTCTGTTCGGGGAAAACAGCGCTATTTCCTCTGTCTATTTATTGCAGTTACGTGCAGTTGCAGCATGTGACTGTCAGTGCTAAGTTTAGCAGCACTTAGCCACGTGGATCATAATATCCTCCTTACTCCATCTGGTTTGCGGCTCTAGTAGTGCTAGTATGATAGGTTAATGACACCTAAGACTGACACGCCCATGGCCCTCTTACTAGAATATTTGAAGGGTCCAATGACGGCGCCAGCCTTAACTTTTTTTTAAATATTTAATATAAAGACAACGCCCGCATTAGGGAAATTAATCCCTGTATCGCGCGGGGTACTTTACAAACATATAATGAATTAAAACGGACACAGATTACAGCCAGACTCAGAAGAACTATTTATGTGTCATACAAATAGTTGTCCGGCGCGAGACTCGAACCCGCGACACGAAGCACCGAGGGGACTGTCTAAGCCAAAACCAAAAAGTATTTGGCACGAAAAAGCTTTTCATTCGTTAGAAACATGATTCAGGGTTAACGTTTTTATTTGCCATTGTAAGATTATAATGTATATTTTTGACATTTTTGACATTGTGATAAATTGTAACATAACGTGATTTTCTGTTGGAAATAAAATATAAACTTATTTAATTGAGTTACCCGTTGCAATTTCTCACTATGTTAGTTCCTAAGGACGCTTTTAATTAAAATACTTTAAACACTTAAATTGACGACTTTTAAAGTTCCGTAGTTAATAAAGAACACAAACAATTTGTTGTAGTGTCTGTACCAGCTTAGCTCAAAGATTCTTAGAACACGTGGTGTGACATTTAAATGCACTTACCAAAAGTCGCTAAATCGTTAAATGTTTCTGTCACACCCTTGACATCACCATTCTCATCTTACCATCAGTGGGGCAGTATATATGTGGCTATTAAGTATGAAATAAGCGTTTTTTAATTTTTGCATTATTACAATTTATTCCTAATTTAATTATCGTATGGGCATCGGTTGTCAGAGTTGTTCAAGCCTCCCAGTAGGCCCCTGACATGACTTAACGACTGTTGTCTAATGACTACAACCGGGACCGACAGCTTAACGTGCCCCCCGAAGCACCGAGACGCTTAGAAACTAAACCACTTTCGTGGTGACGCATCTATGGACTGACCACGAGCCTAGTTGCTTAATCTCGTCGATTTATTACTTGTTTATGAAATAACTATACCAGTTTTACTTCCTCTCGTCTTGTTCGTATCTTGCAGCAGTCCAATCGGATTACTGGCACAACACTTTCAACCTCTTCACCCGAACAAGACCTGACCTTTTTTAGGGCTCCGTAGCCAAATGGCAAAAAACGGATCCCTTATAGATTCGTCATGTCTGTCTGTCTGTCTGTCTGTCCGTCCGTATGTCACAGCCACTTTTTTCCGAAACTATAAGAACTGTGCTGTTGAAACTTGGTAAGTAGGGGTATTCTGTGAACCGCATTAAGATTTTTACACAAAAATAGAAAAATAACGCATTTTGCTTTCATTTAATCAACTGAAATACTTGCTGCTACGGAACCCTTCATGTGCGAGTCCGAATCGCACTTGGCCGGTTTTATTGTTTACATGCACCAGCGCAAGTACCAAGTACTAGAGCGGAGTATTTGATATCGTTATATAAATGTCAATGTGATTTTAATTATGATTGAAATGATAAAACAAAAGTTCTTTTGCATTTTTTGTTGCAGAGTATATTCGGAGTGAAGAGATACTACTAGAACTACTTCAAAGATAATAACACAACAAATGTCAGGGAAGTGGGTTTTTTTGAGTACTCTGTCTAGGCGTCTGTCAGAGCAGGCATTATTTTTGTATAGAGCCATAAATGAGCTAGCCTTTCATAGTGTTTTTTAATTAAAGTCAAAATGTTACTTATTATTGATTCTTGTAGTTATGAAATAAAATTTAAAAAAACCGCCCAAGTGCGAGTCGGACTCGCCAATGAAGGGTTCCTTAGCAGCAAATATTTCAGTTGATTAAATGAAAGTTAAATTGGGTTTATTATTTATGAATTATTAAAAAAAACTACTTACTAGGTTCGTTGTTAGTTTACATGGTAATGTATATCATATATATTTTTTAGTTTTATCATATTCTTATTTTAGAAGTTATAGCCCCCTCCCCCCCCCCTGTAACTACTCTCATTTTACCACTTTGGAAGTGTCACTCGCGCAAACTATTCAGTTTAGAAAAAAATGATATTATTAACCTCAATTTCATTTTTAAAGACCTATCCATAGATACCCCAAATGTATGGGTACGATGAAAAAAAAAATGAGTTTCAGTTCTATATATGGGGATTCCCAAAATTATAGTTCTTTTTCTATTTTTGTGTGTAAATCTTAATTGCGGTTTACAGAATACATCCACGTACAAAATTTCAACAGTACAGCTCTTATAGTTTCGGAAAAAAGTGGCTGTGACATACGGACGGATAGACAGACAGACATGACGAATCTATAAGGGTGCCGTTTTTTGCCATTTGCCTACGGAACCCTAAAAAGGAGTGACATAGTCAAATATTGACTCAAGGCCAGAAAATAAAAAGAATTGGGTTCGATTCCCATCCGGGACAGATATTTGTGTGCATGAATATGTCTGTTTGTCTTGAGTCTAGGTGTAAATTATCTATATAAGTATGTATTTACAAAAAAAAATATTTTATGCAGTATATCAGTTATCTGGTTTCCATAGTATGTAAAAGCTCTGCTTGATTTGGGATCAGATGGCCGAGTGTGAATAATATCCGAGGATATTACTATTAGTAATAAAAAAAAAATCTACTCTGTTTCCGTGTATAATTGATGAAATAATAGGGAAAATTTTAAGAGGAAAGGAAAATGAAAACACCACGATCTAAAAATACACTTTTATTCCAATGTCATGCACATCTACAGTTTGTTTCCACTAAGAGTAACATTGTGATATTTTGTGCTATTATTTCGTGACCAGTCTGTAGAATCCAACCTGGGTAAAACCTGCTTTCGTGGAAATTATCTAGGTTTTGGTCTGTGGTCGGTGATTGCGAGTTAATTTCTAAGGAATTCTTAATGTATATAATATGTAACCAGAGCCAACAAATTTACGTACAGTAAGTTTAATTGACTCAAGAAACTGAAACATTCGAAAAACATAAGCATGCGAATTTTGAAAGTAAATTGAAATGTATTTCGCATGTTTTTCAAACCCATGTTCATTAAGTTGTTCATTTCAGGGATTCAAACTTTTGCGCTATTTATTATACACAATAAATATGAAGATATACAACAAATGGTTTGCTATGTTTATGTGCACAATTAATTTGTGTCAGCATCTAATTCAAAGTGTACAAGAATGAAACACACAGTGTACACAATAAAAAAAAAAACCTATTATTAAAAGCAGCATATTCAATTGTAGATAATGAATAGATTTACTGCCTGTGTGCTATTTTTAATTTAGAAATACAGAAAGCGACACGCTAGCAATTGATTTTCAATTGTTTCAGTGTCCCATGGAGTACTACGCGGTAGTTAGGTACTTGTGTTTTGTAGATTATTTAACGAATGTGAGTATCTGTCAGGTCGACCTCCGATTATTGCCTGTGTGAAGAATGAAACTCCTGTCCTCAATCCTATTTTAAAATTTAATGTAATTGATATCGATGTTATGCTTACGGGGAAAGGATTGTATATTTTCCCGTGACGACAGAAATTACACTCATTGTATTCGCTTGTTTGCATATTATGTTAGTGTTTTTAAAATTAAGGTCATGATCACATTTACTGTACCAAAAACAATATTTATATGAAGAACGCTGGTCGTCTGACATTTTGAGTGATATCCACCGTAGAGAAGTAATTTGCAACGAAGTTCTGGAGCCTACGTTGGCATGGACGCAGAAAATATTCGTAATAAAATATCTGTTTAAATCCAAGTAGTGGAAATAAACATTTAAATTGGCATTTACACCATTTGAGATGCAAGTTTTACTTTAATTCTTACATAACATAGTTTACCATCCAACTCATATCTTTTTCGCCTGGCGTTTTCTTCATCCACGCAAACGTAATCCAAATTAATGTCAGGTAAATATTTGAAGTGCAGAATACTTCATTAAAATATATACCTACATAAATGAAATCCCCTTTTTGTTTCCATGCATTATTTTAGTGACACGTTGTACAGTTACAAAGATTAACATAATGAATCAATAATGTATTACGTAGTTAGCGCAACACATAAAATAAAAAAGTTAATTCGGAAAATGTGCAAATTTTGTGTTAATTTACATTAAACTATTACAAGTGTTAACATGAACCTGAATATAATATTACAATTACAAAAGAATTTGATTATCACGCACTTTTTAGACTACGCAGCTAAACAATATCGCACCAACAAATACATTATTGTAATCAGTAATCATTTATTAGTTTTGATAAAAATAGGTATTTTAGTTTATAAACATAATTATACAAAGTAAATAATTATTTAAGTTACATTAGTACCCAATCACCAACCAACAGACCAGAATTAAATGTAACTTTAAATCCAACTTATAATTAATCGTATGCATAAAGATAGGTTCATAGATTTATTATTGCTATAATTTATACTCCAATTAAAAAAATGAAGTAATAATTATTCGTCTTACAAAAGATAGTGTTAATACATTTATATGTCCCTAGCAGGTGTTTCTTTGATTATGTTTCAATTTTCAATAACATGGCATCAACGCAAAAAATAATCAGAAAACTTTGAGTGGTTCTAGTTCCAACAGTATTTCATTCGAAGACGCATAAATGTTTTTTAGCTGTGCTCCTAGATACAAATATTTTTGAGTCTTCAACTGCCATAACCAAGTTAAAAAAAAACAGAACACAGCCTTACGTGTTCAAATACAGTAGTTGCCATTGTTTTACAGCGCTCGTGTTAAACGGCTGCCACCATTACTAATTATCGTATCTGTAATGTGTACTCGTACTAATTGAAGAAATTTTCAGTTTATAAATTTGAGGCTCAAATAAAATATGTTTTATTTTTCACGATCCACATTTTAATTAATATCGTGTAATTTCATATCCATAGTTATTTATGTAATTTTAATTATTAGATGATAATAATAACTTAATTGTGGACTTTAATGCCTAGAAAATATGACAGAGCACTATTTAAACTCCAAGTACATTACGAAAAATTGCAACAAAGTAATAAAGAAGTAGATACATACATAACTATATGAAATTAAATAAGTCTAATAAAAATGTGGATCATTTTTATTTATAAACTCAAAATTTCAAAGCAGGGTACTATATTTTGTAATTTTAAATAATACGAATGAAATAGAGGTCTTAAATATTTTACTAAGCTGTATTGGTTTTCATTTATACTTAGTGCGAAAAGCTTTTTATATGTAAATAAATAAAATGTTATATCTGATACTAGTTTTACACGATACAGATGCGATGATTGATATAGGTAAGCTTAAAACTTTTACTTGGTTGTATTATTGAATAAATTAATAGTATTCAAATTTATTCCCTGAGAAAAATGAAAAAATCGTGAATTTCATGGGATTCCGTTCTTATAGAACATCACCAATCTTCGCACGTAATAAGAAGTCAAATAGAATCGGACACGTGGTTTCTAATACCCTTTAGATTTGAGGTCAGACGGAAGTCACTCGATTAACTCTAGTAGCTATGCAATGAGTTCCACTGGAAGCTTACAGGAAAAAGGCAAGGATAAATTTGAATTTTCTTTTATTGAGTTTTACTTGAATTGAGTTTTTAAAACTGATATCTAGAATTTTTGTAACGAAATTCTTCTTAGGGCCTATGCACAACAGGTTTTTTAATCGTGCCGTGGACGTGCGCTTTTATCCTACAGAGCAGTTTGTTTTTGTTTGTATCGATACAAGCGCGATGCTAACGCGCGTGTGTATCGCGACAAACGCGCGTCGACAGCGCGCTTAAAAAACGTTGTGTGCATAAGCCCTTAGTGATAAATTAAACAGCTATTAATCTGGGGCTCTACCGTCTAAGTCACCGAACATCGTTTACGTAAATGGCGTTCAAATAAGTTTAGGTTAAAAATGACTGAATCAATCACTAAATGGGCTTAGCCGGTAGGGCCCCTGTTGTAGTTAAAGAAGTACAGGATGTCAGTGAAGCATTTATTTATTGATTCCTTACACTTACGAATAGTTAAATCTGTTCACGATTACCTATAATATACGCGTGAATTATAGAATATTGAATTAACGAATTGAAAACCAAAAAGGTTTTATAAATTATTAAAACATTTTAATAAGTCCTAAAACATTTTGGTTTTCAAATCTTCTTTAATTAAGTTTTGGCCATGATACCACCCGAGTCTCATAACTTTCGAAAACTCTTTTCATTCTACATCTTAACATAATCTGACGTTGACTAATAGAGGGGCCAAGTTCCACAGTAACACTAATCATTCGACATTAGACAGGCCACGCTCTCATTTATCCTAATGTAACTTTACTAACTTAATTTTTCATTCACCTGTCACTATTTTCCTTTCGCGTAAGTTTTCCTTAAGATAAAGATACATTTAAGTTATAACTTATAGATACATTTAAGTTTCCATTTACTTAACTGGGATATTTCCCAGTTAAGTAAATTGAAACTTAACATTTCTTAACTAAATTCTGTGGATAATTCGTTTAGATTTTTTTTTATATAAGAGCGACAAACGAGCAAGTGGGGAATGTAACCAGTTCGAATAGTTAGTTAATATGTTTTTTTAGACAACACCCGCATTAGGGAATCTAATCCTTGAGTCGCGGGGTACTTTACAAACATATAATAGACGGATACAAGTTACATCCAGACTCAGAACAACTATTTATGGGTCACATAAATAGTTGTCTGGCACAGGGCTCGAACTCGCGACACGAAGCAGCGAGGCGACTGTCTTAGCCGATACGCCACACGTGCAGTCAAATTAATAAGCATAATAGTTAATTAGTATTATATTATATAGTTATTATATTATAAACCACATTAAATCAACTAAAATTTTATTTTATTTTAGTTTTATTGACGGCATGAGATTCTTTCTCTTATTTGGTTAACGAAAAATAAATTTGAAATCTAAAGAAATAAAGAAGTGAATAATTGAATATGTGATACAGCAAGAAAAACCGTCGTACATCTCGTAAGATCTAAATCTGTTATGTTATAATTCTACTGTCTATAAAAATTGTTAAACAATTCTAAAAAGTACAAGATATATTTATGCATGTTTTAAATTCCTCCACTATACACTGATTTATTTCCTTGTGCGGAGTAAAATACTCTGTTTGTCACCTACTTGTTGCATAATTTGGAAGCATTTTCAGTCCTATTTTTAAATATCCCACATTTAAATCTTTTGGTAACCTCGAAAGTGCCTTATTTTACATATTAGTATACAGTACCTACGTAAATCGTCGAAAGTTCTCCAACAACCTTATAACACAACGCTGTTTAAGCTCTAGAGTATGAGGATTAATTGCCTGTCGGAGGCGCAATGTACTAGAAACTACTTTGGTACATCATTTACGTTTCATAATTGCAATATTTGCGAGCTTATACAAAACATATGCATGTTTACATACAGTATTTTCTTATGATAATATGTCGCGGTTTTGAACATGATCAAGTAATGATTAGTCCTCTATAAAAAGGTTTTTGAAAATACATAGAGAGGTAGAGATATAATAATTATAATGATTATGAATGTAAGGGAAAACAAATTTGTTTGCTCCACGGATTTCAAAGGAAAGTCCGGGATCCGGAAAGCAGTTGTCATTTTATGACCAACATTTACCCAAAACGACGCAGTACCCATTTAACACAACAATAATTATGGCTATCCTATTTTACGATGAAAGGCCATCAGACTTATTATATTATTACAAATAAATATGGAACTTATGACAACTAATTAAGATTGTAACTCTATTAATTAATGAATTCGAGTTTAAGTGTCTCTTTAATAGTTCGGGTGTTATTAATGGCTTGGCTAAGGTCCAACCTCCTGTACTGCGTCAAGGTAATTGAGAGTAAATATCTTAAATTTTGATTCACCCCTAATACTGTTAGATTAAGGCCTTGTTTTCAGTTCGCAGCTACTTTTCTTGCACAATTTGATGTTCTACACGATATCAAATAATTGTATGCACTTTCTAAATATGTGCTTCGGTCATCAGTATGACTTAGATATTCTTTTGTAATGGTTTACGATATTTAGTTTTTTAAATAATGTTACATTCATTTGTTTGAGCAATACAATATTCATTAAATTATCATGATAGTAAAAGTACACGGAGGGTGTTTCTTTATATAATTAAGTTTACGAAGGAAATAGTTGGGAATCAATTATTAAGGGCCAATAAAGCAAAATTTTAACTGCACGTGTGGTGCAGCGGTTAAGACAGACGCCGCGCCACTTCGTGTCCCGGGTTCGATTCCCATGCAGGGCAAATATTTGTGTGACCCATAACATAAACGAACAATATGTAATTTTTGAGAATATGTAATACTCAACTAGAATAAAAAAAAAATGTGGTAATAATGACCGCTAAAACGGGACAACCATTTTTTTGGCGATAATAAATTGCTACATGATAAACTAGTTCTGAATATAATGGATTAATTATCACAGAAAATTACCGTAGCAGATTTTTCGAAAGAATTTATGTTATGTCTTATAAAAAAAACTAAATGCGCCAAAAATATCGCTAAATGCTGGCCCGGTAAGTAGTTTATCGAATTTTTATTTCCTAAATTTGTTAGCAATACCAGCGTTACGGAAAAATTATAAAGATATTCAGAAGACATAATTGAGAAAACTGTAAAAGCCAACTCACGTAATTAATAATTGAGAGGTGACAAGAAATATTACAGATTTACACTACATTATAGTAATGGAACTGTCTGGAATTTATTTGATCATTAACATTAATTAGAATTGACTTTCCATTATTTAAATCTGGAATCAACTCTTCTCGGATTTCGTAATTTCTCGGAAAGAAGAACTTTTATTAAACTGAGACTTTTTAAAACTCATTATTGAAAGTCAGAGATCAATTTTGTGGGATTTATATATATATAATTTTTTAATGATTTGGCATTTGATTTCTGAATATTTTAAATTTCTTTGATTGAAAAAGTGATTTATAGATGGCTGTAATTATTTATTTTATTTGTTATGATCACAATATCGTAATGAATATTGTTTGGGTATAGTAAATGAGCGAATTTTAATTTACCAAAAATATTCATTGTATGCAAAATGTTTTTAAACTAATATGATAAAGAGAAAAGTTCTGATAATTTTGTTTGTTTGTTTTGTAATTTACAAACTCAAAACTAGTCTACTGATTTAAAAAATACCTTAGTCTATAGATAGCTACATAATCTGCGAGTAAGATGGGTAGGCATATTCTATTTTCAATAAAATTAGAGATTGCTACCAAAAATTACTTCAGCAAGAAAAGTTATTTTTGACGAAAAATATTATTTTAAATTCTAATTTGTCTTTATATATGTATTTTACATTTTTATTTAGAACTAGTGGTAGATCACTAGTTCTAAATAAAAATGTTTCCGTAGGAATGGCCATTTCACAACACACATTTATCTACGCACGCATAAATACGTATAGAATCTTGCTCAGAATGCAGCCGGGCATTCCCCTTCATTTTCGAGGTGGGCCCTTAACTAACGGTAAAAGCTACCTGTCACTGGAAAACATACAGACTTTACAGAAGTATATAATATTGTTTTTTATTAGGAAGAGGTAACGAGTTTTATTACGCGGATTTGATTGATATCTACCATTAATTTTATTTCCTTCTGTCTCTGGTTAAACCATTTGCATACGATTACCTGTATCCCAACGTAATTACTCAAGGCTATGGGGTATAAGTTTATGTTGTCATAAATATCGGTTAATTTCTCGCAGTTTTAGGACGTTGGGGCGTTAGGACGTTGCGGCTGTGGGCGTCGGTCGAGTTCTTCCTTTGTTTCCGGTTTCCGCTATCGATTGGTATCCGGTTCTGAGGGTACCAGTGGACTTTTCGTTGTTAATTAGACATTGTTTCTTTTAAGAATTTTCCTGCATCCTGTTTATAATCAGAAATTATATAATGTTGTTTTATTTATGTAAGCAAGGTAAGTCTCTGTGAAAAAGTTTTTTTGAAAGCCAACTACTACATAACTTCGTACCTTTGTAACTTTTATACTATTTTAGGGTAACTGGTATGTACGGGAAATTATTCGTTCTACATACTTGGGTTTATCAAGAAATTTCGTAAGTTTTATATAAAAACGAGTATCTAAAGCGGTATTATTAGGTTCATACCAAATTTGGCTATGAAGAGGGGGGAAAACTGAGAGATAGAAAAGGTGAGCGTTGATGCATCACAGGCCCCCCCTTAACCGTACGTCTGAGTCGCAAGTCTCAGACCAAAGACTACTGTAGTATACTGTCCCTCCTCTACCACGAGATGCACCCGGCTTCCGCGTGGTGAATCCATAGAATTCTAAGAAGTTATTTCTTATTTAATAACACGACCAAAAATGAGCAACGATATTTTTAGCACGTTAACTTGTAAAAGCCATTCGCTACTTTCCAAGGGCAATCATGTAAAACCGATCTCATTTTAATTATTTCATATATTTATCTTATACTAGCTGTGCCCCGCGGGTTCACCCGCGTTAAACTTTATAAATTATCACAGCACTTCCCCCGAAGGTGATAGCGTGATAATATGTAGCCTATATGTTGACCCGACCTCTTAGTAATATTCATGCAAAATTTGAAGTAAATCCATGCAGAACTTTTTGAGTTAAGCCCGGAGTCTATAAACTGTATTATTGACTTCGACGTCTATAGTAGATGACGCCCCAAGTATCCTTTAAAAAAATATTCAATGTAGGTACAGTTTTGACTTTCCTACGATTTTATTATATGTAATGTATAGATTTGGTCAGTAAAACCAATAACAAATATTTTTTCTAGTTATTATTGGGAATTTGAAGATAATAAATTACCAAAATACGTAAACAAAGGCCTTACTACAGCCTGACAAATTACGATAGTCACTAAAGATTTATGTCATGGGTCTCTTTGGTAGAGGTATTTTTCGGAACTGTTCTAGGTAAGTATTAGGAATAAAACCTCTTATACCACAAAATTTATTACTGGGTGAAAGTTTCATCAGCTTAGTTCAAGCTTAGCAAGTTCCTAGAAAATAATGCCAGGACTGAACCGTCTCGACTGAAATTCCGATTTTGTGCAAAAAATAAAGTTTTAATCTATTTATTGAAAGTCATATAAGGTCAAGATAAAATGTATTACGATTTTGTATGTTTATTACTTACTTATCGTATGGGCAGTGTTTACCTTGCGTGTGAGAATTGTTTAAGCCACTCAGTACGCCTCTGACCTGCCTCTGGCTGCAACCGGGACCGACAGCTTAACGTGCCCTCTGAAGCACGGTGACGCTCAGATATTAAACCACTTTGGCGGTCACCCATCTATGGACTGACCGCGAGCCTAGTTGCTTAACCCCCAATTACTTATGGACCGGTGAGAGCATCTGGATATTTTGTATGTAATTCATAGAAAAGAGGAGATAGAACAGGGTTACCAGGACAGAGTATATGGCGTTCTCAAAATATATGCTCACTAGCAGTGCCCGCGGACTTCGTTCCCCGTTATAAATATTTTCGTCCCTGCCCATTTGTCCAGCATAATATTACGGGTTAAAAATTCCGGATAAATAAAAATTATGATGATGAATCATAGCCTATGGTACTCCACAATAACTGAGTCCTAAGTTAGAATCCCGGTTCAGGCCAAAAAGTGATTTTGGGATTTTACTATTAAGAAAATTTCTCAGTATCAACACGAATTCTGACAGTTGGCGGTATTACACCATCGTGCCGCGGAGAGCACTTAAAGCCATCGGCCCTGTACCTGACCTCTTTTAGGTCGTGTCGCTAGTCGTCCAATTGGATAGTAAGAGTTATGGAATAGAAAGTGCCCCTTGTGCACTATACTAAAATATGTCCCGCGCAGATGGCTAGTTTATAAATTCAGCCAGGAGAAAATTATTATTGTTATAACTAAGCTTTACCCATACAACAATCAATGAGGTTATATCTCTAACTTTTTTCAAAGAAACCGTTTTATCCAAATTATTCAATATTTCTATCTATATACTCGTGCGTAGTCAGGGCGGGTCGCTAGTAGTATGTTTTCTCAAGATAATTTTTATCAGTAAACGTAATACTGTATATTGTATCCACAATAAATATATATTAAACATTTTAATTAAAGTAAGTAACCTCCTCTCGGTTGAATGTAATGTTAGGTACTTTTCAGCAAATATTTAGCGAATCCACAATTCCTTTTCAATCCGAAACGAAAAAATATGAAGGTATATCAAAACAAAATCAGTAGCAATAAGTACTGTTATTTTTTGTAGGAAAAGTATTTCCAGATGGGTCTTATTACTTAGGTTCGCCGCACGAGTAAATAGGTGCTGGTGTAATCAGACACTGGCAGTTTGTTGAGCTTCCTTTTTATTTTACAAAGCTGCCTTAAATTATGGTGTATAATTTCTGATTATATAAAAAATTATAGAGTAAGTAAATTATGCAGTAATTTTATAAAAATGCAAGTTTGTGCATTAAGTTAAAGGTTAGAACTGTGATTTTGATGATTGAAATTGGAATTAGCTTTAGGCTTTATGTATACAAAATTACAATTAATAATAAGAAATAAATTATTAACATCTTTGCATAACTAACACGCTACCATTTGATCCCCAACTAGGCAGAGCCCGCACTATAGTAACAACTGATTAACATACGTATATATTTCTAAATACATACATATTATAAGTAAATTAAACCCAGGCAAAAGAACCAAATAATCGTGCATATGGCACAAAATTTGTCCTGGGTGGGACTCAACCTCATGAGCTCTGGCCTAGCAGTCAATGTGAAAGCAGTGTAAATTGAATCCCAGCATAACTAAACAGATAAGTAATGGATAAATGTATATAATTTCCTTGTCATTCCGATAATTGTACAGAGGCCAGCACATCAAGCTACCCCAATATGTCAAATTTCTCCAATTGAAAGTGAACTTTATGCTTTTCTGAGAAAGTTGAAAATCTATGAAGGAAACTTGGCAGATTGATGTAGTGGGATGTGCTGGCGTCTATATTTGATTTCATTACTAGACATGTTTTTCACCTTTTCTCAACATTTTTTTTTTGGTTTAAAGTTTTACCCCAAAATTGACACTTAAAATCATATGAACCATCATAACATTGTTTATGATTTTTTTTATTGTAGATTGAAACATAAATCATCGAAACACCACATCTATGTTAAGGGAATACCCTGATATCAATTTAATACTTAATGTCAGCTACTTAAATCATTACAGAGAGTAAGTTATCACTAATATTTACAATTTATTTACATACCGTACAATATATGCTTACATTAAAAACATAATTAAATATAACTGAACCACAGAAATTCTTTACCAACTTCTCTACTAACAAACTGTTAACCATATGAGATATTAAATTACGCAATATAGGATGACTCAGGTTAAGCACGGATGCTACTATTTTCACGTTAAATGATTAAAGGTGCATCACAGATAAATCACTATAGTAAATCGCCATTTATCCTCTGGAAATTTTATGTTTATGAGAGAGACAAACAAGGGACGAAAATCAATATACATGGTTTTTGATACTATTCAATGTCCAAACAGGTTATCCAAAATGGTTATTAATTCACGTGGACCCAAAAAAGTCGTCAATTGCAATCTTGCCCATTCAAACAAACTTAAGGGTTTTTGGTCAACCTTTAAATATTCTTCATAATCATTTTATACAACTATGTTGGACAGTTATATCTATAACCCTGTATAGAGAACAGCTTTGATTGACTTCTGGATGAGATCCCAATACTGTTTCATGTTTGAGTGCTCAATTATTACACAAATTCAATATAGTGTGACGTTTTCATATGGATACATTATTTTGCCATGTGAATCCGATTTGCTGGGTTAGTCAATCACTATACAGACATTAATTATTTAATTAGATTAAAAATGTGTCGATGATGGTTTAGTGAATCCTAAGTCATCCTCGTGTGTTGATATTATTATATAGATGGGTTAGATATTTATCATGCATTTCTTAGTTTTCGTATAAACAAGATATTGGTGTGTCAAGAAAATATTGAGGTGAAATTTAATTTGTTATTCGTAAGTGTGATCATCGGCATTGTGAATTTTGACATCAATGGCGTTCCAAATTTTACCAATTATAAGGTTCAAGTATTTACTAACGTTAAATACGAATTAATTAACTAATTAAGAGAACAAGTCTGCAGATGTACGTCATTAGCTTTAATCAAAGTCATGAGTTTCGTGTCGTATAATTAATGAAACATCGTGAGGTAGACATTGGGATAATTTTACGACACCGTATCTCGTATTGTAGATAAGCTTCAATCTCAATCTGAGTATTGATTTAGTCAGGGAGCACATCACACGAGCATTTTAAGTAACTTTTTGAAGAAAAGTAGATCTTGCCACGTTTTTGAGATTGTACCGACTGAATGAATACGCAGATCTTGCACATAACTGCAACAATATTATGTACAGACGCCAGCACATCAAGCTACCCCAATCTGTCAAATTTCCCGAATTGAAAGTGAACCTTATACTCATGTGATAAAATTGGAAATCTATAAAAGAAATTTGACAGATTGGGGGAGCTAGATGTGCTGGCATCTGTACATAGTTTCTTACAATAATTTATCTCTTATTGAATTGGACTCTTCCTACATTGAACGATGGCGAAGTCTAGATACACGTATAGATATAGAAGTATTTATTGATACATATATTTTCTTTATGTGGTGACGGCGGCAAATATCATCACCCCTCCTCATCCCTTGGGGGGCGCAGACGTCGCCCCGGAGGAATATCTCCTAGAGGACGGGCAGCAGCTTCTCTCTGAGTCCTATGTCTATCATACTGCGATCGCTAACTCGTCTGCCAACCGTGGCAATTATGGCATATCCTCGGAAGATGATTCTTGGAGTAGGCTTAACTCCAGCAGTGGACTTCTTTCGGCTGTTATGTTGATATTTTTCTTGTATTATATGTATCACTATCGGCCACTTAAGTAAGTAACCCAAAGAGCAATGAAAAGAGTTTCTCTGTGAGATAGAAACAGTAATGTCGAAATCCACAGGCAAACCAAAGTAGGTGACATAGCCCAAAGAATTGCGAAGCTGAATTGGCATTGAGCAAGACACGTAGCTCGTGGAACCGGCGGCCACAGGGCGGGAAAGGTACTCGAGTGGCGGCTACCAACCGGTAGTTGACGGATCGGAGACATGCCGTCCACAAGACCGGCAATTGTGGAGGTCTTTGGGGGAAGCCGTTGTCCAGCCTTAGGCGGGTTTCAACTAATATGACGATGATGATATGTATTGAATGAACTAAATTGGTAAGAGTCGTTCACGATATACATACATATGAACGGGGCTTACTGTCACCTGTCAGTTTGCAGAATCAATTGAAAAACGTTCACTTTGTACACAAATCTAAATGAAAACAAATTTAAAGCGTTCTACGAATCGCTGAATGGTTGTCCATTTATTTGTACAGCTGACAAATTATGTATAACATAATATATTTGTGTTTCGGCGGATCGCAAATTCTTGTTCAAAGAATATGTTGACGTGTGCATTATCTATGAAATATAACGTTTATTTTGTACTACAGCTAAATAATACTGTTATTAATATAGAAAGACTTGGATTTAGTATAACAGGTGAATGAATGGGTCATAATAGCGACCGCACCTCTACACGAAAGGCTTAATGGACGTCCAAGGAGATTATCCATACTTATTGGAAAAATGTCTGAACCTTTTCAAGTTCATATAAGTATATGTTATAAGTATTTCATACACTAGATTAATATAATAACTGTACTAAGATAACCAATTATTATTTGTTTCTCTGAAGACTTCTTATCTTTAACAGATAGTTCTAAAAACTTTAACTTGAGCACTTGATCAAAATTCAACAATATAATTGGTGGTTGGTTTGATTTCGTCATAAGTTTAGGCAAGCATAGGTGTATATTCTAATTGTGATGGAGATGTATTGAGTTTAATTTAATTTGTGAGTGACTTTTGTGTGTGAATTTAATTCCAGATTGTGAGTGAGTGACAAATAAATAAGCAGCAGTTTTTTTTTATTTATCCATAATTTTGACTGCGTAATGACAAAAATTTCGGATAACCTAAGAAAATGGGTACGCGCGGTCCACCTTAGAGCACATCTTCACTTACAAGGATACCCAATAAGGATAAAAAAATATATGAATATGACAGGATTAAGTCATCATGATCATGTCAGCCAATTAAGGTCCACTGCTGGACAAAGGCCTCCCTATAATATTTCCATATTGAGTTGTGTACATTATTTAGGTAGGGATCACGCTTGGCAGACGGGTTGCCGATCGTAGTGGTCAGAGTCCACAGCGAGACGCTGCGGTCCGTTCTCTGGGAGATATCTATTTGACACGGGTTCACTTCTGCGCCCCCCACGGAATCAAATGGGGTGGTGACAGCTACACAGCATTGAGTAACTTGTCTATATAGTAATAGAGGTTAAAAATGAGGAACAAGCACCCTTCATTATATTTTGAATATTTTTGGTAAACTCATACTATATATTTGTGACTTATATCGATATATCTGTTGTTCCTTTGAGATCAGTTTATCAGACTTACTCCATATCCAACACATTCATTCGAACTGATCCTTTCTTTTTTTCTGTATGAGTCAAATTTCGCCTTACTTTTAAATGACTCCTGCAAGTGACACCTTCTATTAGCTTTGGTTTGTTTTTGTTTACCTATGTTTGTATTAAGTTAAACAAAGACTACATAGAATGAAAGTCGCATGACTAAAGTTACTTTACAAATCCACCTCGTACATTTTATTGACACCACAATATTATGTTTACCGAGAGATTAAGTACTCTGCTGCTATTCAAGATTCAGATCCGTTTATGAATATTAACATAGGGTTACGAACTAAATTATTAATTGCATAAAATATATTCGCTAAAGCAGATTTCCAGTGAAGAGAATGATTTAAATCTCATTTACAAACGGAGATTGTATTAATAGTTTTGCTAGTCAATGTTGGGAAAACTTACGTATCATTTCATAATGCCTCTGTTTAAAATGAGTAGCATTGAAATAATAATAGAGCAAATGAGGCGTTATCTTTAGACGTTTTGTATCTAATTGGGTACTTAATTATGATACCGAAATCATTATTCAAATTAAATCTACAAAACATGTATATTGAGCTAGTTATTTCGTATGAGCAATAGTCTCCGACTCAAGAAGTGTCTTCGTAATATTTCGTTTGACAATTTAGTAATTGATTACTGCCCAATTTCACACGAATATATAATACATTATTAATAATATTAAGTGAAAACATTATTAATTATTATTAAAAATGTTTTGCATATTTTTTTCACGAGAAGATCGTATTGTAAACATAACTCCATAAAAAAGTTACTTTGATTAAATAAATAATGGTAACAGCTCAAGATACATTTGACGCCGTATCTATGGATACACTTGTTTTACAAAAACCACTCTTACTTCATTCGCAATAAAGTCGCTCTAAAGGTTGTCCTTCAAGGTTGACCAAGGATACACTTGGGTGTATCCACCGACAAGGCGTCAACTGTACTAATTACATGTCAACTTTATTTGATAGCTTAATGGCAACATGTATCGTAATAATACTGACAAAATCACTATAAAACACATAAATTTTAAGGAGATGCATATTAAAATAATTTTAATTAAAGCTAATTTCAATTGTTACTATTTTGGAGTATTTAATATAAATTATTTAAAATCTTACAAAATGTTACTCTCATACATTGCTTGCAAGCTATTTATTGCACTAAATAATCTTAAATTATGCTTAATAAACTGTAACAGAGTTTCTCAATGAATACTTACTATAATTATTCGAGTAAAAAACCTAAGTTAACTATGACCGTCACTTACTTGTGTACATTTTCATACTCAACTGGAAAACATCGTGGCTACGAAATTCGACTAGAAAAAATTTGGTAATGATATTTAGTTACCCGATATCGACACCGACGAACAAAGGCAGATATCAAATGGACCT
Source organism: Pseudoips prasinana (assembly GCA_951640165.1). Taxonomy (NCBI): domain Eukaryota; kingdom Metazoa; phylum Arthropoda; class Insecta; order Lepidoptera; family Nolidae; genus Pseudoips; species Pseudoips prasinana. Next base: position 37,556,803 of record OX621243.1, on the reverse strand, counting down.
ATATTATAAAATATACAAAATTGCAAAACAGGGATCAAATAGGATCGTACGCTAAGTAATGGAGTCACTGCCTTCGTTTGCCGCCGCCCGCTCGTATATTTACAAAACTACTTTATACTCAGTCGCTTTATCACTTTGTTAGCGTCTAAATTGCCCTGCCTAAGCGCCATCGGACTGGCGTCGTCGTCAGATATCGTTAGCGTCACCCACGTAACCCTCGTCAGGGCTTTCCGAGCATATGTCAGCGGCACACTTCGCGTTAGACACTTGTGGTAACGGTTTGAGCACGGACTCCGTACCCTCACCCGGCATGCGAGCGTCTGTCGTCTGCGTGTCCACACACCGCGTCTCCACTTGGTAGCACCGGCCCGGGCCTTCTGCCACATTCATTGGCACCATCACCGCACACGTACCTTTTGGATTGACCCACGAAGGGCATCCTTCCGCTGGAGCACAACATTGTACGGGCTCCGTCTTATACCCCTCGGGTGGCGACGGAACAAACTCCTCATTATAATACACAGTGCCGTTACCCACGAATGCGATCTGCCTATTTCGCGGCACTGGGTACCCGTCTAACGTACGTCGCACATTACCCGGCCCGAACATCTCGAAATTAGGACAAGCGGGCGTCGGCGTCGCATTAAATTCATTGTCTTTCGCGAATTTACAAACAAGTTTCTGACCCTTCGGACGATTGTGCGGTAGCGTCTGATAAAACGGTCCAACGACGGAATAGTTGGACATTATCGGTGGCCGGCACGGATGTTTCGGTAGGCCGTAGTCGTAAGGATAGCCTTCGTTATCTAAAAAGCATCCCGGATTCAGGTGTACGTCCGCAGAGTGTTGGTACATATTGTTAAGTGTATTCTGCGGGATGTTGATAGTCTGTTGATCTTGCCACGTGACCTGCCGTGGTATCGTTGGCGCGGTGAATGCGGTTTCCTCTTGAAAGCCGTCGCCGCTCGCGGTTTGAGCTTTGTATACTGATAACACTGTGTTCTCGTTTTGCGCATTGTTAGCTACGGTTTCCGCGTCGCTAATTAGGTCGGGGTTTCTGTCGACAAAGCCTTTCATGTTATTGCTTTGATACACGTCGCTCGACTCATAATCACGGTTTGTTTGTACAGTGTAGTGCAGCGCGTGGTGCGAATGTGCGTTCACAATAACGCTGCCGTTGTTTTTAGGCATCCCATTGCCTCTGTTAGAAGGTAAAATTTGATTACACAACGCTACGTCCTTGCCACTTTCTTTTTTCTTCCTACTGCGAGTATCCGTTTTAAATTTTAGTAATACTACTGCTATTATAGCTATCAATAAGACGATAATAAGAAACACTACGGTGACTATGACTACTAAGTGTCTATGCGGGAACGTGACAACGATAACGACCGGTTCCTCCTTCACGAGTATTCGTATTGTGTAGTTGGCACGCGACCTGCCCGCGGGGTTCTCGGCGATGCACGAGTACGTGCCATTGTCCTCGTTCCCAATATTGAATATGTACAATTCGCTCTTTTTGTCAGTCACACCATTTTCCACGTAATAGAGGTCGCGCGCGTCCGGTGACATGCTCGAATAATTACGGATGATCTGACCCTGATATAACCAGGTTATTTTCGCTTCGGGTATCGCTATTGCTAAGCACTCTAACGTCACGTTATTACCAATGTTGGTCTCTAAAAATACTGAGGTAGGGCTCATTTTCGGCAAGCACGCTAACTCGTTTTCCGCGACGCTCGTGATCGTTCGTTTCCTCAAACGTTCGGGGAGGGAGCAAATTGGTTCGACGGTGTGCGGCATATTGAAATTCAACAACCAACTATGTAAATCCCTGAGATGGCAATCGCAATTCCAATTATTATTTTGCAAGTTGATCCCTCGCAGCGTATCGGGAAATAAATTTTCACCTCGGATATTTGATAGTCTGTTACTGTTAAGTCGCAGCCACTCGAGGTGGTTCAGTCCGGAGAACGCTTCACGTTCTATTGTTTCTATTTTACAATCGCTCATTTCCAGAGTGTTCAAGTAAGATAAATGTTGGAAACAATGAGTTTTTATGCTAGTTATCGGGTTGTTGTTGAGCGAGAGCCTCATTAGCGACGGGAAGAAGATAAAGTTGGTAGATGGTATGACTGTCAAGTAATTGTTGGAAAGATCCAACTCAACTAGGTTGGCGAGGCCTTTGAACGCGTGATTATCGATTTTCTGTAATCTACATCGCTGTAGATATATTTTTTGTAAGTTGAGCAAATTAAGTTTGTGAAAAGTCTCTTTTTGTAGCACTTGTAAGTCGTTGCCCGTAAAGTCTAGTACTTGTGTTTCGGGGTCAAGCGAATTTGGGATGGCTTTGAGATCTTTATCTGAGCACTCGACGTATCTCTTCCCGTTTTTCCACTTGCATATGCATTGTGAAGGGCAGGCGATCGCGGGGAGGAGGAGGCAAGTGGTGCACAAGGCAATGAGCCTCACGTCCAAACTCTTTCTGACCTTCATATTGCCTCAAGGCACCCGAGGGTCGACTGGAAACATTATCTGTAACAATAAAACACATGTTGTTAGACACCATTGTGTAAGCTTTACGTAATTTGGGTCAGGCGGGAATAAACATTCTGTTATTTTGTTGAGAATGATTTGTAACTTTAAATTGTGTCGAATCGCGTCATTAACACAACGTCTCCATTCCTGTTTTCATTGTTGTCAGTATAAATTTAATTTTAAAGAAAATAAAATATCATCCTCGCCATTCCGCGCAAATAAATGGAAGTACAGGCAACGTCATTACAAGCTCTTGTCGTGAATTATATTTGCCGCCTATTTCTGTTTGGGCTCTGAATCATAACGACGAGATTCTTTGCGACAAATGAATGAAATATTTTATATAATCCCGGCGCTGATTTGTGTGAACATAAAAATGCAATATAAAGTTAAGAACTGCTGGCTTAGGATGATAAAGATGTTTGTTATTTTGAGTTGTTTACGATTTATTTTGCAAACTATTAGAGATTTCCGTACTAAAACGAGCAAGAATGAAATTAATACCTATTTAACGCAATGTTACTTTAGCCATGTGGTGTAAAACGCACCGTTGTTTTTATTTCTTTCTTGACATGGCTTAATGCTACTGGCCTAGGGGCCCTAACAAATTCAAATGTGTCGCCACTTCGTTTGATTTTGTTCTATATTTTGTCCTTGGTTACAAAATATCTTATCTTCATTTGCGTTGTAACTAATTGTATTATTATTCTTAACTTTACGTAACGTAAAAATGTTATTTTGATATTGATAAAATATTAGGTAATAAAACAGTATCTTTATGCTTAAACACGAATCATAAGATCGGTGGAATGCCTAGGTTAAATAAAATAATGCGTTCTTTTGCCTCTTTTCGTTATATCGTGTTCATTTTCACAAATTGATATATAACAATATAACATGGAGATATATTGGATAAAAGCAAAGTATTTGTTTGTTTGTTTTAACAAGACAACGCCCGCACTAGGGAACCCAATCCCTGTGTCGTTTACAAACATATAATAGACGGACACAAATATCATCCAGACTCAGAACAACTATTTATGGGTCACACAAATAGTTGTCCGGCGTGGGACTCGAACCGCTGCACCACACATGCAGTCATTTCCAGTGGGTTACATTCAAAGTATTTTATTTCAATGTATTTATGATGGAAAAGATAAATGAATGTAATTGCAATTTATCTAGTAACTGTCTCGCTCAATTATAATTGAATATTTCAAGGAAAAATTGAATTTCCTTCTAACACTGCTGTCAAAACAATACATTTAAAATTCTTATCTTAATTTCGCTTAATGAATTAAGAAGGGTGTGCATTGGTGCTTTTCCTTAAAAACATAATAAATTAATGTTGGAATAGATAAAGTATTTCCTTTTGCACGGAAAATTGTAGGTAATAATGTTCAGCTACGTTTTTGAAATGAATAAGTTAACGATTCATTGTATATTATCTGGGAAAATGTGAATATATCATGAACATTGTATTTTCTATGTTGAAATAAGCAGATCGATTTTACTTCCTCCTTGTTTGGAAATGGAAGAATATGTAATAAATTAGTTATAGCGGAAATTTATGATTGAGCTTTAACGGTAGCTCAATCTTAAATTTCCGCTATAACTAATTATAATGAAATTTATTCTGTAATACTTGTCACAATTAAATAGTAAACTCTAATACAATTGAAACCTGAATACTTAGATTTATGCTGAGGGCCCAGTCTGTCCTAACGCATATTAGCTTTTGTGTTATCCTTAAACAAGTAACAAGGTATTTTGTTAATTACTACTACATATTTGTAAGTTTAATGCTGTATATAAACCTAAACCCGTCTTTACCAACACATTCCACTAACTTTTTGTAAATATTTTACTGTTGAGGTAGCTCGCCTCTGGAATGCGTTGCCTTTAACAATTAGACGTGCTCAATCCCTTGGTTTATTCAAAACACGAGTGAAAAACCACTACTTGTCACTATGAATGCACTTCCATATTATTATATTGTTTATATATTATATGGATGATGGACACAACCAAACCGCGGCCCCCAGTCCCCGGCAGCCCTGCTATTCCCAGCCGTGGTAACAGGCGTGGTTACGGCAGGGCAGGGGGTGCTAAGAATCCCCGGCAGATTCCGCGTTACCAACACCGACGACCTCTGGCCCTGGCAACATATAACACACGTACACTGCGGTCCGACGAGAAGATAACCGAACTGGAGGAAGAATTGAGCAGGTTACATTGGGATATTGTAGGATTATCTGAAGTCCGAAGAGAGGGGGAGGACTCGATAATACTGAAATCCGGAAACCTGCTCTATTACCGGGAGGGTGACCAAATATCCCAAGGTGGTGTCGGGTTCATAGTCCACAAGTCCCTCGTGAACAACCTAGTGAAAATCGAGAGTGTGTCGACGAGGGTTGCGTACCTTATACTCAGAATCACCAAGCGGTATTCGTTGAAGGTTATACAGGTATACGCACCCACTTCGACACACTCCGACGATGAGGTCGAGATTATGTATGAGGACATATCCAGAGCCATACATACCTCTAACTCCTATTTCACTGTGGTCATGGGGGACTTTAACGCGAAGCTGGGCAAACGATTCGGTAATGAGCTGAGAGTGGGGCAATTTGGAACTGGTGACCGGAACCCCCGGGGCCAAATGTTGGCCGACTTCATGGAGAAGGAGGGACTCTTTATGATGAATTCCTTCTTCAGGAAGCCGGATCACCGCAAATGGACCTGGGTGAGCCCGGATGGTAAAACTAAAAATGAGATAGACTTTATCTTGTCGACGAGACGACAGATGTTCAATGATGTCTCCGTGATCAATGCGGTTAAAACCGGGAGCGATCACAGACTGGTCAGAGGCTCATTGAACCTTAATGTCAAACTCCAGAGGTCCCGACTGATAAAGTCTACGCTCCGACCTTTACCTATCCACGTCCAAAACCCCGAACCATTTCAGCTCGAACTGCAAAACCGTTTCGAATGCCTAGCAGACTGCGAGGAAGTGGACTCATACTATGACAGGCTCGTAGAAGCTGTCCATACGGCTGGGTCTAAGGTCTTCAAGGCCCGCCGTACAAACAGAACTAAAAAGATCTCTGACTTTACCCTGCAACTTATGGAAGATAGACGGAAAATGGTTCGGACATCCTCAGATGATGCTACCAGATATCGGCAGCTCAACAGACAGATCTCAAAGTCTGACTCGCGACACGCGGCAATTTAATACAATTAGTATTAAAGAGGCCATCGAGCGAAACAAAGGCTCTAAAGTGTTCGCAAGAGCTCTGTCTGTTGGACAGAGCCAACTGACGAAGCTGAAGACTGAGGATGGTAGAATCGTCACGTCTAAACCTGAGTTGCTGGGAGAGATCGAGAAGTTCTACGGACAGTTATATACGACAACACAGCCACCTGTCAAAAGTCATGCCTCAGATCCCAGAGCACGACTAACCCGACATTACACCGAAGACATCCCCGACGTCAGCCTGTACGAGATTAGAATGGCTCTCAAACAACTCAAGAACAACAAGGCGCCTGGTGATGATGGAGTTACAGCAGAGCTTCTGAAGGCAGGTGGTACACCAATCCTACGGGCCCTTCAGAAGTTATTTAACTCCGTCATACTAGAAGGTCAAACGCCACAAGCATGGCACAGAAGTGTGGTGGTGCTCTTCTTCAAAAAGGGCGACAAAACCCTATTGAAGAATTATAGACCCATCACACTGCTGAGCCATGTTTACAAGTTGTTTTCGAGGGTCGTTACGAACCGTCTCGCGCGCAGGTTTGACGACTTCCAGCCTCCCGAACAAGCCGGTTTCCGAAAAGGCTTTAGCACCATAGACCACATACATACGCTGCGGCAAGTTATACAGAAGACCGAAGAGTATAACAAGCCACTGTGCTTAGCGTTTGTGGACTATGAGAAAGCCTTTGATTCTATCGAAACATGGGCCGTGCTGAGGTCTCTCATAAGGTGCCAAATTGACTACCGGTATATCGAGGTGATAAAGTGTTTGTATGAAAACGCCACTATGTCAGTGCGACTCCAGGACCAGATCTCGAAACCTATCCACTTGCAGCGAGGCGTGAGACAGGGAGATGTTATATCTCCGAAACTGTTCACCGCTGCATTGGAAGACGTCTTCAAGCTTCTGGACTGGAAAGGCTTTGGCATCAATGTCAATGGCGAGTACATCACTCACCTTCGATTTGCCAATGATATCGTAGTCATGGCTGAGACCACGGAAGACCTCGGTACAATGCTCGATGACCTCAGCAGAGTCTCTCAACAAGTGGGTCTGAAAATGAACATGGATAAGACGAAAATCATGTCAAACGTCCATGTTACACCCACTCAATTGAAAGTTGGTGACTCTGCACTCGAAGTTGTAGAGAACTATATTTACCTAGGACAGACCATCCAACTAGGTAGGTCCAACTTCGAGAAGGAGGTCAATCGTAGAATCCAACTCGGATGGGCAGCGTTCGGGAAGCTACGTAACATCTTCTCGTCCAAAATACCGCAGTGTCTCAAGTCGAAAGTCTTCGACCAGTGTGTGTTGCCAGTGATGACATACGGAACAGAGACGTGGTCGCTCACTATGGGCCTTATTAGAAGGCTCAAGGTCACCCAAAGAGCAATGGAGAGGGCTATGCTCGGAGTTTCCCTGCGGGATCGCATCAGAAATGTCGAAATCCGCAGGCGAACCAAAGTCACCGACATAGCCCGAAGAATTGCCAAGCTGAAGTGGCAGTGGGCAGGGCACATAGCTCGTAGAGCCGACGGCCGTTGGGGCAGAAAGGTTCTCGAGTGGCGACCACGAACCGGAAGACGCAGCGTGGGCAGGCCCCCTACAAGATGGACCGATGATCTTGTGCGGGTCGCTGGAAATCGCTGGATGCGGATAGCGCAAGACCGGCAATTGTGGAGATCTTTGGGGGAGGCCTTTGTCCAGCAGTGGACGTCTTTCGGCTGATATGATGATGATGATGATGAAATGCCATTATTAGTTTGTAAGTATTTAGATTCCTACTTAAATTATTTTATCTTGCACTACCTTTATCGTGTTGTCTTTCTATATTTTTGCTTCATATCCATCCAAAGGTTGTCTGGAAGAGATCGCTGACTGCGATAAGACCGCCTATTGTACAATTTGCTTTCAATGTTTCCTATATTATTTATCTGTAATTGGTGTGCAATAAAGAGTATTTATCTTATCTTATATAACTTCGGTGACAATGCGAAAGAGGCCCACACAAAAAGGCTCATATCAAGTAGATTGATAATTTAAGTGACAATCACCTAAAGGCACCAAAACTCAGAGGGGCCGCTTAAGTAAAACGACTGAATTCTATAAAGAGGGTGTTATCGCTGGCAAAGACTGGAGACGCAAGAGTATACGCCAGGGACAGGGGACCAAAGTGTTCCTCACCGGCCAGGATTATTACTGCCTAACCTGCATCTTTTTATAGCTACCTAGTTGGATGACTCTAAGAAGAAAGCCACGAAGAAGCTCCGAGACTGAACTGCAGTGTATTGCGTCGACCGAAATAAAATGTAATTGGGACAGAGAATTGCATTGGAGAATATAATGCATTAAAATGTATTCCAGTCAAGAATAAATAAATTAAAGATAGTTAATAACATCCCTTGTTCCTAATAGGAAATTTAATTTGTACCACGAATGAATTTTTAATTTATTTTAAAGACAATGTAATCTAATCCATGTGTCGTGAGGTAATTTACAAACATATCATACGCCACGAAGCGGCGAAGCGACTGTCATAGCCGCTGCGCTTCACCTGCAGTCAATAACATGTAACGTGCAGTCAATCACATGTAACGTGCAGTCAATAGCATGTAACATTAAATAAATTAATTCTATTAACTAGTTAAAGTAAAATAATTTGGATTGTCGTGAACCGAGGTGTATTGCCTAGATGGCAAGGTCACACTATGGACGCTTTCTCCTTCTCGGAGACCTAGGGCATTGGCATTGAGTTAACTCAAAATTAAATAATTAAGATTATTTGATAAAAGACATTGTTTTAAATTGTTTGAGTAGCCCGCTCTTGTGCCAAACTTAAAATAAAATGTAAGAACAAGAATTAAATTAGTTAAAGTTAGAACGCATTGGTGCTGCACTGTAGACGTCCTCTACCATTCTTAGCAGAGTTAGGGTATTGACATTCAATCAAATCAAGACTAAATACTTAAGACATTGTTTGAAAAGCTTACAGTTGTACCAAAATTACTACAAAAATTATATGTATAATTATAACTGACAGGTCTTGTAATTTATTTTAGAGTTATTAGGTAGTCAGTATATCAAACATGCTCGTTGGTCTAGCGGTAGCGTGTTCACCCGCAGAGAATGAGGTCCTGGGTTCAAATCCCGGGTCGGGCCAAAAAGTGATTTTGAGACTTTTCTGTAAATAGCAAAATTTCTCAGCATCAGCCCGAAGTCTGGGAGTTGGCGGTAATATATACCCCGTGCCTCGGAGAGCACGTAAAGCCGTCCGTCCTGTACCTGACCTCTTTCCGGTCGTATCGCTACGCGTCTCATCGAATTATGAGACTGATGGATAGAAAGTGCTCCTGTGTTTGCGCACACACTTGTACACTATAATATGTCCCGCGCAGATGGCTAATCTCTATTGAGAGTGGCCGCCGAGGCCGGAATACGGCTAGGAGGACATTATATCAAGCATACCAATAAACAGTAGTACACTTAAATTTAATGGTATTAACAGTAAAATTAAATATTATTATTATTATTTATAGTATTGTAATTACGTAGATGATTATCTATTATTATATTTAAAATTGTTTCAATGTCATGTCAGTGGCATGGCATCTTAAGATCACATTAGTTCCATTGATTAGTAGATTCTCAAGACTGTCCAAATCATACACTAAGTATAGTAAAGTGTTACTGCTACTAGTCAATGGATAATGTCCAGTTCCATAGTGTCCGTCGCAGAGCCGGCTGCACAGTTATGCATGACATATTATAGCGTACAAGCGCGTGCGCAAACACATGTGTACAACCATCCAGTCGCTTTCATAATCCGTTGGGATGGTTATCTGACACGACCGGGAAGAAAACAGGCACAGGACCAACAACTTTACATGCTCTCAGCAACACAGCGAATAATACCGCTAACATCCTGACTCCGAGCTGCTACTGGAAGCATTTCTTCAGAAAACTCCAATAACCTTTTTAGATCGGCCAAGGATTTGAACCCAGTATATCATTACTTGCAGTTGAACACACTACTGATATACGAACGCATATCATGTAATATTAATCCCTGACATAATAACAAACTTGCAATACCAAAATTAGGTCTCCAGCAGCATGCTATGCGGGGCTATTTAAAAAAATTGCTGACATTACTGAATAGTTAAACGGTTCATTTAAAATATTCTGCCTTTATACAGTGAAGTAGATACAGAATCTAGAGAAGTAGGGAAATATTTTCAATTAAAATATTCTTAGTTTACTATTCCAAGTTTGCGAAGTGGAATGGTACAGCTGCGCTGTGTTTCCTACGTAGTAAATGTAATTAACAGAAAGGAGTTTATTGTAATGAGTTGGAATATTTGGTCATTTCAAATATTATCTTATATTATTAAGTCTCGCAAGACCGGCCATTGTGGATATCTTTGGGGAAGGCCTTTGTCCAGCAGTGTGCGTCTTTCGGCTGATATGATAATGATGGTCATTATTAAGTGGGCTTAGTGGATAGACCGTTAGGCTGTGGAGTTAGTGATCCCGAGTTCAAATGACTGACTAATTGAATTAATGTGCGTATTAGTAATTAATTATTTCGTACTTGAAGCGGTGACGGAAAAATTGGGAGGAAACCTGCATGCCTAAAAGTTCTACAGAATGTTCGTAATGGCATTTGTAGTCTGCCAACGTACTACGCCAACGTGTTGGACTAAAGCCTATGCCCTCTTATAGTGAAAGGAGAACCTTGGCATATAATGCCCTGGACCTTATCTCAAATAATTAAATGATTGAGGATTCTAATTAATTAAATCAGCTCCGTTAAATGCTTCGATTCATCACAGCATTTAAAAACAACTTGTAAAATATGAATTTTCAATACACATTTCCAAATAACTATGCCATAGTAAGTGTCACGCATTATTCTACTCTGAGTGATATTCTACTCTTCATCTGCTATTCTTTTAATTTTCCATTAGTATCCCTACGTCTGTATCGACTTGTTTGATAATATCGCGGAAATTTATTATGTCGATCGGACTTACCTCACTGGCGTAATCCTGTGTTTCGTGTTACAACTCTCGTGACATCGCGAATTTAACGGAGTGGCAAATTAAAAGTAGGTATCAGTTGGACTTTGACGAGGGTAGACATTTGTTTTTTCGTTGTTTTCACTTGATAGTATCAATTATTGGTTTCAGGACCAAGTTTTATGAATTTGAATATATATTTTGGAGGGCGTTGACTTCGGATGAGGTTAACGAACTAAGAAGAAGTAATTTTTTTATAATATAATGCTAATGTAATGTATAAAAATGTGTGACCTCGCTTTAAAGCCCAGCACTAAATAGAAACAAGCTCTTCCTAAGGACATGGTAAGAGAAGTTTCCTCTAAACTGGAAGGGGTTTATTTCTATAACTATATTGCTGTAACCATTTTCACATATGGTGGAGGAGCAAACCACTTTGTTATAGAAGTTCTCTACTTTTAATGTTATATCTACCATGTGAGTAAAACTGCGGGTTTCTTAGTATGTTTATATGTCTTTATAAAACTATTCTAAATTCAGTTGTAGTTTATTAAATATAGCCAGATGCTCTCACCGATCCGTAAGTTATTGGCAAGGTTAAGAAACTAGGCTCGCAATCAGTCCATAGATGGGTGACCGCTTAAGTAGTTTTGTTTCTGAGAGTCTCTGTGCTTCGGAGGGCACGTTAAGCTGTCGGTCCCGGTTGTAGCCGTTACACAACAGTCGTTAAGCCTTGTCAGAGGCCTAATGAACGGCTTGAACAATTCTGACACTAGGGTAACCACTACCCATACGATAGTTAAGTAAACCATGATATTCGAAACAAACTGCAGTTTAAAGTATTAGTGCTAAATGGCGCATTTAACGATGCTTGTTTCAACGTCTGTTAATTACAAGCAATTGGACCTAAAAACCTCTGAAACACACAAAAAAGAGTAGGATTCTATATTTTGAATAAATGGTCGATTGTTTTGTTCGGCTATACTGCATTCATGTAAAAGGTCGTGTTATTTTTTAATAAATCCATTCATTTTACGTTTTCAATATTGAAACAAATATGCTGAATATTTTTGTTTTAATAAAGGGGCGGCGTGGTCAATCACAAGCGGCTGGGAATTAAATAGATGTATGCAATAAAAATATGAAAAATATAATTTTATCAATATTTTAAGGTTGTGATACCACTTGATATTTAAAACTGAATTCTTAGACAAAAGGGAATATAAATAGTGTAGTGGGTTCCCAAAGTCTACCAAGAATTTAGAACATTATTTAATAAAACGGGCATTATTTGCATTAATTTTTTAGACTTAGAAAATGCATCTAAGTATAAAAAAAAAAAAAAGTCTTACAGAATATATGCACGTATATTAGCTTGATGTCGTGTTTGTAGGTTAAAGTGACCAGAATACGATGGGAAATAAGGATGGATTTGCAACCCATTGATGTTCCTGGAAGCACAAGCATCCATAGGCTACGGTACTACTATCCTTTGGACATTATTCACACACGGCAATCAGATCCCTAACTAAGCAGAACTTGTAATATGGATACCAGATACTACATATACTACTTTTCTTTTGTAAATACATACTTATATAGATAATTACACCCAGACTCAGGACAAACAGATATGTTCATGCACACAAATATCTGCCCTGGGTGAGAATTGAACCCACGACCTCTGCCGTGAAAACCAAGCATTTGCCAGCCACGCCAACAGGCCCGTTAATGTCGTGTGTGTGGGTATAGTGACCAGAATATAATGAGAAATAACATTAGCAACGCGTTGATGATGCTGGAAGCGCAAGCCACTATATGCTACGGTAGCTGCTTCTTTGATTGTTTTCATTTCTTTATTCTATTAACAAACTTAATTTTCATACCTGTCTCAACCTATCAGAATGAAAAGAAATATTATTGTTGATGTGCTTTCAGTCAGTTTAATTTTTAAAGCGTCGAATTTGTTATTTTTTTCGGCCTCGGCTGTGATGATTTAATAACTAACAGGGTAGGTACAACCATGACAAGTCGGTTATATTATTTTTATACGGTCCGCACAAATACGTGACAGGCCTATTGGTCTAGTGGTAGTAACCCTGACAATTTATTATTATTTTTATTACAAGATATTCAAATAATAATTGTCGATCAATGAGGTAATCCGTACTTGTGTGAAAAATTCTCTGGAGCTCGACATTGCGCTAATGCGGTATGAGGAATTAATATTTGCATTCATACCCAATCATATGTATATTTGATAACCTCAATAGTCTACCTCTAGCGATATAAGCAGGTCAGGATAGAACTGCGACCCCATGCGAAGTGGAAGGTACTGTCGATACACTCATAAAGAGATCATTGGTTAATTACACCAATCGTTTGTCGCACTCACGCATGCCGTAGTGTAAAACTACTGCTACATTTTCGCTCGTTACTCCAGCATTCATCCAAACTATAGTGAGTCGCAATTGTCGCACAAGCGTTAATAATGATAATATAACTTAATTTTTTTCTCTGACAAAGAATTTTGTTACAATTAATCTATGTGAAACTGTGTGTGTATGAGCTAGTACAGACAATACTAGGAGGACCTTTGTCTTACAGGTCTCCTAATAGGCCACCAGTCTCACACTTTGGATAGGTAGAAATCAATTTGTACCTTTCGATTAAGCTGTAATAAATGTGAGTAATTGTGTGAATACTTGTCAATCAGACTTTTGTTTATATATTTTTATGTTACTTATGTTTTATTAGACAGTATTGAACTTATTATAGATTGGCGGGCCTGTTAGCGTGGTTGGTAAATGCTTGCCTTTCACGCAGATCGTGGGTTCGATTTCCATTCAGGACAGATATTTGTGTCCATTATAACATGTCAGTTTGTCCTGAGTCTGGGTGTAATTATCTGTATAAGTATGTGTTTACAAAAAAAAGTAGTATATGTTATATCAGTTATCTGGTTCTATAGTACAAGCTATGTTTAGTTTGGGATCAGATGGCAGTGAGTTAATAATGTCCCAGATTATTATTAATACAAAGTTGGTAGTGCTCCTGCCTACGAAGCTGGCGGTCCTGGGTTCGAATCCCGGTAAGTGCAAATATTTGTGTGATGAGCACGAATATTTGTTTCTGAGTCATGGATGTTTTCTATGTATATAAGTATTTATCTATCTATATAAGTACGTATATCGTCGCCTGGTACCCATAGAACAAGCTTTGCTTAGTTCGCGGCTAGGATGATCTGTGTGACATTGTCCCAATATATTATTATTATTATTTGTCGACCTCTCGTAGTGCACTCTACTTGTACCGAATGTTAATGTATCCGATAAAATTTCACGTTAGTAAACCGTAATCATATTAAAATGTGTAGCGTTGCGTATATTTTTACTTTCCCTATAACTATGTACGGATATGTGGCTGTAAGTAAAAAGGGGCTACGTTTTTATTTCCAACGACACACAGTTTTGGCCCTGTTTTTCTCTGACTCCGGCGGCGTGGAAGTAATTTATCATTTGCTTCAAACTGAAGGCAAACAACGTTAACAACGTTAAGCAAGCCTACCCATTACTCAAACTCATCCTTAATAAAATCGATCTTACGTAGCAAACGGTACAGAAATACGACCCTGAAAGTGAAAAAGCCCGGCTTTTGTTGCTGATTTTGGTACATTTTCTTTAATAGTTTTATACGAGTATGTGGAGATCATTTAAGCGAAAATGTTACAAATAACTTGTGTATCAACTTCTTCATATTTTAATAAGAAAATCTGTAGAATATATAGGTAATCGGCTTCCATACCTATTTATGTAAACTAGAGTAAAAAGTAAATTTATTTTTATTTGTTTTCTTTGAGCCTTTTACAAGCTATTAAAATACTAATATACGACTCCTGCTTTTGTAACACTTATTAAATAAAAAAATCATCTTTGTTTAATTAAGAGCAGGATGGCCAGTTTCAACAGAGACTCGCCATTTGTACAGGACATAATTATATAATGCGCAAGTGGGTGCGCTAATACTTTGTATTTTCTCACTCGTATTATATTGAATAACCCCTTCTTTTGAAATCGGTTAAACAAATGTAACTGTAGATTATACTCTACTAGCTATGCCCCGCGGTTTTACCCGCGATATATTTTATAAATATATAGCCTCTGTGTTATTCCACGGTGTCAGCTAACGCCATACCAAATTTTATTAAAATCGCTCCAGCCGTTTAGACGTGAAGAAGTATCAAAATTACACACTCACAAACTTTCGCCTTTATAATATTAGTGTAAATAAAATAAAAAAAAAAGGTTTTTCTTCACGAAGACTTTAAAAAAGCCCTTGTAAATAGTCAGAACATGTTTGCAGTAATATAATTATGTAGGTTTACATAATTATTTCTAGTTGCATAGATATTTAGGAACACGGATTGTATGAAAACCTTTATAAATTTATTTTATAATAGCAATGATATTTAACTACCTTCAACTATCGAGATTAATAGTTTTAGCTATATTTTTACTACATATTGTCTGAATATGATAAATATATACCGTAAAAGCCTCCTTATAAGAACAAAATCTGAGTTTCTTACCAATGTAAGTTGTCAATGTATTCGTTGATCCTCCTCCATTATGCATGCTGCTACATTATTTATGCTTATCGACCGGCTTGAGGTTATTTGTTCGGACTTCTGCCTCTCTGTGGATATCCTTTGAAGTATTTAGGTCAAGTAAGCGGTCTGATGAGTAAGTTGTATATTTTACTAGCGAATCGATGGGGCCTGTTGGCGTTGTTGGCAAATGCTTGCTTTTCGCGCCGGAGGTCGTGGGTTCGATTCCTACCTAGGACAGATATTTGTATGCATGTACATGTCTGTTTGTCTTAAGTCTGGGTGTAATTATCTATATAAGCATGTATTAACAAAAGAAAAGTAGTATATGTAGTACTCATATGTATATCAGTTATCTGGTTTCCATATTACAAGCTCTGCTTAGTTTGGGATCAGATGGCCGTATGCAAATAATGTCCCACGATATTATTATTATTATTAATGTAGCCCATTGGATACGAAGGGTTCAAATCCCGGGTCGGGCTAAATAGTGATTTTTCTGTGAATTAAATTTCTCAGTATAAGCCTGAAATATGGAAGATGGCATTATAAAGCCACGTGTCTCGGAGCCCACGTAATGCCGTCGGTTCTGTACCTGACCTCTTTCCGGTTGTGACGCTAGTTATCCACTCGGATCATTAGGTGATGGAGTAGAGAGTGCCCCTGTGTCCATACACTGTTTACTTTCTATTTCATTACTTATGCATTATAAAATGCCCCTCGCAATATGAGGCCGCTAATTGTAAAATTTAGTGTTGCATATTATTATTCTTGTTTCATTCAATATTTTGGTGTGAAATAGCTGTGTTATCTTTTGGGATAGTAAAAAAACAATAATAGTTACTTAACATTGTTATTTATTACATTATTTATTTGGGTAGCTGATAATCACGCCTAATACCAAATCCTAACAGATAACTCGGAGGAATGT
The DNA here is from genome assembly GCA_951640165.1 of Pseudoips prasinana. Classification (NCBI taxonomy): domain Eukaryota; kingdom Metazoa; phylum Arthropoda; class Insecta; order Lepidoptera; family Nolidae; genus Pseudoips; species Pseudoips prasinana. The sequence continues at coordinate 37,540,450 of OX621243.1, read as the reverse complement.
CAAAATAGTACAAAACGTCTAAAATTTCATCTCCTTACATTTTCACAAAGATTTTATGTTGAACACGACATAAGATGAATCCAATCTAGCCTATTATACCCGCAAAATGAGTAGTTCTGTATAGAACTACTCATTTTAGTAAACACCCCTTTATAACGAAATATTCCGTTAAAACGTACCATCTTAGATATTAAATTTCGTAGTAATTTAAGCGAAATGCTTCCGATATTTTCGTAGCAGCGTCAGCGCTCAGTTGCTACGAATCCGTAGTAGTGGAACGCTACTACGATTTTTAGTGTTTCGTACCAAAAGGGGAATAATAGTGATGTTTGTTTAGTGTTCATTGAAACTTAAAATAGATTTAAAAAATTGCTAAACGATATTAAAACAGGAAGTTAAAACTTTTACTTGCCAAATAAGGTTTTTGTTTTGGTCTTTGTTTTCACCTCCTCCAATTGTTTTTAGATTTTAATTAAAAGTGACAAAAATAATTAAAAATTCATATGATTTTATTTCTCTAAGGACGGCACAGAACCCACAGTACACTCGACCAATTTCCGAGAATTTTCTATGTTATCTTTCCTCCCGTATTGTAAAGCTAAAAAGGATGTAGGAAATAATTCTTTATATTTTTACATTATGAAATATAAACAATAAAAATATAAACAAATTATTTTAATTTAAAGAATATGATAAATATTATTTATTTACGTTTGACAAGAAAGTATTCACTGTAATATGTATCTCTATATTAGTTACGTAGAGACGCTCATAGCCGGTTGTTCTCACCATTCGGTTAGTTGTCCACACGGTTAAGCAAGTCAAGTCAAGGTGCGCGGTCAATTTATAGATTGTTATCAAGTACTCAATAGCCGCGCAACGGTTATGACGTAGCTGCTATGTTATAATACTATTTTTACACTGTGATTATTTATTTGATTAGCGATTATCATTTTATTAATTACTATAATAATTCTATAATAATTTTACATCTTAAAACTATTAATAATCGATAGTAGACTTTCAAATGGTTGTCACTGATAAGAATATAAATAGGGTAGGAGAATTATTAAAGAGGCATTCTTTGTACGACGGTAGATGAGAAAGTTACTCTGTTCGATTAAATATTGTGTGTGGACATTTCTCGGAGTTTTAATGTGCAGAACCTACGAGTGTGTAATAAGATGGATGACGGAACTACTTGGAAAGGGGCTCAATGTCTGAACGTCTCTCTGCTTCAAAGAACACATTTACCCGTAGGTTCCAATTGTAAGAGCCTATTGGGTGACCTAAACATCTCTGACAATAGTACCCACTGCCCATTAAATAAAGTAAAGAAAATTATGTAGAAAATACTTAAATAAACAAAATTTTTAACCGTAATTTATCTATTAATAAACCAAAATTGACATTCATGTATGGCATATTAAATATTAACCAATTAGTTAATTAACACGAACTTAATAATACTTTTTTTATGGTATCGATATTTATGGTATCATACGGCAATTATTAGCAGATTTAATTAACAATTTAATTAAAATAGATTTTAAATAGCACATGCATATCCATTGAATAATAGTTATGTAGATATGTTTTTAGCTTTTCAGGCAACGGTCAAACGAAACGGAATAAGAATTGTAGGTAATTTCCTCCTTTAGAAATGTTCTTACATTTCCTACGGAGCTGAATCTCAGTTCTCGTATATTTCTCTCCACGCAGCTCTAAGTCTACTTTGTCTAAAAGATTTTCTGTTAAAATATATTACTATTGTAAAAAGGGTACGTAATATTCCTATTTTTCGTTAAAATGGTGGTCGTGTTACAGTGAATTTAAAAACTGAGAACAATTTGAATTCTAGATAGGTATTTCTCTAGATAAAATATATGATGTCTTCCCGACCGAATTTTGGCCACGGCGACCAGTCTTAATGGAGACTAGCCAATTGCGCAGACCATATTATAGTGCACAAGTGTGTGCGCAAACACAGGGGCACTTTCTATTCCATCACTCTCATGGTCCGATGAAGACCGGGAAGAGTTCAGGTACAGGACCGACGGCTTTACGTGCTCTCCGAGGCACGGGGGTGTAATACCGCCAATTTCCAGACTTCGGGCTGATACTGAGAAATTTCTTTTTACGGAAAAATCCCAAAATCACTTTTGCCCGACCCGGGATTTGAACCCAGGACCTCGTTCTCTGCGGGTGAACACGCTACCGCTGGACCAACGAGCATGCTTGATATACTGACTAACTAAATAAATCAAAAATAAATTACAGGACCTGTCGGTTATAATTATACATAAAATTTTTGTTGTAATTTTGGTACAACTGTAAGCTTCTCAAACAATGTCTTAAGTATTTAGTCTTGATTTGATTGAATGTCAATACCCTAAGTCTCCTAAGAATGGCAGAGGGCGACTACAGTGCAGCGCCAATGCGATCTAACTTTAACTAATTTAATTCTTGTTCTTACATTTTATTTTAAGTTTGGCACAAGAGCGGGCTACTCAAATAATTTAAAACAATGTATTTTATCAAATAATCTTAATTATTTAATTTGGAGTCAACTCAATGCCAATGCCCTAGGTCTCCGTGGAGGAGAAAAAGGCGTCAATATTCACTTTTAACTCTTTCTTTTATATTTTATGTTTCGTTTTTTATGTTAATTTTGTTTCCTAATATTTATTTTATTTTAGCTATAGTATTTTTCATTATATATTTAATTTTAGTTATTATATAGTTTTTGTTTTTTACTGAAGTCACGAGTGTCATGAATCTGTGCATGTTGTGACACCTTAATAAACTGTGCATTTGATTTTAATTTTTAAGTGTTGTATATAGACTAGCAATAATGTAACAGTTACTGGTTGTCCTAAATAAATAAATAAACTTTCTAGGAGCGAGCCTATTCCCCATAAGCCGGCAATTACTACTACCTACTAACTCCCTCAAGTTGCAAGTGTCCATAAGCGGCGGTGATTACTTACCATCAGGTGACTTACGTGCTCTTATATGTGTATTTAAGAAATAAACTGGTTTGGGAAAATACCTTACATATTATACTCCAGGGATTAAAATGTTAAGGTTTTGGTCATGGGTGTGGGAAAGGTTTCCAGAAATTATCGGAAAGAAGGGGAAATTGGCAAGGTGTAGTGGAAATTGCCAACCTGGGGAACGTAAAAGTCGACCCGAGGGAATAGCTACCAGCAATATCTTGAACGTACCCGCCTGCCAAGCGTATTGACTATGGCAAATCCAATCCAATGTGTTCTTTGGAGAGGGTTCTGATCAACTTATTTATTTTAATTTTAGACATCGCCCGCACCAGGGAATCTAGTCACTGTATTGCGGGGTACTTTTAAAACATATAATAGACGGACACGAATGACATTCGGACTCAGAACAAATATTTAAGGGTAATAGTAGTCTGGCGCTGGACTCGAAGCGGCGAGGCGACTGTCTTAGCCGCTGTTCTGTTCGTATTCCGCCTCTTTGATGTTATCATGATAACTTACTGGTGTTTTACAGAATTGCATTTGATACAGCTCACTATAAACCTAATCATAAAAGCTTGTTCTACTAGTTAACTTACCAGTTTATTTGTTGTAATGACCTACTAACACTAACATTACATCACTCTGCTCACCAAACTGTGGACCAACTGTATATCTAGAGCAAACATAATCGGCACAAATGGCAGGCTGCCAATTGGGGTACTGGCATATCAATAAGTAATACTGTTAGGCTGTGGTAATCATTTATATCTACGTAATGCTGATTAGAAATAGTCTAATGTGTTATTAGGCTGTTTTATTGGTGTGCGGAATATGAATTGCAAAGTGAGAAACTTCCCTACAGTTACATCATGTATGTTTTCGTGTAAATTGTAGCTACTAATCAATAAATTCTAACTGCATATGTGCGTAGCGCTTAAGACAGTAGCCTCGCCACTTTGAGTCCCGGGGTTCTATTTGCAACACAATTTGTGTGTGATTCATAACAAGTAGTTCTGCGTCTGGATGTACTTTGAGTCCGTTAATTATATATTTGTAAAGTATCCCGGAACACAGGGATTGATTTCCCTAGTGCGTTGTCTTGAGTTGATTTTAATTTAAGTATGTTTGAACAGAAATAATATGAGACTTAAAGTAAATATAATACTTTAATAACTAAATATTATCTACTATCTACTAAAATCAATTCGGAAACATGTCTCCGACCAACCTTTTTGCTTCGTATGAGCCGCTGACAGAATGTTTCGTTTATGAGTTTTTAACGACACAACCTATTAACTGCTAACGATACGTTGACAGAATGATATGTTCATGAATGAACAATTGACAAATCCTTTTCACTTCTGTCGGGGTTGTAGTTCTAACCTTACCTTACCTAATCTACTTATCAGGCAGCATGTCGTTGTTTAAAGTGTCGCAGTTTTAACCTACTATTCTGGTAGTATGCTAATACATTTTAGGACATTGAAAGTTTTTGCCGTTGATTCACTTATGAATACAGCGTTCTGTCTTTTATCGTTCACAGTTGAAAGGTTCTCTGTTTGCGGCTTTACCCTTTACAAGGCAGTAGGTATATTTCTAATTTATTGGTTTTGGACATTATTATAAGGCGATAGGGTTCAAAATGTGGTGGTAACTATATCTCCACTGCCCGGGAAAGGGTTAATCGGTATAAAGAATTTTGTCCGAGATATCCCAAAAGGCCTTTGACATGACTTATCGACTGTTATCTGATGGCTATAGCTGGGAGAGAACGACAGCTATAGAGATCCTCAGAAATTTAACCACTACAACGGTCACCTATCTATCAACTGACCGCGAGCCTAGATGCTTTACTGCACCGATCAATTACGGACTGGTGAGTGCAACGAGCAAGGAGCGCCTCGAAATATATGTACATCTTTCTTTCACATTCCGATTAAAGAAATATAATTATGAAGAGAATCTTTTACTGATTTTCGTTATCCACTAATATCGTGCCTATCGAGTTACCTACATGATTGCTTACTTCGCCAGCACACATCCTCATAGAGCAAGGAAAATGTTTTCGATCTTATTGATAAGGATATTCCCATTTGTTCAATACTAATTAAGTAAGTGAAGAACAGTTTTGTTGAGAAAATTCTTTTTATGTCCTTATTTAGTAAAAGCAAATACCATAGTCACATATGAAGTCTCAGTATTTTCCAAACACAGACAGTTTTAAAATAAAGCGAATTGTTAACTTAAGCTTACAAATAAACTTAATAATATAATTCAAATGGGAATTCATAAATGTATTCGCACAGCGGACGGAGCGAACGGTCCGCAATGGCAGATCAAATTTAGGATTCTTTTGCTAACATACTTTTGGAGGATGTAGGTGTATCTCAATTCTGAATTTAATATTACGCTTTGCATTACAAATAATGCTTATTAAACTAAAATTTAATCTAAAAATATTCAATTACTCTGTATAAAGTGCGATTTAAATATTTTATTTAGAAAAAGTGCAGTTTTAGTCGATACATTTACACATTTAGTGATATCTCGATATTTTTGTACAGAACTTTAACTCCGCGCACTTTGAAACAATTTATTCTTCAAGATAATAGCTATCTTATAAGTTACTCCGTCTTTCTACTAAGTTTATGATTATGCAGATTGGTACAGAAGTTGAAGCACGAAGAGATAACCAATAAACAAACCAAGAAATGGATACACCGCCAGAATTATAATATTTTGCACTGAATGGATTGTAGTTTTTAATTCATATTTTATAGACTACACTTGCATTAGTAATATTAATTCTTATATGGAATTTAAAATCACGAAACGTTTCCTAAAACGGATGAACTATTATGCTGCCATATTTTGTAGAGCATCAAGGATGTTTGCGGAAGCGAGGGTTGATGGTTACCACGCCATCATCCATAAACCTTCCGGTTGGAATCAGGATGGCTAAGGCCTCTTTTCCATTACACGGTTGTTCAAACGTACGGTGTGTAAGCCGTACGGTTGAAAAAACGTGCTAGCTTGTACATGATACGGCAAAATCACCGCGCGAGACATTGGTAAGTACTGGCTAGTAGCGCTTTTTACTCGGGCTGTGTAGGACGTGCTGCGTCATGAATTTTCTTACGAAAAAAAAGATTATAGTTGCTTATTACATATATAGGAAAAAGAAAATAGAAAAAAAAAGGGAAGTAAGGTTTTGGATACATCCGATTTTAGAAAAAAGGGAGGAATATGGCGCGTTTCATACACTTGTCAAGAATCAATTGAGAGAAGATGAAGACAAGTTTTACAATTATTTTAGAATGCAGAAAACTACATTCGACAACTTGCTCCAAAAATTATCCCAGGAACTAAAACATCAAGATACTTTTATGCGAGAGAGTATATCGCCCGCAGAAAGATTGGCTGTAACTCTGAGGTAAGTAGGTACAAAATTAAATGACATATTTTAGTTTAAAATTGTTTATTGCACACAAACAAAATTATTACATGCAATTGAATTTTAATAATTATTAATTTAAGAACAAGTAAATAAAAAAATACACTACCCTGAAAATGCTACTCAAGTGCGGTACTAAAATCGAATTCGTCTTCAATAGAAACTTGAGAATCTGCCGAGATACTTTCCGCATTTACACTATGTACAGATAATTGTGATTCGGGTCGGTAGTGGATTGGCTCTAAACCAGAACCGTGTCCAAAATCATGAGAAGACGTCTGTGGACGACTTATTCCATAGCCCGATCTAGCAGCTGTAGAATATCCATATGTTGACGATTGCGCATTTGAGGATGCTGTACCACTTAAATATCCTTGATGGCCTTGATCCCATTGGTTTCTTGATGTAGGTATATACTGAGTACACTGTCTTTGTTGAATATTTTTAATTATTGAAATTACTTGAAACTGAAAGTCTATCATATTTTCATCACTGAACTTGTCAACTGTATCAGCGATTCCCATAAAAAAGTTCATACTACGGCTTTTCTTTTTCTCATCTCGTTCTGCTGAATCCATAAACTTCATAAACCTAATGTCAACTTCACTTAGTTCATTTTTTCTTTTTTTTTTAGGCCTTTGCGTCTCTCTCCGTTCAGTGTATCCCGAGCTTGATTGATTCGGGACTGCACTATCAAAATTTTCATTACTGAGGCTAGAATCATGAACATGTTCAGTCATGTTAGAATCAGTCTTGCGATGCTCAACATTTTTTTTTAGGAACATCATTTCATCATAGAACATATATTTTCTTATTTTTTTTGCTGAAGAACCAGACTTACATTCATTAATTTTTTTGTCATATTTTATCCAGCTATCTTTCATATTGGTCCACTTCTTCATCACCATTTGCCCTGAAAATAAATAAATAATAATTATTAAATTCAAAATTTATAAAAACCCCCGACCTAAACTGAATCGACCCCGACCTAAAATGGGGTTTTAGTATTTGAACCTGAACCGTTTTGTTTTATATTTCAGGTATCTAGCAACAGGAGATACCTTTACTGACCTATACTACAGCTATAGAATTGGAATAAAAACCATAAGTTGCATCGTACGTGAAGTATGCCACTACATTTGGTTAGAACTGTATAAAGAATATATGAAAATGCCATCTAAAGAAGACTGGCTACACATTGCAAGCAAATTTCAAGAATCTTCCAACTTCCCGCTGTGCTTAGGAGCGGTCGATGGAAAACACATCAGACTTATTAAGCCAATTGATAGTGGCTCGATGTTTTTAAATTACAAACATTTTTTTTCTATAGTTTTGATGGCAGTAGTAGATAGCGATTACAACTTTATATTTGTTGACGTTGGCGCCTACGGAAAGGAGTGTGATTCCAGTGTGTTTAAAGAGACCCCATTTTGGAAAAATTTAACAAACAACGGATTAAATCTACCCGATGCAACACGTTTGCCTGGAATTGACTACGATTTGCCATATGTGTTCGTTGCGGACGAAGCCTTTGCTTTGCATTATCACTTGCTTCGTCCATTTGGTGGTCATCAGCTTGATCAATTAAAACGTACATTTAACTACAGACTCACCAGAGCGCGAAGATTTGTTGAATGTGCGTTTGGCATTTTATCCAATAAATGGCGAATTTTTCACCGGCCAATGAATGTGTCCATCGATTTGGCAGTTGATATTGTGAAAACATGTTGTGTTTTGCAAAATTTTATACATAAGCAGGAAAACTTTCAGTTTCACAATGCGAGTGAAAATGAGTCCACCCTTGATTCAGAATCGGAACTAATCCAGTTACCTATCACGAATGCAGTTCGCGGAAGTTTGGCGGCTAATGAAGTTCGCAACAGATTTGCACAATATTTTGTATCTAACGAAGGTCGCCTCTCCTATCAAAACAACTATGCATAAGTAAAAAGTTAATAATTAAATATCTGTAACTTACCAAACTTGTTTTTCTCATCACCACTTAAATCTTCAAATGTGGGCTGGAAATGAATAAATATTTCTTTCCAGGAATCATATTTAAGCCGCTTATTTTTATAATCGTCGATGGTCTTATCCCATATTACAGGCCTTTCTTGAATCAACGTAATTAATAATTCTTGATTTATGTTCATTTTATAATAAAATCGCGAAACAGCGTATATAAGCGGTCACGAATCCGTGCGTACGTCCGGCACCGTCGACACACCCCGATAGACTGCCATACAACACTGGTGAAAATCACGCCGTGCGTAGACGCGGCGCGCCGAGGGGCAGTCACGGCGCACGCGGCCGCGGCGCCGTGCCTTGGCGCCACCGTGCATGTCGACAAGCTCATATAGTGATCCATACCACACTGACGACCGTGCCTACACGCGGCGAATTAACCGTAGATTTTCACGGCGAGAAACCGTGTAATGGAAAAGAGGCCTAAGACTCGCTATGCGTTTAAAAAGAAAGTACGTGAGCATATTTGCAAGAAGCTTCACGCAGAAACGTCTCATCAAAAATTTTAATAAATTTATTTATTATAGTATAGTATGTTATAGTATAGTATTCATTAGATTAAAATCATATGGTATTTATTATATAGTATGTATTGTATATATCTATAGAATATGTATAGTGTTCGTAATTATTGTTATTTATGATTATATTTATTTTATTTATTTATTAACCAACTTACATACAACACAACTTACGTACAACTTACATATTAAGCAAATGTTACTAACACTTTCAAACTTATAATATAATTAAAAGTGATATTTTTACATTAAACATGAGAATAGAATAATATTTAAATAAACATTTTGCGGTAACGGTATCACATAAGTATCACTATCCGAAAACAATCACACGGTTATTAAGCTAGGAGTAGCATTCGTTTCTAAATAAAGATTGGCTGAAGCTAGAAATCTCGGTTCCGTGCATGTAAATAAGTCCAACGATGGATCATATTCTAAAACTTTATTGATATGAGTGAGAGCTTACCACAATGGGCTTGTAATTATAGTAAGTATAGTAAGTAAAAACTTTTTTAATACCTTAGTGCACTTGCCACGATCTCTCTGCACTACCCTAAGGTCGACTGGTAGAAAATGCCTTTTGCATTAAGTCCGCCTATGTACATTTCAATAGTACTGAAGTATAATAAATAAAACTTATCCATGGGACAGACCAATCCAGGAGCGCTGGATACAAACGACGTAGACAGTGCCCTAGTAACGCGATAAAATTACTAAAATTAAGTAATTTTTTTGTTACTTACATCTTTAGACAGACATAATGGACATGTTTTGTACTACATTCTATTGAATACTATGAATGCGAAATTTGTTAGTGTGGACTATCGATGTATGGATGTTTGTTACTCTTCCACAAAAAATCTACGAAACGGATTTTAATGAAACTTTGTAGTAATATAGTGGGTAAAACAGTAAGGCCCAGCAAGAGATTAATAGTAATAAACCACAAAAATTGTTGTCCTGGTTGAGTATTGAACCCAAAACTTCAGGGTGTCGAGCTACTGGCAAGGTGACATACCATAACCATCTTCCATACGCGCATTTTTATTTTAACTATAGACAGAACCATTGACAACATGTAGTAAGAATATTAGACTAAAACTAGATAATTAAACATAATCTCTTGACAATAACTTGATACGAGCTAGCTAAATATCAATGCTATAATAAAATAAATTTTATAAATGTTTTCATACAATATGTACCCAAATATCTATGTTACTAGAAATAATAATGTATACAACTATATTACTACAAACATGTTCTGACTATTTACAAGCGGTTTTTTAAAGTCTACGTGAATAAAAACCTTTTTTATTTATTTTATTTTATTTTACTATGAAGCACATTTAACATTGTGTATATATAAACCGTTTGTTATGTGCACGTGTGGCCCAGCTGTTAAGCCAGTAGCCTCACCACTTCGTGTCCCGAGTTCCATTCCCGCACAGGACAACTATTTGTGTGGCCCATAAGTGGTTGTTCTGATAGTGAGTGTACTATGTTTGTACGTTTTGATTTGACGGGCATGTTGGCGTGGTTAGCAAATGCTTGCTTTTCACGCCGGAGGTCGTGGGTTTGATTCACACCCAGGACAGATATTAGTGTGCATGAACATGTCTGTTTGTTCTGAGTCTGGGTGTAATTTATCTATATAAGTATGTATTTACAAAAGAAAAGTATAATATGTAGTATATCAGTTATCTGGTTTCCATAGTACCAGCTCTGCTTAGTTTGGGATCAGATGGCCGTGTGTAAATAATGATGCAGAATATTATTATTATTATTAAAGTGACATAAGTATTAATTAACATATAGCGGCGATATCTTAAAAAAAAATTAAGAAAACTGAAAAAACTGTTAGCATTACTTATACCGTTAAGAATGTATTATTAGTCTTTATAAAAATATTTCACTTTAAATGTAATAGAATTTTCGTAGCAAAACATATTCTTAGCGTAAGTATTCAAGTTTTTTCTCGTAGCATTGAATTTGCGATAAAAAACAACCTCAAGTTTATACATACTCATAGGTCATACAAAAGTATAAAGAAAACGATTCAGAAATAAAACCCTAACGCAGTTATCTCAAATATTCTGTGGGCTAGACTTTGTACAGACAAAAAACAGCCATTGCCTGAAAAAGCTGCTGAAATATTTAACAGGTATGTGTGTGACGTGGGGTTGTGGTTTTGTTATGCGAATGAGCAAACGGGTCATCGGCAGTCGACTGGTTTGTTGTAAGCAAAAATATCTCTACTAAACTCTAAAGACTAAATTTTCTCAGAATATTTTGCATCTGCTTTCTTAATTTTTTATATATATCTTTTTATATCTAGGGACAATATCACACAGATCATCCTAGCCCCAAACTAAGCAAAGCTTGTACTATGGGTACCAGGCGACGATATACATACTTATATAGATAGATAAATACTTATATACATAGAAAACATCCATGACTCAGACACAAATATTCGTGCTCATCACACAAATATTTGCACTTAAAGGGATTCGAACCCAGGACCACCAGCTTCGTAGGCAGGAGCACTACCAACTAGGCTACGGTGACCGTCATAATTCTCAACTCTTTCTTATTTTATACATTTTAAAGTATAGAAATAACAAAAATATACATTTTAGAATATAAAAAATAGGATCTGCAATCGGCAGCAGGTCCAAGTTACCGGAGGTTACGTCTCTAGAGACAGGAACCTCCTAACATTGCGAGCCGTGTCCAAAAACACAGCCATTTGGAACTTGTTCTTGACCTAATCACCTAACGTACATTGTTACATATTTATTATTATTACATTGTTAGAAACGACTACCGGTAGTAATAACTGCCGGCACAATGATTGCTGAGTCAACATCCGCCATGCTAAAAACCTCCCGCGCAAGATCCAATTATTTAATCTCTTTTCCAGCCTTTAAAACATTGTCAGAATGCGCTATGGTCACATCAAAAATCACTGTCCAGCGTTTTTATCAATTTATCATGTCTGTAATGATATATCGATCCCGTTATTATTATTAACGTTATCATAATTTATTGGCGGTCTACAACTCAAAAAATATTATTAAACTGATTAGTGTTTGACATTCTCGAAATTAACACATTATTCAAATAATAATAATGTCCTCCTAGCTGAATTTCGGCCACGGCGGCCAGTCGGAACAGAGATTACAGACATATTATAGTGCTCAAGTGTGTGCGCAAAGACAGGAGCACTCTCTATTCCATCACTCTCATGATCCGGTGGGACGCCTAGCAACACGACCAGAAAGAGGTTAGGCACAGGGCCGACGGCTTTATGTGCTCTCCGAGGCACGGGGGTATAATACCGCCAACTCTCAGACTTCTGGCTGAGGTTGAGAAATTTTTATTTTTACAGAAAAGTCCCAAAATCACTCTTGGCCCGACCCAGGATTTGAACCCAGGGCCTCGTTATCTGCGGGTGAACACGCTACCGCTAGACCAACGAGGCAATCCGACATCATTCAAATATTAGGTGCTCTTAAGAACCAATCAAAATGCAGACGTCCAACAAAAAATCGTTACCATTAATGTAAGGGCGATTATTTATTTCAACGTTTTCACACAGCTTCAATATGACTCCGACCCTAGCTTAACTGTAGCACATTGTAATAAGTTAGTTTAATACTAAGCATTAATAAAACAAAGCCCTAAATTAGTGTCAGTTTCGTTACTATACATTTTGTTCAGGAAAGTAATAAAAAACGAACTGCAATTATGCGTAGTCACGCCACATAAGCTCGTATATATTCGTTGAACTTTCATAACAATCTAATAACTTATCACAACTTGGTAACAGTAATCAACTTTGCATTAACATAGTGTATTAAGTATTATAATTTATGCAATATTTAACAACTGAACCAACGTTAACACGCTTGTTGTGTATTTAACACATTATACTCGTTTGGTGAGAGTAAGTCTTCAGTAGAATATAATCATTACAAATTTAAAGCGTACATTTAATATAAACATCGATATACTTACCTTTAAAAAACTTGTGAGAGACAAGTACACAGGGTGGCCGAGGAGTTGACGTTCAAACGCAAAATTTTGATACTTTATGCTGAGGAGTATCCGAATCACTTTCCTATTCCCAATCCATTCCCCATTTTTTTTTTTTGATACTTTGAAAATTTATGAGTCAAACCCTAATTTGAACTTTTGAATAAATTCTAAGTCAGTTCTGCAATGACTAGATAAACCATACTTCTTAGGGTGTTAGGTTAAACTATGCTAATTAGTTATCACAAAAAAACTGAACCAGAAATTTTTAACAGAACGAGAAAAACATCGAAAACTGATGTTAGGTGAAATTTACGAAAACGTCACAAAAAAATTATATCTCGAAAACACAAACTCTTAGAATATACATGTGGGTGATTCGGATACTCCTCATCAAAAAGTATCAAAATTTTGTGTTTGAACGTCAACTCCTCGGCCAGCCTGTATGTCTCAATCATAATAATTATTAATATTTATTTTATAAGTATGTAGTATTTTAATGATAAATAAATATAGATAAAAATAAATATATATTTATTTGTCAGAAACATTTGTAGTTAAAAGATATTACATTTAAAATATTGTTTCAACATGTTTTACCTTAATAGGTGTACAAATCAGGACATGCAAGTTAACACATCAGCATTTATGAATATTTAAGTAGAAATTATATAGGGATTATGGATGTCAAACTTTTGAGAATAATAATAACATCATTTCATGATAATAATAAGCTACTAGTATGTCAATATATATAAAACAATAATAATAATTCTACAGTAGTCATTAAATAACAGTCAAAACAATTTATAATTTATCAGTTAAAAAATCATTTATATTATAATACGCCTTATTGCCTAATACCTTTTTTAATTTATTTTTAAATGAAATGACACTCATATCCCTGTAGTCTTTTGGTAATTTATTGTATAATTTAGGTGCCATACAAAGTATACTTTTACCCATATGGGCAGTTCTAGCGCTGTGCATACATAATCTATTATTATCTCGTCTGTTTCGGACGACAAAATCTGACACCCGAGGGAAAAGTCCAGGGTTTGTTTTAACAAATATACAAGTCTCTAAGATGTATAAACTAGGCAGCGTGAGTATGTTGTGTTTAATAAACAGAGGCTTACAACTATCAGTGACTTTAAGTCCAAACATGGCTCTAATACAGCGTTTTTGTACTCTAAAAGCTAGATCCTTATCCGTTGAGTTTCCCCAAAAAAATATGCCATACCTTAATATGGAGGCTACTAGCCCATGGTAAGCAGTGATTAACGCTTCAGTACTAACAGTAGGTGCCAGTTTGTAGAGTGCATAGGATGATTTACTTATCCGTTTACATACAATATCAATATGGGATTTCCAGTTCAGTTTTTTATCAATATTAAGACCAAGAAATTTTGTATTGTCTACCTCTTGAATTTTTATGTCATTATATTTTATATTCATGTCAGATGAAGTTTCCATTCTTTGACTAAAGTGCATGATATTAGTTTTATTTACATTTATTTTTAAATTATTATTAATTAACCAAGAAATTATTGATGTTATAGAATTGATGTAATAAACTATTATATTTATAGTAAAGTATAATATACTATCTTATTTACATATATGTGTGTGTAATGATATGTTAGTTAATATATTTTTTAGTTTCTAGTGTACTTTTTTATTTTTGGTGCACCACAGTTTGTTGCACCGTTACCGGCATTTGCTACATTCAGTTCCTATCCATCCAAATGTTGTCTCGAAGAAATCGCTCATTCGATATGACTGCCAACTGTACATTATGTTCAATGTTACGATGTATAATGTCCTTTTCTGGGTACAATACGTTGTATTTTGTTTTTATATTCATTAATAAATTCCCAGACGCGGGCAGGAGTATTCATTTATTCTATACTGAGCATACATTACTCCATAGTCCGTCAAGATTTTAATAGTATCTATTATTCGTTTTGACTATTTATCATCTTATTAATGCGTAACATTGCAGTGCACTGACGCGTAGAAGTGAGGATAAAAGTGTGGGAAGAAGACGTTATAATATTTCTATTTATAACAGACTAAATTAGGCAATTCAATCTCTATTTGGCGGTGTTTTAACAAATATGAAATTCATGGACACAAATCACACCCTGAATCAGAACAAAAAATTGTACATTACACAAATAGTTATCCTTTGCAAGACCCGAACCCGATACACAAACACATTATTTTATGATTCTTCCAGCTCTAAGGCCTAGTAAAAAGTTGCCGGGGTCTCCGTACCAACTTATTGCGGCAATTATGTTGCAAAACAGTTGCTCGTCTATTACAAATGTATACGTTCTGTCCTATTTAAGTATTTAAGAACTACCGGCTCAGTTATAGTTTTCACCCAGCAACAGTGTATTGTTTCTTTATATTTTTCTAGCAAAAGGGAAATGTCCTGTTTATATTCTATGTGTAGCATACGTCTCTGTGAGACTACTAACTTAATTAATTGTTTTAGCAATAAATCAAGTTTAAATATATAATGCTCAGTAGATTATTGTTTGTAGGATCTTAATTTAGTTTCATGCAATTCTTTAAATAATATAATAATAAATACGACTACAATATTTAAAACGTTAAACTACTCCTGTTATATATTTAGTTATTTATTCTCTCAAAAGATACGGTCGTAAGTGATAAATCCTGAATTTCGCTAGTGAGATTTTCTAGCGAAACAATAAATTCAGGCTTCCGAATTAGCTTCCATTGGTGGACCACATTGGGACCTAGGTTATCGACATAAACATATGTATAATATTATAGATTTGCCCACGACTTAGTTCATATTGTATATTTAACACTAGCTGTGCCCCGCGGTTTCGCCCGCGTTAAACTTTATAATTTATATCCTATGTGTTAATCCAGGGTGTCAGCTAACTCCATACCAAATTTTATTAAAATCGATCCAGCCGTTTAGACGTGAAGAAGTAACAAACGTACTCAATCAAACATTCACAATCTTTCGCCTTTATAATATTAGTGTGATAATAACATCGATTCCACATAGTGGAATTTTGGGAAATATATAAGTTTTCGACGCAATAAATGCTCCTCTTAATTTCTGCATTGTTAATTATTATTCACGCCCATCTATTAGAATGGACCCCCTCTCCACTACAATATTAAATTAAAATATTTATATATCACATATAACAGTTACATTTATTACATAAATAATAAAATAAAATATAATTTATAATAAAAGTATATAATATATCATTTAAAAACCATAAGTCGTGTTCTCCGGGCGTTGCTGCTATTTTAGCGGAAACCCTTAAACGACGCAAATACACCAATTTGGCTGCAAATTATGTTTTTGAGCCGTTGGAGTACAACTTTAGGACCATGAGGTCGCTCGCACATATAGTATTTCGCGAAATTGCTTGCCTAGATCCTTATTCTACATAATGATTTATTCCAGGATTATTATTTGAATATATTGTAAGTTCAAAATTGTATACTAATTCTGAACATATACCCATTTCATTTAAAATATAATTTTATTTTATAATATCTTAAATTAAGTGTTTTAAGGTATCGTTGCTTCATGTGTCATAAACTTGTTTATCTGGAAACCCGTAAATCCGGTCTCAACTCATTTTAATACCAAAACTGCATTCAAAACTAACAAACTACAGGAAATGTAAACATTTGTGAAACCGAATACCAAAAATTTTAAATGTACCACTATAAATAATACGACTATCTTTTGAAAAGACGTAGAAATACCTAGCACTGACAGTTAAATTATGTTCCTCAACTATTTTGTTAAACGCATAAAAGTGTTCAATCACAAAGTATTCTGCTTTCACAGTAAGCGGTCTTCGTGCTGGTAGATTTATTAAAGCCGATTTAAAATATGACGGTCACAAATATGAACATAAAATTATTAAAAAAAAACAGCCAAGTGCGAGTTGGACTCGCACTTGAAGGGTTCCGTACCATTATCTATAAAAACGTGCAATAAATTCACGTTTGTTGTATGGGAGCCCCCTTAATTATTTATTTTATTTTATTTGTTGGTATAGCGGCTATGGAAATACTTCATCTCTGAAAATTTCAACTGTCTAACTATCACGGTTCATGAGATACAGCCTGATGACAGACGGACAGACATACAGACAGACAGATAGCGAAGTCTTAGTAATAGGGTCCAGTTTTACCCTTTGGGTACGGATCTTAAAAACGAGCGAGCCTCATATGATGTGTAATATCTGAAATTTTATCATACAAACATACAAAATATCTATTATCAAAATCTCGTCTAAATTCTTTGCAATTAAATTGCTGGATTCTAATCCAGCTATCATTAATTAAGAACGATTTCATCGTAATAAATGCATGCTTTCATATCCAGTAATTATGATTAGTTAACGCAAATCATGATGAATGATTCGCTGTTGTTACGAAATCATTACAGGATACGACACAGCCGAGTTTATTCAGTTATAATTCACTCACCAGTGCGGATGATATCTATTTAGGCTATTGGCACACTGCCCCGCATGATGCAGCGTAGTGCGTGAGTGCGTGTTCCAAAGTTGCTAGTAAAATGAAAAAAAAAAGAAATAAAATGTTTATTCACAATTAATTATTCTTCTTTACAGATATTATACTTCTGCCCAACTGCATAATAGTTTGTTGGCAGATGAAGCTTACTTTTTCCAATTTTCTTATATAACTATAATATAATATACTTAGGTATTATTTACTAATATCTCAGATTCTACACGCTTTAAGAGAAACTTTTTAATTTTAGTCTTCAACATGTTTTTACTAATGAATACATTATTAGTTAAGGTTAGGGGAAATTTATTATAAAGTTTAGGCACTATATAATTTCTATGTCTTTTACCAAAATAGTTGTTATATGTGGGGATTTTAATTAGAGGTACACTACTTGTATCTCCATTTGTACAAAACACGCACAGTCTAACACACAGAACATGCTTCTGCATGAACGCACGTGGATGCATCTGCATGAACGCACGTGGATGCAGCCGCATGAACGCACGTGGATGTAATGGACTGTACGTGTTTTCTATACAAAGGAGATACTTACAAGCAACGTTAGAACGCGCACTAACGCACTACGCTGCATCATGCGGGGCAGTGTGCCAACGCCTTAGACCAGGTTACTAAATAAACATCTCTATACATTAATTTATACAATACTAGCGGCCCGGTACGTGCTTCGCTTAGTTATAAAAAAAATATTATTGAGTTCATTTATTCAAACAAAAAAATATTTTAAATTGCTAAAAGATGTTGATTTTACACTTTTTCAAGACTTTTTTTAAATTTTCGTCCTTCTCTGGACTACCACGAATAATTCAAGACCAAAATTAGCCAAATCGGTAAAGGCGTTGTTGTGTTTTAACATTACAACGAAAAGTGGCATTGATTTTTATATATATAGATGTAATTTTAAGTCAACAGATATTTTTCCTACTCTTAGGCAGGTTTTCGTTGGGAAACCTACATCAGGCATCAGTCTCTCACATAGGTGAAATTGTAGGGCTCTTTAATTGTAAGACCTATATAACCTATTGTGAGGGACAAATACAATGATTTTATTATTATTATTAAAATTTTACAAATTTTATTAAAGTTTTATAATTTAACTTTCTATTAAAATTGTAAAACTACTGCAATGTGGAAAATCCGAACTGGTAAAGTGAATACATCTTTCCATAGCTGGCAGTGGTTCAATTCATAGTAATTTATGTACATTTAAATGGAATCTAGACAGGTAGACGTCTTGCAGGATGGACCGCGCTTGGATGTAGTTTGAAAATTTAATGCTAGTCTTTTAAGTTTGTTTGAGTGTATAAAATGTTATTCAAGTACAGTTCATAGTTATAGTTAAATATAATAATAAATAAAATATCTAGGGACAATGTCACACAGATCATCCTAGCCCCAAACTAAGCAAAGGTTGTACTATGGGTACCAGGCGACGATATACATACTTATATAGATAGATAAATACTTAAATACATAGAAAACATCCTTGACTCAGAAACAAATATTCGTGCTCATCACACAAATATTTGCACTTACCGGGATTCGAACACAGGACCACCAGCTTCGTAGGCAGGAGCACTACCAACTAGGCTACGGTGACCGTCATCATCATATAATATTTTATTTTTTAATTGTCACTTTGATTTACCCTAACGTGCAATGCTTGTCGTGGCAGCTACTGAGAAACTTACAAAAATGTAAGTAGGTATCCCCTAAAAATAAAGTCAAAAGTAGTTAAATGAAATCCACTAATTCCCAAGCAATTTTCTCATTAACATAGCCTAAAACTTTACTTAATTTTCCAGATAATTCTTAAATTTTTGAATGTCACAGTAATTTAGAATCGATTTCGATTCAAGTTAAGGTACTGGTTTTGTAATATACGTAATAATGGGATAATAATTATGTCCCCCTGGTCAAATTTCAGCCATAGTCGCCAGTCTCAATCGAGTCTAGACATTTGCGCGAGACATATTATAGTACACAAGTGTGTGCGCAAACTAGTGACATGAAAGGAAAGAGGTTAGGATGGCGACTGCTGGACGTGCTCTCTGAGGCAAAGTGGTGTAAATACAGCCAACTACCAGATTCTAAGCTAATACTGATAAATTTTTCTTTACAAAAAAATCCCTAAATCACTTTTTTGTGCGACCCTGGATTTGAACCCCGTCTTTTGAGGTTGAACACGCTACCGCTAGACCTACGAGGCAGGCGGCAATAGTTAGTAAAAAATCGGCCAAGTGCGAGTCGGACTCGCACATGAAGGGTTCCGTGACAGAAAGTATTTCAGTTGATTAAATGAAAGCAAATTGCGGTTTATGACGTATTAAAAAAAAACTACTTGCTAGATCTCGTTCAAACCAATTTTCGTTGTTAGTTTCCATGATAATGTACATCATATATTTTTTTTAGTTTTATCATTCTCTTATTTTAGATAGTTACAGGGGGGGGGGGGGGGCACTCATTTTAAGTAAGTAAGTAACTCTTTATTGTACACCAAAAAATAATACATAAAAAGAACTTTGAGCATGTTAAGATTGTACAAATGGCGGCCTTATCGCTAAGTGCGATCTCTTCCAGGCAACTTTGGAAGTGTCTCTCGCGCAAACTATTCAGTTTAGAAAAAAATGATATTAGGAACCTCAATATGATTTTTGAAGACCTATCCATAAATATTTTTTTTTGAGTTTCAGTTCTATGTATGGCGACCCCCCAAAATAATTGTTCTTTTTCTATTTTTGTGTAAAAATCTTAACGCGGTTCACAGAATACATCTACTTACCAAGTTTCAATAGTACAGCTCTTATAGTTTCGGAAAAAAGTGGCTGTGACATACGGACGGACAGACAGACATGACGAATCTATAAGGGTTCCGTTTTTTGCCATTTGGCTACGGAACCCTAAAAACCGTGTTTATATTTGCTGCATGCGTCATTGGTCTAAAACTAAAACCCATCCCATTTTTATGGGTGTAATGTGTTTTAGTTTAATTTTCTTTTCAACCAACTTTATTTCAGTCCCGGAGAACTAAGACACGATTATAGGTATCCAAATGCATGTGTTTGTATTTATAAAAGGGAAAATACCGTAGGTCCCAGTCTCACACACCAATGAAATTACTTGTATGATAATGTAATAGAAATCATAAATAACCAAGTGTATAGAAGAAAGAAGATAATATAATAGAAATCATAAATAACCAAAATTGTAATACATTTATGCAAAAAAAATGATCACTCCAAGTTACTCGCACGTTCTTATTGGATTTCTACTATCTTTTTTGGGCCAGTTTGGCGGTTTCATGAACCGAAATCGTTGGAGCGGGAAAATGATTTGTAACATTCGCACCTGACCTTTTTCATGTAGCACATACTACCTATATACATAGGGATGCCTATTTGATTTTACTTTTAGAAAATATAGTTCATTTATAGTTATTTTTGTGAAAATTTAGCTCTCAAATTAAAGTTGTGATTGTTATGTAGTTTTTCCATGTATAATTAAGTTGATACTCATTTTAAGTAAGATAAGCTTTCTATTAAAGTAAAGCTTCCTTATAAATTTACTGCTCCGTTTTAATAAGAATTGGATATTTAACGGTTAAACTATATTTTAAATGGAACCAAATAAAAGCGGGTTTATAGTCTTCAAACTTAAGTTTACATCACTAAGTTTCTCAAGTAGTACATCAGATGGCTTTGCTTTGAAATTTTGGAATATCTATAGCAAGTTGCCATGTATATTATCGCATAATAATATGCTGTGTTCCTGAATGATCTAAGCATAAGGACTTACTGGAACCACTATAGTAAATGGCCATCTATATTATCGCATAATAATATGCTGTGTTTCTGATTTCTTTTTAAGACTGGCGAGACTAATCGCTGTGTCGCGGGGTACTTTACAAACATATAATAGACGGACACAAATTACATCCAGACTCAGAATAACCATTTATGGGCCACACAAATACTTGTCCGGCTCGAATCCGCGACACGAAGTGGCGAGGCAACTGTCTTAGCCGCTGCGCCACAGGTGCAGTCAGTTAATTATCTAAGCATAAGGACTAACAATTGGACTCCGGCAATTGTGGAGATCTTTGGGGGAGGCCTTTGTCAGCAGTGGACGTCTTTCGACTGATATGATGATGATGAAGGACTAACTGGAACATTAAAAACACGACACCATTTCAAAAGAATTCTATTGTAAGCATTGAACTCATATACTAACATATTATCATGTTTAAATACAGTACAAGCAAACACTCACATCTATAAAAGTCAAGGATAGAACTCCATTGTTATGCAGTCCTGTAAAAGTCTTATTAATGTCGCTGAACCAACGCATTTGTTTATTCGCTAAGAGTATTAAATACATTATCTTTTACACGCGTTTACGACGTACAAAATACGCGTTATCTGCATTAATAAACTTTTAACGTTTTCTTAAAGATAGAGCCCCACTTGTTCAAAATTCGTCCGATAAGGTTCTATTGTTAAAGACAAATAATCGTAATCTATTCTTAGTGTTGACATTCAGTTAGTCACCTCTTCTCAGTTTGTCAGTGCGTTAGATGCATATTTGCATAGAGTGTGTAAGGTTTTATTTATTAAAATAATCTACGTCTAATGGCTATTCTATAAAAGTATAAGCTTTCTGCACTCCTTCTCCATATGATCTTTAACTGCGCTAAAACTCATAGTTCTTCATCCGCACAATTTTTGTAAAGAAGGTCAAATAAAACTAAACAGCATCTTGCCTCAGATGAATAATAACTTGTACTATAATAAAATTAGTGTTAATTTAGTTGGAAGTACGACGTCTGCTTGTATAAAATATGTCGTGTGCTTAGGCCCTAAATCAACGCAGAAAGCAAATACTATTTCATTTGTCGGCCTGCTCAACAGAAAACATTTCTCAACACACATAAATATTACTTATACTCTTTTTGCTTATGTAGCTTTGGTATATTATATTTTTGGCAGAGAATTACAAAGAGACTGTGCCGTACGCGAGACGTAATTATTTTCTGTATACGACCTCTTATAAGTTACGTGAAATAGGCTACGGCCAATTTCCTGCGTATATTTTTTTACTAAGATTTGTGGAAGAAATGTGGTGCATTTTGAGAACAATAAGAGAATAGATATTAATTCTAATAGATTTATTAATGTGTCGTCACTGTCGCTCACAGCTAGATGATCTCAACGGTCCGTAAATGATCGGCGAGGTTAAGCAACTAGGCTCGCGGTCAGTCCATAGATGGGTGTCCACCAAAGTGGTTTAACATCTGAGCGACTCCATGCTTCGGACGGCGTGTTAAGCAGTCGGTCCCGGTTGTATTCATTAAACAACAGCCGTTAAACCATGTCAGAGGCCTACTGGGTGGCTTGAACAACTCTGACACTAGGGTAACCACTGCCCATACGATAAGTAAGTAAGTAAGATTAATGTCGATGGGTAATTTTAAAGCCATTGAATGCTGGTAGCGCAAGACAGGCAACTATGGAAATATTTAGGGAAGGCTTTTGTCCAGCAGTGGATCTATTTCAGCTGATAAGTTTAAAAACAATATAATTTAAACGAGCAAAATATTGTTACATAAGAAGACTGAATCTTTATAAAAATTTATAATTTCTTCTCGATCAAATGAATAATTTATTAGCTATCTTGTTAGGGTATTAAGACATGAAATAACTCAAGAGAAACAGCAAGCTAACCGAATATTAATCTAATTTATTAATTAGTCCACTTAAATTCGTCTACTCCGTCTGAAGACGAATTTAAGTGGACTAATGAATAAATTAGATAAATTTATGGGTACTAACTAGATAAATAACTTCTAGTTACATATTTCGTGGTAATACATCTCGAACGGTAATCTGATTATTCAATGTAGAATTATGTCTTAATAACATAATAACGACCGCAACGAATATCACCAACACATCTCATCCCCTGGGCGCGTTGAAGATGTCTCTTCAATTTCCATGCGTACAGTATTCAGGTTATTAAACCAGCCGCGCACAACACTCGTCTGCGCGTCACAATACTAATATCACTCGCAATAACGCACATAATAGTAGGAGAGCTGGCACGCATTTTTGGGTAGGTATTTGAGGCAAGCTGAAAACTTGTCCTATAGCTCTTCAGACACACCGCAACACGGAACTGCAGACCTGGCTGGCGGGTAGCGGGTCTAAACCAACCCCTAAATTTTTAATTTTTATTTAATCAACAATGTATTTGAGGCAAGCTGAAATTTTGATATGTTGTAGTTTAATGTTTATACAATACACAAAAAAAAGACAGGCGATTCAGTCGGGTCTTTAGCACTGCCAGGCGTGTGCAAAAATATTTTGCAAAAAAATCGAATAAATGTATTTGAGGCAACTTGAATGTTATTTATGTATTGTATAAACATTAAACTACAACATGCCTCACATACATTATTTGGTTAAAAAAAAAATATATCAAAAATGGTTTAGACCTGCTACCCGCCTGCCAGGTCTGCAATTCCGTGTTGGGGTGTGTCTGAAGAGCTATAGGACAAGTTTTCAGATTGCCTCAAATACCTAACCAAAAATGCGTGCCAGCTCTTGGACAATAATGTCTTAGTCAAAATTTAGCGCTAGTTTTGTAAAATATAGACATGTACGTTTTTCAATTTATTTCTTATCATAAAAGAAACAAAGAGAGAGCGGACTTTGCATGAGGGCCATTACACTTTTCCCAATCTTTAAGCGTTAAGGAAATTTATCCCATAAAAGCACATCAATTATTTATTAGATCCACTTTTTTTAAATTCACAACCATTTTATTGCCTATAAGTATTTAGGCGTTTCCATCTTGTGTTGTTGTCCTTATTGTGAGAGGCATTAAGGCCGAACGTATTTGTAATCGCAAGTAGGTAAACAAAGGCTATTTTTGGTATCTAACCAACGTTGTTTTGGTGGCAAGGGACTTGAAAAATCACCAGGAGTGCCGCAGACTGATCCGTCCGATTGTGATTAATCGAGGATCACTGCTGGCTCCCTTTAATCCTTTCATCTCGTTCCACTTACAGCCGATAGGCTTTAGGGTGTGGTACTGAGGTGAGCTTCAAGCGAGTTACCGTCAAACCAAATTTTGGATTCATAAGCGGCCATCTAGCAGTACGTGGATTATGTGACATGGCTACTTATTGGTTTAGAGCAACTTTAAATTTGATAATGATATAAGCATTTTTACTCAAAAATATTGTTTTTTTGTAATTAAATTTGCAAAAATATTTGGTTTTGTTGTAATATAATTTGATTGCACATGTGGCGCAGCTGTTAAGACAGTCGCTTCGCCACTTCGTCTTCCGTTTTCGATTCCCGCAAAGGACTATTTGTGTGACCAGTAAGTAGTAGTTCTGAGTCTGTATGTACTTTGTTTGTCCGTCAATTACATAAATGTTTTTAAAGTACCCCCCGCGACATATGGATTAACTTCCCACGACGTATTGTCTTTAACAATAAAAAAATAGGTTATTTATGAATGCAAGTGATTGATAAAGAATAAAAGACATATCGAATGTTTTTGGAAATGTTCCAAATAATTTGGAAAGATACAGTGATTAGTTTGTTTAAATTTAAGTAAATTTGGATAATAACAATTACAATTCAGTTACAGCCCGGTGTCGAGTCATGACTAGTGATTACTACGTGAACCTTTTATCGGGGTCGTTACAATGTGAGTCATGATTCTATCCCGCTATCAGTCTATGGTCAACGTTGACCTCATCGTGATATATCTAATCTCACGTTAAAATGGATTCTTAGGACTCAATAATGGGATATAGATTTAAGTTTAGTTATTATATAATAAAATTTGTGATGTGTTGCAGTTAAAAATAATTACATAGATTTTTTGGATATGACTAAATACTTATTTTTCACGGCCTTTTATTGGAATGTACGAAATGAACAGAAATCCGTTCATGACTTGCACTAGCCTTGCCATGACGCGTCTAATCCTACATTTAAATGGGTTCTCGTGACACAATGATAGGGGATTGACTGACGTTAATAGGAACTGGCTAGTCAATCGTGTTTTTGTGTGTTATATATGTTTATTAGATGAATTACAATTTAGGTCTAAAGTGTTTCTTTTAGACATTGTTCCACTGCACTTGTGGACAGATTAGTCACATTACGATAACAACTTTATTTAATACTCATAAGTCTATCTCTTTCCCTCTCTACTATTTAGTATCGGGCTATATTCATGGGCTGTTTGATACGTTTTTTGTATAATGGTGTGAAAATAGATTTCAATACTTATTATATGATTGAACTACTTACGTGATTTTCTTATAAGACTTATTTATATCGTTTTTTTGTCAAGTACGTCGTGGTTACTCTGGTGCCACAGATTGTAGAATCGTCTAGAAGGCCCTTAAAATGTTTAAAGCCGGTTGTCTAACAGGGACCTACCTACAGATTAAACTGCCCTCCGAAGCACGGATATGCTTAAAAATTAAATAACGTAGACGATCACTGATCTATAGACTTACCGCGCGCACAAAAATTATTCACTTAAGCCTATTATTATACGACAAAATGAATAAACAAGTATTAGCTATCAGTTTCAGACTTAGACCCAACAAGCTTTGTTATTTCTAGGACCTTTTGGATTTACGTTCTCGTTGCCGCAATGTAAGATGTTGTTCCATCAGGACTTGAGCTAAGTGAGCAACTGGCAAAGGTTTTGGTACATAATTTATGATATTAATACGTCTCGTGAACATAAATAGGATACCTAAACGAATTATGTTGCTATCTTGTATTGTATGTACATTATATGTATATGTAATACTCGTAAATACTTTAATTACATAAATACATTTCATCATCATCATCATATCAGCCGAAAGACGTCCACTGCTGGACATAGGCCTCCCCCAAAGATCTCCACAATTACCGGTCTTGCGCTATTCGCATCCAGCTGTTTCCAGCGACCCGCACAAGATCATCGGTCCATCTTGTAGGGGGCCTGCCCACGCTGCGTCTTCCGGTTCTTGGTCGCCACTCAAGAACCTTTCTGCCCCAACGGCCATCGGTTCTACCAGCTATGTGCCCCGCCCACTGCCACTTCAGTTTTGCAATTCTTCGGGCTATGTCGGTGACTTTGGTTCGCCTGCGGATTTCGACATTTCTGATACGATCCCGCAGGGAAACTCCGAGCATAGCCCTCTCCATTATATCCTCCATATATCCTCTCAAATACATTTAATATAACATAAATTTTGTAGTCTTATGGAAAATTAGTATTTGTATTTTAAAAATAGTGGCTGATCCATTTATTATGCTGTTTCGTTATTCATAGGGATGTATGTCTTAAGCACCATTGGCATAATTAGTCCTTCAGGTTTTTCTATACCTATAAGTAATTATACAAGCATACGACCCGCTTGATGTTCAGCGGTCACCGTAGCCTACAATCCCGTGGGTACCACTCACGTTTTGTTGAGGGGCGATTCCGACTCGCTCTTGGCCGCTTTTATTGTTAAAGCCAGTCTCCTGTAAGTGTGGGTACTTAATCAATGGGGCGGCTCTTGGCGCAAAAGAACGCTACTTTTTACGCGCCTTAACTAAATTAACATAAATAACCCCTGTCCTTTAATAAGAACTATGTTAAAAGAAACCCATGCTATTAAAATATGTCTAGTTTGCATTACATAGAATTGAAGGCAATGTCTTGATATCTATGTATCAAACTAAGTTATATCATAAACAAGTCATTATGACACATGTTGCTAACGTACGTTCTGAACTATTACAGTTTGAGGTTTTGTGCTAATTACTGAAGATTTATTCTTGTACGAATGGAATCTTATGATATATTGCTTAATAAGTCGTTCATTATGGTTAAATAGGGATAAAAGCGAGGCAGGATAATTATTTTAACTACAATGCCATTTGAAGATGTTATAGAAATTATATTCGAGGATGACTTTAGGTAGTCTTTATAACTGATATTTCTTTCAGAAAGAACCTCCGTTGCAGTTTTTTATAACCAACTAGCTGTGCCCCGCAGTTTTACCCGCGTTAAACTTTGTAAATTATAGCCTATGTATTATTCGGATATATAAAGCTATATTACTTAAAAGTTTAATCAAAATCCGTTCGGTATATTTTGCGTGAAGAAGTAACAAACATACACACTCACAAACTTTCGCCTTTATAATATTAGTGTGATTATTAGTTACAAGCTGTACCCGCGGTTTCACCCGCGGTTTAACCCGCTTTAAATTTTATAAATTATAGCTTATATGTTAATCCATTTTATTTAAATCGCTCCAGCCGTTTAGACGTGAAGAAAAAGTAACAAACATACATACTCGCACATTCACCCTTTTACAAACTTTTGCCTTTATAATATTAGTGTGATAAATGGGTTCGTATGCAAATAAAGCTGAGCATTAAAGACTGCACGTGTGGCGCAGCGGCTAAGACAGTCGGCTCGTCACTTTGTGTCGCGGGTTCGAATCAACTATTTGTGTGACCCATAAATAGTTCTGTTGTTCTGAGTCTGGATGTACTTTGTGTCCGTCAATTATATGTTTTGTAAAGTACCTCGCGACACAGGGATTAAATTCACTAGTGCGGGCGTTGTCTTAAATAAAAAGCTTTTAATCCTTTGAACATAATAAGGTTCCGTATGCATACTAAGCAACTATGACAAGTGATATCAAAACGGAATAAATGAGAGTAAAAGGAATTTTATACAAAATTAAATTAGATGAAACTTAGATAAAACAAAATGAAGTTCATGGCGTATATATTTTAACAAAATTTTAAAATAAAGAAGGACTTTAAAAGAAGTTTAACAATTATTTAATCTTATTAAGTAATTGCGAACTGGAGAAAGAATTAGTTTAACTATTTATTTAAAAACTTATTGCTCATAAATTTACAGAGGCGGATTTAAGCATCTTCTACACGGTTGCAAACCAACGTCCCAACAAGGTCATCCTGGTGGTTGCCATCCATCTAGACTGCACAACTGCAGGGTTACGTTACGTTAGACATCCATCTAGACTGCACAACTGCAGGGTTACGTTACGTTAGACATCCATCTAGACTGCACAACTGCAGGGTTACGTTACGTTAGACATCCATCTAGACTGCACAACTGCAGGGTTACGTTACGTTAGACATCCATCTAGACTGCACAACTGCACGGTTACGTTACGTTAGACATCCATCTAGACTGCACAACTGCAGGGTTACGTTACGTTAGACATCCATCTAGACTGGACAACTGCAGGGTTACGTTACGTTAGACATCCATCTAGACTGCACAACTGCAGGGTTACGTTACGATAGACATCCATCTAGACTGCACAACTGCATGGCAACCGCCAGGATGACCTCTGTTGGAACGTTGGTTTGCAACCGTGTAGAAGATGCTTTAATGCCAGAGATATTCTCTCCCTGTCGAATCTGTGGGTGATGCAGATAAATGATGGAACCTAACATCATTGATTTGCACTATGTACTATGAATTAGGCTATAAGACAAAGCAAATTTAGAAAACATAGAAACACAAATTGTAAAGAAAAATAATAAAAAGTTACACATAACGAAAAATACATTCATAAAATATAAATATTAGTATGAGTTCAGGGAATATTGAAAAATACCGTTGAAACGATGTTTTAAAAATATGTATATTCTTAATCTCAAAAATGGGAAATCATAAATTTATTCGTCCTGCGGGTCTCGAACCTGCACCATATACCAATCCGGGGTAGGCGCTCTGCGTTAAGCTACGCTACACGCTGGCAGATCAAATTTAGGATTCCCTTGCTAACACCCTTCCGGAGGATGTAGGTATTATCTATCAATCTATAACAAAACCGATAGATAATACCTACATCCTCCGGAAGGGTGTTAGCAAGGGAATCCTAGTGCCAGGTTCGAGACCCGCCGGACGATTAAATTTACGATTTCCCATTTTTGAGATTAGATAAACGCTTTGCATTGCGAATAATGCTATAAAATTTAATATATATTCTTGTAGATCTCGACTGCGCTAAACTTTCAACAGAAACATTACGAGTCTGTGACATTTTGAGTAATTACCACGGTGTGTCATAAATCTAAATTTTAAATGTTTAATGTTTTTTTCTTGATAGTTTCGATGTTCAATCTAATAATAACTTTGAAGGTTATACGAAGTACATAATGTAAATATATGTACCTTTTTTACAAATCTGTTTTAATTTTCTGGATTTAGTTGATACCTTTGAATTTTCATATATCTTGTACCTTTCACCAATAAACTGCCAATATATGGCAGATGCTATTGTTTTACTATTGTATTTGGATCATGTACTTCTGTTTTTGTCATTTTGTTTAGCTGTAGTGGACATTTACTAAGCTACGCTAAGATTCAAAATAAATATTATGACAATCAGTATGAAATAGTTTACAATAAACATCTTTAACAATGACTGCCATGATTCAGTTGCGGGTTTGATCATCATCCAAGACATTTTTGTTCATGAACTTTGTCTTGGTCTGGGTGTTTCCTGTGTATTGTATATATATATATATATATATATATATATATATATATATATATATATATATATATATATATATATATATATTTAAATTTAAGTAAGTATATAGTGTTATGAATGTGTATCAAGTGCGGCTGCGACCGCCACGTATGTGTGTATGTGAGAGCAACGCAAGATCTAAAAGAGCGTCAATAAAAGCATTACGTGCATAACAGCCTTGCCTTTCACTTATCCTTGGCCGTGCGTTGAGTATAAGTGCATATTTAACGATAAGTATTTCTATTATAAATCTGTTGAGCGCCATAAAGTACATTTTATATTATTTATTTATTTATATCCTTTGGCTAGTATTCATAGTACAAGCTTTGCTTAGTTGAAGCTAAGTGGCGCTGTGTGAAAGCTCCTAGATATTTATAACGTTAGCATATTTTACATATTTATTCCGAGTATAATAAATTGTATCCACTGACTGGAAATGAAACTACAGTCTCTGGGTATAGCCCTGAAAGCGTTGCTAAATTAGGTACAGTAAATCCTGTTAGATCACCAAATGTCTTCCTTTTCTCACACTGTTTACGGTTGCTTAGTTAGCAAAGCATTGATGGCTATAGAAGGTAACGGATTCAATTCCTGTCGGTAGTCTAGAACGAATAAAAATGTTTGAATATTAATCAAACAAGTGGGTCTGATGTCACTTATCATAACGTTACTCTAGTGGAGCTGGACTAGCGTAGCCGGCCTTTAAAAAATCTGCAATCAAGTGTTGCTGACCCTTCCCCCACACCGAAGAGCTCTGGCGATCTTACTTATACGCAAAAAGACAACAATAAGTTATTAATGTTATTATTAAGGAATGTATTCTTTAAGAAAAAAAAAAAATTATTTGACAATCTCCTTTTGTTTCATTGCTTCAGTTTCATGCGTAGATAGCAAGCAGTTCTTAAGTTTTGTCCACTTTTTAAAAATAATCTTACACTGAACTAACCTACATGCACTGAAGATGGAGAGAATAGTTTTTATCGACTAAAACAGTCAGAACAGATTATTCATTTTAGGACAACGTAAATTACAAACATTCAATTTACTGTGTCTATGTGCTTTATTTATTCAAATAAAGCACATAGACACACAGAACAACTTTATGCGCCATAGAATTGTTAACCTGTACGGAAATAGAACATCAACTATGAGAGTAACAAGGTTGTATCAATTAACTGCGAAGCAACTGCAACACACGTGTGCGGCGTATTGAAAATAATAGTACACACGGCTACATATCAAGCTATATATTTCCAATATAAGCTGATCTCTCATTGTATGGAAATCCTATACAACGTGAGATCAGCTTATACTGGAATTGTATAGATTGATATGTAGCTGTGTGTACAAGTACATAAACATAATGTTATTGAATAACTAATAACAAATTTAAGCGCGAACTTACAGCAAACCCTTGTACCACATGATGTTTCTCAATGTCACGAGAAATAAGTATGAGAGAGAATTAAATATCAAACTAAAATTATAAAGGCGAAAGTTTGTGAGTGTTTATGTTTTTTACTTCTTCACGTCTAAATGGCTGTAGCGATTTTAATAAAATTTGATATGGAGTTACTGACTCCCTGGATTAACACAGTAATTTATAAAGTTTAACGCGGGTAAAAGCGCGGGGCACAGCTAGTTATCTATAAAACAAAGTAACATTTGGTTTATTGGTGTGTTACATCTGTCCTCTCGGTAGCTGGATATTTTTTGTGGTAGTGATTTGGAAAAGGGACGGAAATCTGTTACAGAAAAACGAGGAAAGCGTGCTTGCGCGCACTGTTTGATTTGAACAATAGGCGCGCGCGTTGGCGGAGAGATGGCTGTCAGATGATGCCAACTTATTTTGGTATGGTTTGAATCACTACGTATTGTCGGCCAACATAGTGTATTTGACGAATCACATTATGAATAAATTGTCTTCACGTACATTTCGTCTCAATTTTCTTTTACGGAATGGTAATAAGTTACAAGTTACACATTATATGCGACTACTGTAAGGCTCACCACGCAATGGCGGGGGTACTTCACTAGTCAAGCTGTGTTTTGTATCACATCACTTAAATGTTTAAAGTAACATTTAAGTGAGGTGGGGCTAAAGCACACCTGTTGGGGTTGGCAAATGCTTGCTTTTCACGCCGGAAGTCGTGGATTCCCGCCCAGTACAGAAATTTGTGTGAACATGTCTGTTTGTCCTAAGCATGCGTGTAATTATCTATATAAGTATGTATTTACAAAATAAAAAGTAGTAATGTGATATATCAGTTATCTGGTTTCTATAGTACAAGCTCTCCTTAGTTTGGGATGTTTAAATAAAATTCCAGGATATTATTAAAAAAAAGGGAAGGCCAGAAGTACCCTAAACCGGCGAGCAGCATGTATGAAGAATATAATGACAGTAATCGAGGCAAAAGAAGTGTGCAAAGATCATGACAAATGGAAATCCGTTGTCTCTGCCTACCCCTCTGGGAAACAGGCGTGAGTCTATGTATGTATGTATGTATTATAAAAAACAGTCAATCAGTACATAAACTGTAATAACAAACGTATACAATACACACCCATGGATAAATGGAACAATAACAGGTTTATTCCAAATGAATGTTGAACGATATGACTCTCGATCCGACAAGGCCCTAATCCACCTTTCCGCCGCTAGATCCTACGGGAACGAACGTGACTGAAGTACTAAGCTTATTGTGATTTGTAGACCATGAAATTGCTTGTATTTACGTTGACAATGTAATACACTGGGACCTTAATAATGGTGTATGACTAGACTCATAAATAAAGTACATATTTACAACTTGAGAATACTAAAATTACAAAAAAAATCTTAGGGCATATAAGAAGATATGGATAAGACTACATCCTCTCTGTTTTAGCGGTGGTATGAAAATACTATTAGGATTTTTCTGTCACAGCTAAATAGGATGAAGTTCCCTTACCTTCATGTGTCTTGAAGTGCACGTATCAGTTAACGCGTTCCAACTGATCATGAGAGTGAGAGAAGCAGCACTCAGTGACAAAAATGCGTAAATCAGAGTGAGAGAGGCAGTAAGGACAGCACTCAGTGACAAAAATGGCTAAATTAAAAAAAAGTTTAAGATTTCTAAGCTTAATGATTGAAATATAATTATCCTGTTTAACGTCTGGTTATAATATTAAACTTAAAGTATTCAACCGCTTGACACTTACTACATAACTTTATATGTAAACTTGGTGGTATGGTCTAATGGTTCACTTGTTAACATTGAATATTAGTTCGTTATAATACGACTTGTATATTTCCATTTCGTTCTAATATACCCTAAGCAAAGATCTTATGTGGAAGTGATTCAAAATTATCCAGCTATATTAACAATGTTGTATATAATAATAATAATGTCCTCCTAGCCGAATTTCGGCCACGGCGGCCAGTCTCAACTGAGATTAGCCATCTGCTAATCTCAGTTCACTGTTAATCTCATATTATAGTGCTCAAGTGTGTGCGCAAACACAGGAGCACATTATATTCCATCACTCTCATGATCCGATATGACGCCTAGGCGACACGACCGGAAAGAGGTCAGGTACAGGACCGACGGCTTCACGTGCTCTCCGAGGCACGGGGTATAATACCGCATGTTGTATAACCTATACCTTGGACAAAATAAAATTAATAAATAATAAAAAGTAATTTGTCAAACAATAACAAATTGTGCGCCTAATAACGACCTATCTCACAACTATTGACATTTTCCCCACGCTACAACTGTCCCATCGATAGTTTGCGCAAGAAGTTAATACATTCCCAATTTTCCAGATCACGGACCATAAAGATAATCCTATTTTCTCGTATAATGGTGTCCCTCCTTTCTGCCGATGTCCTCCAAACTTCCGAACACCCAAGAGAGCGCCATATATGCTTCCTCAGAATTTCCCCAAAAAGGATACTCCCACAGGAAAAATTAGCCTTCCCAAAGAAGTTGTCGACTTCAAAGGCTTTGGAACAAGCTCAAAGGTATCCGACTAAGTCAAAAGGGTCATGAGACTCGTAAAAATAATTTATGATGATCACATAAATTTTAAAATATGTATGAACTTTTTCACAATTTTTTAACAAGGTTTTTAATGAAGTGGCTGATGGTGACTTGAGAAGAAAAACTTTAATTAGCCTTCAGTTACCTATTTGCTTTATGCGATCAAATTTTTTGCGGCTTCTGATATTGAAACATTTAAATTAAGCTTACAATTTTATATTAGAGATGTTGTGAACAGTTTAATTGAAAATTAAGTATTTAGTATAAGAGAAAAGACTTTTTATACGTACTTGCGTACGGTTGATTGTAAAATGATTTTTATAAAAGACTAGCTGTGTCCCGCGGTTTTACCCGCGTTAAATTTTATAAATTATCATAGCTCCTCCCCCGTAGGTGATAGCGTGATAATATGTAGCCTATATGTTGACCCGACCTCTTCATATTCATGCAAAATTTGAAGTAAATCCATGCAGTTCTTTTTGAGTTTAGCCCGGACATACATACAGACAAACAGATAAACAGACAAAAATTCTAAAAACTATATTTTATCATCGATATCGATTGTATATCACGCCCCAAATATCCTTTAAAAAAATATTCTAAGTACAGTTTTGACTTTTCTACGATTTTATTATATGTATAGATAACTTACTGCTTCGTTTCAAAATAATGAATAAACAAACTTCATTTTTTACGCACAAAGTTGAAGAGAACCCTGGAGAAGCCTAATTATCAACCGGGGCCTATGCACGAAACATAAAAATGTTAACTTTTTTGTATGAAATCTAGTAGAAACTTAATCCATCAAAATAACGCTCAAATAATGGAATTAAGACTTAAATTTTGACTGTACCATTTGCTATGGAGGAAATAAACAATTTGCTTAAACCCCGGCTTACTAATTAGACTAGGGACAGAAGTAACCAATTCAGTTAAAACAAATAAAATGAATTTATTCTATCAAATTATTAATTAGTATTTTGATTTTAAGTTTATAATAAGAGTTTTAGTTTGTATGTAGTTTTAATCTATTTCCAATATTTATATCAGTATAGTTTTATTTAATTAGTGTGTACATAAATCTGTCATATTCCTTTTATATGTTTTAACTGCATTGACCGACTTAAATGAAGTTTATATTTAAACGAGGGAAAAAATCGCAGTGTTATTGTAAATATAAATAATAATAATAATACTAATAAAAAATATCATGGGACCACAAACTCACTGCCATCTGATTCCAAACTAGGCAGACATTGTACTATGGCAACTAAACAAGTCATAATCATACTTCTAAATTTCTAAAAACATACATATTAATAATATATAATTATAATATAGATAGATAGATAGAATACTCTTTATTGTACACACTCAGGCGGAAAGAAAATACATCGGATATAATATAAAGAACATAAGGTACAATGGGCGGTCTTATCGCCTTAAGCGATCTCTTCCAGACAACCTTTGGATGGATAGGAACTGAAAGTAAAGTAAACAGTAGCAGGTGTGCAACAAATAAATTATACTAAGGAACTATGATAAATATATTGCATACCAAAAAACTTAGTATGACTTCACAATTAACGTATGTTAATAAACATATCATACACTAATTATATATACACATATAATATATATATATATACATATATATACATACATACATACATACATATATATGACAATAATAAATATATAAATATTATATTCAAGTGTAAGAAATTATGAACATAGGTAGTGATCCTTAACAAGTTTATTGAAAGTAGGGAGAGTCTGGGCACGTCTTATAGAGATTGGCAGAGCATTCCACAATCTCACGGCTTGTACAACAAATGACTTATCCATGAATGTAGTTGAATGTGTAGGTGTATGCAGCTTCAAGTTATTTGTTGACCTTAGGAATCGCGAATGTGTGTCACAAAGGAAAACAAAACGTTTTTTGAGATAATTCGGAGTACAGGGACTGAAAAGTATATTATACAATAATGAAAGAATATGGGCATTCCGACGAAGACGAATTGGCAACCACTTAAGCTTTATACGAAATAATGAAATGTGATCATATTTGCGGAGACCAAATATGAATCTAATGCAAAAATTTTGGAGTCGCTCAAGTTTATCCAGTATATAATATCTGGGGAAAATGTCACACAGATCATCCTAGCCCCAAACTAAGCAAAGCTTGTACTATGGGTACCAGGCGACGATATACATACTTATATAGATAGATAAATACTTAAATACATAGAAAACATCCATGACTCAGAAAAAAATATTCGAGCTCATCACACAAATATTTGCAATTACCGGGATTCGAACCCAGATCCACCAGCTTCGTAGGCAGGAGCACTACCAACTAGGCTATGGTGATCGTATTATAGATACATTACGCCAAGAGAACAAATAATTGCATATATCGCACATAGATATGCACCCTTATCATGGGGTTCGAACCCACGATCTCAGATTAAGCAGTCAGGGTCACTAAGCACTAGACCAACAAGCCAATATAATTGCGTAGCCCATTAAACTTAATCTAACGGCCCGCTATTGGGTCACGAACGGAACATTAAACCATATCAACAACTGCATGTGCCCTGCGGTTTTACCCGCATTAAACTTTATAAATTATAGCCTATGTGTTAATCCAAGGTATCAGCTAACCTAACTCCATATCAAATTTTATTAAAATCGCCCCAGCCGTTTAGGCGTGAAGAAGTAACAAACATACACACTCACAAACTTTTGCCTTCATAATATTAGTGTTGATATACTTACTTTACAAATTTGTGTACTATATTCATGAACATTAAAATTTAACTCGGAAGCGATAAAAAATATTTCTTATAACATTTTTTTTGTCGCCCTGTTTGTCTATTTTTGAGATAATATGTCACTTTACTATGTTTCTGTCACGATATTTAAAGCAATGCCGGTTAGTCAAAGTCATTATAGAACTTAATCCTATATACATACATCATAATATTATTTTTCAGAGGGCGACATACGAGCAAGTGGGTAAGTGATGACCGCCGCCCATGGACACTCGCAACATCAGAGGTGTCGCGGGTGCTTTGCCGGCCTTTAAAAGTCAGCAAGCAAGTGTTGCTGACCCTCACCCCCCCCCCCCCCCCCCCAATGAGCTCTGGCAACTTTACTCACACTCGGAAACACAACATTAAAATGATTAATGTTATTATTAAGGAGTGTCTTCTGTAAGATGGAGGTACTTCCCCAGTCGGGCTGCTCTTTGAGCGAATGAACGCTGTGCCCTACCTCCTTCCTTCCTATTCCTATCCTTTATATATATTAATACGTGAAGCAATAACTTTGTATCCCTTTTTACGAAAATTGCGGAGTAATTTACCTACCTTTAAATATCAAAAACCAAATTACTCAAAAGAACATGCCCAAAAAATTTAAAGATTACTTCTTGAACAGGTATTGCATTATACTAAAAGTCGGCCAGTGTGGTACCGCACACTGTTATCGCTTGAGTATTTATTCTACTCGTATAGCTGCGCTTCGGCAGGTACATTGTTGTGAGCCCGAGATGTGTACGAGTAGTAGAACTTGTTTTATGGTGCGAGTTAGTTGCATGTATTATAGACTGTTAATGAGTACCTAATCACGAATACTGGTGTACACGGACAAACCTGATTAGGTTTTTGATACACCGGGAACAACTTATGTAATATTTTATAATGATATAAATGGTTAAGAATAATAAAAAAATGAGGAGTATGAAATTTGGAACAGTTAAAATTCATATGAAGAAGTAGTGCAGAAAGTTAATATTTTTATATAATAGGCATTAGAAGTACATTTTTAAATTAAAAAACATACATTACACATGGTTCTTACAAACTGAGAAGAGATAGCAAACTGAGTGTCAAAACTGAGAACATATTAACATTATTTGTCTTTAAAGTCTATCTGTAGTTTTTTGACTGCGTCTTTTGTCTAGCGGTAGCGTATTTACCCGCAGAGAACGAGGTCCTGGGTTCAAATCCCGGGTCGAACCAAAAAGCGATTTTGGGACATTTCTGTAAAAAAAAAAATTCTCAGCATCAGCCCGAAGTCTGGGAGTCGGCGGTATTATACCCCCGTGCCTCGGAGAGCACGTAAAGCCGTCAGTTCTGTGCCTGACCTCTCTCCGGTCGTGTCGCTAGGCGTCCCAACGGATCATGAGAGTGATGAAATAGAAAGTGCTCCTGAGTTTGCGCACACACCTGAGCACTATAATATGTCCATCGCAGATGGCTAATCTCTGTTGAGACTGGCTGGCTGCTGGTTGAAATTCGGCTAGGAGGACATTATAGTTTTTGACAATGGAACCTTAATAGTTGAATTTCATACAAGGTCGATCTCTAGTAAAAATAAGAAAGCTACTAGATTTAATTCAGATGTGCCTTTTCACAAATTAATTGAATGGACGAGAATAACCTACCTAACCAGATATAACCTCTTTTATAAATATAAATAGCTGGCTACTTACACAATTCCTCTATTTTTATCTAAATATTCGATAACGTTCATCCGTTTAGACACAGCGTCTGATTAAACACGTGGGAACTGCTGGCATGATATAAAAATATTCTGGACATTTTGTAATAATAGATTATATATTATTATTATTATATTTTTAGTTTCTGGACGTTAAAAATACCAATCCCGACATAATTCCATTGAATCAACAATAGGAATGCAATTACGTAGTACCTCAATTCAAGACATTAAACCATTGATAGTATATCAAATCAAACTAAATCTAAAATTTGATATTAATATCAAATTTTAGATTTAGTTGTATTTTTGCCAAAATGGTGGTGAAATTAATTAGCAGACTTGCCCAAGTCGGCTAATTATTGAAGTAAAACATGAAGTGGCGTAAATCGTGACGCGAGCGTTACGAAAAGAGTTACGTTTCGTAGGGGCTGTGAAAGCAAGAGAGAAATCAGATGTTAACTCGTAGCTGTAAAAATTCGTAACGCCGTAGTAGTTACGAAGCATCGTGGTCAGCGTAGCATTCTTAGACTCCGCTTATCTCTATAATTAGGTTACGGATACGCTCTCTATACTTATCTCTATGGGTAAGATTATAATACTAATATGTGTTATCGAAGAACCTTACAATTCTGTAGTGCTCGTGTTATTTATGATCTTAAACACACAACATTACTATAATACGGTAAAAACAACAAATTGTTTTTTAGAAGATTAATTTACGTCATAGAATAGCTTTATTCACTTGCATGCATTTAAACCTCATAATATGCCATAGTTAAATTTGCAATGTATTTTATTTTAATTATTTATTTAAGCTATTATTATTATTTTAAGCGTATACTATTATTTTAAAGAAAATAAGCCAACGGCATTTATTATAATTTGACATAATTAATCTAACATAATAATTTGATGGCACTTATGTGAACCAATATTCACTTAACCGTGTCTTCTGCGCAAGCATTTTCATCCTAAAGTGATTTAACCCTTATATGAATTCAATCTTATAAGTAAACACTTAACGTGACTTCTACATATTATAATTTACGTCTTGATATTCATTTTTCTTCAACTGGTTAACCTCGCTTAACCTTTTATCAACATTCCCCGACTATTAACAGCCTTTAGCCCTTTCCCGCATTCCCTCGCGTGTCCTACGTGACCTGCAGCTGGCATTACCTGGCGTTATGGATTCTTCATGGCAATATATATAGCCTTGTAATAGAGAATTATGGGGTTAGCTAAGGGAGAATTATGAGGACTATTTTTGGAGGTCGCGAGTTGAATTTGAATGGGCAATCGTAGATCTATTAATATCTACAAAAAGCAGTCTGACATATTAATCGGTTGGCGCTAAGATAAGTAATTTAAAACCAATAGTTGATATCACAAAAAGCTTACTTAAAGTTTTGAGTCTGAAATTTGAGTACTTAAATTTTTGAGGACCATGTCGGAAAAAGTAATACCTGCTCAGAGTCTAGAACTTACGTCTCCATCCCCGGAGATGACACAAAAACAGACACATTTCCATGATTATTGTGAAGTAAATACTGCCTAGTTGGCAAATCTTTGTTGAGATCGGTGACTTTAGCCAGGCTCTATTAATTGACTAATTTATTACTTGGGACACCTAACAGCAACAACAACAAAATATACTTATTGTGGGCAACGCACAGACAAGTGTGTGTTGCTCATAATAAGTATATTTTTGTCTCTATTAAAGAATATGGAGAAAATAATACATAATTATAAAGAATATATTTCACCCAAATAACTAAAAAAAATAAATAAAATTTTATTTACGAAAAAGGAAAATTATAAAGCCTAGGTTGACAAGACAACATCAAGATAATTATTGAAAACTCAGTGCTCAGCAACCTTTTCACTGACACTATACTCGCATTAAATATAACAATACCATATTTATAGAAAACACATGACGTTAAAAATTCTTTCAGTGTTAACGAAGGCAACAGCATTCACTCATAACATCCGCGATCTTCTAATAATATTCTTCCAAAACAAGTAAATAGTTCAATATTTCGTATTGACAGTGCCAAGAATTTTGATTACACCCTGAGGGAATGGAAAACGTGGAGTTATTTTTGCGCTCGTAAACACAAATATTGAAAATATACTTCGTGAATCGAAATAGTCTACCTCGAATGAAAGCAACATTTAATATACCATATTTATTTGAATACACTAGGTATATTACATGTTAGCAAATATAATACGACATTCTTTTGACAGAGGTAGCACACTTTGTTATTTTTTTCTATGAGCAGCTTATGGCGTACTTTTTAGGGTTCCGTAGCCAAATGGCAAAAAACGGAACCCTTATAGATTCGTCATGTCTGTCTGTCTGTCTGTCCGTCCGTCCGTATGTCACAGCCACATTTTTCCGAAACTATAAGAGCTGTACTGTTGAAACTTGGTTAGTAGATGTATTCTGTGAACCGCATTAAGATTTTCACACCAAAATGGAAAAAGAATTAAAATTTGGGGGTTCCCCATACATAGAACTGAAACTCAACATTTTTTTCGTACCCATACATGTGGAGTATCTATGGATAG
This sequence comes from Pseudoips prasinana, assembly GCA_951640165.1. Taxonomy (NCBI): domain Eukaryota; kingdom Metazoa; phylum Arthropoda; class Insecta; order Lepidoptera; family Nolidae; genus Pseudoips; species Pseudoips prasinana. Next base: position 37,499,129 of record OX621243.1, on the reverse strand, counting down.
GTCTTCAAAAATGATATTGAGGTTTCTAATATAATTTTTTTCTAAACTGAATAGTTAGCGCGAGAGACACTTCGAAAGTGTAAAAATGAGTGTCCCCCGCCCCATGTAACTTCTAAAATAAGAGAATGATAAAATTGAAAAAAATTATGATGTACATTGCCATGTAAGATAACAGTGAAAATTGGTTTGAACGAGATCTAGTTAGTAGTTTTTTTTAATGCGTCATAAATCGTAAACCGCAATTTACCTTTCATTTAATCAACTGAAATACTTGCTGCTGCGGAACCCTTCATGGACGAGTCCGACTCGCACTTGGCCGGTTTTTTATTTCAATATGGAAATAAATCCCTGTGTCGCAAGGTTCTTTACAATCATATAATAAAAATTGACGGACACAAAGTACATCCAGACGCAGGCCAACTATTTATATGTGACACATAGAATGTCATTATGTCACCTAAATAGGTGTCCTGCACGGAAGCGAACCCGCCATACAAACTAATAATAATAAATATCTTTGGACAAATCCTGTACTATGGCAACCAGACAACTGATAAACATACTTAAATACATATTCCTAAATACATATCTATTATAGACAAATCAAATTACACTCAGACACAGAACAAGCAATCGTGTTCATCATACCAAGATTTTTCCCGGGTGGAAAGCGAACCCACGACCTCCAGCTTAGCAGTCAGGGTCACTAACCACTGGACCAACAGACCAGTCAAAAGCACCGAGTCGACTGTCATAACCTATGCGCCACATGTGCATGTGAGAGAAGGACAGGAGATAGATTAGATATGTAAAGTGTAACATTTGACGCCGAGTCTCCAACTAACGCCGGCCGCAGTCAAGTTTTAATTGGTAACCGAGTAACGTCTTTGTCGTGTGTGTTAATTATTATTACTTCCTCGTTGGCAAAACCGCAGCGAATATTAAGCATTTGATTCCCGGGTCTGACCAAAAGTTTTGTTCAATACAAATTACTATACAACATGTAACGTAATTAACGCACACCCTCAAACACCCCAATTAGAATATTATGTTGTTGAGGTGTAGTAATATGTATGTGTGTATCTTAGTATCTATCTAGTAGTATGTGTGTGTAATAGATCTAATATAAAACTATGTTATTCATTCCTAAGGAGAGTAATAAATCATAATTAATCGAATGCAGTTGTTTCTATAACACTAAATCCCCTCATGGCGACCCGTGCCATATTTGGGGCTCGCGACGCGAATACGGTATCGGTATAGTGTTACGGCTCCAAATGAATCGAACAATGAATCAAGAAAGTGAAGTTAATTTCGGATGCGGCATGTAAAATAAGTGTAAACTATGAACAGTATATATTATATATTTTATTTAACATATATTTTTGTTAAATAGTGCGCGAATTAAAATCATCGTATAAAATGTGCCGTTCAAACTATGAAAAAGAGCAGATATTTTTGAACCAGAATGCTGCGGGTTCAAACAATGCAGATGTGGAGCAGTTTAAGCTGCATATGTCAAGTATCAGCATTGTCCTCATAATCATCGCTACTCTGTTGGGTCTTGGTGCATTATACTTCGTATGGAAACAGTATAGGAAATGCCACCATACTTGGATCAGAGACCAAATAATGCAGAATAATTTTCGGCGATCATTTAACCGGTCCAGAGATGTACGTGGAGAGGAGCGCGAGCGCGACCTACGTATCCCGATGAGAGACATACCTAAGTAAATAGTATTTCGTGCGGCAGCCAAAATTAGTTGAATTAAGTGCGTCAAATTATTATAAAAGTGCGATAAAGTGCGGTTTAATGTATAGTATTAATGCGTCATTTTTTATTTTAAAATTAACCTCAAGAATAATGGACATCCAAATAATTATTCTATAGACTCTAAGTTTAAAGTAATACCAAATCAATTTATTGTAATTGCTCATTAATCATCTCAATGTATCGTGGATCGACTTACACTCTACAACACCTACTACGGTAACTCACTGTGACTTAGTGAGATTGTGGTATGTATTCTTTAAGTAATTATGTATTTATTGTAAGGTAATGGAAGATGATTTACTTGAATGTTTAAAAGAACTTAAGAGTATAAGAAAATATTTAATTAAGAAAGGAAAATTAATATTTAAAGGAAATGTTATTAAAAATAGATTAGAAGAGACTAAGGAAATTTATAATAGAAGTCAGGAAATAATTCAATTTTTGTCTTCAGAACAAGGCTCAAAATCAAAAATTTTGGAATCTTTAATTTTAATACAAAATGGGATAAAATCTTATTATTTACAAATTATTGATTTATGTTCCGAAAATAAAGTAGTTTCTGATATCGACAGTAGTGGAAGTGATTTTTGTGAAACTAGCTCAAACCCAGATTTAATCATGGAGTTCGATTTAAAAACGGCCTGTAGTTTGATTCCGATTATGAACAGTAATGAAAGTAACATCAAAAGTATCATTGACTCGGTAGAAATGTATGCCGATATGTTATCGGAATCGGGAAAATTATTACTGATTAAATTCGTTTTAAAAAGTAGACTGTCCGAAAATGCAAAATTACGCATGTGTGATGATTACAAGTCGGTAACAGAGTTGATTAAGCAATTAAAAGACACTTTATTACCTAAAAAATCGTTCACTGCTATACAATCACGGTTACAGAGTACAACTCAGGGTTGGCGTACAATAGATCAGTTTGGTACCGAATTAGAAAAACTATTCACCAATTTAACCATAGCTCAGGCAAATGGCAATTCTGAAAATTATGGTGTATTAAAACCGTTAAATGAGAAAATGGCCATTAAACGATTTGCAGATGGGTTAAGTAATTCCCGGCTCAGCACAATAATCGCAGCGCGTAATTACGACAGCTTGAAAGACGCGATTCAGGCCGCCAAGGATGAAGAGTTGACATCGGCGTCATCTTCGACGGGTGAAAATGTCATGCAGTTTTCTCATCGTGGACGAGGTAAGTCTCAATTTAATAGTTTCCAGCAAGGCCAATTCTTCGGTCAACAGTCTCGTTGACAACGAGGACGAGATAATTATCGTCAGAATTCAAATAATTTTAATACTTTCAGAAGAGGTAACGTTAGAGGTAATTTTAACAATTTTGCCAGAGGAAATTTTCGCGGTAATAATTCATATTATCATGCCCGTACTAATGGTACAAGTTCGTACAATAACACACAGCGAGGACGAGTTCATCAAACGTCGAGTGAAAATCGATCGAGGTTCGAGAATCGTGGTAAGGGTAATACACATCGAGTGTTTTATTCAAATCAGTCTAGCAATAATGAGTCTGTAAGTTCCAATACGAATCCAATGCAGTTTTTTCGATCTGAAACATAACATTTTAGCGCTAAGTGGTAAAGCGAAATTTTTGACTTTGTATAATGGTAATAGAAGATACTTTTGGTTGGTTGATACCGGAGCATCATTATCCGTCATAAAGAAAGATGCTGTACCTAGCAACAGTTGCATCATTCGAGACGAAACTATCATAAATGGTATTGGGGGTCAGATTCAGTCATCAGGATTTATTAATCTCACATCGACTCATCGTGATGACCAACACTGTGTTGATTTTGATATCAAACTTCATGTATTTGATACCATACCTTTAAAGGCGGATGGAATATTAGGTTTAGATTTTCTGTGTCATTACATGACGAATATTAATTTGGAAAGAAATATAATAACGTTTTCTAAATATGGAATGGAATATTCTTTATTACTTCGTGATACGGTCGATTATTCGAATGAAGTTTTACATATTCCTGCACGGAGTGAATCAATTCACTATTTACTTTTAAATAATGCTTTAGCCAATAATGATTGTGTTATCCCTAGCAAGCAGTTGGCAGAAAATGTGTTTTTAGCTGGATGTATTAGTAGAATAAAAAACAATAGAGTACCGGTAAAAATTTTAAACAGCAATGAACATAGTATATCTTTACCAATGTTTCAACCAGAGATGCATTCAATTCAGGATTATCATATTTGCAATTTCAAATCAAATCAAAATAATTTAAAGCGAGCAAAAATATTATTAGATATTTTAAAATTAAATCATTTAAATGTAGAAGAGCGCATTTCTATTCAACAATTATGCTCTAAGTATTCAGATGTGTTCTTTTTACCCGGTGATAAGTTAACGACTACGAACGTTTATGAGCAATCGATTACTTTAAAACCAAACATAAGTCCGGTTTATGTGAAACAGTATCGTTTGCCACACTCATTAAAAAATGAGGTGGATAAGGAAATTCAAAAAATGATTGACAATGATATTATAGAAGAGGCGAAAAGCGAATGGTCTAGTCCTATTTTGCTGGTGCCAAAGAAAAGCGATAACGAAAAGAAATGGCGTTTAGTTGTCGATTACAGGAAATTAAATGACTGTATTGTAGACGACAAATTCCCATTGCCGAACATTACAGAGATTTTAGATTCTCTTTCGGGTTCTATCTATTTCTCACATTTAGACCTTAATCAAGGATATTACCAAGTAGCTTTAGATAAAGAAAGTAGAGAGTTTACTGCGTTTACTACAAACACTGGCCAGTACAAGATGAAGAGATTACTTATGGGTCTCAAGACCAGTTCCAGCGCGTTCAGTAGAGTAATGTCAGTAGCCATGTCTGGACTCACTCATGATAGATGTTTCATATACTTAGATGATCTAGTAGTTTTCGGTAGAAATTTAGATACTCATAACAAAAATTTGACAGACGTGTTAGAAAGGTTAAGAAAACTAACTTAAAATTGAATCCAGATAAATGTAGCTTTTTGAAGAAAGAAATTCTTTATTTAGGCCATCTTGTATCTGAAAATGGAGTTTTACCCGATCCATCAAAAGTTAAAGTCTTACAAAATTACCCAGTTCCAACTAACACAGATGAAGTGAAAAGATTTGTAGCATTTTGTAACTATTATAGGAAATTTATTAAAAATTTTGCAGACATAACGTGCCCATTAAATAAGTTAACTCGTAAATTTGAACCATTTGTTTGGACTAACGATTGTCAAAAATCATTTGAAAAATTAAAAAATAAGTTAATGACACAACCAATTTTAGATTTTCCAGATTTTTCTGATGATAATGAATTTGTTATACAAACTGACGCTTCTGGCACAGCCATTGGCGCAGTGTTATGCAATAAAAATATGAAACCAGTTGCATACGCAAGTAGACCACTCAATAAAGCTGAACTTAACTACCCCACCATTCAGAAGGAATTAGTTGCCATTGTGTGGGCAGTGAAATATTTTAGGCCTTACGTTTATGGTAAATTATTTACAATTATGACTGACCACAGACCTTTAGTATATTTATTTTTAATGAAAGATCCATCAAGTAGACTTTTAAAATTCAGATTAGCATTAGAAGAGTATAATTTTAAAATTTTATATATAAGGGGCAAAGACAACAGCGTTGCTGATGCGTTATCTAGAATAATTATAACATCAGATAGTTTAAAACAAATGAATGACGAAATCATACTAGTAATGACAAGAGCGGAAAAAAGGCGTTTAGAATTTGACAACCAAACTATAAAAGCTAGTTGTAGCAAGCCCAATGAGGCGTGGCCTGATCAACCACGAGTAGTTGAGGTGCTAAAAATACCTAGTAATACCGTGGAAATGACTTTTATAGGATGTGACGAATTGGAAAAATTAAGAGCTCAAAATTACTTACTTACTTATCGTATGGGCAGTGGTTACCCTGGTGTCAGAGTTGTTCAAGCCGCCCAGTAGGCCTCTGACATGGCTTAACGACTGTTGCCTAATGTACAAGCTCAAAATAATATAAATGAAGAAAAGGAATGCTTTATTTACAATAAGAATAAGAAAATATTGTTTATTAATCTCAACTTTAGAGCACAATTTACGCGAGACGAATTTGTGACTAAGTTAGATGATTTTTGCAAATATATAAATATAAATGAACTATGCATAGTAAGAAATAAAGAATATGAAGACTTTATAAAAGATTTATTAAGAGGAATTAAAGATAATAATAATTGGACCGGTCCCCGAATTTTTGTATTAAGAGGAGTTAGGAGAATTGATATTAAGGAGGAAAGAAACTATATTTTACAAGATTTTCATTTACTACCCACAGCGGGACATGCAGGTGTGCGTAGAATGACCAATAATATAAAAAGAAAATTTTATTGGCCTGGTTTAGACATTGATGTACAAGAATTTGTAGCTAAATGCGTTAAATGTCAAAAAATGAAGCATTGTAGGTATATCAAGGCGCCTATGGAGATAACTACAACGGCTTCATATGCTTTTGAAAAGATCTATCTTGACGTCGTAGGTCCTTTTGAGAAAGACATTGAAGGTAACGTATATATTTTAACAATACAATGCGAATTAACCAAGTTTATTGAAGCTTATCCTTTAAAAAATAAGGAAACCGTAAGTATAGCAAAAGCTTTAGTTGATAATTTTATTTTAAGATTTGGAATACCAAATGCCATGGCGACAGATCGTGGAACCGAATTTGTTTCTTCAGTAATGGAACAGGTATGTAAAATTTTAGAAATAAATAAATTGACTTCTACAGCATATCATCACCAATCTATCGGTGCACTTGAAAATACACATAAAAATTTAGGAGCATTTTTGCGAATACATTGTAATGGTCAAAAAGATACATGGAGTCATTGGTTACCATTTTGGTGCTATAGTTTTAATAATACGGTTCATACGGAAACAAAATATACGCCCTTTGAATTGGTTTTTGGTAGGCCTAGTGTAATACCATCTAGAGTAAGTCAATGCATAGAACCTTTATATAACCCAGAAAGCTATCCTTTAGACCTTAAATATAAGTTGCAAGTAGCACAACAAGATGCTCGTAATAACCTAATATTAAGTAAGCAGAATCGTAAGTCTTCTTATGACAAATATGTCAATAATGTAACATATAATAATGGACAATTAATATTAATTAAAAATGAAACAGCAAGTAAGTTAGATATTAAATGGCTTGGACCATTTGTTGTTTTGGAGGATTTAGGTGTTAATGTTAAAATTATGAAAAATAATAAACCTTATGTAACCCATAAAAATAAAACAAAACCATATATAACATAACAATAATAAAACTTTTATATACAATAAAAATTTTGTTACAACATTTTTTTTTTTTTTCTTTTCACCCCCGAGGTGAGGTGTAGTAATATGTATGTGTGTATCTTAGTATCTATCTAGTAGTATGTGTGTGTAATAGATCTAATATAAAACTATGTTATTCATTCCTAAGGAGAGTAATAAATCATAATTAATCGAATGCAGTTGTTTCTATAACACTAAATCCCCTCAGTTGTAATCATAATACATACACTGAATTTATTATTTAACATATATATGCATTATTATTTACTAAATTCGTTTCTTCGAATAAAGTTTATTTTTCTTTATTTTGTACTGAATGATGGAATTTGTATGAATACAAATAAAACCTGCGATTTATAAGTCTTATTACTTTGAATTACGGTCCATTTCAATTGGTTTTGACTCTCTACAGGGTTGATATGACAATAATTTCCATACATTAACTATTTTGAAATAAAAAATTACCTATATTAAAAATGATATAAATCGATTCAGTAAAGCATTCTGAACAAACTATTTTCAGGAAGTGCGTTAATTACGTTACATTTTGTATATTGTAATATATTGGGCGGCAGTATCATTAGCAAATATTTGGTACACGTAGCAATCATGTACTTTACAAACACACCGCCACACTATTATGACACAGTTTACGATCATTAGTGACGGGCCTGTTGGCGTGGTTGGCAAATGCTTGCTTTTCACGCCGGAGGGCGTGGGTTCAATTCCCACCCAGGACAAATATTAGAGTAATTATTTGGATAATTATGTATTTACAAAAGATATGTAGTATATCAGTTATCTGATTTCCATAGTACAAGCTCTGCTTAGTAGTAAATAATATCCCTGGTTATTATTATTGTAAATAAAAGTCACCTGCGGGGGTCGAACCCGAAAGACGTTGGCGCGGTGACTACCTTGGCCTCTTGAAGTTGACGTGATCAAGGTAACCACCCACACCAAAGTCACGGTTGAAAATGAAAATGAAAATGAAAAAGTCATTTATTCCATTAAAACATTACATTTGTGTGGAATCGTCAATTTTTTTTACCCTACCGTGCATGACGTGGCAGCTACTGAGAAACACTGCCAGAAAACTCAGTAGGAATCCTTTTTTAAAATATTTATTTCTTACATAAAATTTCATTGTATTTAAATGTGTTAATTTAGAGCGAATCAATCCCAAGCTGTTTTGTCACTTAAATAATCAGAAGTTTTGTAGAAAGCCCTGCTACACAATTTGGCTTTTATAATTCTTTTAAACTTATTCATAGACATTTCTCGGATATCATTGGGAAGTTTGTTATAGAATCTTATACATTGCCCCATAAAAGAGTTACTTACTTTGTGGAGACGGGTGGTATGTAACACAAAGTTATGCTTATATCTAGTATTTATATTATGAGTATCACTCCTTTTACAGAAGAAGTCTTTATATTTATGCATATAAATTAGATTGTCATATATATACTGACATGCCACAGTCAGAATGTTAATCTCTTTAAACTTCTCTCTCAAAGATTCTCGCGGACCAAGTTTATATATCGCTGTTGTCAGGCAATGTAATTTTTGAGACTCTAGCCTGCTAAAGCTTAAGCTCAAAATGCTATGCAGCACTGTGTTTATTATTTTATAGACTTAGGAGTATTTTTGATTTATCTGTGAAGTTAAGTGTTAGAAATTTTGGCATGTGGTCATAATGGGCAATTGGGGGACATTTATACCGATTGCCAAGATAGTAGTTAGCAGTATAAAACGTTCCGTGCGTTACCCTGCAGTTCTTTTATTCATGAATTACTGTATAGGGTCTAGTACGTCTGTTGAGACCAACGTAACGTTTCGTGAACCAACGTAAACTTAGCTAATGCGCGTCATGGGGTTCAAATGACCTGTTCCTGTGTGTGTTGATTCCCGGGTCGGGACATGATATTAATGATTAAATACTGCGATATATTGGGTGGCAATATCATTAACAAATATGTTTGGTACAATCACGTACCTTAGAAACACTTCACTGCAACAATATTACGACGCAATTTAATTTAATCACTAGATTTAATCATTAGTACTGCATATCAGATTTTGATCATCTATTTTAGCCGTTGACTGTACCAAATTTGATTAATCTATACAAATAAATAAAATTGGAGTGTCTGTTTGTAATATTGAAATAACCGATTTTTACTACATAAATATGAATATATATACGGTACATACACCAAAATATTTTTTTTTACAATTTTTGTCTGTCTGTCTGTCTGTTTGTTCCGGCTAATCTCTGAAACGGCTGGACCGATTTTGACGGGACTTTTATTGACAGGTAGCTGATGTAATAAGGAGTAACTTAGGCTACTTTTATTTTAGAAAAAGTGATTTATTTTACTAAAAAACAAAAAAAAACAAAATAAACTAATTAACACGCGGACGAAGTCGCGGGCACAGCTAGTCTTAAATAATTTTACCGCAGTATCGGAGTTAAAATATACGAGCCGAGTGTTTTTAAAGTAATTATTGAGGACGTTGACCTGCGACGGGCTGGCACGTATGGAAAATGATACTGCCATTACTGGCACTAAAATATGCGGAGTCATTCACATCCTTAGATATTAACAAAGAGTATATTTGAAGCGAAATTATTCCTTATTTTATTATTAGTCTTAAAATTACGAAGTTTCGGTGGTTTTGTACCTTTCCTGAACATAAAACATTTACTACTTGTTCATTTATTACTGAAACTATCATCAACTATCACTTAAGTATATTTATTATTACAAAGAAATCTATGTATTCTAGTTTCTACAAGGAAGTTAACTTGTAAGAAAATGATTTATTTAAATGCAAAAAAATCAATAGGTATCCATTTTTAAATGTACAAATAAATTAAGCTTGAACGCATAGTTTGAAATTTTGCATTTTACATTTCGGCTATTTTCCCCAATAATTAAATATTTTTTTACCATTTTCTAAGGCAAATAATGAATTTGAATATTCAAAAAACTGTAGAATCACTCATTACTTCGTAGTAGTCATAAGTCGTATCTTAACTACTTATTCAGCCATTTAAAAACTAATACATACCAATTTTATTTTCTTTATTTTTATTGTATTTACATCATTGAAGACCAACAGCATTATTGATTTTAAATAGTAAAGAGAAATTACTACACAAATCCAATAACAGGTCCTCACTCATTGTTTAACCTTCTGAACAAACACATTACACATACGTTACAGTAGTACAATTACATAAGACTAAAAAGCATGAAAATAATGTTTGGCTCCATAACCTTCTCATTAAGTCTAAATTCGGACTGTTACATACATACATAAATAAATATCTTGGGACAACGGACAAACTGCGATCACATCCTAAACTAGGCATGTCCTGTACTATGGCAACCAGAGAATTGATAAATATATTTCTAAATATTTATAGATAAATTACAAATAATCGTGTAAATCACTCAAAGATTAGTCCTGGGTGGAGTGCGAATCCACGACCTCTAGCTTAGGAGTCCTGCTTTTCTAGTGGTTGGTGACCTACCAACCACTAGAAAAGCAGGCCAGTCAAGTATATCATTAGTATTTGTAATTGCTGAGATCACAGTGACATATAAACAGACGAATATCAGCCCTTATAAGTACGGACTGGTAAAATAAATTGCATTTAAAAGTTGAAATAAGCGCCTGGGAAAAAAAACTGACTACAAAAAATCACATAATTACATCAATACAATTAACATTGCCATTTCCACACATTTCACGGCTGGGTTCCAGCTTCATTTCGTTAGTAATTAAGCCGACGTAACATTATCAACGGGCCTTAAAAAATTGAGCATTCGGCGTAAAAATACCTGTTTTAAACATATTTATTTATGTACACAAAGATACAGCGAGGTTGAAAAATTACAGGCGTGTAGATAACATGGCTTTTTAAATTAAGGCAATCCGTTTTATTTGGCAAAATGATTGGCTGTACACCATTACACGGTAGATAGCTGTTGTTATGTAATAACACCTTACCGTACGATTTATATGGCGTGATACGTTATTTAATCACCCCGTAGATCTCGCGATAGCGTGTTCAATTGCAATTATGGAGATCATGGATTCAAATCCCGGATAGTTCCAAAAGTCTTATTCAGGCTCAGCTAAAGCTTAGCTAAGCTAAGTGACCGGCGCGGACCGTTCGTGGTCAGTTCATTGATGGCTGACGGCCGAAGCGGCTTCATTTCTGAGCATCTCCGGGCTTCAGAGGGTACGTAAAGTGATCGATTCCGGTTGTTGCGACAGTCGTTAAGCCATGTCAGAGGACGACTGCCGTGCCTTTATGCGCTTTTGCCATACCTACTACTGGAATCAAATATAACAGACCCTTAAATTGATCCTCGTTGCTTTTGCAGCTGGCTACTCTAGTTGCAATTCTGTCGTTTTATGAGGTTTCCTCTTTATATCATTATGTCTCCCACTTTGTTCTGGAGGGAAGTGGATCTATCAATTTTCTAACTCCTCCTTGTTTCTTTCTGATTAAATTCGTTGCGGGATCCAAGACAGTAAAAGCGATTCCCCGGGACTTGCCTGAGCCTCATTGCTTAGTGTCATTTCATTGTATGCCACTGTTAATCCTGGCTTACAGGAGTTGCAGTGGTGGGTAAGAGGGAGGGACTAGTTCCGAACAAAAAAACCATGTCAGGTAGGAGGGTAACTGAACCACTGCATATACGATAAGTTTGTAATTACAAGGAGTTCAAATGTTCAAAATCAAGACACTAAACAGTTCCAGGGCCCACCCTCGGAGATATGAAATAGGCATATGATAGACTTTCTGGTAGCTATTATAAAATGGTGTTTTTGTAATTTTCCAATCGAATTATTCATAAGTACTATTGCCTTAAAAACACACACTTAACTTCAAATTAAATAAAAAATATATAAATAAAAACACACAATTATATAGAAACTAAAAATGTATATTTGAGAACTTTGAAAACGTCCCCTATTAAATTAAAAAAAATATCAAAATGGGTCTACAATCGCTGCAATCGTATTCTCAACACAACATATATACAGACACCAGCACATCAAGCTACCCCAATCTGTCAAATTTCCTCAATTGAAAGTGAACCTTATGCTTTCGTGATAAAGTTGAAAATCTATAGAAGAAATTTGACAGATTGGGGTAGCTTGATGTGCTGGCGTCTGTACATTCAATTTGATACACTCCTCCTTTTTACATTGGTTAGTAATACTCGTTACTCGTTAGTAATTAACATTTAATACACATATTTTCGTAGTAATATTCATAATGAACACCACTAAAATTCGTATTTTCAGCATAATAATATGTTCAACTTTAAATACCTTCACCGAAGTGTGGCTAAAGCGAGACCGGTGTGCCTGTGACCTATTCGGGGATTTAAAATTAAATTTGTTTTAAATGGCGATTGTATTGGAAAACCTTGTATCTGGTGCCTCCATTACACAAAAGTTATGTGCGCATTCACTCTGTTTCCGTTGAAGTTTTAATATTAAAATGGGAAATTTATTAAATCATAAATGATGTGCTATATTGTCCTTTTTTTATTTCAGTAAAGAGGGCTTCCGATAATTAGTGGCCATGTTTAAAATTGGTTGTTCAGTAAGTTAGAAATATAAATAAAACCGGCCAAGCGCGAGTCGTACTCTCGCTTGGCCGGTTTTATTTATATTTCTAAACTGTAAAAAAATCATGTTTGATGTATATTTTGTTATAGCAGCAACGGAAATACCTCATCTGCGAAAATTTCAGCTGTAACGGTTCATGAAATACCGCCTGAAGACAGATAGAGGAATAGGGTCCCATTTTACCCTTTGGGTACGGAACCCTAAAATGGATAATATGATGTACTGACGCCAGCACATCCAGCTACGCCAATCTGTCAAATATTTTTTATAGGTTTTCAACTTTATCACATAAGCATAAGGTTCACATTCAATTGGGGAAATTTGACAGATTGGGGTAGCTTGATGTGCTGGCGTCTGTTCATAATAATCATTTAGATGGATGTGCCATAATCGCCACGCATGGGAAATGGGTTGGCAATCGCAGAGTGATGCTTATAGTACACAGAGAGATGCTGCTGACCGCTGCTCTGTGAGAGATTTCCTCTCGGAACGACTTTTACGCCCACCACGGTACGACAAGAGGTGCTGATACTATTTGCCGTCAGCCAGACAAGCAAACCTTACCTTACCTTGTATAGCTTCAGCTTATTTATTTATTTATTTAGATAGGAAAACCTACAGCTATTAAACATAAAATTAAATATAAACTAATCAACAGTGAGCCAATAACAGGTTTTCACGAAATGCAACAGACATATCAGTGCCTCGGTGATAATCAATATATAACTAAAGAATTACAACTCACTAAACAAAATATTAGAAAATTTAAATACAAAATTACAGAAAAATGATTTAAATTAAAAATATTCCTTGCTTGTACTGCTTTTTGTGATAAATATAATTATCAAAAGCTTTACAAGATAAGACAAATCTTTACTGAACACCAACATATTAGAGCAAACAGAGAAAACTTTTACAGGTAACAATGTAGCAGTCATTTACCTATGACTTATGAAATAATGAAATTTATTCAACACTTGGGTATTTACATACACTTGTACTTGTCAAGCTCACAATGTATTACATAATCACAGTTTATAATCAGTAAGTAAAGCAACAATTTTTTTTTATTAGTCTGTCCGTGCGGTCTGTTTCGTCACATATATTTTTAATATCCTTAAATAAATATATAATAAGCTATTATTGTTACATTTAGCAATTGTATATTAAAATTTACATTATATTACAAGCAGTTGGCTAGCGCAAAAGGCTCTTAACCAGTAGCTTAATTTAAGCGACTAATACCTGAGGGCACCCTTATGGAGTTCGGGCCACAGCTCAGGCGGCCGCCGAAGAAAAAGATGGAATTCGAAATCGATTCAGTACATGTTTCTGCTTTAATCGTAGGCTACGCTCGTCTACGGCACTCTATCGTACCCTTATATATTAACATTTTAATATTGAGACCGCTCAACCTATATGACATTATAAAGAAGAAGACAAATGTCTTTCTCTTAGACCTCTCTACTCTATATATCTCTATCTATTTATACCTATATTTTTGGCAAAGCAGACGGAATTCCTACGCATGCCACTCGCAAAAAGAGTCTGTGTGTGGGTATGGATTTGGATTCACACCGACTAATCCTAACTTGCCGTTGACTTCTATTGGTACTTGATGGGGGGAGCTACGGGAAAGCGGGTGTGCTGCACTTTTGCAACATGTCCCAGATGGTCGGGACACGTATCCTGAGAGGGTGCCACTCCTCCTAGTCCGCCTGCACTATGCACAATGTATGTAAACTAGTTTTTAAAGTTGTCATCAAGGTGTATTCATAATATTTATTCATAAGCTTTTCGCATTCCGTTAGTTTAAATAAAAAGTTAGTAACAGGTATGAACATTATTCCACAACTAATGAATTCATATGATGCTTAAAATGGTAATTAAAGTTATAAAATAATATTTTGTGCTTTGCTCCACGTTCATGAAATATTTTAGTTTAAAATGAAATACACATTTAGCATACGCTCACCCCGATACGTCTGACATACTAAAATAACTGAAACTAACACAATTACTTACCTATGTAGCCTAGTTGAGAAGTAGGTTACATTTTACATTACTAAGAGGATGCAGCTAACTTTGATCGCGTACTTTGCAAAAAAGCATAAGTCTAGTTTTGATATTTATTGAATAAACTGGTGCTCATCATGGTTTTACCAAATGTTTTTTTTTTAAGTAATGGAATGAGGTGTTAACATAGCAATTAAAATACAAAATCAATATATAGTATTAATTCCGCCAATTGTCTGTTTAATCATACCGGGATGCAATTTGCACCGCCCTCCCACTCAAGGATTCTCAAGGGATGCTAACTCGAGAATGGTCCGTGGAACACTGAAACACGTGTTGGGTATCATACTGGCGCATGTAATTTACTTTTTATATTGTCCTTCTTACAGGCTCATATTTTTGCGGACAGGAGGGCAGTAATGATTATGATTGATGATGATGACATGATTAAGCTGACAAGCGGAATTAAACACTACATATTGATTTTGTATTAGGATTTAAATGAGTCTTTGTTTATTAGTTTTTATAGTAAATATAGTTTGCATTTAATTCCATTGGGTCACTGCTGCTACCGTTTTCTTGGCTTCAATGGATATTCCATATCGAGGTAGCCTGGAAGAAATCGCAGCAGGGATGAGGCCGCCCATTGTATTTATAAATATACTTGTAATTAATGCGTACTTCCTTGTCTTGTGAACAATACAGACTATTTTACTTTTAATTTATATGCAGTAAAGTAGCTTACTCTGAAAATCAGAGAAAAGCATGACTTGTAAATAATTATGAAAAAATTTCAATATTGTAACGAATAAACTGACGACATTGTAGTTTAAAAGTTGCCGAAAAATGAACGGATGTGACGGTAAACAACAAAATTTCAACTAACGCGTTTATATCTCGAGTATGGCACACAAGATGCTTCCAACCACTTTGTTTATTTATGTACCTGTTATCAACGCTCAAGTTTTAATAGACCCTCTGTCCCCTTATTATGTTCTTCTGAAACTTTAATTGGAGCAAAAATTACCAGGAAGTGGCCTACTTAAGCAGATTTCTCAAACATTTACCAGTATAAAAAGTTAGCTATGCCCATAGTTATGTCCAACAAAATGAACTAAGGTGGAATCTAAGCAAAATACCTTATGTGATAATAAGTACTAGAATACTTTTGACGCTTATTTTCCTAATTTCAAAGAAAATAGTATGAGATATTTCAAGGCAAGCAGTAAATTGTACTCGATGAAATACATTCTTAGTATTATTTCAACCAGTGTTCAAAGACACATCATTCACATTATCCATTTTTTGTTAACATTACTCGGATTTACTGAAATCCTTAAAATAAGGCCATTTTCAGCTAGACGACAAAACGCGAACACATTAACTGTCTCCAGTTGATTGATCGCTCGGTCGTAACTCTCACGGTAAAATATATTTTTGTTTATTTTTCAACACCATTTCTTTCGATTACTAGTTTTTACGACGGTCACCTTATAAAATAGGTGTATTAGTTTTAGTGCGATCCAGTTGAGTGACGCAGTGCAGTAGTCTCTTAAAAAACGATTTGACTTTGATATACGAGTATTTATGACCAGATAGTTTTATCCGCTTGTTAGTGATCTGTTATACGGTGGGTTCTGTATAGCAATAAATATTCGGTCGATTGATGAAGGATATCATTTTAACAAATAAAAAACATAGCCAGGCTTACGGGCCCGTACATGTTCGGCGAGTTTACATCCGTACATGCGGCCATTCTACAGATGGGTGACCGTCAAATTGCCTTAATTTATCTCGTCTCCGTGCTTCGGAGGGCACGTTAAGTTGTTAGTTCCGTTTATTGTCGTAATTATTACCGGGAGGGTGACCAACTATCACAAGGTGGTATCGGTTTCATAGTCCACAAGTCCCTCTTGAACAACCTAGTGAAAATCGAGAGTGTGTCGACGAGGGTTGCGTACCTTATACTCAGAATCACCGGGCGATATTCGCTGAAGGTTATACAGGTATACGCACCCACTTCGACATACTCCGATGAGTACTCCAGTCGAGCTCATGTATGAGGACATTTCCAGAGACATACACACCTCGAACTCTTATTTCACTGTGGTCATGGGGGACTTCAATGCGTAGCTGGGCAAACGAATCGGTGATGAGCTGAAAGTGTGGCAATTTGGAACTGGAGACCGGAACCCCCGGGGACAAATGTTGGCCGACTTCATGAAGAAGGAGGGACTCTTTATGATGAATTCCTTCTTCAGGAAGCCGGCACATCGTATATGGACCTGGGTGAGCCCCGATGGGATAACTAGAAACGAGATAGACTTCATCGTGTCGACGAGGAGACAAGTATTCAATGATGTCTCTGTGATCAATGCGGTTAAAACCGGGAGCGATCACAGACTGGTCAGAGACTCATTGAACCTAAATGTCAAACTCAAGAGGTCCCGACTAATGAAGTCTACGCTCCGTCCCATACCGTTCTACCTCCAAAACCCCGAATACTTTCAACTCGAACTTCAGAATCGATTCGAATGCCTATCAGACTGCGAAGAAGTGGATACATACCACGACAGGTTCGTGGAAGCTGTCCATACTGCCGGGTCTAACTTCTACAAAACCCACCGTACATATGAAGAAAGGTGGAAAATGATTCTAACGTCCTCATGTGATGCTGCCAGATACAGGCAGCTCAACAGACAAATCTCAAAGTCTCTGACTCGCGACACACGCCAATTTTAATACTATTAGTATTAAAGAGGCCATCGAGCAGAATAGAGGATCTAAAGTGTTCGCAAGAGATTTGTCTATTGGGCAAAAAGCTTCATATTATCACGCTATCCCATACGGGGGAGAAGCTGTGATAAATTTATAAAATATAACGCGGGTAAATCCGCGGGGCACAGCCAATTAATTAATAAGTAACATTAATTTTATGCAGCATACAGCTACTCAAATAACAATAATAAGGAAGAATACATTTTAATTCAATCTCCCATTTATTCTTATTTCACGTACAACTTAACCCGATATAAAATAGGTTGAATATCCAAAGGTGATTTACTAGCAATCGAGAGTGAGTGAGCTCGTAAATATCTCAATACAGATGAATTTCAACTGCAACGCGATGTAATAAAATGGTTTTATTGCAAGCAATATATTGCTTAAACCCATTCTCGTAAAGTCAGAATCATTCGGAAAAATTGAGTCTGAAAAATCCGTTGGGAGTCGGCTTTTAATTACCGTGCTAGACACGGAAGAAATGGGGCGGGAAAAATAAGAAATTTTTGAAAATAAAATAAATAAATAAATTGGATTTAGTAATTTGAAAATGTAAATTGAATTTTTATATTTATTTGCTTTTTTTTTTGTATTTTGAATTTTTTGTAATTGGAAATCGCTGGATGCGGATAGCGCAAGACCGGCAATTGTGGAGATCTTTGGGGGAGGCCTTTGTCCAGCAGTGGACGTCTTTCGGCTGATATGATGATGATGATGATGGATTTAGTAATTAATATCAGACTTTTGAGTTACATTATGGCGTGCTGTTATGGCAAATAGTTGTGCTTTAGATTGCCAAAATTATTATGAGGCTCAAAAGAAATCATGTACTGTGGGTTTATCCACGCACATTAACAAAAATAAAAAGTCACACAAAAGCAAATAGAGGCGACGAAAATAAGACATACAATTAAGTACACTTTTTTTTACTCATCCTCATAATTGACACAATCAGAGCTATCAGTTTAGAGGTTTAGAAGCCAAATGAATACTGATCAAACTAATCTTAATATTACTACTCGGTACCTTTGAATAAAAGTTAGTAACACAAGGTGCTTCCTTCTGCGAGGAGGTGATGGTCGCAAAGGAGGTGGCGGAACGGGAGCGAGAGCTTAGAAGCTCCGACCCAGCCCGCGCCAGGAGACCTCGAAGGCGTCGGAGAGCATTCGTGGTGGATCTTCATCCACCTTGAGGTATGACCTGCGGGCGACAGACTTAGGGCAGTCTGCCGCCTGATCAGAACAGGTCCCGAGAGGATGGCGCTCGTGTTTTCGCGCGTTTTGTGGTAGGAAGGGGGACTGATCCCTCTGTTCGACGGGACCCATCTACGTGCAGATGGGTCAAAACCTGTTTAGGCTGCGGTGCATGCTTGCGCGAATCCCGTGACCTAGACTAAAGGTAGTTGTGGAAACACCGTGGGGTTTTAGTCGGTACACCGGTAATCTACTGGGAGCCCGACATACCCTGTCGCTTGCCCAGCGGCAGGGATCCGTAAAGGATTTCCCCACGTTAAAAAAAAAAAAAAAGGTTGTACATGAAAAAAACTGAACAATGTCAGATTAGTTTCATTACAAATTTGGAGAATTATAATTTAGGAGACCGATTTGAAATTTACAATTATTCTTTCTGAGATGCGCTACATACTTATTTGACAGAAATAAAATGCAGCCGTCGTTGTCGATGAAAAGGATTATAACCTTTTTGTATTATTTTACCTTGTATTTCTTGGAATTATGGTAAATACCTATCGGTTTACTTTCTTCATGAGTGAAAATCATCAAAATTCTTTTTTTAAGTAAAATTTCATGGAGTTCTTGTTAGGTTGTCGACAATGGCTTACTTCAGCCGTATTGAATTGACCATCCATATGGACTCTCTCAGTCCGACAGTCACACGGCAATATTATCCTCGTCCTGTGATAATATTATCTCCTGCGCAGGGGGTTACTAAAAGCAGACTTCTTACTTGGGCAATAGAATTCAGAAGGTCGAAATAAACGATAAAATATCTCCGGGATCTCCAGTGGTAATGGGCGTCCCACAGGGGTCAATTCTGGGCCCATTTTTGTTTTTAATTTATATAAATGACTTACCTTACTACGTAAGGGATAAGCATGAGATTGTGTTGTTTGCAGATGATACTTCCCTGACGTTCAAAATAAACCGACAATTAAGCAATTTTGACGATGTTAATGATGCAATCTCTAAAGTTGTTCATTGGTTTAATGCCAATAATCTTGTGCTTAATGATAAGAAAACTAAAGTCATTAAATTCACTACACCGAATGTGAAACAGGCGACAACCAATGTACAACTTAATGGAGCTAGGTTGGACCCTGTTGAATCAACTGTGTTCTTGGGTATCACTATTGACTCAAAGCTACAATGGAGCCCACAAATAGAAAAACTGTCCGGCAAATTAAGTTCTGCAGCATATGCAGTGAAAACTATTAGACGGCTGACTGATGTTGACACAGCTAGAATGGTTTATTTCAGTTATTTTCATAGTGTAATGTCCTATGGAATTCTTCTCTGGGGTAGCTCTGCTGACATTGACACCATATTTATATTGCAAAAAAGAGCTGTAAGAGCTATCTATAATCTTGGCCCGAGAGTGTCTCTAAGAGAAAAATTCAAAGAGGTCAACATTCTAACTGTACCATCTCAGTATATATATGAAAACTTACTATATGTGCATAAAAATATCGATTCCTTCTGTAAAAGGAGCGATACACATAATGTAAATACTAGATATAAGAATAATCTCATACTGCATACTACCCGTCTCCACAAAATAAGTAACTCTTTTATGGGGCAATGTATAAGATTCTATAACAAACTTCCCAATGATATTAGAGAATTGTCTACGAATAAGTTTAAAAGAATTATTAAAGCCAAATTATGTAGCAGGGCATATTACAAAATTTCTGATTATTTAAGTGATAAAAGTGCTTGGGATGGAGTTGTTCTGAGTCAACACACATGATTGTAATTAATCTTAAGTATATTTTATTTTAAAAAAGGATTCCTACTGAGTTTTCTGGCAGTGTTTCTCAGTAGCTGCCACGTCATGCACTGCACGGTAGGGTAAAAAAAATATGACGATTCCACATAAATGTAAAATTTTTACGGAATAAAGTTACTTTGACTTTGACTTTGACCACAACTCGTCTGCAACAGACACCAACACTAACATATTGTGGGTGCAATTAAACCGAAAACCCACTAGGAACAATATTTGAATTGTTAGCTTTGATAAAAAATAGAAAGAACGCGCTTTCTTGTTATATTATAAGCACACATGGGACATGCATTTAGAATTACCATAACAACGTATATGTTTTCAATTTGACTTCAAATAAAAGGGGATAATTTATTGTTTGCGAACAATTATTGAGATTTTTTTTTAATAAGAGAGTGAAGTTGAAATGGTTTCTTATAATTGTGATCCAAATCAGTTGTAATAAATAAAATATTAACTCATTGATGTGCTTTTAAAACGATAGAAGATTCAGAGAATATTAATTAATCTTTTTGTAAGCTTAGTTTCAGACCAAGTAACTCAAAGAGAATTGTAATGATATTATTTGCTAAGAAACTCTTTGAATGAGGCAACAGTACTACTTTACACCAATAAACTTATTTAATAATTTGCTTAGTTCTTTGAACAGAAGTTGATTCCACAGTCATAATTTCATCTGAGTACTGTTGGTGCTAGTCTCAGTGTAAACAGCTTTTTTCTTTTTTATGTTTAATGGGTTTTCGATTGATCTGAAGGTAAGGGAATATGTAGCATAAGGCGAGACGAGTATGCTAATAAGATATCTCTTCACTCAAGCATTGAATAAATCCAAGTTGTATGTGTATGGAAAGTTGTTTCGAGGGTATATACTACAGTCGTGCGTATTATGAAAGAAAAAGTAAAGCGCTTCGCACGGCATATTAGCCGCTTAAAAGCTCTATTACTAACTTTGAGCTTAAGAGAAAAGAGTAGAAATATTTATTTAATTTCCTATGTAAGTAAGCTCCGTCGCTTAGAAAACAAAATCGCTGCACTTTAACCATTCTTCTACATAAATCTTCGGATTTGACGTTTGTCTTGACGAGTTTTAACTCCGTGCTGTTTCGTGGAAATAAACTACTACATATTGGTATGCAAAGACAACTCACATCAAATAGTTTTGAGAAATGAACTCTGTTGTCTACGCCTTTTAGAATCTTTTATTTTACGTGTTTCATGTCAACCCAACGAACGCGCGCTTGGGCACCCCGCCCAAGCGCGCGTTTGTTGGGTATGGGTTATTACAGCAACCGTTTTCCAGAACCAATCTTAAGCAGTTGTCGGTTATATCTCGAATATCAAAAATATACAGTGCTATTTACGGGGTCTACCTTTTTTAAGGTTGTTTTGTTTAATCCAATACCTTTACGTGTGTGACATCCTAAAATGGATATTTCTATGCTTAATTATCCTAAAGACCTAAGAAACAATGCAACAACTACTGGTTGTCCAAATAAATAAATATTCTTCGTGATGTCTTTCCTGGCCGTTTTTGACCACAACGACTGCATACATTTTAATTGTAATTTTTCGTAGACAAAGCTCGTAGGTATAGCATTCACAATCGATGATGCTACACCTCAATCTGTCTACAAGATGGTCCGAAGATCGCTGGAAACTACTTAAGGACCAGCAATTGTGGAGATCTTTGGGGCTTTTGTCCAGTAGTAGACGTCTTTCGGCTGATATGATGATGATTATTCACATCCGAACTAGAAGCATGAGCCAAAATATCTGACGGAGACATATCAGGTAATTGAAGTGCTTACTCAATGAGTTTCTAGAGATATTTATGCTAAAGGCCCTTGCAGGATAATCACTTTATGTGATGGGGCAGCTTTTTTTGTATGCGGTGATCCCACGATTGGCTCCCAGCTTTCTTTATCATCATCATCATCATCATATCAGCCGAAAGACGTCCACTGCTGGACAAAGGCCTCCCCCAAAGATCTCCACAATTGCCGGTCTTGTGCTATTCGCATCCAGCAGTTTCCAGCGACCCGCACAAGATCATCGGTCCATCTTGTAGGGGGCCTGCCCACGCTGCGTCTTCCGGTTCGTGGTCGCCACTCGAGAACCTTTCTGCCCCAACGGCCGTCGGCTCTACGAGCTATGTGCCCTGCCCACTGCCACTTCAGCTTGGCAATTCTTCGGGCTATGTCGGTGACTTTGGTTCGCCTGCGGATTTCGACATTTCTGATGCGATCCCGCAGGGAAACTCCGAGCATAGCCCTCTCCATTGCTCTTTGGGTGACCTTGAGCCTTCTAATAAGGCCCATAGTGAGCGACCACGTCTCTGTTCCGTATGTCATCACTGGCAACACACACTGATCGAAGACTTTAGACTTGAGACACTGCGGTATTTTGGACGAGAAGATGTTACGTAGCTTCCCGAACGCTGCCCATCCGAGTTGGATTCTACGATTGACCTCCTTCTCGAAGTTGGACCTACCTAGTTGGATGGTCTGTCCTAGGTAAATATAGTTCTCTACAACTTCGAGTGCAGAGTCACCAACTTTCAATTGAGTGGATGCAACATGGACGTTTGACATGATTTTCGTCTTATCCATGTTCATTTTCAGACCCACTTGTTGAGAGACTCTGCTGAGGTCATCGAGCATTGTACCGAGGTCTTCCATGGTCTCAGCCATGACTACGATATCATCGGCAAATCGAAGGTGAGTGATGTACTCGCCATTGACATTGATGCCAAAGCCTTTCCAGTCCAGAAGCTTGAAGACGTCTTCCAATGCAGCGGTGAACAGTTTCGGAGATATAACATCTCCCTGTCTCACGCCTCGCTGCAAGTGGATAGGTTTCGAGATCTGGTCCTGGAGTCGCACTGACATAGTGGCGTTTTCATACAAACACTTTATCACCTCGATATACCGGTAGTCAATTTGGCACCTTATGAGAGACCTCAGCACGGCCCATGTTTCGATAGAATCAAAGGCTTTCTCATAGTCCACAAACGCTAAGCACAGTGGCTTGTTATACTCTTCGGTCTTCTGTATAACTTGCCGCAGCGTATGTATGTGGTCTATGGTGCTAAAGCCTTTTCGGAAACCGGCTTGTTCGGGAGGCTGGAAGTCGTCAAACCTGCGCGCGAGACGGTTCGTAACGACCCTCGAAAACAACTTGTAAACATGGCTCAGCAGTGTGATGGGTCTATAATTCTTCAATAGGGTTTTGTCGCCCTTTTTGAAGAAGAGCACCACCACACTTCTGTGCCATGCTTGTGGCGTTTGATCATCTAGTATGACGGAGTTAAATAACTTCTGAAGGGCCCGTAGGATTGGTGTACCACCCGCCTTCAGAAGCTCTGCTGTAACTCCATCATCACCAGGCGCCTTGTTGTTCTTGAGTTGTTTGAGAGCCATTCTAATCTCGTACAGGCTGACGTCCGGGATGTCTTCGGTGTAATGTCGGGTTAGTCGTGCTCTGGGATCTGAGGCATGACTTTTGACAGGTGGCTGTGTTGTCGTATATAACTGTCCGTAGAACTTCTCGATCTCTCCCAGCGACTCAGGTTTAGACGTGACGATTCTACCATCCTCAGTCTTCAGCTTCGTCAGTTGGCTCTGTCCAACAGACAGAGCTCTTGCGAACACTTTGGAGCCTTTGTTCCGCTCGATGGCCTCTTTAATACTAATTGTATTAAATTGCCGCGTGTCGCGAGTCAAAGACTTTGAGATCTGTCTGTTGAGCTGCCGATATCTGGTAGCATCATCTGAGGATGTCAGAACCATTTTCCGTCTATCTTCCATAAGTTGCAGGGTAAAGTCAGAGATCTTTTTAGTTCTGTTTGTACGACGGGCCTTGAAGACCTTAGACCCCGCCGTATGGACAGCTTCTACGAGCCTGTCATAGTATGAGTCCACTTCCTCGCAGTCTGCTAGGCATTCGAAACGGTTTTGCAGTTCGAGCTGAAATGGTTCGGGGTTTTGGACGTGGATAGATAAGGGTCGGAGCGTAGACTTTGTCAGTCGGGACCTCTGGAGTTTGACATTAAGGTTCAATGAGCCTCTGACCAGTCTGTGATCGCTCCCGGTTTTAACCGCATTGATCACGGAGACATCATTGAACATCTGTCGTCTCGTCGACAAGACAAAGTCTATCTCATTTTTAGTTTTACCATCGGGGCTCACCCAGGTCCATTTGCGGTGATCCGGCTTCCTGAAGAAGGAATTCATCATAAAGAGTCCCTCCTTCTCCATGAAGTCGGCCAACATTTGGCCCCGGGGGTTCCGGTCACCAGTTCCAAATTGCCCTACTCTCAGCTCATTACCGAATCGTTTGCCCAGCTTCGCGTTAAAGTCCCCCATGACCACAGTGAAATAGGAGTTAGAGGTATGTATGGCTCTGGATATGTCCTCATACATAACCTCGACTTCATCGTCGGAGTGTGTCGAAGTGGGTGCGTATACCTGTATAACCTTCAACGAATACCGCTTGGTGATTCTGAGTATAAGGTACGCAACCCTCGTCGACACACTCTTGATTTTCACTAGGTTGTTCACGAGGGACTTGTGGACTATGAACCCGACACCACCTTGGGATATTTGGTCACCCTCCCGGTAATAGAGCAGGTTTCCGGATTTCAGTATTATCGAGTCCTCCCCCTCTCTTCGGACTTCAGATAATCCTACAATATCCCAATGTAACCTGCTCAATTCTTCCTCCAGTTCGGTTATCTTCTCATCGGACCGCAGTGTACGTGTGTTATATGTTGCCAGGGCCAGAGGTCGTCGGTGTTGGTAACGCGGAATCTGCCGGGGATTCTTAGCACCCCCTGCCCTGCCGTAACCACGGCTGTTACCATGGCTGGGAATAGCAGGGCTGCCGGGGACTGGGGGCCGCGGTTTGGTTGTGTCCATAATTTGAGGGGATTTGCCATAATCGCCACGCTTGGCAGACGGGTTGGCGATCGCAGTAAGGTGGACATGGTACTCAGGAGAACGCTGCTGCCCGTTCTCTGGTATATATTCCCTCGGGACGACTTTTACGTCCCCCCACGGGATGAGAGGGGGTGGTGATATTCTTAGGCCGTCACCACACAACAGCTTTCTTTAACCTGAGCTAAAATTACCATTTCAACTCGATAAAGGTATCAAAGAAAATTACACTTAAATGACATGTTTACTTCTTGAGCCCGCTGTCTAAGTCTCATATGACAATTTCGTGCAACAGGTTTTTAATAGGTAGTAGTGATGTTTTCGTCGTTTGTAGTCGTGTGAGGTGGACTAGATAAGAAGGAAGCGGACAACTTCTTCTCAACCTTCTTTGATTATTTTAAGCCGTAGGATTTTGGCGACATTGTTAACGATGGGATATCTGTCGTTTTATAATTTTGCAACTTATGGTTTTATTAAATGATTTTTAATTGAAAAAGGTGTTTATCAAAGGTAAAGCTTTTTTAACTATTGATTTTTCGATTCTACAAAGTTAGATTGGATTCATGTTATTGTGTTGTCACGCATTCAAAATTATCAAATCCAATTGATGGAGTCAAAATGTAAACAGAATTGAATGTAGTCATTGCAATAAATTCTTATGAATCTTCCAATTTGTAACAAGATTTGTAATATAAGTTAAAATATATACATATACATTTTATGAAACTATTCATAAAATGTTGCTTTACACGTTGTTAGAAGTACAGAAAAAGACTTAGCGTACTTTCATCTAGAAAAATCTGATCCTGAGGAATAGTGAGTGAAGCCGCGTGTTGAAACCTAGTATAATAGTAAAAGTATGTGAGTATCAAAACATCTTGGATAAGTTTAATATTACGAAAGTATCTTACTCTATATTCTTTACAACTCTGTCCGTAATCAACGGCGTTATTGTTGGAACGTCACAAAATATTCAGATGGCGTTCGAAATAAACTTCCATAGCAACTTTGGGATATCTTAAACAGTTATTATTTTCATGTAAATCAAAACAATGAGAGTAAATTGTTTGTGTTTCTGTTAAGTCAGTGTTAAGAATAAATCGGTGAATATTCTTGTTGCAAGAGATATTAAGACGTTTGAGTAATATTTAATAGACAGAATTAAGGTTTTCGCATCGTCTATATATATAATAAAAATCGTAGACGTGAATAAATTAAAGATTGCACTAATTATATGGATGACCCTGTCTATCAGCCCAATAAAACCAATAAGCCTAAATATGTTAACAATTATACTACTAATATTTTAATTCAAAGGTCATGGCCCATAATCCGACCCGGTTCAAAAATGTTTTTGTACAAAAACGAAAATGATGGCAAATAATGCAGGCATAACCCACTGTTCATTATATGTAAAAAGAAAAAAATAATTCAATGGAGAGATCTTGCAGTAGACCGATCAAAATTGGATAATAATTAGCTGCACCAGCGGTTTCGCCCGTCTCTAAATTATTTTATCCCATGGAAATATGTCACTGGGATAAAAAGTTTACTATGTCCGTCTAGAAATCTAATATGTATATAAGATATATTTTTTGTCTATTCATAGGAATTTGACATGACATGAAAGATAAAAAATAATTAAATAATGTATTTTCTTAATCTATGCTATGCACCTAAGCTATTAAACAAACACTCATTCTTTACATGTATATCTCTACGGGGCAAGCAATTTAACCAAAATCGGTTCAGTAGTTTAGACTTGAAAATGAAACAAGCAGACTTACTTTGCCATTGTTTTGTTAAATAAAAATATCATCATGACACTTATATAGCAAACTCGTTCGGTCAGGTAATAAATAACACGTATATTGCTGTCTCGGTCTCACCCGAACTTTGTTGCGGTCGCGCAATAATACAATGTATTATATTTTATTTCATGATCCCCATCGGCCACAGTAATGCACCACTTACCATTGAAAAGTATAATCATTTGTCTTTGATTCCCCCCATATTTCATTTCTGTACGCCGTAGGTATATTTTTCATACTAAATGGGCCATTACCTTTATTATTTAGTGAAAACTAAATAATAAATTCGGAGAATTCGGTCCCCCGACCCTTACTTAGAACTTTATCCATCAAACTACTAGTTAAAAGCCTGCGCTTGCTTAATAATTTCAAATTTATTGATTACTAGCTGTGCCGCGCGGGTTTACCCGCGTTAAATTTTATTAATTATCACAGCTCCTCCCCCGTAGGTGATAGCGTGATAATATGTAGCCTATATGTTGACCCAGCCTCTTAGTAATATTCATGCAAAATTTGAAGTAAATCCATGCATTACTTTCTGAGTTTAGCCCGGACATACATACAGACGAACAGACAAACAGAAAAAAATTCTAAAAACTTTTTTTTGGCTTCGATATCGATTGAAGATCACGCCCCAACTATCCTTTTAAAAAAATATTCAATGTACAGTTTTGACTTTCCTACGATTTTATATATATATAGATATAGATCTAGTGAATAATACCAAATTATTCACTAGGATGAGGAAGGGTCGAGGGACCGTTGAAAGTGAAAAGACATACTACTAGGATATGATTGGTGGCACGGGCTACATGGCTGCATGACATCACAAGTCAGATATAGCAACCATTAATTGTAGTTGCAGGATCCGATTAATGTCCTCCTAGCCGCAATCCGGCCACGGCTGCCAGTCTCAATAGAGATTAGCCATCTGCGCGGGACATATTATAGTGCACAAGTGTGTGCGCAAACACAGGAGCACTTTCTATTCCATCAATCTCATGATCCGATGGGACGCCTAGCGACATGACCGGAAAGAGGTCAGGTATAGGACCGACGGCTTTACGTGCTCTCCCAGGCACGGGGGTATAATACCATTAACTCCCAGACTTCGGGCTCATGCTGAGAAATATTTCTTTTTACAGAAAAATCCCAAAATCACTTTTGGGCCCGACCCGGGATTTGAACCCAGAACCTCGTTCTCTGCGGGTGAACACGCTACCGCTAGACCAACGAGGCAGTCAGGGATCCGATTATCGCTGGGTTGACCATTGTGCAGATTCTTGGGGGTGACCAACAGGCCAGTTAAATTTATATTTAAGCCGTCCGTTCGGTCTCTATTATGTATATGTACATATATATGTATATATATGTACTTGAATATTATGAATCCCTGAAATTTTCTTTGAAATTTGTTACTATTTTACAAATATGGAGACACCTACCAAGAGGCAAGTGCGGAAGGCTTAGTTTGTTAATTTGTGATATTAACACTCAGGAGCACCCGTATGGTGTTCAGTCCAAGGCTTAGGGAGCCCCCAGAGTAAAATGACGGAAATCTACAAATACGGTGTAATCACTGGGATGGAGTACACATCCAGGATCACGTGGGCTTTTCTGCAGCTTTTTATAGCTACCTTGTAGGACCGACTCAGATAAAGAAGGGCATCGGATGGGTAAGCATGAATTTCCTATTAATTAAGTTTGCTAAAATATAATTTTCATTAATTATTAGAATCATCTAGTAACTATTAGATTTATCTAGTAACTATCAGAATCACCTAGTCATTATTAGAATAACCTTGTAACTATTATAATCATCTAGTAACCATTAGAATCATCTTGTAACTATTATAATCATCTAGTAACTATTGAAATCATCTAGTAACTATTTGAATCACCAAGTAATTATTAGAATCATCTTGTAACTATTATAATCATCCAGTAACTATTAGAATCATCTTGTAACTATCAGACTCACCTAGTAATTATATGAATCATCTTGTAACTATTATAATCATCTAGTAACTATTAAAATCATTTAATAACTATTATAATCATCTAGTAACTATTAGAATCACCTAGTAACTATGTGAATTATCTAGTAACTATTAGAATCACCTAGTAATTATATGAATCATCTTGTAACTATTGAAATCATCTAGTAACTATTATAATCATCTAGTAACTATTAGAATCACCTAGTAACTATGTGAATTATCTAGTAACTATTAGAATCACCTAGTAATTATATGAACCATCTAGTAACTATTAGAATCACCTAGTAACTATGTGCATCATCTAGTAACTATTAGAATCACCTAGTAATTATAGTAACTATTAAAATCATCTAGTAACTATCAGAATCACCTAGTCATTATTAGAATCATCTAGTAACTATTAAAATCATCTAGTAAATATTAGAATATTCTTGTAACTATTATAATTATCTAGTAACTATTAAAATCATCTAGTAATTATTATAATCACCTAGTAACTATTAGAATCATCTAGTAACTATTAGATTCACCTAGTAATTATTAGAATTACCTACTTATTATTGAAATCACCTAGTCATTATAAGAATCACCTAATATTATTAATATTGTTTTGTTTATCAAATTAATGACATATCACAAATTCCAGTCTACTTTTGTAATTGTAAAATAACGAAACATTTTGTATGAAATTTAAATGGCATGACCTTTAACTCAATTTCTTTACAGCCTACACAGAAATTATGTAACGAGTCCGCATAACTCGATACACGCTAACACGATACAATGATCAAGCACTTTACCTGAACTCCAACAAAATAGGTTAAATGTACGAGCACGTTAAACAAGTTAACTCGAGTAAATAAGTTAACTGCATGTATGATGTTATGTTTCAGTTACGTAAGAGCACAATTTGTAACACGTGATGAAAACATATTTGAATGAATAAAAAATATATAAGGTTAACTTAAGCAGCTTCTTTTGCCTATGAAATTGAATAACTTGAAGATCATCAACAGCTCTTGGCGTGGTTGGCAAATGCTTGCTTTTCACGCCGGAAGTCGTGGGTTCGATTCCCACCCAGGACAGATATTTGTATGCATGAACGTGTCTGTTTGTCCTTAGTCTGGGTGTAATTATCTACATAAGTAAGTATGTATTTACAAAAGAAAAGAAGTACATGCATTATATCAGTTGTCTGGTTTCCATAGTACAATCTCTGCTTACTTTGGGATCAGATGGCCGTGCGTAAATAATGTCCCAGGATATTATTATTATGAAAACTACACAAAAAAAGAATATTTATTGGGTTCACCAACAAATGTTTACAACTGGTATAATTAAATGAAATACTTACTTACTGGGGAGTGATTCAAGCCGATCAGCAGGCGTCTGACAAGGCTTAACGACTGTTGCCTAATAGCTACAACCGGGACCGACAGCTTAGCGTGCCCTCAGAGCACGGAGACGCTCTGAAATTAAACCACTTTGGCAGTCACCCATTTATGGACTAACCGCGAGCCTAGGGGCTTAACTTCGATAATCACTTACAGACTGGTGAGAGCATCTGGCTATGAGCGCCTCGAAATAAAATAGAAGTAAAGTAATAAATCCGAATAAAGTATAACAATCACTTCCACGTAAAATCTGCATGCACACATAAAGTTGTGTAACTTACTAACTAAAAGATATACATAATTAACTTCCTATACAAGAATAACGATCAGATGATGCATTTTTTTTTGGCTGTGTGGTGACGGCGGCGAATTTCAGAATATCATCAACCCACCTCATCCCGAGGGGAGCGTAGAAGGAGGACGGGTAGCAGCTTCTTTCTGAGTACTATGTCTTATACTGTGATCGCGAACCCGTCTGCCAAGCGTGGTGATTATGACATAACGCCCCAGATGATTCTTCTTTTTTTTTTCAACAATACAATCAAATATTTACAATATAGCAGACCAAGAAACCACGTAGGTTTCTCCGGCCTGCCATAGTTCAACAAATATTTTAAAATAATTTAAAGTAGGATTATAAAAAACCATTCTGATTTGTATTTTGTGTAATGTGCAAAAACCTGTATCGCATCAGAATATCTCCAGGTTGTAAAACTGGGGTTTTTATTTTGTGTTAATTTTTGTAATGTTCTGTCTAAAAGTTGGATCCAATTTTTTCAATTCAAAGTTTCCAAGTCATTTTGTATGGTCAGTCAAAAAATTATTTTTCGTATTTCGCAAACTCGTTTCTTTAATTGGTTTCAAGGATGAATAGCGCTCTTTAAATTACGTACACTGTTTATGTTACATCTTGTATATTTATCAGTCTAGTTGGCAAGATGAACTAAGCACTTTCAAAAAAGGATTAGCCTATAATAGCACTAGATTTAAAAGCAGAAAAGGGAAAAATAAGGTTTCAATACTATTTTACGCCCATATTGTCCAAAAGGATGCCTTTAGACAGTATGGGCTTAGAATTAATGTAGCCTCCATTTAGAGGTCTGATTCGAAACATTATGAACATTACAGCGATGATAGGCATTTTCCAAATTTTGTTTAAAGCATAATAAATAAAGGCCATTGGCAGGATGGCCAGCATTGTCAGAGTAATTTATTATTTAATCATTTTGGTCAGGAATTAAAATACATTCAATAAGCCAAAAAAACTTGTTAAAGAAAATAATTAACATCATATCAGCCCGAAGACGTCCACTGCTAAACATACGATACATACATACATATACAACATGTAACTTAATTAACGCACATCCTGAAAATAGTTTGTTTAGAATCGTTTACTGAATCGATTTTTATAAATTTTAATATATGTAATTTTTAATTCCAAAATAATTTAAACTACGGAAATTATTGACATATTAACCCTGTACAGTCCAAACAAATTGAAATGGACCCTAAGTCACAGTAACTTTTAAAATCACAGTTTTATTAGTATTCATTCAAATTATATCATTAAATACAAAATAAAGAAAAATAAACTCTATTCCAAGAAACTAATTTAGTAAATAACAATGCATATACATGTTAAATCAAAAATTCCGTGTATGTATTATGATTACAACATAATATTCTAATTGGGGTGTTTGAGGGTGTGCGTTAATTACGTTACATGTTGTAGATAGATTACACCCAGACACAGAACAAATAACCGTGCTCATCATAGAAAGGTTAGTTCCGCGTGGGGATAGAACCCACCAGAGGTGTTAGGTTCGACTTAGGTTTACCAGCTTGCTACAGACTACTGAATCTTAAAAAGGACTTTAGTGATTACACCCAGACACAGAACAAACTACCGTGCTCATCATAGAAAGGTTTGTTCCGGGTGGGGATCGAACCCACCAGAGGTGTTGGGTTCGACTTAGGTTTACCAGCTTGCTACAGACTACTGAATGTTAAAAAGGACTTTAGTGATTACACCCAAACACAGAAAAAACTACCGTGCTCATCATAGAAGGGTTTGTTCCGGGTGGAGATTGAACCCACCAGAGGTGTTGGGTTCGACTTAGGTTTACCAGCTTGCTACAGACTACTGAATGTTAAAAAGGACTTTAATGGTTACACCCAGACACAGAACAAACTACCATGCTCATCATAGAAAGGGTTGTTCCGGGTGGGGATCGGACCAACCAGAGGTATTGGGTTTGACTTAGGTTTACCAGCTTGCTACAGACTACTGAATTTTAAAAAGGACTTTAGTGATTACACCCAGACACAGAACAAACTACCATGCTCATCAGAGAAAGGTTTGTTCCGGGTGGGGACCGGACCAACCAGAGGTGTTAGGTTCGACTTAGGTTTACCAGCTTGGTACAGACTACTGAATTTTAAAAAGGACTTTAGTGATTACACCCAGACAGAGAACAAACTACCGTGCTCATCATATAAAGGTTTGTTCCGGGTGGGGATCGGACCCACCAGAGGTATTGGGTTTGACTTAGGTTTACCGGCTTGCTACTGCTGAATGTTAAAAAGGACCTGATTGGTTATAATTATCCTAATGATGGTAGTAGGTAACTGGGATATTGAAAAAGTTGAGATAATATTGAAAAGTTATTGGATTGTGATCTATTCCGTTTTAAATAAATTCATGTTGAAAAAAGCGCTTATAAATAGTCAGAATTATTAAATTCATAGAATTCTTTAAATGAATATAAAGTAATTATGTATTCACAAACAATTCACGTGAATTCCAGTAAAGTAGGTTAAACGTGTACAACGAGATAACTGGCGCCGGTATATTAGTTAACTCTAGCGTATGATGTTGATTGTGAAAGTAACAAGTCACTTACGTAAGGTTCAATTTCAATCAATGGCCACGGTTGAACTGTTGGATACTAGAGGGATCCTCTGGCAGCTTGAGCAATCGGATATGTTGTTAAGCTGCATTTTTTTTTCTTTAAAAAAATACGCCCGCATAGCAATTTCATTTTCGAAGCAATTTTCCATGCCATTCCTGAGTCTCAACACTAGGTGTTATTTCATTGTGTGCCACTCTTGATGATGGTAAGAGTAGGGCTGCCAACGTTTTATTACTAGAATTAAAGTATATTCAGGCCTATGAAGAATATTAAACAGTATTTTAGAAAAATTAACAGTCATTTATTTATTTTCAGTAGTAGTAAGTATTGATTTATTGTTTTAAATACATATTTTTAGAGCTTCTCGCACAACTTACTAATTTACAATCTTTGTGGCAGTTTGTGGCTACGCTGTACTGAGCAGTGAACACCTTTGGACTGAATAAATGTAAACAGTATTTTGTATACTTTATTTTTGTTCAACAGTAAAAAGTATAATTTAGTGAAAAACAGTATAATACTGTTCAAAACGGTATAGTTGGCAACACTAGGTAAGAGGGAGGAACAAGTCAAATAAAAAATCCTAATGTACAGCAGTTCAACGGATTTAGTTGGAACTTAGAATGTCATATATTAAATCAACGCATAGACTTTTAATAAATTGTTGAATCGCGGGTGACATCGCAGAGTACAGTAAGTGTTGAAAAAGCAGTCCTGAACAACGTAATCGATATACCTACGAGTACGTTGGGCAGTCGACTGTGACGGGCTGAATTACAGAAACCGCAAACACGTTAAGACGGCTCTGTGTAATGGCGAGTACACACCATCATTATTAAGCCTACCCCTGGAGTTGGCCAGCAATATTTACACCGTTCGTTCAAATGAATCTGTAGGTGGTAAATCAACCACAAAACTGCGGTGCATGTAGAAGGCACATTAGTTCTCCTTAACAGAACCGTAGGAATAAAATAATTTATATAACTCAACAACATTATTACCAAGCTCTTTTTGGTTGGTAAAAATGTAGACTCACTCTTTTTTAAATATTGATTCTTTTAAATATCAATGTTCACCGCGATTATATACGCGGTTTCACTATACTTTGTGAAGTGTGAATGAATAAGACGACTGATATAATATACTAATTATATTTGCTAAGAAGCCTCACCAAGTTTGGTAAAAATAAAAGAACAAGACCACTCACCAGACTGATACATATATTGTTACCAAACTGCATATAATAATACGAATATAATGTAACAGAACCATTTATTTATACTATACTAGAAAGTAGTTCATACGTACATTCAATAATTAATATACCTTTAGAGCTCATAGCTAGATGCTCTCAGCGGTCCGTAAGTGATCGGCGAGGTTAAGTAACTAGGCTCGCGGTCAGTCCATAGATGGATGACCGCCAAAGTGGTTTAATTTCTGAGCGTCTCCGTGCTTTAGAGGGTACATTAAGCTGTCGGTCTCGGTTGTAGTCACTAGACGACAGTCGATAAGCCATGAGGGGAGCCAGAGGCCTAAGGGGCGGCTTGAACAACTCTGACACTAGGGTAACCACTGCCCATATGATAAATAAGTAATTTATTTGTATTTAAAAGTAGTTCATACGCATATACATGAGGTTAAAGAACTTTATTTCTCAATTATAAATTACAAATTTCACTTGCTTGAGAACATTTTTAACATAATATATAATTTGAGTTTGACTTTCACAAACAAACTTTACATTTACGGAATTTAAAATCGCTGCTAAACATTATAATTACAATATATAACCGCAACACTATTAGACTCGAAACAAAATATAAATTGAACTACCCTCCATTGAGTAAGAAATAATTTATTAACGCTCAGAGATAAGGAATGCTTTCTATAATTAATAAATCTTTAGAGGCCATAAGTATTTATTCTTTTAGCAAAACTCATAAAAAGATCGAATTTTACGAAGACATCAAAAACAAAATACATAACAGTTTATCGCCTTCGCGTTCCATAGCATCATCATTACAATAAATTATAAGTTCCTCGTAACCACAAATTCCCCATTTTATTACATCCGTAATCTAACCCGCATCGCATAGCGTGTTAACGAATGCGTGTTAACTGAACCAAATAAACGCGATTTGAGCTCAAGCAACGCTATTTGATTAATCTACTTACGTCGTCGAATAAAAATTAATTTAATATGTTTTATGGTTTAATCGAGGACAAGTAATGTGTAATTAGACGGAGTTTATGACGTACTTATCAACTCGTTAATGCACAGGTTTTTAGTACCTATATGAAAACAAACAATTTCAGGACGCGCATAAGATACCCAGATATCTATACTAATATTATAAAGGCAAAAGTTTGTGAGTGTATGTTCGTCACGTCTAAACGACTGGAGCTATTTTAATAAAATTTGGTATGCAGTTAGCTGACACCCTGGATAAACACATAGGCTATATTTTTATAAAGTTTAGATAGATAGATAGAATACTCTTTATTGTAGACACTAAAACGGAAAGAAAATACATTGGAAAAAAAAATATAAAGAACATAATGTACAACGGGCGGTCTTATCACCTTAAGCGATCTCTTCCAGACAACCTTTGGATGGATAGGAACAGAAAGTAATGTAAAAAGTAGCAGGAGTGCAACAAATAAATGGAACTGTGATAAATATATTGCATACCAAAAACTTAGTATGACTTCACAAATAAACGTATGTTAATACAAGTTTAATACGGGTAAAACCGCATGGCACAGCTAGTTCTTTATAAAACGGTACGTGGCACAAATTTCATATTTCACCATCATCATGTCATGATGTTCGCTGTTGGAGAAAGGCCACACCAAAAAATTTCCACAATAAAGTTGTGTCCATCATTGACGGGCCTGTTGGGGTGGTCAATGATGGACACAACTTTATTGTGGAAATTTTCTTCACATTCACATTCACTTAAATGAAACTGTGATAAATATATTGCATACCAAAAACTTAGTATGACTTCACAAATAAACGTATGTTAATACAAGTTTAATACGGGTAAAACCGCATGGCACAGCTAGTTCTTTATAAAACGGTACGTGGCACAAATTTCATATTTCACCATTATCATGTCATGATGTTCGCTGTTGGAGAAAGGCCACACCAAAAAATTTCCACAATAAAGTTGTGTCCATCATTGACGGGCCTGTTGGGGTGGTTGGCAAATGCTTTCTTTTCACGCCGGAGGTCGTGAGTTCGATTCCCACCCAGGACAGATATTTGTATGACAAAAAATGAGGAAGCAATTCAATAGTGACGACTAAAAAAGAGATATTCCAAACATCAACACCACCAGACTTTATTACGTGAAACTAATATTCTCCACAAAATATTGAGCGTACCCTTGAGACAAGTATGATGGCTCTAATAATTTCGCGTAACAATATAATAACATAATCCAACTTCGTTCATATTTCATGCGTTCACACTTTATATTACTAGCGTTTAGAATAAAGCTTTGGGGAGAGAACGTAACGTAGATACTTATAAATTCATGAGTTTTAATTATTATCTCATGCTCCTGTTGTAGCGTTTATTCCGTCGTTTTCGTAATCGGCTGCGGCTTCCGTGACTGACGTGAGCACATAATATTATTGGACTTTAAACAATTTCTAGATGTTTAATTATTTAGACGGTTTATGAGAAGTATGGAAACATTTTTCATCCCGATTTGTAAGTGTATCCAATTTAATAATAATATAATATATAGGGACAATGTCACACTGATCATCCTAGCCCCAAACTAAGCAAAGCTTGTACTATGGGTACCAGGCGGCGATATACATACTTATATACATAGAAAACAACCATGACTCAGAAACAAATATTCGTGCTCATCACACAAATATTTGCACTTACCGGGATTTGAACCCAGGACCACCAGCTTCGTAGGCAGGAGCACTACCGAGTAGGCTACGGTGACCGTCAATATAATTTATATTAATATAACTTGCACTTGTTGCTGTTTGACATAACATATGTGGAAATAAACACAGTTACAATACGAAACTTGATTCCTACGAATTATTGACCGTTTATGGGGAATATATTAACTAAGAATACTTTAGAATATGAACATGTTGGTAAATTCTTGCCTTTAATGCCGCAGGTCGTGGGTTAATCCCCATCTAGGACAGATGTTGGTGATCATGAACATGTCTATTTGTCCTGAGTCTGGGTGTAATTACCTATATAAGTATGTATTTACAAAAGAAAAGTAGTATATGTAATTTATAGCAGTTATATGGTTTCCATAGTACAAGCTCTGCTTGGTTTGGGATTAGATGGCCGTATGTGAATAATGTCCGAGGATATAAGTATTATTCTATTATTTTTTCAATTTTAAAAATATTATTAGTAGATCATGTTCTGAAATGTATAGGTACTCATTTTATTTTTCGTATGAAACTTGGGTCTATGTTAAGTACCTATAGCAAATATCTAAAAAATAAATTAAAATACAATTTTGACTATTTACACATACAAAAATATTCATATAAAAATATTCTTTTTATTTTTTAAGAAATAATTCATCATCATAATCATATCCGCCGAAAAACGTCCGCTGATGGACAAAGGCCTCTCCCAAAGATCTCCACAATTGCCGGTCTTGCGCTATTCGCATCCAGCAGTTTCCACCGACCCGCACAAGATCATCGCATCGGTTCGTCTTGTAGGGGGCCTGCCCACGCTGCGTCTTCCGGTTGGTGGTCGCCACTCAAGAACCTTTCCGCCCCAACGGCCATCGGTTCTACGAGCTATGTGCCCCGCCCACTGCTACTTCAGTTTTGCAATTCTTCGGGCTATGTCGGTGAATTTGGTTCGCCTGCGGATTTCGACATTTCTGATTCGATCCCGCAGGGAAACTCCGAGCATAGCCCTCTCCATTGCTCTTTGGGTGACCTTGAGCCTTCTAATAAGGCCCATTGTGAGCGACCACGTCTCTGTTCCGTAAGTCATCACTGGCAACACACACACAGAAATAATTAATACATAATAATAGATAGATAGACATAATAATGTACGTAATCTCAAATTAAAAGGGGGAGCGAGTGACTATATACCAGAGAATTGGCCGTAGCGTTTCTCTAAATACTACTATGACCATGATTCTGCGATCACCAACCCATCTGCCAAGCGTGGCAACCCCCGCAAAATGATGGACACTTGTAGTGCAAGATCTGCAATAGTGGAAATCTTTGGGAGAGGCTTTTGTGCAGCAATGACCGTCTTTCGGCTGATTTAATGATAATGATAACTATCATTGATTACTGGTTCTATAATTGTAGTTATAGGATATCAATTGATGATTATATTGTCAACGTTTGTGATATACGAGTAGATATATTATATTCATAAGCATTTTAATTATACAGTTTCTATTACTTTATATATAATAAAAGCCTCTACATGTCAATGTTCAAGTGATTTACAACTGAATAAACTTTGATTTTATATAAGTTAATATTTAAATTACGACCTTTAAAACATTGCTTATCTGTGACCCTGGAGGTTATTGGTACCTATAGCCCAGAATATCATACTTTATGTGCAAGCCGAACAAATAATATTAAATTTTTCTTGGGCATAATTTTTTATAATTCTATGTGGGATATAAAATATGTGCCTTACTAAAAATATATATATTTAATAAGAGCCAGATGCTCTCACTGGTCCGTAAGTGATTGGCGAGGTCAAGCAACTCGCGGTCAGTCTATAGATGGGTGACCTCCAAAGTTGTTTACGTTAAACCGTCGGTTCCGGTTTTAGCTATTGGGCAACAGTCGTAAAGCCATATCAGAGACCTAATGGGCGGCTTGAAAAATTCTGACACAAGGGTAACCACTGCCAACACGATAAGTAAGTTGTACTAAACAAAATCTGTGTTAATGATAGTTTTTAAATTTAATGTATCCAATTGGAGGATCCAAAAATTTGACCGTTTTCTAAGAAACTAGCGTGTGAGCAAAAAAATGTTCTACTAAACTCATAATTAACAAAAAAAAATTTTACCGCTGCCGCCTTTGTTATTTTTCACGCAATCCTGATTTTTTTACATTTTTGATTTTCTATGTATTTCCTTTTTTATTATTTTGCATTAGTTTAATTGACATTAAGTTGAACTATCGTTACACCTATCTATCCGGTTTCCCCTTTCCTTTCCTACGTCTATCCACTCCATAATTGGTTGTCTGGACGAAATCCATAAGACCGCCCTTTGCACCTTATTAATGTATTATAATTTAAATTTTAAGTTATGGTGTACAATAAATAGTATTTTACTTGACTTTACTTAACAATAACTTTCAAGTTACGTCCCTATAAACGTATAGAGATATATATGTTAAAAGGGACGTAGCTATACGATATAGCACAATTACGGTTCAGTACCGATGTTAAACGATAGTCATTGAACCACCATCCTTTACAAATACACAATGAATATAATATAGGTAACTATCCAAATGTTACAGCATACCCTTTTCAAATAAACCCTCTCTCTCCTACATATTGGACTTATGCACGAGTGAAAGAAAAGTATAAATCTCATTATTCAGCGGCAAATAGATACTGCCTTTGTTGGTGCCGGTGGCCGGCTAATGATGTTTGTAAGAAACCGTTTGGTCAGCACTGGTAGGTACAGTTTTTGCTCTATTTCCGGCATTGGTAAATTATGCATGTTAATATCTACACTTACTTAGCTATAGAGTCAAAATGAATTCACCGTAATGTTTTGTTTGTTTATTGCTTGCTTTCTTATCGTATGGGTAGGGGTTACCATAGTGTCGGAGTTGTTCAAGGCATCCATTAAATAATGAAATAATGAAATTTATTCAGCACTTGGGTATTAACATACACTTGTACTTGTCAAGTTCACAATGCAGTACAGAAACATAGTCGAATACAGTATAAAAATTACAAAAATATAATTAGTCTAAAAAAATTAATCTATTATTTTAAAATTTAGTTGTACAATATTAAAATTAAAGAATTGAAGGCAATGAGCATTTGGATAGCGCAGAAGGCTCTTAACCAGTAGTTTAAATTAAACGATTAATACCCGAGGCCACCCTTTTGGGGTTCGGGCCACAGCTCAGGGGGCCGCTGAAGCAAAAGGACAGAATTCTAAGAGAGGGTGTGATCAGTTGCACGGGATCACCGATGACGTGTTAAGGGGCCAAAGCGATCCTCGCCGCTGAGGAGCCTACCCTAGCTAACCTGCGGCTATCTCTAGCTACCTAGGTGGACGACCCGGAGAAGAAAGCCACAAAGAAACTCCGGGCTTGCTTTTTGTTTTCGTTCTTTTTTATTAGACCTCTGACAAGGCGTAACGACTGTTGTCTAATGGCTACAACCGCAATCGACCGCATAACGTGCCCTCCGAAGCACGGAGACGCTGAGAAATTTTATTACTTTGGCGGTGACCCACCTATGGGCTCACTGCCGATCACTTTATGACCGGTGAGATCATTTGTTTATTTGTTCAAGTAAAATCTTGCTGTGAAGTTTCAGAAATAAATTTTTTTAAATTTATTTCGACCAAAATGGGGAATAAACCAAAGCCTGCCTGATAATATATGGTATGGGCCTTAAAAATATAATTGTTAGATATAGACTAGATACGCTGCGAAGCGCCGTGTGCGCTTCGTTCATATCTACCCACCGCAACACAAAAAAAAATTAAAATTATAATCTAGTCGGCATGGATGTATGGAATTTGTGTTATTTGTAAAATTGTTTAGGTGTTTATTTGTATTGTATAGTTTAGTATTTTAGTTTAGTATTGGTAAGTAGCCCACGCTTGGCGTCCTATATTAAGTATTTGATTTCTCTGCAAGTGAATGTACATATTCTTAAGAGAAATAAAGAATCTTTAACCGTAATATGTGGTTACCCTAGTCGTTAGAAGCTTTGTACACACATGGCATTGCCCATGCGTTGCCTACACTTCCTCCAAGAACTCGTGCCTAGGGCCACAACATTTACATAATAGCGCTATTATTTAATATAAAAGGTAGAAGGCAATAGTCCATCACGGTGCCCTAATACGAACTGTCAGGCATGTAGGTTTCATCACAATATTTTCCTTGCCTTTTTTATTTTTAAATACAAGATAATTAATTTCTAATACGCGCCCCCATATTTTCAAAATCATTTTAGAGATATTTTTGTTCATTAATCCGTATTGGTAGGTAAAAAGCAATGTCACTACTAATTATCATCGCAACTAAACCCAGAGATCACCAGAACTCATCGAAATCGATGGAAGGATTACTACGGTAACTATCATATTATGTATCTAAAACGTCATTCCCGACTGAAACAGCTCAACATTAGTTGGGCCGTATGCGTGTTTTGCACTTTGGCGTATAATTTATTATTTATTAAACACTAGCTGTGCCCCGCGGTTTTACCCGCGTTAAACTTTATAAATTATCACAGCTCCTCCCCCGTAGGGATAGCGCGATAATATGTAGCCTAGATGTTGACTCGACCTCTTAGTAATATTCATGCAAAATTTGAAGTAAATCCATGCAGTACTTTTTGAGTTTAACCCGGACATACATACAGACCAAAATTCTAAAAACTTTATTTTTGGCTTCAATATCGATTGTAGATCACGCCCCAAGAATCTTTATAAAAAAAAATTAAATGTACAGTTTTGATATAGATTCCTTTCTTACCTTCTGCGAGCTGTACATCTACCTATTATAAAAATAGGTTAAAATGTAACATAGGACGACAAGATAGTCTGCTGCAAAACGTATATACGATTATAGAGAGTGGACGACGTGTGACGAAACAACCAACCAGTTCATCACCAACATCATAGAAGGCAAAATTTAGGCGAGAAGAAAGAGAGGCAGACCGAGACGTAAAATATGGACCAAGGGAAGGAAGTTGCGAAATTGGAGGCTTACAAGGAAGTCAAGAAGAAGGCTTACGATAGAGAAGGCTGGAAACGGCTACACCGACATGTGCACAACTCTTAAATTAGACAGAGAGATAATTAATATTATTAATTTGCCTATGAAACTGAACAATGTGTAGCACATCATGTAGCACATTGCTGATGTATTAAAACTATTACGATTAAATAAAGTGATACAAAAAGTATATACTCTTGAAGAAGGTACAGGCGCCAGCACATCTAGCTACCCCAATCTGTCAAAGTTCCCCAATTGAAAGTGAACCTTATGCTTACGAGATAAAGTTGAAAATCTATAAAATAAATTAAACTGATTGGGGTAGCTGGATGTGCTGGCGTCTGTAAATACATTAAGCTGAAGCTTATTAACGATTAAATTAATAAAGGAGCACAAAAGGTGGGGAAGCTTGACACAGGCAAATATGCATGTGTCGGGGGTTAGAAAACTTCTTCGGAAGCTTTCCAGCTTCAATTAATTACGTATCAGATTATATTCTTAGTTATGAGGAAAGGATCTTTGTATTTGAAAATTAATATCTTATATTTTCATACATTGTACACTTAAAGTATTAAGATCTTGCAGAAGCTTTGCGGTAGCGAATAAATATGCGCAATAATTTGGCGGTCACCG
The DNA here is from genome assembly GCA_951640165.1 of Pseudoips prasinana. Lineage (NCBI taxonomy): Eukaryota > Metazoa > Arthropoda > Insecta > Lepidoptera > Nolidae > Pseudoips > Pseudoips prasinana. The sequence continues at coordinate 37,455,843 of OX621243.1, read as the reverse complement.
TAGCCTAGTTGGTAGTGCTCCTGCCTACGAAGCTGGTGGTCCTGTGTTCGAATCCCGGTAAGTGCAAATATTTGTGTGTTGAGCACAAATATTTGTTTCTGAGTCAAGGATGTTTTATATGTATATAAGTATTTATCTATCTATATAAGTATGTATATCGTCACCTGGTACCCATAGTACAAGCTTTGTTTAGTTTGGGGCTAGGATGATCTGTGTGACATTGTCCGTAGATATTATTATTATTTTTATTTATGTTTTTATATACCACGGCTAATTGCCGGACAATATGGTGTGAAGGGGCGGAAGCCAAGTCGACACCTGTTTCAGAATTTCGTTCAGAACTTTGCAGAAACTTACATAGTAATCTGCAGGTGTTCAATATTGCAGCTTTCTGAAGAAGAATATAAGTTAAGTATTATTATAATTGTTCTATAATAAAAATGTGTTTGACGTATCACTTATACATAATTGAATTTGAAATTAGTAAGCAATAATTTGATCAATTTGTTCTGAAAGATAGCACGGCTACATATCAAGTCATCATATCAGTCTGTGAGCGGCCTTAACGCAGTAAAAACCGTGCTATTGCTTATCACAAAAATATACAAAAGACAAGTAAAAAGTGTGTATAAGTGCAGTTAAAAGTGCAAGTCGTACAATTATTTCTGACTATAATCTGGTGACATTAATAAATCAGTGATAAAGTGCATATTTAATCATTTAAGGACTAAATAAAGTATTAAACTTAATTAAACTACCGCCAGCAACATTTAAACAGACTGGTAGTGTTATAACGCGTAAGTGCCGCGTTATGCATGGCGCTTACGTCCCTCTTCGCGCGACCTCACCGAGTCATCACTTACTTTATCTGCATCGGGCCTTTATTAATGAGCTGTTTGAGTAAGGGGCCTTTTAAACCTGTGGAATTTGTCTTAAAACTAACACAAATAATTCAACGGATATAAACAAAGAGCGTTGCAAGCAGAACCACTGGAGATACGCAGTATTACGATTAATTATCAATAATCCAATATCATATTAAATATGGCCTCATCTACAATATCATGGGGTTGGTGTAGCAGTGAAAATAACAAAAGTGAGCGTTTTATTAAATGCATCAAATGTAATAAATTGTACCATTTCACTTGCCAAAGTGTATCTGAAATTCCAGCTGACTGTGAAGCATACTATAAATGGATGTGTTCCGGCTGTAATAATCGCTTACCAAATGCACCAAAACATGAGAACACCCCCACTCGCAACGTGAACACTGCTAGAGGATCCAAGAGACCCGCATTAAATTCTCCACCACAAACAGCTGCTGTAACCGCTGAAGAAGTACGTACTATTGTGAATGAGATTTTCGATACCAAGTTTACGACTATGGTGCAGCAAATAAACAGCACTATACTCAGTATGATTAACAAGGAACTTGAACCCATAAAAACTGATATCACTGAGCTTAAAGTGTCATTGAATTTTCATACCAAAGAATTCGAGGATTACTAAGCTGAACACACGTCGCTAAACAAATCAGTGAAAGATTTGATGGAAGAAAACATCGAGCTTAAAAAGACGGCTGTGGACTTGAGCCTGCGTGTAAATTATTTAGAGCTACAAGCTCGCAGCAGCAACCTTGAAATCCAATGTGTTCCTGAAAACAAACAGGAGAACCTGTACTCTGTCATGAAGCAGTTGGGTTCAGTTGTTGGATGTCAGCTGGATGACAATGAGATTCCCCACTGTACGCGCGTAGCTAAACAACATGCTACGAACACCCGCCCTCGCTCCATCGTCGTCCAGCTTACCTCACCGAAGGCTCGTGATAAACTCCTCGCTGCTGTGCTGAACTACAATAAGAACAAGAGTAACGATGATAAACTTAATACCAATGATCTAGGATTGGCTGGTGAAAAGAAACCGGTATACGTGCTCGAGCATCTGTCTCCGTCAAATAAAGCGCTCCATGCTGCCACTAGAATTAAGGCAAAGAATAAAGGTTACAAATTCGTATGGATCAGAAACGGGAGGATATTTGTCAGAAAAACAGAAGATAGCGAACATATTCTCATAAAGAACATGAAATCATTAGACTATATACCATAATTTGATTATGTAGGCGTACTTTTCTCTATTTTTAATTTGCTTGATACTTAAAAAATACTTAAAAAATTCAACAGACTACACATATATTATCAGAATTGTAGAGGTTTACGAACTAAAACTCATATAGTATATCGAAATGTATGTAGTAATAATTATGATATAATAATTATAACCGAAACTTGGCTTAATAGCACCGTGTTTAGCAGTGAGCTTGTCGACAATAGATACTTAGTTTACAGAAGGGATCGCGAAAATTCTAATCTTCAAAAGGGTAAAGAAGGCGGTGGTGTGTTAATAGCCGTCAGGAAATCTTTGAATTCAAAAAGAGCTATACATTTTGAAAGTATGTGTGAAGATCTTTGGGTAACTTTGGATCTATCAGTGGGTAAATGTATTACACGACTGGCTCTCTGTGCAGTATATCTGCCGCCCCCCATTCGAATCTCTAACCTAGAACACTTTTTTGATAACTGTAATCGAGTCACTGATCAGCTCGATAACTCATATGTTTGTATTATAGGTGATTTCAATTTAGGAGATATAGATTGGAAAATAGCTAGTATGTCCGATACTTGCCCAAAGGTATCTAACACTAGTGAGGTACTCTTAAACTTCACCCATGTTAATAGACTCAGTCAATTCAACGACGTAAAGAACTCCTCTGGTCGCATTCTTGATCTGGTGCTATACAACCACTCATTATGTAATGTAAGTCAAAGCATCAATTCCATTAGTAATATAGATTGCCACCATCCACCACTTGATATTGTAATTACTTTGGACAAGGAAGCTAGACTCCCTTATAACATTGAGAAAAGTAGACCTAACTTTCGAAAAGCGAATTATAATACAATTAGTAAACACCTAAGTGATCTCGATTGGGAGGGATTATTTGAGGGCCTCCAAGGGCCTAATGAAATGGTACAAGTATTTTATGACATCATTGAATCAGTCATACATAAGTATATACCTACTAAAATACAGAAAACAAACAAGTACCCACCATGGTTTAACCGAAAATTAATTAAAATGCTTAATTATAAAAATAATATTAGAAAACGCTACAATATATATAAGAACCCTTTAGATAAAATGGAATTAACAATAGTAAGCAAACGCTGTGATGCTCTCGTAAATGTTTGTTATATATATATGAAGCAATTAGAAGACGGCCTAGCAAAAAACCCGAAACTGTTTTGGAGTTATGTGAAAACAAAGAGAGGTGGCTCTAGTAATTATCCCGCAACCATGACTGATGGCGTCATTTCATCATCCGATTGTACAGAAATTTGTGAGCTATTTGCAACGCATTTCTCATCTGTCTATAGCCCCGCTCATGTCGCCTCAAATACTGAAAATAACAGCTTTTTTAATACCCTAAAAAATTACAGCTTAAGTCTTACGAACCCTATTATAAGCATAGAGGTCATATACAAAAAGATTAGAAATCTAGATTGTAATAAGGGGCTGGGCCAGACGGATTACCTCCTATTTTTGTTTATAAGTGTGCATCGGAGCTAGTTGTACCATTATATCTTATATATAACAAATCCTTAAGTACCGGTGTTTTTCCAATAAAATGGAAAATGACAAAAGTTGTTCCCATATACAAATCTAATAATAAGGAAAGGGTCTCTAACTATAGGCCAATATCAATCTTATCAACCCTTGCAAAAATATTTGAATCGTTAATCTGTCCATATATTCAGAACCATTTAAAATTGTATGTCAGTGAAGATCAACACGGCTTCCTGGAGTCTAGATCTACTAGCACTAATCTCATGCCTTTCACTGAACTATTAACGGAGGCCATTGATTCAGGCCACCAAGCGCATGTTATATACACAGACTTTAGTAAGGCCTTTGATAAAGCATCACATAAGCTACTCATTCTTAAATTGCAGGCTTATGGCATTACTGGGTCTTTACTTTCGTGGCTGAGTTCATATCTAATGGACAGACGTTTCTTTGTGGTAGTCAATGGCTTTCAATCAGCCATGCGAGACATATCTTCTGGGGTGCCACAGGGATTTGGCCCCAATACTGTTTAATTTATTTAATGACGACATTACAAACTGTTTCCACAGCACGAAGTTATTCATGTATGCCGATGATCTAAAATTTGTTAAAATCATAAAATCTAAAGAAGATTCCTTTGCCCTGCAAGAAGACTTAGATAGACTAGACCAATGGTGTGACAACAATGAAATGATCCTTAATCACAGTAAATGTAACGTTGTAAACTTCACAAGAAAGCAAAACGTAATAGAGCATGATTACTTTATAAAAGGAATGAAAATTAACAAACTAGACACAGTAAAAGACCTAGGTGTAACATTTGACAAAAAGTTAAGCTTTATTCCTCATATGGATAATATAATAAAAAATCCTCTCAAATGTTAGGTTTTGTTTTGAGAAACACAAAGCAGTTCAAATCTTCAAAAACAAAAATCTTGCTTCATTACAGTTTAGTTAGAAGTGCGCTTGACTACTGTAGCGTAATCTGGCGTCCTCACTACGCTACACATTCTTTACGCTTGGAACGTGGCCTTTGGTATTTGGCATTTTCCAATGGTATAACTAAAAAAATGCAATCATACTCTAGTAGACTTAAATACTACAAAATTATGTCACTGGAAAGGCGTCGAAATCTAAATGACGCAATGTTTGTTCGCAAAGTGATGACACACAAAATTGATTGTTCCGTAATACTGCAACTTTTCAATTTCCGTGCCCCATCTAGAATCCCTCGCAGCCCAATAACACCGCTTTGTCCGCCGCGGAGGAGGACAGTCTGAGGTGCTAATTCCCCATGCGCTAGGTTATGTAAGGTGGTGAATGGTTGTAGTGATCTAATTGACTTACACTTTGATTCATTCAATATGCTCAGAATAAAATTGTACAAATATATATGCGATGTCTAACCTCTGCCGTCAAAAACACTTTCAAGTATGGCTCTTAGAAGATAAGCACATAGTTCATAGTTAGGTTAATGCTTACTATACACAAACGTACTCTCTCATGTGCATGCAGAGTTCACCTGTAAGTGATTATTACACTACTGCTATATTTATTCGTATGTTAATTAGATCTAAGACGGTGTATATAATTGTTGGTGAACCTATAATAAATAAATAAATAAAAAATCAAGCTATACATTTCCACTATAAGCGGATCTCGCGTTGTATAAGATTTCCATACAATGAGAAGTCAGCTTATATTTGAAATGTATTGCTTTATATGTAGCCGTGTGTACGAGATCGATTCGCTCTTTACTGGTTATTTATAGTTTTACACTAAATTAAATTTTTTTGATGTCCGTAAAGGACAAAATGCCAAGTGTGAGTCGGACTCTAACACGAAGAACTCGCTACAAGATTCTACAGCGATTGTTAAGGTCCATATTAAAGAACACGTTTCTTGTATGGGGCTCCTTATTATTTTTATTATTTGTTATTACAGTTCACGTCATACAACGTAGTACCGATGGACGGATGGACAGGGTACCTATAGTAGATTTTATGGTTTCATACAGCAACGGTGCTACCGTTGCTTTACGGAACCCTAAAAACAATTTTGTACGCTCCATGAGGTCTAAATCAAAAGTAATTATTTTCCGGAAAGACACCCAAATTCTACGTGGGTGCCTACATAACATTTATCATAATAACTTCAGAATAATTCAATTCATTGTTTTATACAGAACAAAAAATACTTCTTTCATAATCTCTTTCACGTGAAGTTTTACGTATTTTTTTTTTTTTCTCTAGTAACTAAGGGCGTTTGATATAATTACCGCATTATTTTTTTTTTTTTTGTATCATACGTCGACAAACGAGCAAACTCACCTGATGGTAAGTGATCACCGCCGCCCATGGACACTCGCAACACCAGAAGAGTCGCTAGCTCGCAACACCAGAGGTGCGTTGCCGGCCTTTAAAAGTCAGCAAACAAGTGTTGCTGACCCTTCCCCCCCACCCCAATGAG